>OZ024741.1:389034914-389194914 GCA_964016885.1 Eledone cirrhosa
GTTACAGATAACTTTAGGTAAAGTGAGCTGTAAGAGGGAAATAAAGTTATGAAATTCTCTGTAGTAAATTTTTAATTATAAGTTAACTAAATTAAAAATATTTTTTAAAAGTTAATCATAATGATTTGTAAAATATAAGAGTGAGGTATATATTAATTAAGTTTATAATATTTGAAAGTTTTTCTAATTCTATGATTGCATGATATAATTAACTCTTGTCACTTATTTAATAGGATATCATTAGATTTCATGATTTCAAATAGTTCTTGGGAGCATAACCTACACTCATATCTTCTATTTTGATAAGGGGTGGCCCTTTTGAGCACGCTCCAGGTCATGTTGTAATCAATATCCCTCTTTCTATAATTATTAATTGCTTCAGCCAAGGAGGTTGTATTAGCTAATGCAGCATTTTTAAAACTATGTTTGTGGGTATTAAATCTTACTTTAAATTGGTTAGATGTAGCTCCTATATAGTATTGAGTGGAGTCCTTAGTCCTAATTACACATTTATCATCATCATCATCATCATCATCACCGTTTTACGTCCGTTCTTCCACGCTAGCATGGGTTAGACGGGTTGTCCTCTTGTGGGCAGTGTTATAGACTATGTTATTAATAAGACAATTACCCCTTAATGGGCAATTTCTTTTGATTCTACAGTTACAACCATTCATAAATATAGTATCAGGAGAGTTAATTGTGTTATCTATAGTGGTTTTAGTGTTACTATTTTCATTAATGTATGGTATAGAATGGGTTGTAATTAGATTAGTATGGTTAGACAGGTTGTTGGTGGGTGATAGTTTAGGGGATGTGGAGCTGTTAGAGTTCTGTTTGTTTTGGAGATTATTAGTCACAATTGGTGTGGAGTTTACGAGACCTATTATAGGTGAAGAAGAAGGTGGTTTGTTTTGGTTTATTTTAGTATTATTATGGTTGGTTTGATGTGTTGGTGGTATATTTATGGTTTTTTTACATTTATATGTGTTGTAAGCACTTATATTCTGTTGTATATTCTTGGTAGTGGAGTAGGAAAATTTGACAGTAGATCTATTTAAAATTTGATGGTATTTATGGTTTGGTGGGAAGTTTTTCTCTAGGATAGCAAAGAATTTTTTAGGGGTATGGTCTTTAATCTGTAGATTAAATGGATCATTATACCAAGTAACTCGTCTATTACGGTTTCGACATTGTTTCTTATATTTATATGATGTATCAGGAGGATTACTGAGATAGTTACTATTAGTGATTCTATTATATATAGGTTTAGTTAGATTAATTGATTTATGTGTTTGGGTCTGATAACTAGGAATATTGTTAGTTATGTTGTTGAGATATGTTAGAGTATTAGGGTGAATGGTTTTTTGAAAGTCATTATCTTTTATGAGAAAAGGTAGAGAAATTAAGTTTTGGGTTGGTGTTTTTAGGTGTAGTATGAGTGGCATTTAAGTGTGGGTTTTTCATTTGGTGTTTGTTGGTAATAGATTGTATGTTTGAAATATTATTGGTGCAAGGTATATAGACTAATTTGTTCTTGTGGCCGCTTCTAGCCATAGCTTCATTATAAAAGGGCGCGTTTTTATCGAATACATCATGATTTGATGAAAGGTTAGAGATTCTGAGTGAGATATGATATGCTAGGTTTTTAAGGATAGATCTAGGGTGATTAGATTGTGAGTGTATGTAATGTAAGTTTTGGTTATGTTTATGGTAAGGTTGAAGATGGCATATATAGGCGAAGGTATATATATCTCCTCTGATAATTTGTAATATTTTTTTACATAGATCTTTAACATGATATACATAACAACGCACACATATATATCCCAGAAATGATTGTAAAATGATGAATTTTTCAATATAAGGAACCTGTTTGTTTTTATTTCATTGTTTTTATTAATTTATATATATATATATATATATATATATATATATATATATATATATATATATATATATATATATTCATTAGTTAAGCAAAACTTATGAATATTTCCAGCTCTGCGCACCTTTACGCTTTGGCTTCTAACTAATTCACCAATCTCTCCTCTCATATCTCCTCTCCTATCTCCATCTCTCTCTTTAAGATTGGTTACTCTTGAACTGTGTATATATATATATATATATATTCACTTTCCTTGCTTCATGTGTTGAATGTGGGGTTACTGATTTCTCATCTTGCTTATGTATGCTTTCACATTCTATCAAGTGTACAGGAGAGGTCATATCTTTGACACAACTGCAGGTCCTCTCAACTCATTGTTTAGCAAACTTTCTACACCTGGATGCCCTTCATAACACAAACCACTTTACAGCATGCACTGGGTGTGTGTATCATGTAGGTCACCAACAAATATATATGGGGTAGGGGTTATGTAGATCTGTGTCTGTATTTATGTGCTTCTTTATGCCCCATAACTTAGCAATTTGAAAAAAGTAAGTAGCAGACATGAAAACATTAAGTATTGGGGTCGATATGATCAAATATAATTCTATCAAGGTTCTGCTGCACCGTAACCACAGTTTATGCCAGTAAAAGAATAAAACAGTTTACAAATGTATTGCATATAAAACTAAATATTACTTGGTTGTGGATAGTAATTTAACTGTTGTACTTTACAGATATGTTTTGTTACCAAAAATTTTATTTAAATAAAAATGAAATTATTAAAATCAAATCCTGAACATTTCAATAATAATACTATGTTGAAATAGAATTCTTTGTTAAAGCAAGTTGATCAGAAATAGTAAGCTAGCTTGTTTGAGTTTGGCTCTAAATGCCAAGCTATAACAAATCAATAGACTCTAAAGAAAAGTGTTCACCAGCTGGCAAGACAACTACTGCTACTTCTCATACAATTTATTTGCCATGATATTTTTTATTTTATTTATTATTATTATATTTTTTTTTAGTTGTTCAAATGAAATCTGATTTGATCTCTCCTGTTCAATAGGTCACACAATAGTTTTACTTTCTTTCTTTCCTGGTATTTGATATTTTGTATAAATGGATTCTGATGATTTAGTTGCAGTCTTGTTGATGTAGATTTATGACTTTACTAATGGTTTTAAAATGATATCTTTAATAGATTGAGAATTAATAAAATTTGAATTTCTTTATAATTTTCAAACATAATGATGTAAAAGCTAATAAAATAGTGATCGGTGTAAGGTTTCACAAGTTTTAAATGCAGTTAAAATACACATTCATTGATTGTATGTGTACATCCATTACATGTGTGTGTGCGTGGCATAATATTAAACCAATAAATCAAAGCATATAACAAATAAGATTCAGTGTAAAGTTTGAGCTATATCTTAACCACCACTAATATTAGCTACTTTAGTCCATCCATCCATCCATACATGTACACATATTATAATTATGTTTACAAAAATTTCTTGTGCAAGTATATACATTCTGTAGAGAATATATTATCTCGAATTAATTCATTTATCTATTGTCCAGAATTATTCCATACAGACTTACTTTTGTCTCTCTCCTTTCCTTCCCTTTGTCTTTCTTATCTGTGAATCAGCCAATCTCATACAGATCATCATTTCTCATACATTTCTTCTATTCATTTATATTAGTTTACTTTCCCTTACTCGTTCCATATATCTACTCATTCTTTCTATGTAAATTCACAGTGAATAGTTGCCTGTAAAACAAATCTAATTATGTGGTATTGATTTAATTTCTTCTCCCCTTGCTTTAATTTTTTTTAAAATAGAAATCTGGCTGAATGCATTCATTTGTTTCTTTCACATTTCTTGACATTTTTCTTTAATTTCCTTCCTTTTTTCCCCTCTCTTTACTGTTTCCAGTTGTTCCTGTTGTTGTTGTGTGTGTATTCAATAGAAACCTTAACCATTTGTATTAGTCTATAACTCTACCCACTAGAACATGGCCATACAATAGTGATAGATTCCTTTTCAATGTTTTTTGGTTTTCCTATTGACTATTTCCTGAGTTGATTTCGCAGGAATTTTATATGTATTTTCAGATAATGAATTTATTGAAAAAAATAGTATAAATTTTTTTTTGCTATTGGAATTCATTTTACATTTGATTGCACAAAAATGTTTCCCTTGTAACAAAGTTAAGAAAGAAAGACTGGGTTAATATCGTGCATTAATGTTATGAAAGAGTATGGATGCAGCTAATGCTCTCTTAATTTTGTTGGGTTTACTTGAATAGAAAATTCTCTCAAAAAGCTTCACTAGAATTATAAGTTCTATTTAGTTAAGTATGCCTGGAAAGAAATACATCTGCAGAAGGAATGTTGTGCTTTGTGTAGAGTGAGATATGCTTAAAGTCTTGACCTTTTTTTCTGAATTTTTTTACTAATACCTTATTGGTACTCTTTATTGATGAAATGAAATAAAATAAAATAAAAAAGTGAAATATACAGCTCATACTTATGCAGGTTTAGCTGGCCTCTTATTAGGTTAGATTACTTGGATTTCTCAAGTGTTTTAATGATAAGATCCCCAGTCCTATCATTCATGTTTGTGAGACCAACAGCCTAACCACAAGGTCACACACCTTCACTTTGCTGATGTTTCACATTATTCACAATTTTTTTAAAATAACAAGGAACATATGATACCAGGCATCAAAAGTTTTAATTTTATGACATGAACAGTTACCACTTGATCCTTTTTACAAAACTATATTGACTGTTAAATCAGCCAATGTTATTAAATATAAATGATGTATAGTTACATAGTAATGATATTATACAACATTATGTAGGCTACCATCTGGCTTCACTGAGAACAGATCATTTTATTGCAGGTAATATATCCATACATCAGCCTTCAGTCCTTAATTTAAGAAAAAAAATGTTACCATCATTTTTATGATTTTTTATCATGCTTGCATGGATTTGATAAAACTTTTTGAAGCAGAATTCTTTGATCATCCGCCCTTCCAGACGCTAACTTTGACTTGTTAATTTTTAAAGTAATTTTTGCACCTCTAACTGTTGAGCTATGGAACTTGTTTAAGCAGGACATAATAAAGTCAGCTGCACTAGAGATGACACACACACACATATACATGCATATATATAATTAATAATTAATTATTTCCGATTGTTTTCATGTGCATGTACTATTTGACCTGTATTGTGGAAATTAAACCTGTAGACATAGAAATCAAGGAATGAATTTGAATTGTTAACCTTCGTCTTTTTTTATTTAAAAAAAAAAGAATCATCATCATCATCATTTAACATCCATTTTCCATGCTAGCATGGGTAGGACATGCTGTCCTGTTGTAAGACAACCATGTTGGAGGACTGCGATTTGCACACACAGAAGTGATGGCTTGGTTTTAATGGCTAGATACCCTTCCTAAAATTAACCACATTCTTCTTTTTATTCTTCTCCTCCTCCACCTAGAGTGACTCTCTGATCTCTGACCTACGCACTCTATCAATTAACTTTACTCCAAAGACCCTTTAGAGGAACCCCATTTCAGCCACTTTTATTCGCAATCATATTCTTTCGGTTATTACCCAGGATTCATAACCATATGTAAGGGGTGGCACGAATACCGAATTAAAGATAGCGAGTTTGGCTTTTACACCAACGTCCCTTCTTATAATCGTTGCATTACTGCACCAACTCATGCAGTTCTTGTACTTAATTCAGCCTCCTCCCTTCCATCACTCCTGAACACGGCCCCTAGATACTTGAACTTCTCCTGCTTCAGTGGAACTCCATTCACATGTAGAGTGCACTGTGCAGGCTTCCTTGCGAGGACGAGTGTTTCAGTTTTTGCAGCACTGATGTTCATTCTAGCCATGCAGCACTTGCCTTCAAACCTATCGAGTGTCAGTTGGAGATCACCTTCTGTCAAGTTAAGTAACACCATGTCGTCTGCAAATTCCAGTCGACTGATTTTACCCCCTCTAGTCATGATACCACTTCCAACCCAGCTGTGCATGTCAATCCTGTTCATGTAAATAATGGACAGGAGAGGTGACAGTATGCACCCTTGGCAGAGTCTGACTCCCACATTGAATGGTTTTGATTTAGCACCATTTATCCAAACACAAATACTTGGGCATTCATAGAGAGACATTAAGGCAACAAAGAGCTTGATCCCATACTCCTGCAGAACCTTCCACAGCAGGTCCCAAGAAATGCAGTCATATGCCTTTTCAAGGTAAACAAAACAAGAATATGCATATTGGCAATACTCCCACGATTTCTCGAGGACCTGCCGCAGTGTGAATATTCTCCCCACTTCATGAGGATACACCTCTCTGAAAAGAAGAGAACCCTGGACGAGTTCTTGATAGCAGGTGTGGAGGAGGACTTTTTATTACGAAGTTGGGGGATGGTCTGCCAGAACACTTTATTTGCTGATCTGAAGTTGGATTCCTGCTAAACCCCAAAAGATCCCCATGTCTTAACTTTGGACACCTTTACTGTCTCTGCTGCGATTCTTCATGCCTTGACTTCTTGATTGAACCAAAGGGTTCTCCTGCCATCTGGCACCACATCAAGCCTCTTTTGCCTGCAGCAGTTTTGCTGAAGCCGAAACTGTTGCATAGAACAATCGCCACTCTGTTTCAACATCCTCAGTTTCCTCAGGGAGTTCTCTGAATTTGGATGCAATAGTATCTGCATACCTGGTCCTGACTTATTTATCCACCATGCTTCCCACTTTATCCTGAATGTCGCCTGGACCTGCCAGTTTTGGGGGCTTCTTTTTGGTTTTAGTTAGTCTCAAGTTGCAGATAACTAAATGGAAATAGGTTGACAGCTCAGCCCCTCTTTAAACACAAACATCTAGCCCAATCAAAGAGATCAGAGATAATAACAAAATCAATTGTTGATTTCTGTCCCTGATTCCCCTTATACCATGTATATTTATGGATGTCTCTGTGCTGGAACATGGTGTTCATAATAGAGAGTCCATTGCTAGAACAGAAGTCTAGAAGTCTAGTCCATTTGTATTTAGATTGGGGTTGCCATTCCTTCCAATCACTCCTTTCCATGTCAGGTCCTCAGTGTCAGCATGTGCATTGAATTCTCCCATCAGGATATATGACTCAATCTGAATTACATCTAACGCTGCAGTGACTTCTTCTTTGGTGCATAAATTTGCACCACTCACAGAGACCTATCTTTCAGTCAAAACTTCAAGAGGAGAATCCTTCCTCCTAAGAGGATCCAGTCAGTAACACATTCTAACAGCTCCTCCAGTAGTTCTTGCTCCTTACCTGTAAGGATTGTGATGTTCCAGGTTCCAACTATTATGGGTTGCTTCCTTCCTGACCCTTTTTGGGGGTCTCAAGATACACAAACTTTGTGTGTCCATCCAATGCCTCCCAGTACAAGTTGCTGGGCTATCACTAATTTTTGTAGCATGAAATGGAGACTGTAATATATTTTGGGAACAGGCCCCTCTATCTAAGGCCTGAACAGATTCCTTGTTATCCCATGTGAAGGACGATGTGGTATGGTTATTCTTTGTTTTCTTCATCATATTGCAATTTCAGTTTCAGTGGTTTTATTCGCACCAGTCACCAATCTGGTACTTTGTCAAACCCGCAAAAACTAGGCTTATTTAGAGGCAGCCTTTACTCGTCTCGTCGTAGTTACGTCACTGTGTTGTGAGAGTTTTTTGGAGAACTACGGCTGTCACCCATTGCTCCATCTCCCTTAGTAGTTTACCAGTTGGTCCATGGTTGCTTATTCGTTCATAACTAACCATCATATCTGGTGACTGTATCGCTATCCGCCACCTGCAACCCATTCTCTAACAGGACAGCTTTGCCAAGAATAATGAGAAAGTTGTATTACTAAATTCTGTCATGTCTTTCATTAGAAATGTAGAAAACAAAAGGGTTAAGCAAATGATTTTTGTTTGAAATATTTTTGCTTGAAATATAGTCCTCGATATACTTTTCTTATATTTTATGAATAACAAAACACTCATACCTCCAAAATAAACACATTTGATTTGTTTTCCTGTCTTTATTTTTATTTGCTTTTCAATAAAAGAAAAATATTAAATTAGTCATTTTTAGAAATATTTTCTTGTTCATATTTACATTTACCAACTGAGTCAATGCACAGTTATAATTGATTTTATTCGACCTGTGTTACAGAAAGCAATTTTTTTTTAGCTCAAAATGTAAATGATTAATTCAAAGATTGCATTATCTTTATTCAAATATCATATTTTATAATCATATCATTTACTATCTAATTTTCTGTTTGCATGGATTACATAGATCTGATTGGTTACACTTCTCTCACTAATTGTACAACTTTTCACTAATAGTCTGTAATTAGTGAAATATGGCTTAATGCAGTTTACAACATTTTGAGCCCAGAGGCTCATCAGGCCAATGCTTATCCTGGTTTATGTGGCTTTAAGTGACTGAGAGTACAAGACTCCCCTCTGGATAGGATGCCAGTCCATTGTAGGATTAAACCCCCAGCTATTACTGGTACTCATTTTCAGCTGAATATACTGGAGCAACATGCAATGAAGTGTTTTACTCAAAAACACAACACACAACCCAATCCAGGAATCAAGCCCGTGAAATGATGATAAGTCCAACACCCTTAACCACAAGGTCACATTCCTCCACTGACAGTATCAGTAGAGCCAAGACGGCAACAAAATTGACTTCTTTCATCATCATCCTCATCATCATTATTTCACATCCGTTTTCCCTGTCAGTACTAAATCAAAATATTTTTACTGAAATTGGTATAAAATATAGGTAACTTTTTTAATATATTAGATAAAATAAGTATTGTCATCGTTATCATTTATATATCCCTTATTCCTTATTATCATTGGTTGATCGGGACTTCTTGGAGGCCTTGTTTTATTGATGGATGACCTTCCTAATGTAAACCTTTTTAGATACTTCCTACATGTAAGAATAAATTGCACCTATTTTTTTTTTAAAACTGGATACATACGATAGTGCTCGCTGCAATAAACATTCTCTTAATTTTGTTTGGTTTACTTGTATAGAAAAGACACTTTTAGTGCTTCAGAGTAAAATAATGTTTCACAAGAATTATAAGTGTTATTTAGTTATGTATGTATAGAGAAAGAATTGTATGGAGGATATATTTAGAACCTTTACAGCATCTTTTGAACTTCACAGATTTTTTAAAGATGTTCAAGACCATCAGAGATAGCTGCTGGGATGCTAAAAGCATCAGAAGTAGGAGTTAATCAGGTAATACAGGACGGTGTCATGTCCAATGACTGGTGCAGCAGGACAATTATAGGTTGCTTTAGGGGCAAAGGTGATGCCCTAGAAAGGAGCAACTATAAAGGAATAAAACTAATGGACCAAGTTATGAAAGTAACAGAAAGAGTTATAGCACCACTAATTAGAGAAAGAGTCAAATTAGACAAGATACAGTTTGGTTTCATGCCTGGGAAAAGTACTATGGATGCCCTCTTCTTAGTGAGGCAACTACAAGAGAAGTCCTTAACCAAAAATAAATAAGCCACTATATTTAGCTTTTGTTGATGTAGGGACGGCCTTTGACAGAGTACCCCAATCTATTATCTGGTGCTCCAAAGGAAATTAGGTATAGAAGAATGGTTGGTGAGAGCAGTGCAAGCCGTGTAGAGTAGAGCTGTCAGTAAAGTAAGAGTAGGAAGTGAGTTTAGGTAAGAATTCAAGGTACAAGTAGTTCATCTGGTTCAGTTCTTAGCCCACTACTATTCATTATAGTTTTCCAGGCTATAACAGAGGAGTTTAAGACTGGCTGCCCATGGGAACTTTTTTATGCAAATGATCTGGTCCTTATAGCCAAATCCATTAAAGACCTAGAAAATAAGTTCTGACTATGGAAACAGAATTTAGAATCAAAAGATCTGAGAGTAAACTTACCCAAAACTAAAGAGCTAGTGAGTAGGAGAGAAGATAGGATCCCAATTTCTTCAGGGAAGTGGCCCTGTTCAATATGTAGAAAGGGAATAGGCATAGACTCCATTCGATGTACACAAGAGATGTAGTGGGATAATGGGTAGACTAACAGCAAGAGAAGACTTTGTTTGTAGAAGATACACAGGGGTAACGGAGCGGAAGATAGCCAGTGATGTAAACCTATTCCAGTCACAAGAAGGACCCATAGAAGTGGTTGATAGCTTCTGCTATCTAAGCAATGTAATTAGCAATGGCGGAGGGTGCTCTGAGAGCATAATAGCTAGAATAAGGATAGGATGGAAAAAGTTTAGAGAGCTACTCCCATTGTTGCCCACAAAAGGTTTCTCCCTCTGTACAAAAGGACGACTGTATGACGCCTGTGTGCGAAGTGTGATGCTGCAAGGTAGTGAAAGATGGGCTGTGACTGCAGAGGACATATGTAGATGGGAGAGAAATGAAGCAATCATGCTCTGTTGGATGTGCAATGTAAGTTTGAGAGAAAGGCAGAGCTTGGGCGAGTTGGGGGAAGCTGAGTTTAAGAGAATACCAAGGTGGTGTACAGAATAAAAGACTGCATTGGTTTGGACATGTGATGCACATGGACAATGATCGTGAAGTGAAGAAGTGCCAGTGGAAGGAAGCCACAGTAGAGTTAAATCTAGAAAGACCTGGCCAGAGGTTGTGAGAGTTGACCTTAAATCACTGAGACTCACAGAGGAGATGACAAATGATCGCAATGAATGGAGGGATGGTGTGCTGAGAAGGACCTGTGCAGCTCATTCAAGCATGCAAAAACAGACTTAAAAACGATGATGATGATGTTATGGTTTATTTATGTGGGTTTCTTTTGTGTTGTATTTGTTGTATTATGTTTGTTTTTATATTTGAACATGTGTTATGGTTTTATAATGTAGCATAACATTTCTTTTGTCAATTAAGAAGCAACAAGTGTCTTTAGCCTATATCAATCTTGACTCAAACATTGTTAACCTTTTTAATACCAACCTGCCCAAAACTGCCCCTTTCTGTGAAACAGAACCACCCATTTCAAAGGGTATTTATTTATCTTAAAATTTTCCAACATGATATAATGTAACAACTTTTTGTTATGTTACAAATACCATCTTAATAGTGAAATAGTTCGCTATATGCGGACATTTAAATTGATTAAATAAATAAAATTCTTTGAAACTCATAGAAAAGGCCTTTTAACATTTTTTATTTTTTTTATTTAAGGTCCATTCAAAGTTAAAATAATTATTAATAAAACTTATTCAACATTAAACCTATTAGGAAATGATCCAAAGGAACCTCTACAGGATTTCTGGGCCTGCTAAAAATAGCAGACAATTCTCCATAAAATCTTTCCCTGTGATGTTAAAAAAGAGGAGGTTACATTTGATAATACATTCCTAGATACTTTTTAAAAGAATGGATGTTTACTGATGAAATGTCTTTGATTTTCGGTCTGGATTGATCTGTTTTTAAACAACTACCACCAATGGATTGTAATAAATGAAAGTGACTGCTTCTGTTTACAATGTGAGGAATTATTTTGTTGTTGTTTAGTCTGAAGCCAGCTCTGAATGAGCTGATGTATAATTAAAGACATTCCAGCCATGACTGGCTGTTTTACCGGAATACATTATCCAATGTATCTTCCTCTTTTATAAGGCAGTCATGTGTGATTTAGAGATGATTTATCTGCTGATTCTAGCAAGTTGACTGACCATATAGAGGCTCCTTTGTTGGCTTATTTGAGGTGTAAATCAGAAATATCTGGGATAGTTGTAAAAGAAACTGAATATTATTCAATAGGTGTTAAATGTAAGTTTGGAAAATGTATATCTAAAGTCAAAGGTTCTGATATGGGCATGTTATATAAATTAATGATGTGTTGAGTAAAAAATAAAGTGTACATATGATAATCTGAGGAAGTTATAGAAAAAATATTTAGATCAGATGTTAGAGGGATTGACAAGGTAAGGTAAAATATAAACACAAATTTAAAGTTAAACCTATGATAATTCAACAAAAGAAAACAATTCTTTGTTTTTTAAGACTCTCCCCTCTCTCTTTCTCCACTGACTTTTGATTTATGACAGGAAATTAAACATGTAATGTAAACATACAATTTACTTCTGTTTCCTAGTATTTGGTTCTGTTCTTTTGTGATAAATAGAATTTTATGTTGTAACAGATGAACTAAACTTCAAAGAAATATTTCAGATATTTTAATTTATTTTGGGATTTATTACTCAAAGGTACCCCCACACAAACATACCAAAGTATCTTGGAATGGTAAACAAAAATTATATTTCCTTGTATTTGTTAGATGTTTGATACAAATTTTCAATTTTGTTATTCTAAGTGATGTGTAGTTGTATGCAACAAACTTTTATGAATTATTTCAAAACTAATGTGAACAACTGCAACATATTTTTCAATTCAATATTTACAAAACGTTTTCTAGTAATCAAGAAAGTTCTTGGTGATTCAATTCCAACAGCAAAGAGTGAATGTCATATAAATATTGAAAATTCAGGATACAAAGAATTAGAAGTGAGAAGAAATAATCATGAAATTCGTAAATGTGCATACATAAGGAAAAGGTTCATCATCATGATCATCATTTAACATCTGTTTTCCCTGCTAGCAAGGGTTGGATGTGTTGTCACAGACCAAATCAATGCTTACTTGAAGCTACCAGCTTCTCAGACAGGCTGTATCTTACTTACATACATTCCTGCACCCTACAGAGTGCACTGGGAGCATTTTCATCTTGGCACCAGCACTAGGCTGATTGTCATATCTTTGACTCTGTTTGGCATGTTTTCTATGGTGGGAAGTCCTCCCTAACACTATTTACTTTATAGAGTGTGCTGGGTGCATATTATCATGGCAGCAGCACTTGAGAGTTTGTCATGCTGTGTCTGAAGGACCCTCTCAACCCTTTTGGCATGATTTATATGGCTAGAAACTCTTCTAGTTAAAATAATACATCATCTAAACTTTACTCTAGCTTCATTCATTTCACATTTTCATAATTCATCAAGCACTTTAGGTTTCTTGGAAGCCTTATTCTTATTAAATGTTAATAACAATATTCCTTAATTTATCTTGCTGAATGAAAAGTAAAAAAAGAAAAAAATATACAATAAAAACAGAGTCATTATATTTTTCCATTGTACATAATTAGTGATTTGTTTTTACTGATTAATAAAGCTTTACAGCTTCTGTTTCTAGACAATGGCACCTACAACATATATCCATTACCAAGACTATTTGATAGATTTCATGTTCATTCTTTTCTTGTGGCTTTTAAAATTATAAGATATTCCTTTATTTTTGTTGCCATCAATAAGTCTGGTATATTTATCCATAAAACTAAAAGAATTTAAGAAAAGAAATAAAACATAGTTATTTAGTGAAATTATGTAAGAATGATTCTAAGAAAATAATAGTGATTATGTGTATTGATCTGTCAAATGACATGTTATAAATTTCAAGCCTTTTCATTATAATGATATTTTTATTTTTTTATTTTTAAGATTAAGAAAATAAATTTGGTAATTTTAGAAATTGCCATAAACTATTATATTAAATGTATATACATTTTAAATCTTGCTTCGAATCAAGTTGATAAACAAATTATTCATGGGAGGAAGGGAAAGACAGCAAGAGACTATAATACTATCACTGTTGGATGTACTTAAAACATAGCATTTCACATTATTTGCCTGAATGAACTTAGCTGAAAATAGCTATTATACCCTCTTCGTAATTTTCAAAAATTGAAATGAAATAGAGCATCCATTTGTAATATTCTTAATCCAGTGGTTAAACTAAATGTCTAAAATGGACAGAAGAGTTTTATGAAACACAACTGTTTGCTCATAATAAATTATTGAAGATGTCTCTGCAGTTATTCTGTTAACATAGAGATGATTATTTTAGTTTATATATTTGCTGAATATTGATGTTTTTATTATTTGAATAAAATGAATACTAAATTGTTATTTAGTAAGTTAGAAGGCAATTGTTTATTGCTATCCCAATGCATCTGTGTTCTCATTTTAGCAGTTTTGAAGAAGAAAGCAAATTTGACTTCATTTAACTTATTTTGCCTCCAGTTGGCCATCCCTATTTAATTTTTTTTTATTTTATTTTTAACTTTATTTTTATATTCACTTATCTATGTATATCTTGTTTTTTGTTCCTCAACTGTAAGTACTAGGTACCTCCCATAAGTCTGTCATGGCTTACTAGCTATATACAGATGTTTAGATTGGTTAAATAGATAACTATATATCCTAGATATTGTAAAGCTTTTCAAATGATTTCTTGTTGTAAGCACCAGTTCCACCATAGGAACAACTAAATATTAACCCTTTGAATGTCAACTCACTTCTATTATCTTGTGTCTTGATAAATAACAAGATAAATCTAGAAATGTGTTTGACAGGTTTAATCTAAACAGCTTTACACTTTTGATACCAAACCACCTGAAACTGCTCCTCATACAAATCTGTTTATTTTAAAGTGTTTATATTTATCTAAAAACCTTCCATCTTAATTTTATGTGAGAATCTTTGTTTAGCTATGTCTCAAACATCAATTTAATAATAAAAATGTTTTCTTTATACCCAATGTTTTATTATTTTCAAAATTATTTGAAAATCATAGGCAATGGTTTTCATTAGAAATATTGTAACAAAAGGGTTAAAATACTGGCTCTTTTAGTCTGATCAACTAGTTGACACCTATTATTTATACTGTCTTCATATTCTGGCATTAGAAAAAGAAGTATTTTCTTCTCCAAATGTCCTTCCTCATTCTATAAGGCCAAACTACAGTTAACCCTTTAGCTTTTACATTACTCTATATATACTTGATGATAGTGAGTTTGGTTTTTACACTTAACACCCTTCTTCTGATAACCAAATGCTAAAGTTGGGGTATTACTGCACCAGCTCGTGTAATTCTTGCACTTAATTCAGCCTCCTGCCTTCCATCACACGTGAACACAGCACCGAGATACTTGAGCTTGTCCTCCTGCTTCAGTGGAACTCCATTCACATGTAGGGTGAACTGTGCAGGCTTCCTTGAGAGGACAAGTGTCTCAGTTTTTTCAGCACTGATTTTCATCCCAGTCATGCAGCACTCGGCATCAAACTTATCGAGTACAGCCGACTGATTTTACACCCACCAGTTGTGATGTCACTTACAGCCCAGCTGTGCATGTCAATCCTGTTCATGAAAATAAACAGTACACACCCTTGGCAGAGTCTGATACCCACATTTAATAGTTTCGATGTAGCACCATTTATCTGAACATAAGTACTCGGGCATTCATGTAGAAACATCAGGGCAGCAAGAAGCTGACCATTGATCCCATACTTCTGCAGAACCTTCCACAGCAGGTTGCGAAGTACACGATCATATGCCTTTTTGAGACCTACAAAACAAGAATATACCTCTTGGCAATACTCCCATGATTTTTTGAAGACCTGCCACAGTGTGAATATCTGGTCGGCAGTGCTGTGTCCAGGGCAAAAACCACACTGTTCATCAGCTAGCTTGGACTCTACAATCTCCCTGCATCTGTTTGCCAGACACTTAGCATAGACTTTACTAGGGAGGCTTAACAAAGGGATCCCTCTGTAATTGGAACAATCTCTCTTGTCTCCCTTATGGAAAATTGGGATTATCACTCCTGATTGTCATTGCTTAGGTGCCTTTCCATCCAGAGATCCAGGCCACCCGACACACACAAGTCAGCCAGAGAATACCTTCTCTATTTAAGGTTTTTAATATCTCAGGCCAAATTTCCTCTTCTCCAATGGCCTTGTCACATTTGAGCTCTTTAATTGCTCTTGTGACCTGAGCCTCTGAGAAATTAGTCACCTCTCCCAGATGCACCTTGTGTACATCTGAAGATGTTGTGATTAGGTTTAGGAGATCAGAAAAATATTCTCTCCACCTCACGAGGATACACTTCTCTGAATAGAAGAGAACCCCAGACGTATTCCTGATAGCAGGTGTGGAGGAGGGCTTCTTATTACAAAGTCGGCGGATGGTCTGCCAGAACACTTTATTTGCTGATCTGAAGTTGGATTCCAGCTTAACCCCAAAAGATCCCCATGTCTTAACTTTGGACACCTTCACTTTCTCTGCTGCGATTCTTCATGCAAGAAGGAGGACTTGTTTCCAAGTCAAGCTTTGTAGGCTTCTTTCTTTGCTCAAATGGCATCTTTGACCTCTTGATTGAACCAAGGGGTCTTCATGCTATCCAGCACCACACCAAGCCAAACTACATCTCATCTAATTTCACCCTTTCTTGCGCTAATATTCTCTCTGCCACTTTCATAACCTGATCCATCAGTTATATACCTCTATAATTGCTCCTCTCCAGAGCATCCCCTTTACCTTTGTAGCAATTTATGAGTATACTGCTGCACCAGTCTTTGGGTATGACACCACCATATATAACTTGATTGATGATGTGTGCAACCAGTTTAATGCCTACTTTACCTGATGCCTTCAGCATCTCAGCAACTATCCCCGACGGTCCAGCAGCCTTACCATTCTTCATTTCTTTAATTACCTCTTGTACCCTATATTCGTCAATCTCAATAGCTGGTCCCTCTGTTGGGTCTACTGGGGGTAATTTCTCACTCTCCCATTCATTCTCCACATAAGTTAGACATGGCCTGGGCCAATACTGGCCGAAACCTATCAAAGTTATCATCATCATCATCATCATCATCATCATCGTTTAACGTCCATCTTCCACGCTTGCATGGGTTTGGACGGGAATTTTCCCACTTGAGGCAAGATTGGTTGTCTTGCTCGTATAGGACTGTTTGGCGGCTTTTCTACGGCTGGATGCCCTTCCTAACACCAACCACATTTACAGTGTGGACTGGGAGGTTTTTACCATGTTACCTACACGGCCACATTACAGCTTGGACTGTGTTTTTTTGTTGTGACACCTACACGACCTCATTTATTTTGGACTGGATATTGTGGTACCAACATAACTTTACATCAAAAGGGGTGGGGGGTGGGGTGTATTTTGTTAGAGGTGCCTACTGACTGTAGGTTTCGCTTTGTACTTAGGCAAGGCGGGTCTTCTGTATTACTGTGTAGTGCCAAAGATCTCTGTCCTGTGACATTGTCTTGGAGAGGTGTAAGTGTGTGAGGTCGGAATTTATCAGGTCGTCCCAGGTTTTTCTGGGTCTGCCTACTCCATGGCTACAGTCTATTTTTATCACCCTGCACTTTTTTATACAGCTGTCGTCTTTCATGCACCTCACATGACCATACCAACATAGTCTTCTCTTGAGTAAACAACATCTGATTCCTCTTATTCATATATATATATATATATCTCCAAGACAATGTCACTGGACCGAGATCTTTGGCGCTACGCAGTAATACAGTACAAAGCGAAACCTACAGTCAGTAGGCACCTCTTAACCAAAATACACCCCCATCCCACTACCCCTACCCCACCCCCGTCAACATCACCCCTTTCAATGTAAAGTTATGTTGGTACCACAACATCCAGTCCTAAATAAATGAGGTTGTGTAGGTGTCATGACAAAAAAAACACACAGTCCACGCTGTAATGTGGCCGTGTAGGTAACACGGTAAAAACCTCCCAGTTCCACACTGTAAATGTGGTTGTTGTTAGGAAGGGTATCCAGCCATAGAAAACTTGCCAGACAGTCCCATACGAGTGAGATGACCAATCTTGCCTCACGTGGGACAATTCCCGTCTAAACCCATGCTAGCATGGAAGATAGACGTTAAACGATGATGATACATGTGTGTGTTTATGTATGTATATATATATATATGTATATATATATATATATGTATATATATATATATCATCATCATCATCATCACCGTTTTACGTCCGTTCTTCCACGCTAGCATGGGTTAGACGGGTTGTTCTGTTGTGTGCAGTGTCTGGTCGGCTGACCATGCCTTGCTCATACATGAACTGATCTGGCTTGATTTCTACAGCTGGATGCCCTTCCTAACACCAACCTCATTTACAGTGAGTGCTGGGTGCTTTTTCCGTGGCGCCTACACGTCCACTTTATAGTGTGGGCTGGGTGCTTTTTTGCCGTGGCACCTCCACGACCACCTTGCAGTGGGAGGGTGTGGGGGCATATTGTCTATATGCTTCAGCATGTACCCATGGGAGGTCGGGTACTCTGTATTACTGCGTGACGCCAGAAGTCACGGTCGTGTGTCATTGTCTTTGAGAGGTGTAATTGGATAAGGTCGGCTTTTATCACCTCATCCCAGGTCATCTTGGGTCTCCCCACTCCGCGGTTTCCACCAACTTCTAGTGCTCTGCACCTTTTTATGCAGCTGTCATCCTTCATACGCATCACATGTCCATACCAGCGCAACTGCCTCTCCTGCACACAGCATTTGATTCCTCTTATGCTCAGTCTCTCTCTCAATTCATTTATGCTTTGTCGTTCGCGTATATTACTATTACACATCCATCGGAGCATGCAGGCTTCGTTTCTTTCTAATCTATGTAAGTCTTCCACCTTCAGTGCCCAGGTCTCACTACCATGTAACATTGCTGTTCAGACACACGCATCATACAGTCTGCCTTTTATTTTGAGGGAGAAGCCTTTTGCAGCTAGCAGTGGCAGTAGTTCCCTGAACTTCTTCCATCCCGTTCTTACCCTAGTTATTGTACTTTCTGAACACCCACCTCCGCTGCTAATTCGGTCACCTAGGTAGCAGAAGCTGTCTACTGTTTCTACAGAGCCCTCCCAGAGATTGGTGGTACTTGTTTCCTGTGGCTGTTTGCTGCTTGCTGTGCCAGCACAGCTGCTGCATGTGAAGCCTACATTCTTAATTAAGCTTCCTGAGATCTCGCTACATCTCTTGTGTACCCATTGTTTGCATTTAGGGCAGAGAATGGAGTTCCTACCTACACCTTTCCTACACACTGAGCAAGGCCATTTCCCTGAGGGGATCTGGGTTCTGTTTTCTCGTCTACTTACAAGGACCTTAGTCTTTGTCATGTTGACTTTGAGACCCTTTCTTTCTAGTCCCTGCTTCTAAGTTTGGAATTTCTTCTCTAGTTCTACCATAGATTCAGCTATAAGTGCGAGGTCATCAGCATACAGGAGTTCCCATGGGCATCCGGTCTTAAACTCCTCCATTATTGCCTGCAGGACTATGATGAACAGGAGAGGGCTAACAACAGAGCCCTGGTGGACCCCAACCTGTACGCTAAATTCCTCGCTATACTCATTGCTAATCCTAACTTTGCTAACTGCTCCCCTATACATGGCTTGTATGTATATATGTATGTATATATATATATGTGCGTATGTATATATATATATGTGTGCGTGTGTGTGTATGTGTGTATGTATATATATATGTGTGTATGTATGTATATATATGTGTGTTGGTGCTACTGGTAACATGTATCCCAGTACAACCTGTCCCATGGTTGGGTCGTTGGCGACTAAACTGGCAACCTCACCAAGGTTTCTTGGTGAGGAGGGTGACTTTTGACATCCTTCAGGACTAAAAGCAAAACCTGTCAAAGTGCAAAGGAGCTCTTAAGACTCAATGGCCATCCAAAATCACCGGGAGAGATGACCCCTTAGCCTTTGTCAAGGCAGAATTCTAGGAGGAGGAAAACTCTGATATAACACCTGCAACCCTGATGGTATCCAATAATGTTGACTTCTTCTTTTTGGTAAATATCATCTTGGTTAAGAGAGTGGGACTGGCTTTGTACAGTGCCTTTGCTCACTATAAAAGCTTCACGGCACAGGCATTGCTTTATATCTGGAGATCTCTCTGCACTTGTCGTCACATGGAACCATGGGCCCAGCACTGTGTGTCAATAATTGTCACAAGTGTAGTGTTTGTACCAGAGTTTTCAAGTCACTGGCTGGACTAAAAAGTCACACTTGTTCAGCGCATCGATAGGGGTTCTCCTATATGGATATAAAGTAGTGGCCGTACTCGAAAACGAGTTGGCAGCCACCATATATATATATGTGTGTGTGTGTATGTATGTATGTATATATATATATATATATATATATATATATATATATATATATAGTGTGTGTATGTATGTATGTATATATATATATATGTCTGTGTGTGTGTATGTATGTATATATGTGTGTGTATGTATGTATATATGTGTGTGTATGTATGTATATATGTGTGTGTATGTATGTATGTATATATGTGTGTTTGTATGTATATACGTATATATATATATATGTGTGTGTATATACATATATATATATATGTGTGTATTTATATATATAAATATATGTGTGTGTATGTATGTATATATATATATATATATATATATATGTGCGTATGTATGTATATATATATATGTGTGTGTATATATGTATATATATATATATTGTTATACTTTGGGAGGGTCATGTTGCCAATAAGAAACACACGCACCAGTTGCTTTCATTCCAATTTATTATAAATTAAATTATAAATTTTAAAAAATTTATAAATTTCTAGTTGGTTGGTTGGTTCCACAACCGGACGGTTGTTCATATATTGTCAAAGTTCTTTCGTCACACATTATGTGACCTCATCAGTGACTGGGGATTCTTTTCTTTTTTTTTGTGCCTCTCCTTTGTTCTGTCCTACGCCATCTTGTTTTTGTGTGTGTTGTGTGCTTAGTTTGCGCATGTGTTACATCCGGGTGTCCATGTGTGTTTTTATTTGTTTATTTACATGTTACTAGTTGGTTGTTTGTTTTATGTGTGTGTCTTTTCATTTTGACCTTAATTGTAAGTTGTGATGTTGCTATTCCATTCATGTTTTCTATTTAATTTTGGTTGGAGTTCATTTATGTTTATTGCCTCTGTGATTTGTCTAAACATTGCGTCTTTTCTGTGTGTAGATTTTATTTTTATTTCTATGTTCTCTAATTTGCCCTTATGCTCTATTCAGTACTCCACCAACATGCTAAAATAGAGCATAAGGACAAATTAGAGAACATAGAAATTGATAATAAATTGGAGTGAAAGCAACTGGTGCGTGTGTTTGTTATTGGCAACATGACCCTCCCAAAGTATAACAATATCGTTTTCAACACACATTTTCAGATAAAGAATCTTGCTAAACAAATTCAAAAACGAAATATATATATATGTATATATATATATGTGTGTGTATATATGTATATATATATATATGGAAGCATGGTCTAGAATCAAAAGGCCTTAAAGTTAACTTGTCTAAGACTAAAGTTCTAGTTTGTAGAAAGGAAAATAGGGCACAGGTGCCCTCAGGGAAATGGCCATGCTCAGTGTGTAGGAAAGGAGTAGGCAGAAATTCCATTTTATGTCCCAAATGCAAAGTGGGTACATAAAAGACCGAGATCTTTGGCGCTACGCAGTAATACAGAAGACCCGCCTTGCCTATGTACAAAGCGAAACCTACAGTCAGTAGGCACCTCTTAACCAAATATACACCCCAATCTACTACCCCTACCCTATCCTCCCACTCCCACCAACAGCACGAGAAAATGTGATCGAGTTCATGTAGGTGTCACAACAAAAAAACACACACAGTTCACGCTGCAATGTGGCCATGTAGGTAACACGGTAAAAAGTTCCCAGTTCCCCACTGTAAATGTGGTTGGTGTTAGGAAGGGCATCCAGCCGTAGAAAACCTGCCAGATAGTCCTATATGAGCGAGACACGGTCACCCAACCAGCCTTGCCTCAAGTGGGACAACTCCCATCTAACCCATGCTAGCGTGGAAAATGGACGTTAAATGAAGATGATGAGATGATGATGATATATATATGTGTGTGTATATGTATATATATATATATGTGTGTGTGTGTATATATATATATGTGTGTGTGTGTGTGTGTATGTATATATATATATATGTGTGTGTGTGTATATATGTATATATATATGTGTGTGTATATATATGTGTGTGTATGTGTGTGTGTGTGTGAGTGTATATATGTGTGTATGTATATGTGTGTATATATATATATATATGTGTGTGTGTGTGTATGTGAGTATATATATATATACACACACACACACACACAAATTTTATAGGCCCTGGCATGACAAAAGAATATAAAGCTTTTGGGAAATAATCCCAGGATATCATCAACATAGAAAATAAATAAGTATTAATGTAATAATTGTTTCTACTTTTGGCACAAGGCCAGCAATTATTTCAGTGTATTACTGTACTTTATTTTATAGACCCCATAGGGATGAAAGGCAAAGTTAACCTCGGCAGGATTTGAACTGAGACCATAAAGTGCCGTAACTCTATGCTACAAAGGCCCTTTATGTGCTCAGTTCAAATCCTGCTGTGGTTACTATTAATGTAATTATAACAGTAGTTCTTTAAAAAATATCTCTTTACATGTTTTAGCTAATTACATCATATTAACATAATGTGAAGTAACTGATCAATGGCGTCTCTGTTCTGTAATATTTGAATTACTCAGCTAAATTTATATTGTATCTCCCCTCCCCAATTTACACCTTTTCTAGTCTTAATACCCTTGCCCTCACCAACTAAATTCCCCACTCACTTCATCCCTGTCCAACTTACACGCTCCTATAGTACCTCTTTGCTCCAGCACTACATACAAGTGTGGAAAGTAGTACACACTCCAAATCTTCTCCCACCTCCCATAATGTTGCTTCCACAACAAAATGCATTGTATCTACACTGACCACATCTTAACACTGCCCTTTCACCAGCTCAGTACCCCACCTTAGATCTATCCCTTCAATCCACATCGTGCATACACACACAACACCCTCCTTAAACCACCACCTTCCACATTTGATACACCTCTCTTATCTAACCCATGCATATAAGCACAGAAAGCTGGACCCCCCCCCACACACACACACACACAATGCTGCTAAATTGGCTAAAAGCTCCCAGTTCACCCTGTAAGCTGGTCATACTGGTGACACAACAAAAGTTCACCATATAAGGGACTCATACTGGTGACACAACAAAAGAGCATCCAGTCCACATTAAATGTAGTTGGAGTCAGGAAGGGCATCCAGCCATAGAAACCAAGCCAGAAACAGTTCTGTTTGAGCAAGACATGAGCATCTGATCTGACTTTTCTCACAACAGGACAACTCATCTAACCCATACTAGTGTGGGAAAATGGATGTTAAACAGTGGCGGTGGTGATGATGATGATAATTTATCAACTAAATCTCTATTTGAATTAGAATTAAAGAGTTCTTATAAAATTTGGCATTAAAACTTACCTTGTTAAAAATGGCAAAGACGCTGCATTTTATTTCTACCCCTTGGCTCTTGAAAACTTATGGAAGCATGGTTGTTGCTGTTTTTAATATAAGTTAAATCCCTGTTTACATAATTGAAAATTTCTTTACAGATTTCTACATTGGCACATAAATAGGTATCTAATTTGTTCTTTTTTTTTTACTCTACTCAATGAAGATTATATTCCTCCTTGACCATTTTTTCATCAATGATCTCTTCTAAATGTTCAAGATTAACTCCTTATATACCAATGATATTTATTCATTTCTCAATCTCTTTCTATCCTCAATGGAATTTATATATTTCAATTAACCTTCTTCCTCAGCATATGCCCCCAAAGAGTTCTCAAAGCATATTTAGTGTTACAGAACATAAATGGAGATTTTCCACTCTTCATGAACACTCCCAAATTTATACAAATCCCATTCACTAAATATATTAAAACTTTACAACAAACATCTTTTATTTTATTTCATTTTCTGCAAATTTGTCATTTTCAATAAATTTTGTTGAAAGAGCCTTAATTTCTTTTGGGAATAAAGGGAAAAAATACTTGAATTCTTAAAACCTAAGTAAACTGCTTATGTATTTGAAAAAGTACAATCCTTTATTAAGCAGCTTACTATCAATTGCAACCTGACATAAATATTGAAAAGTAATGTAAAACAAAACTAGAACACCAGAAATATATACAACAGTCAATTTCATTTAAGCAGAACATGAAATACCATCTTTCCTAGAAAATAACTTTCAAGAAATAAAGGTATTAACAAAATGGTTTTTAAGAAAAATTTCAATGATGGCAATTATTTATAGCCTTTCTGTGATATGAAATATAACAGCAGGATATAGAATAATTATAAGTATTAATAGCTACACCTCATTGTATACTGTAATATCAGACATCACTAATCTAACTCATTTACATAAAGTAACCTAAAATATTAAACCCTGACATATATATAAGGTTGATAGAAAATTCTTATTCTGGACAATGGTACATTCATAGCCCCGACATATGTATGTATAGGGAATTTGTTAATAAAAAATGGTTATTTGAAAACAATGGCGCACAGACGCACAAACACGCATGCATGGATGCAGCTCTGACATATGTGTAAGGTATGTATTGATAGAAAACATTCATTCTGGACAATGGCACACTCATAGCCCTGGCATATGTATAATATATTTGTTGATAAAAAATACTTATTTGAAGACAGTGGCACACATACATACGTGGGTGCAGTCCTGACATATATATAACCTGCATGTTGATAGAAAATGCTCATTTTGGACAATGGCTCACTTATAGCCCTGACATATATATAAGGTATGTGTTGATAGAAAATACTCATTCAAAGACAATGGCACACACACACACATGCGGGTGCAGCACTAACATATGTATAAGAAGTTATGTGATGATAGAAGTTATTCATTCTGGACAATGGCACATAGAGAGAGAGAGCTCTGATATATGTATAAGGTGTGTGCTGACAGAAAATACTAATCCTAGACAATGGAACACATGGTTTTGTGTTTGGCCATTTATGATTGGAAAATATTTGTAGAAGTTTCATAATAATAATTGTTTCTACTTTTGGTACAAGGCCAGCAATTATCCCAGTGCATTACTCGTGCTTTATTTTATCACGCCCGTATGGATGAAAGGCAAAGTTAACCTCGGCAGGATGTCAACTCAGACCGTAAAGGACCGTAACTCTATGCTGCAAAGCATAGAGTACGACCCTCTACCGATACTGCCAATCCACCGCCCTTTCATAATAATAATTGTTTCTACTTTTGGCACAAGGCCAGCAATTACCCAGTACATTACAGGTACTTTATCGACCCCGTAAGGATGAAAGGCAAAGTTAACCTCGGCGGGATTTGAACTCAGACCGTAAAGGGATGTAACTATACTGGAAAGCATGGCATCCGACTCTCTACCGATTCTGCCAATCCACCGCTTTCATAATAATAATGGTTCTAAATGAGCAGTGACCTCTTTCAAATGGTTTTGTTCAACTGTGATAAAATGCATTCAGTACAATCTATAAAGTGGTTGGCTTTAGGAAGGGTATCCAACTGAAGAAACGATGCCAAACAAAAAATGAAGAGGACTCCTCAATTATGTCAAGGACATGACAACCTCTCTAGTGCTGAGGCCATTATAAAATGTACCCAGTGTACTCTGTAAAGTGCTAAAATATATGTAGAGATGCGGCTCCTTGTCCATCTGAGAGGTCAGTAGCTCCAATTAAGTACTGACTTGGTGTGTGATAACTCTTCTAACCCATGCCAGCATGGAAAAGTTGATGTTAAAGGATGATGATGATCATCATCATGAGATTTGAATGACTTGACACAACTATCTCTTAAAGCAACAGAATTTGATTGTATCTAACAGTAAATAATAATTTAACAAAATTTAGAATTCTGCTCTAGAAGTTGAAGAAAACAATTTTGATGCAATCATTGATACGTATTTGAAATTTCAAAAATGCACTGTAATTGTTGTTTGTTTGGAATGGTTTTTCAGTCATTGTCGTTGTTATCATTTTAATGCCTGTTTTACTATACCAGCATGGGTTGCACATATCTACCAGAGTACTTTGATCATTGTCTTTCTGTAAGATATGACCTAAACACTTCTACCTACATTATTCTCAATCCTCCTCTCCTTTAGATGCCCACATCAGTACAGTCACTGCACTTGAACACTTTAGTTGATGTTTTTATTGCCTAACAACTCTCTGAGCTCCCTCATAATCAGCTCTTCATAAATGTTAATACTAGATATTTTACAGACCCAACTCGTTTCTCTTCAGTATCTACAGATCTTCAACATTTGCTGTCTCACTACTATGCAGCATTATACTTCTTAAGTATACTTTATACAATCTCTCACTGAATGAACAAAATCTTTTGATGTTGCTAAGCTCCAAATCAGCTTAGTTCAAGCAGCTCTCTGGTATATAGGTGGTAACAGTTGGAACAACTCGGTAACTGACCCACAAATTCAATGTTCAGTGTTTGGAGTGCTGTAGTGGTGTGATGATGAGCTCTTTAGTTGTATGCTTTTCAATTGTGATTCAAACTGTACTTGTCAAGTCTTTTTTCTGCCATAATATATCTAGGACAGTATTACTAATGGTGTAATGTTGTTTTTCAAGAGAGCAGAGTAGAGTGGGATTTAAGGGATTTGGGGCTGTTCCAGCAAGTTAAGCAAAGAGGACCAGGTTATCAACATAAGTTCTTAGGAGGATTAACCAATTTTAAACTCTTTTTGTTGCTTCAAATAATAAATGAGGCTAAAGACAAGGACTTGGTGCACACCCACTTGTATGCTTAATTTCTCACTAATTTATACCAACTCTATTCTTGATAATAGCACCCTTGTATACAGCCTCCATTAGCCTCTTAAGCTATCCATCTACACTAGCTGTCTCACTAGAAACATGGCATCTGTGATTCCTTTCTTCCTTTCTCTAGCTCAGACTAAAACTGTATTTTATCCAGGTTTATATTCTTGAATTAGCTTTGCAAAAACTCTGAAAGACCTCTGTAATTTCTCTATTTATTGCATCTCTTTTGCTTTTTATCACTTGATAAGGTTATTGCTACACTAATCATTGGAGATAGCATCTTCTTGCACTACTTATTTAATTAAGGGAATAATTAACTTTTCACATACATAAAATTATTACTTTCATCAACAATTATCACTAGAAGAGCTGCAACACTCCTTGCTTTCATTTTCTTAATAGCTTTATTAACCACACTGATGTACTTGGGGTAATCCTTCACTGTCACACTCATACTTTTCATTCAACAATTTCTCATAGTAGCACTTTTATACCTCTTTTAATTGTCAGAGGAAGCAGTATGACATCTTGGTTCATAGAAAAATTATGCTTTCTACTTCCTTGGAACATTACATTCTACTCATTCTCACAGTGTAGCATATTAGCAAACCTCTCTTGTTTCTTGCTTGCTACTCCCCACCATATCTGGCTGTGCCCTTCTCCATCCACAAAACTAATCAGTGGCTTACAACAGATTATCCCATAGAAATGCTAGTATATAAGAATACTGATTAATTTACATAACAAATATAGAAATCTATATATAATATAAAAGTGATGTTTATTGGTTGGTTGGTTGAATCACACACCACACACATCTAAGGAGAGAGAGAGACATACAGAGGGAGAGATAGGCTGTTATATAGAGAGAGATACAATTAAAGTGTTAGATATTCAGAAAGAGAGTGACGTCCCACATAAGTCTAGAAATGACTTAAACTATAAATCAAAGTATCACTTGAATGATTAACAATATTGTGTTAGCTTTTATAAAGTCATTTTACACCAGTATTTGATTTTACAGAACACAGAAAAAATTGATACTATTTGAAATTAATCTACGGTGTATATTAATTTAGCTTTTTGAGGATAGTGTCATGTTATTATTGACCTAATTCAGATGACAGTGTCAACCTATTCTCTAGGCTGCTATTTGCATTTATTTCTATTTTTTTAATATTGCTTTATATTTTTTTTTCTTCGATATTTTCACCAAAACACCGCTCATCTATCAGGAGAGTTACAATGTCCACCAAGCAGTTGAAATCTTCAAGCAAAAGAGAAACTCACAGACAATATAAAAAAAGACTTGGGAATAAAGTCAACATTGTGACATTCAACAGAATATGAGATGGGAAACAGAAAGGTTAAGACAACACGAAAGACAATCGCATCTTTCTGAAAGTGTACAGAACCTGAGACTGGAAACAGAAAGATTAAAGAAACAAGAAAGACTATCGCAACATGAAATTCACCAAAGGCAATGAGAGTTGCGATGCAAGCTCGACGAGCACAATGGAGTATTCAAGGCAGAATAAACTGGCTAAGAGCTGCGTTTTCATATGATCTATCAAAGAATTATAGAAATGATCCTAAAGTCGCAATTGGAAGCATGGATATTACACTTGGCATGTGTTGCTTAGGAGGGAAGGTCAGACTTCCACTGATAGAAGACCCGCCAGCTTTTATCCATATACTGCTTACAAACCGTACTAACAAAACTAAACATTTCAGAAGCAATGTTATGCAGTATAATGCTGCGTTTCAGATGACGTCTATTGGCGCTGAGAAAGATCATACTGACTATGGTTATTTCACAACATTTAAAATCCAAGGTCAATGCTACCATTTAATCGGCAGTTTACTCACCCAGCCTAATAAGGAAGTTTTATGATTGTTTTTTTCTCTCTCTCTCTCTGTCTCTCTCTCTCTCTCTCTCACACAAATACACACACACATTACGGTCTCACCTTATACCAGACAGCACATCCAATACAGTCATTTTCTCTTTTATCTGCCTTCTTTTAACTATTCTCCTGGGTGAAGCCAGGTAACTCAGCTAGTGTTATATAAGTTCCACAAACCTGGTTTTTGTTGAAAACATTCAATGGATATTAAATAGATTGAATGTATTCTTGAATGAAAACAAGTTTCAGGATTTACCTTTTTAACCCTTTCCTATTTCTAATGAAAGACACTACCTATAAATATTAAATCATTTGGAAGGATTTAGTTACATAACTAACATTCTCATGGCCCTTTATGTTCTGAGTTCAAATCCTGCCGAGGTTTACTTTGCCTTTCATCCTTACAGGGTCGATAAAATAAAGCACCAGTAATACACTGGGGGTAATTGCTGGCTTTGTGCCAAAAGTAGAAACAGTAGAAGCTGGTGTTTGGAACTTAACTTAGTTTTTTTACATAAAATTATAATTGTTTCTACTTTTGGCACAAGGCCAGCAATTACTCAGTGCATTACTGGTACTTTATTTTATCGACCCCGTAAGGATGAAAGGCAAAGTTTAACCTCGGCAGGATTTGAACTCAGAAAGTTTTTAGGTAAATACAAACACTTAAAAATAAACAGCCTTATATGGTAGAATTGGAAGTGGTTTCAAGTGGTTTGGTATCAAAAGAGTTGAGCTTATGAATTTAGTTCCAGTGCTTCGACTACAACCTTTTAAACTGGATGTTTAAAAAGTAAATAAAAACAAGGGGGAAATGAGAAATAATAAGGAAATAAATGTATAGAAAATATTTTTGCACATATATTCTTACAACTTCAATATGGATATTTTTTTAATTAATTATCAATTGGAAATTTAATGTAAAACAGTTGAATTATTTTGGAAATATAAAATCTCTAAAATCCATGATGTAAGGTCTGTTTTTTTTTTATAATTTTGTTTTTAATTCAGTTTACTACATCATCTGTTCCTCTTTATATAGCAAAGAAAAATGTTAATGTTGCATAAGTATAACTTTTCAGATATGAATAAAATCAATGCTGGCTTGTTTCTGTTAACAAATCAAAATCCTTTACTCCATATACTCTATCTCAACTAAAATCTAGAAAAAAAAGACTGATATTTGGTTTTTATAGCCTACACATGTAAATGTTAGCTGCATGAGCACAATTACTATACCTATATATTTCCATTGTTTTCCTATTAATGACTTAAAGAAATTTATGCATAATGTGATCTGATAAACATTTTAAAGTCTTTTTGTTTTTTCAAGCACATATTTTCTCATTTATATGGTGGTTTAACATTTAGTACAAACAGCTCATTCTAGCAAAAAGATGAATAAATAAATACACCTTTCAATCTAAATCTATAAAATTGTATATTAAATATCTTTTCAATTACATATGTAATATTTATATTATTTAATCTCTTCTGTGCTGTTAATATTCATCCTTATCAGATCATTACATAAGTAATATACATTTTACATTCTATTTAAATATTAAAAAAACAAAGAATCATTTTTTTATAAATTTAGTAGATACCTTCTATTGCTTTTAATCAATAAGTAATTATACATTCCAAAATCCAGGGCCTTCTCACTCCTGTTGGAGGAATCCCTCTCTGGTTGACCTCCACTGCTTCCTATCTCTGGCCATATTGGGTATCGGGTCAGATTATCACTGGTTCTTCTCCAATACCTTGGTGTCCATTCTGTTGCTTTAATAGTCCACCTGTTGTCTCTGAGACAAGGGATGTGGCCAGCCCATCTATGTTTGCTCTTCTTGATGATCTCAATAATTGTTTCTACTTTAGGTACAAGGCCAGCAATTACCCAGTGCATTACTGGTACTTTATTTTATCGACCCCATAAGGATGAAAGGCAAAGTGAACCTTGGCGGGATTTAAACTCAGACCGTAAAGGGACGTAACTATGCTGGAAAGCATGGCGTCCGACTCTCTACCGATACTGCCAATCCACCGCCCTCAATGATGATCTCAATAATCTCCTACAGTCTAGTTAGTCATTAGATTACCTATAACAGAAGTGCACTTCTGTTATAGATAATCTAATGTCTAACTAAAGCTGGCACATTGAACAAATATAATGGCACAAGCCATTCACAGGAGATATTCTTTTGTTAGTGATTTTATAAAAAGAAAAAAAAACAAAAACAGAAATCAAGACCCATTAATTTCTCAGTCTATCACCATATGAGTAGATGCATGGGCTCAGTGATACATTGATTAAAAACAAGATGTTTGTTAATAACAAGTGCACATCTTATATGTTATTTATTTAAGACCCCACTCGGTCAAGAATGACCATGGTTTTGTACCTAGAAAGTTTCCCTCCGAGGCACAAGCCTGGGTATGGTTTGTTTTGTGGAAGACCAGTAGTCGCCCATGCATACCAGCCTCCCCTCCACACCACCGATGTTGTCCAAGGGAAAGGCAATGACTGATACAGCTTGGCACCAGTGACGTCACAACTCATTTCTACAGTAGAGTAATCTGGAGCAACGGGAAATAAAGTGTCTTGCTCAAGAACACAACGCATCACCCGGTCCAAGAATCGAACTCACAACCTCTCAATTACAAGCCCAATGCTCTAACCACTAGGCCATATGCTTTCACATCTTGTATGTGCTTCTTTGATTTCTGATTTTAATGGTGTTGCTTGTGATTAACAATATCTCATCAAATGTTCTGAACAGAATTCTTTAACTCTTAACATCCTCTTGTGATTTTGTAGAAAATATATAAATATAAGTTTGTTGGACAACACTGTAATAGAAGACCAGGTGTGTTTAATGTGGTTGCAATACTAATAGTGGAGCATGTGTGTTTAATCTGGTACCAATACAAATAGTAGAGCAGGTGTGTTTAATGTAGTACCAATACAAATAGTAGAGCAGGTGTGTTTAATCTGGTACCAATACAAATAGTAGAGCAGGTGTGTTTAATGTAGTACCAATACAAATAGTAGAGCAGGTGTGTTTAATCTGGTACCAATACAAATAGTAGAGCAGGTGTGTTTAATCTGGTACCAATACAAATAGTAGAGCAGGTGTGTTTAATGTAGTACCAATACAAATAGTAGAGCAGGTGTGTTTAATGTGGTAGCAATACTAATAGTAGAGCAGGTGTGTTTAATGTGGTAGCAATACAAATAGTGGGGCAGGTGTGTTTAATGTGGTACCAACACAAATAGTGAAGCAGGTGCATTTAATGCAGTGCCAACACTAATAAAGAAGCAGGTATATTTATACCTTGATGCATACACCAACTCGTCAAATGATGTAAACAACAGGATAGCACAAGCATGGTCTGCTGTGAACTCACTAGATAAGGTGTGGAAATCTAACATAACCACAAGAACAAAAGTTAGATTATTCAAAGCAACAATGGAATCAATCTTACTGTATTCCTGTGAATCATGGTTGGTAACAATACCTATCACCAAAGCTTTAGATGATGTTACACCCAACTGCTAAGAAGGATAAAAAACATCAAACCTCTCAACTGTATTGCAAACAAAATTCTCTCTGGCCACCCCCCACCCATTAACCATACTGTCCGTATCAAGCGTGTTCAACTTGCAGGTCATGTCATGAGAGGCAACAAACCTGCTACAAAACTTTTACTATGGGAGCCCACTAATGTGAAACGCAAATGTGTAATACCTTTCAATACATTAAAGAGAGTCATTAAGGAAGATACAGAAGTGTCTGGGGAAGAACTGAGACAGTTAATTTTGGACCGTGTGAGATAGAAAGGTTTTATCATACCACCACAAAGAAGTGGATGAATTTAGTAGTTAGCAGTAGCAGGTGTGTTTATTGTGCTTACTAATAGTGGAGAAACTATCTTAGCTGTGTTTGTTTATTACAAAGACATAGACAACCAAGACCCAGTAGTTAGCATTTTGTTGCAGTTTATTGTCTTTACTACTGGTGGTGAGGGGTACTGTGATTGTGTACATATAGTAATGTTCAGGAATATTCTAGATTTCATTCTGAAAGCCTAGAACACTCTTCCTTACACATACACACATACCAGATATATATTGGATTTTTAAAAAAATACTGTTTTACATTCTTCAGTACACTACAACAGATGTGATACATCAACACAAGTGTTTTAAGGCCAGTTTGATATGTATGGATCTATGACAAGCTTCTCCATCTTGTTCTATCATCTGTATACTCCCTTCTCAACACATGGTTTTCCTTTCTTCCTCCATGTTTTTCTTGGTCTTCCTCTTCTTCTTTCCACATTCATTCCCATCACTCTCTCACCCTTATTCTATTTCTCATCACAATATTCACTATTGGTTCTATTCCCATCATCCTCTGTAATTCATTGTTTTTCTTCCTCTCTCTCTCTCTGAACATTACTCTGCTCTTTCACTAAACTATTCTTATCTTCGTTCTTTCCACCTTTCTCTGCTGCTCCATGTTTATCACCTATGTCTTGCTCACTTCTCACACATGCAGCATACCATGTGCGTCTTGCTCTAGCTACTGTCACTGAGTTTCATCTACCGTCTCCATTAACTATGCCACCTACGTAACAAAATATTTTTGAACCTTCTATCTTAACACAATTCTGTGTTAACAAGTTTAGAATAGGTGCTCCATATCTCTGTGTTCTGTAAGAAGTAGTTTAAATGATTGGCAACAGAATGGGCATCCAGTCATAAAACATTGCCTCAGAAAGGATCCCATGATGAGTATGACTACAACAAATGATATAGGCTCTAGCAAATTCAAATATTAGCATATAGCAAGAATATTTATAGTTGAATGCTCATCCTATTGCTAATGCTAACTACTCAACCATGATATAGAAATAGTAACTATTATTAACGAATTAGGCTTAAGCTAAATAAAGAAATTTGCTTTGCCTCAGAGGAAATTACTTTAAAATATTTACTTATAATGTTGAAAAATATTTTCTCAAATGTCTAAACATGCACATTTTCTGATTGCATATTTGGCTAAATTTAGCTGGGAATAATGTGTTTCCATTCTATACTAATATGAATAAGTAAAAAATTATAAATATATATATATATATAATTTTGGATTTAAAAGTATATTGAAGCACTGAAAGATCAAAGTAAACTGCTCAGACATAAGCTTGAACAGATGTAAGCTAATTGTTATCTGAATCTTTTTGAATATTTTTCCTCTAAATTCTCTTAATGAAATATATTTATTGCCTGAAGGTACATTTTCCAGTTCAAGCTTCTGAAATATTATAATTTATTATATATGTACAATATTTTCTTCCTTTTTTTTTTTTTTTATTCTTCCTCCAAAAGATTCTTGCAAATAAATAAGAAATATTTACAAATAGATCTTTCCTAAACATTGTTAGACTAAGTTTAGATTGATTGCTCTTTCCTTTTATTTTATTTATCCTAATATTTGATAGAATATTTCACAAATATGTTATACATATTTTTGGATATTGTATTTTTTTTTAAACCTGCCATATTTAGTATGTTTTTCAATGAGAAAAATAAGTAAAAAATGTATTTCAAATAAAAATTGTTTTAATGAAAGTATCTTTAATGGACTTGAATAATATCATCACTATGATCATCTTCCATTAGGAATGTCACTACATTAATATTATTATATATATATATATCAATTTTGAGACAGCCAGAGGTAGATAGGAAGAAATTTTACTGCACTGTAGATAATTTTTCTGTATTGAATTTGATCATTTTGAAGTTTTTGGTAAATATCACATCTAGTTTGAAAATTGTAAAAGGAAATAAGAATTATCATTGTAAAAACATTCTTTTCTCTTTAGAATTTCTTCTCACAGATCATAATGAACTAATAAAATGTTTGAAATATAATTTCTTTTTTATATACAAAAATATTTAAGATATTCACAAATCTAAGATTTAACTTTAGACTAGAACAAATATATCTTATATTTTATGTCTGATGCCAAAACAAAAATCTATGATGCTATCATACTTTTTTGTTTTTATTCTTTGCTTATTTTATAAAAGTAGAATTTATTTATCTTTTATGATCAATCACACTATGTGGTTGTGATTACAAATTGGAAATGTCTCAACTTAGTATAACTCTACTAACATAATATCAATATATTTACATTCCTCAGTCTTTTCATATGCTTTTCATACTTTGTATAGATGTATATAGTGTCATATTTGGTGGTTTTAGAAAATTTTCAATGAATATACAAATATTTTCATGTACAAAAGGTACAGCACTATTAAATGGTGTTCCTTGAAGCAGTCATAATTCTAGGAAAGTTAATTTAGTGTATTGGTTCATTTAAAAATAAAATAAGTTACAATACTAATATATGAAAAATCTTCAACTAGCTTCAGATTTGATGGCATTGAATAAGTGGGGGTGGGATTTCTATAAAATTTTACTGAATTGATTTAATAGCAATATAGTAATGTACAAGGTGTGTGGCTTAGTAGTTAAAACATCAGATTCACAATCGGAAGGTTGCGAGTTCAATTCCTGGACCAGGTGTCTTTCAACAAGACACTTTATTTCTTTATTTCATGTTGCTCCACTTTACTCGGCTGTAGAAATGAGTTGCAATGTCACTGGTACCAAGCTATATTGGCCATTGCCTTTCCCTTGGACAACAGAATTGTACCTCAGAAGGGAAACTTTCTAGGTGCAAATTCCATGGTCATTTGTACTCCTTACCCTTTACTCAGTAATCTACAATGAGTGTTGTAGTCTTATGATTCAGTGTTGGCCTAACTACAGTTTTGTGCCCTCCTAACTTGGTTTCCTTAATGTTCTTATAATGATTTAGCAGAAAATATCTAAAAACTGGTTTGTTAATGTAAATGTCTATAGTATCTATACTACAGGACAGATCATTGTGAAAATGTGCACCTTTAGACTAAAGGCTTCAATTTTTAATGTGATACAGTCGTAGTGCTGCTTTATACTTTTCAAGAATGTCTAGCTAATGCGATTTCTTGCTGTGCAGGACATTAAAAGTTGATGAAATTTTGCAAAGATATGTTTTTGTAGGTGTAGATTACGATTTTGGTGATGAAATTATTGTTTTTTTTTGTGTGTTTTTTTTCACAATCCATAGTTGTAGAAGTTACATGTTCCTGTAGAATACCTGCAACAGTATTTTGGTTGGTATCAATGAAACCATTTCTGAGTTTAGGTTTAACATACTACTAACACAAATTGAAAGTATAAACTGTAGTTATGTCTTAACGTTCTTTAACACCAAGTATACTTTGTAGCTAAGGTGGAAGATAGAAACAGTAAGATAGGAAGGAATATTCAGTGTAAAAAAAAGAACAGTTGCTAACATATACATAAGTTCCCTACAGATACATTTTAGGGATAATTGTAATTTTTCAAATTAAACATTAATTTTTAGCTATAGATGTATATTTTACATGCATACTCCCCCCCCCCCCCCTCTCTCTCTCTCTCTCAATAGAATAAGAATGTAATAATTAAAAATAATTGCATGAAGGGGGAAAAGAAAGATAGGAAGGGGAAATAATGATTTTCCATACAAATTGTTAGTGACGCAGTGACTTTATTTGTGATTTTGCTTAAGGTGAGTTCAGCAAATGTAACGGATCATAGTAAAATAATTGAAGACTTAGCAAATTGATCTCTTGAAGTCAGTTAATTACAAGGTGGAGGTCCCATCCCCATCACTATTATATTTGTTTCTTCTTGTGTCATAAACGTGTGTTTTGTCTTTTGAATTTGACCTTAATTAATTACATATACTACTGAAGTCTGGCTGGAAGCAACAGCTTCTTCTTGTATCTGCTGAATTTTATCATAGCTATGCTTCTCTCCTTCTTTTCTAGCTACTTACACATACATTATCGACACATACATATATACTTGCATATTATATACAGTATACACATACATACACACATTTTAGATATACACATATGTACATGCATATTATATACAACATGCATATACACACATTATAGACATACACATATGTACATACACATATACATCCAAACATAATTATTTATATACAGATACATACATACACATATGTGTGTATATAAACCTCAACAAAAATGAAAACAGGATTATCAGAATATTTTTTATTAAAGAACAGTTTGAACTATCACACACACACACTATAGACTCAAACATATATACATACAAACACATACACATACAGACATGCACATTATGCGTATATATAAACCTCAACAAAAATGAAAACAAGATTATCAGAATATTTAAATTAAAGAACAGTTTGAACTATTACACACATACACACACTTCCTTGTGGTTGAATCACATGTAAATGCCAGCTGCCAATTGAGCTCTCCTCCACCACCCCTCAATGCTGGTAGGATGGAAGCTAGATTGGAAGGTTGTTTGTTGATGTAATTCATGTGACACACACACACACAAAGTGGTTTGTCCCTCACTGTAATTTAATTGTTTCTACCTTTGGCACAAGGCCAGCAATTACCCAGTACATTACTGGTACTTTATTTTATCGACCTCTGTAAGGATGAAAGACAAAGTTAACCTCGACGGGATTTGAACTCAGACTGGAAAGGGCCGTAACTCTATGCTGGAAAGCATGACGTCTGACCCTCTACCGATACTGCCAAAATGTTGTTTAATCCTAGTCGCCTGATCAGCAACCCTCTGATGATTAACATTCCAACTGTGACCATTTTGATATTTTTAATATCCTGAATTCTCATCCATCTTTCCCTGTAAGTAAGATGTCCTCTATATGGTCACTCGATATCCAAATCTCCATCAATTATCACCCTGCTATCTCAAATGGAAGGGCACATTAAATAATGTAGTCCTAGATACCCTTAGATAGTTATGGTGGTCACAGTTGTAATGTTTTTGATCATAGGTCAGTTGAATCAGCCCTGACCTGGGGCCTAAACAACAACAATGTAGCTATAGTATGGCATATTCGTATTTCCCTCCAATATGTCACATCCCACGAGGCACAATATTCTCAGATTTCATTTCATCTGATCATACCACTATATCTCACCCTATATCTTCCTTGGTCTCTATTGCTCACCTTCCACTGTCAATGCTACAATTTCCACCCTGTATGTTTCATCCACATGTACCACATGTTCATATAAGCCACGGTCACTACTTCTCCTACATTTATATAATTTGATGCTTTTAATATTATCCAGATACATTAATGTTTTCTTTGCTCACTTGTGGAAACAAATGCTACTATTGACCACATTTATTCCACTCTTTTGAATAAAAGTTCAGTTATATTCTGTTTGATGTTTAAACTCCCAATTTTTCTAACTGTACCATAGTTAATGTGTTTGGTATTTCTGTCAAATAATGTGGTGAAGGAAATGGCAATTTCAAATGTTTTCTATTAGATAACCCTTTCAAAAGATATATATAATTACGCATGACTGTGATAGTGTTGCTGAATTACATAAATGCATGAATACACTAGCAAAATATATAGCCTTATTTCAGCCTATTTATTCTTCTTTTGAAGTTTCTGAAATGTTTGTTAAACAATTGACAAGCTTCTCCTGTTTCAATTTGCCTGCTTTTACTCATGACTTCTGATAATTTTATTAAGTCTAAAGAGAAAAATCTTTACAAATGATCTTTTATTGCTATCATTTAAGTTAATAAAAATGCTAATTCATAATTGCTTTTGAATATTCTTAACATTTATTTCTAGTTAGCTTCCATGTTATGCAAATGTAATTAAGACTAGAGATTTGGTTTTCAAATTATTTGAAGCACATTCAATATAATTTATATCGGTTATTAAATTTCCAATGAAAAAAAGCCTTTTCAGTGAAGAAATCAGGGCAGGTTTTGTGAATGTATTTTTTTTTTTTTCAAGGGAGTAGTTTATATTTAGCTTAGAAGTTTTTTATAAAATGAGTCTTCCAGTTTTTAAAAATAAATGCATTGTTGTTTTTTACTTCTGTGATTTGCTGGCTTGTATTTTGTCTTACATATTATTTTATTAGTATGGCTTCATTGAATTTAAGGGCCTTTTGTGTGACATTAGCTATTCAATTCACATCTTTTCTTACATCTAACACACTCACTTCTTTTCTCTCTCCCATTACATTTTTTATATCGTTCCCTCCATCTTCTCCCTCTAGTTGAAACTAGAAATGTTCAAACTTTCTCCAAAATTATGTTGTAGAGACCTTTTTGTAAAAGGCCATTAAGGTATTACAATTGTTAAAATAAGAAATAATTGAAAAAAAAAAAACACTACATTTTGAATAGTTTTCCAAGAAGGTCATGTTTTCTATTAGAATTTCTTCTCATTTTGCAACTTAAAGTGTTCCCTGGATGAAAAGAATTTATTCCAAACCCACACATATTTGAAATGCCAGTTTCTTGTTTTTACTTTTTTTTTTTGTTTTACTAGTATTTCTAGGTGATTTCATTTTATTTTATCTTATTTATTTATTCATTTATTGAGAATTCCCAGTGTTAATAATTAACTTTGCTAATAAGTTAGGCTCAAACATTGTTCTATAATGAGGTTTTTTTTAGTAGTAGTGTTGTTATTAATGATGGTGGTGGTGGTAGTAGTAGTAATTTAACTGAAAAAACTCAATATAATGGTGGGTTTAGGGGTTACCTTGTACCACATTCTTGGTAAATTACTCTTTTTGTTCCCTTCAAATTTCCCTGAACTGACAATTTTCTTAAGACATTGTTAGTGAAAGATGTCAGCTGTCTTAACCAAATGAGTCACATTAACCCTTTCACTACTATATTTCTAAATAAAAAAAAAACACTGCTTATAAATTGCAAGTAATGTTGAAAATAATCAAAAATTTGGAAGGATTTACTTATATAATGATGCATTATGCCCTTGGGCAAGACACTTTGTCTCATGTTGCTCTTTCTGCCAGGAATTGGGACTGGTAGATAGTATCAGCAATGGAAAGACCATTGGAAACATTGTTTCCTTTGTCCGATTTGACAGGTTCCACCCTGCTTGATATGCGAATGAGGTTTTGGAACTTGTTGATCATTCCTTAATAACTTATATAACTAACTTTCTCATTATTAAGCTGATGCTTGAAACATAAGTTTACAAAGATTCTTACATAAAATTATGATGGGAGGATTTTAAATAGATATGAACACTTTATGACCTATCATTGAACTAAGGGCTGGCTTCAAGCAGTTTAGTATGAAAAGGGTTTATAACAAAGATTTAAACTTCCTCTAAAATGTTATTTCAATATTGGTTTCTTCACACTCAGAAAACATCTGAATGTTGCCCATGTGTCTATGGTGTATATTTTTAATTGTTTATCTAAAAACCTTCCATCATAATTTTATGCAAGAACATTTTGTTTTGTTCCAAATAATGAGAAAGTTAGTTATTTTGTTAAATCTCTCAAAATTGTTGATTATTTTCAAACTGATTTGAAAATTCTAAGCAATGTCTTTCACTATAATTATTGTTGCAAAAGAGTTAATCTGTCTTAGATCCTGGACAGCTCTGTTTCTCTGAATTTAGCTAACCAACTTTACAATTGCAGGAGCTGGTGCAGTTTCAGCATTCAGTAATCAGAAGGGAAGTTAGGTGTAAAAACCAAACTCACTAGCTTCAATTCGGTATTTGTGCCAACCCTTATCTATGGTCCTGAATCTTGGGTAATGACCAAAAGAATATGATCGCAGATACAAGCGGCTGAAATAGGGTTCCTCCGGATGATCTGTGGAGGAATGTTACTTGATACAGTGCATAGCTCGGAGATCAAAGAATCACTCCAAGTAGTGCTGCTACTTATCCAAATTGAGAGATCACAGCTCTGATATTACAAACATTTGTTACAAGAATGTCTCATGAAAGAATTGCTGATCAATTAGAGACAGTTGCTTCTGGAAGGAGTGTTTGAGGATTGTTTCCCCATGACCCTATCAGGAATAAGTGGGTGAAGAACTTTACAATTCATCAAATCTGCTTCCAATAATCTTGTTTTCCACTGTAAACTACTCTTAAGTGTTTGACCTTATCATTTACACTTGTACTTTGCTACTTTGACATAGTTTTCTGTTCATATCACTTCAAATCAGATTTTCAAAAGTTAAACCTGGAGTGGGATTAACAACCTCACTAACGTTATTTTTCAACTGGAGGTTAAGATCTTAGTCTTTTTAAGATTTTACATTCTTTTTCTTTTTAAGATTTTATACTTAGATTTTCTAACAACAATAAAAATATAGCTACAAATTCAATAAGGCTTATGGCTTAGTCTTCTTTTCATCTTATCCCCTCCTTTTGCACCTTTTCTCTTTATTTTTTTACTCTCTCCTCTTTTTACTCAATCTACCTTTCTTTCTCTTCTCTCCTTTCTGTCTCTTTTCTCCTTTTCCTCTCCATTTTCCACTTCCTTTTAAATTTTCTCTTATTTTCCCCCTTTTTTCCACTCTCCCCTCTTCTCCCATATCCCATCTAAGTCTTTTCCACCTTTCCCTTCCCCTCTCTCACTCCCCATTATCACACTCTTTTCTTTTTCTCTCCCTCTTTTGCTGACTATTTCATGCTTCTCTCTTCTCTTCCTGCCTCTCTTTCTCTCCTGTCATTTTATCTTTTTCCTTTACTCAATCTTCTTTTACATTCTTCTCCCTTAACACCAGCTCTCTTTTTCTGCCCCTCCCTCTCCCCTCTCTTCCCTTTCTCTCCCCTTTCTCTCCCTTCTCCTCCACACATTCTGCAAGAATATTTATTGAAATCATAGATATCAGCTTTTATTAACAATGCTATTGAGGTTTTATAACAGTTGTAACCTGCAAGCTGCAGTCAAGCATTCTCATACTTAATCTGCTTAATCTTAGTACACAACCATAGTTCTTAAGCAATGGAGCTAAAAATATGTTTATACAGACAGTGTGTGTGTGTGTATGCATGTATGCGTTATATAGAATGTTTCTTTTTGTAGCTCCGTCTGCTGTCATGCAACATAACTTCTTGCATATTTCTGAAATGTGTACAAGTTGTTATATTGCATTCTATACACTAGCTAATCAATCTATATCTGACCTTCATGGAAAATCAATAATTCCTATCTATATCAATATTGATGATGAAAACTGAATTTTTCTTCATATCTTTTTCTCCACTTTCTATTCCTGCATGTTGACACCTCTGTGTAAGAGAAACACCAAATCAAATTGCTCTGAATTTTAGTTTTTATTTTACTTTATTTTATTTCATCATATGTTTTTATTTTTAACACTAACAAAATATATTATCAGTAATTATTTAAAGCCCCGATCTGTTGCTGTTTCAAACGATGTTGAATATAAAAATATTAAACACCATGTTTTTTTGTGTATTTTTTTTTGTTTTTTTTATTTATTGTTTTTTGTGCATGTGTGTGTACTTGTGTGTTTAGTTTATATGTGAAGATATTGACTTTGTTTTGATAAAGACCTAACACTCTTCCACACCAGCAGTTTATTAGCGTGTTACTTTTCACACATACATGCATAATCAGATTTAATTTGATGGCCTAGATAAAGAAAGATATTTAGATGAGGAAGAGTATTAATTTAATCATTTATATCCTAAGTTTTACCAAACTTTTGTTCAAAATTTAATTGTTTTGAGAATCGTCAACAAGAAGTATCAGCAGCAGCATTTGATGTCCATTTTTTCACACTAGCATGGGTTAGACGAGCTGTCCTGTTGTGAGACAAGTCAGAATAGGTGATCATGTCTTACTCATACAGAACTGTTTCTGGCTTGGTTTCTATGGCTGGATACGCTTTGTAATGCCAACCACATTTACAGTGTGTACTGGGTGCTTTTTATCATGGCACCAAAATGACCAACTGACAAGTTGGACTGGGTGCTTTTTGTTGAGTCAAGAACATGACCACTTTGCAGGGTGAAAAGGGGGCTTTTATTGTGTCACCAGCATGACCAGTTTACAGAGTGAACTAAGAGCTTTTAGCCATTTCAGCAGTATTGTAGGAGAGTGTGTCCAGCTTTCCATGCTTGTATGCATGGGTTTGATAAGAGAAGTATATCAGATGTGGAAGGTGAGGAGTTGGGGAGGATGTGGTACATGTATGCAGGATGGGGATTGGAGAGGTAGGTCTAAGGTAGAGTACTTAAGTGATAAAGAAGGGTTGTTAAGACTTAGGAGAGAGGAGAATATTTGATGCATACTAATGTCCTCTAAATGTCTACTTCATCCTGTACACATGAGAAGGCAGGTCTTCTGCTGTACTGCATATTACCAAAGATCTCAATCTTGTGTTACTGCTTTTGAAAGGTTTAATTGTGCAAGGTCAGCTTTTATCACTTCATCCTATACTTTCCTAGGTTTTCCTCTTCTATAGTTTCCTTCAACTTCGAGTGCCCTGCATCATTTTATACAGCTGTCATCCTCAATATACATCACATGTCCATACCACCAGAATCTCCTCGCCTGCACACTGCATCTTTGATGCTCAGTTGCTCTCTCAGTTCATTTACACATTACTATTTATGATATTGCTATTACACATCCATCAGAGCATGCAAGCTTCATTTCTTTACAATCTTCATAGGTCCTCAGCAAACAACACTCAGGTCTCACTTTCAAGCAGCATTGCTGTTTGTGCACACGCATCATACAATCCACTATTGAGGTAGAAAAATAAATTATTTTCAATTAAGGTGAGAGCTGGATTCTTTGAAATTTACAGCTCACACCTATGTAGGTTCAACTGGCCTCCTATGAGGTTGCATCTCATAGGCGGTTTCTTGAGTGTTTTAATGGGGAATCCAGTCATATTATGAAAAGCAATGTGAAATGAAGCATCTTGCTGAATACACAACTTTATCAAGGAACCAAACCCATGTCATTATGATTGTAAGTCCAATGCCCTAGCCACTAAACAACTTTAACCTTGGTGGCAGTATCGGTAGAGGGTCAGAGGCGTGCTTTGAGTTATGGTCCTTTACGGTCTGAGTTCAAATCCCGCTGAGGTTACCTTTGCCTTTCATCCTTACAGGGTAATTGCTGGCCTTGTGCCAAAAATAGAAACAATTATTAACCTTTAACATGCCATTAGCGATTTCAGGCACAGGGGAGTAATCTCCCCCTGTAGCTGCAGGCATATTTTCTCGCCTTGGAAACTCTTTGTCAAAAAATACTATGTCAAAGGTTATTTCTAGTATTTTAAACAGGTAACAGCATATTTTCAAATCAGGACAAGGCTAAACTTTCGTTTTCCAATGCCATTTTTAATTTTTCTTCATTCAACATGTGTGTAAACAGTTGTAGACGAAGGAGAAATTTCTTTGGAATTTTGAAAATGGTGCCTACTATGAAAGAAAATTTTGTGGGCGACATCTTTATGGATTTTGATTCAGATGATGAATTTTTAAGATTTATGCAAGTCGATATTAATGGTGAAGTAGTAGAATATGATAGTGATACAATATACTGAGTGGGTACACTAATCCTTGCGATTTTTGTTTTTGTGTGTTTTATTTGTTTTTCAATGTTAAAAGATATATGCAGAACATAATACATTGCTCATGCATCTCGTTAATAGCATAGAAAAAAATCAAGTCTGTATAGAAAATACAAAGAAAGTTATAATAATTTAAAAACAGAGTGTGCTTATATTTGTTGCTACCCCAAAAGTAATGCAGTGTCAGGGGAAACAATTCAAAACAATTACTAGCACACTAAAGGTTAAAGGGATATATTTTTAATAGTTTTTTTTTTTTTTTTTTCGTAATTAATAAATATTTGGAAACAATTTTCCAAAATATCTGCATCATCCTTTATCCATTTTCTCCATGGGTGGCAACCCAGTTGTCCTCATATATTTCACATACTTTCAAAAAGGATATTACGTCCTTAAACCCCAGCCTTAATTTGTGCTGAGTGCACTTTCTGCATTACAAGCTCACCATCTGCTTTGTGATCTTCTGATTATTCATTCATACAAGGTGTCCAGTCCAACATAAACAGTGCCTCAATATATAATTTTCTATGAAATCTCACTATTTTGATAGAATGTTCAAGAATGTTTAGGTTGATATGCCATCTGATGAATGTTGTCCTAGTGAGAAATTAGGTAGTGTAAGAGTAGTTATAATGATGTGCGAGTGTGTGTGTGAAGAACTAGAAATGTAACTGTTAGGTTAAAGTGCTAGATTGTTAATCACAAGGTTATGAGTTCAAAGTTTACAACAGTTGATTTGTCCATTTGCTTCAGTTAACCTGACTGATAGCTAGTTTCACCTCTACTTTGCAGTTAAAAAATAGTTTTAGAGGTAGAAAGAGCATTCAGCTGTTGAAAACCCATTCATGGATGGAAAGTAATAAAAATAAAGTGCTATGCATTAAGTAATTTGAGAATATTTATCATATTACAATAACAAACTTACTGTATAATCATTTATTCTGCATATACTATCATTTAACACTTTTGATATGAAACCACACTTGGTTCTATGATACAGAATTGTTTGTTTTAAAGTGTTTATATTTATCAAAAAAATCTCCATCGTAATTTCAAGTAATAAATTAAGGAGAAAGTTAGTTATTTTATTGATTCTCTCTTCAAGTGTCCTAGGTTCTCAGACTGCCATTTTCCTTTGCAAAATCAGAAAAATGGCAGCCCACTTAAGGAATGAGGTGGATTGGGTGTTGCAGCAGGTGTCACTGGCCATTCTCTATGGCAATACCTTAGCCATTTTGTCCACAGGACACAGCTAAGAGATACTGTTCAGACTGGGGTGTACAGTATGTTGCTCCCTGACCCTCTTCCCTTCATTTCATTGTTTAATTTCTTCTTTTATTATTTCTTTTTCTATTTTCTATTTTGCATATTGCCCAACATGTGCTAATATGGAAAATTTTTAGCAATAATAACGAGTAAATGGATGCACACATACACATAAGCACTTGAGTATGCTCCATGACTAGACATGTTGGAGAACCACCTTGTCCTATGTTCCATATTTTGGCAGGGTTTTTTTTATGGTATCATGTCCTTCTTAATGCCAGTCACTTTACAGAGAGAACTGTGTGCATTTTACCATGGCAACATTTTATCATGTACTCAGTAAGACTGAAGAGTCCTTTCTATCCTATATTGTTTCTATCTAGTCACCAACCACTTTACAGAGTGTAGTGGGTGCATTTTATCATGACACTAACACTAGAAGGTTGCCAGGTCCTCAACAGGCCAAAGGATCTTCTCTATCCTACATTATATTAGTTTGTAAATCACTACTTTTATAGGAGGTATTGAGTGCATTCTATCATCACATTAATACTAAAGAGGTTGTCTCATCCACAACAAGCTAAAAGGGATCTCCCTATTCCTTGTAGTTTCGAATCTTTGACTCATCATCATCATCATCATCATCATCACCGTTTTACGTCCGTTCTTCCACGCTAGCATGGGTTAGACGGGTTGTCCTGTTGTGGGCAGTGTCTGGTCGGCTGACCATGCCTTGCTCATACAGGAACTGATCTGGCTTGATTTCTACAGCTGGATGCCCTTCCTAACACCAACCTCATTTACAGTGAGTGCTGGGTGCTTTTTCGTGGCGCCTACACGTCCACTTTACAGTGTGGGCTGGGTGCTTTTTTGCCGTGGCACCTCCACGACCACCTTGCGGTGGGGGGGGGGCATATTGTTTATATGCTTCAGCATGTACCCATGGGAGGTCGGGTACCCTGTATTACTGCGTGACGCCAGAAGTCACGGTCGTGTGTCATTGACTTTGAGAGGTGTAGTTGGGTAAGGTCGGCTCTTATCACCTCATCCCAAGTCATCTTGGGTCTCCCCACTCCGCGGTTTCCATCAACTTCTAGTGCTCTGCACCTTTTTATGCAGCTGTCATCCTTCATACGCATCACATGTCCATACCAGCGTAACCGCCTCTCCTGCACGCAGCATTTGATTCCTCTTATGCTCAGTCTCTCTCTCAATTCATTTATGCTTTGTCGTTCACGTATATTACTGTTACACATCCATCGGAGCATGCAGGCTTCGTTTCTCTCTAATCTACGTAAGTCTTCCACCTTCAGCGCCCAGGTCTCACTACCATGCAACATCGCTGTTCGGATACACGCATCATACAGTCTGCCTTTCATTCTGAGGGAGAAGCCTTTTGCAGCTAGCAGTGGTAGTAGTTCCCTAAACTTCTTCCATCCCGTTCTTACCCTAGTTATTGTACTTTCTGAGCACCCACCTCCGTTGCTAATTCGGTCACCTAGGTAGCAGAAGCTGTCTACTGTTTCTACAGGGCCCTCCCAGAGATTGGTGGTACTTGTTTCCTGTGGCTGTTTGCTTGCTGTTTCAGCACAGCTGCTGCATGTGAATCCTACATTCTTAATTAAGCTTCCTGAGATCCCGCTACATCTCTTGTGTACCCATTGTTTGCATTTGGGGCAAAGAATGGAGTTCCTACCTACACCTTTCCTACATACTGAGCAAGGCCATTTCCCTGAGGGGATCTGGGTTCTGTTTTCTCGTCTACTTATAAGGACCTTAGTCTTTGTCATGTTGACTTTGAGGCCCTTTCTCTCTAGTCCCTGCTTCCAGGTTTGGAATTTATTCTCTAGTTCTACCATAGATTCAGCTATGAGTGCGAGGTCATCAGCATACAGGAGTTCCCATGGGCATCCGGTCTTAAACTCCTCCGTTATTGCCTGCAGGACTATGATGAACAGGAGAGGGCTAAGAACAGAGCCCTGGTGGACCCCAACCTGTACGCTAAATTCCTCGCTATACTCATTGCCAATCCTAACTTTGCTGACTGCTCCCCTATACATGGCTTGTACCGCTTTCACAAGCCATTCATCTACTCCTAGTTTTCTAAGAGCCCACCAGATTACTGCACGTGGAACTCTGTCAAAGGCTTTCTCAAGGTCGACAAATGCCAAGTAGAGTGGCTTACTTTTAGCTAGGTACTTTTCCTGTAATTGCCTCACAAGGAAGAGCGCATCAGTGGTGCCTTTCCCTGGAACAAACCCAAATTGCATCTCGTCTATATTCACCCGGTCCCTAATCAGCTGTGCTATAACTCTTTCTGTTACTTTCATGACCTGGTCCATCAACTTTATACCTCTATAGTTTCCTCTATCTAGTGCATCGCCTTTACCTTTGTAGCAGTTGACAATGATGCTACTGCACCAATCTTTTGGTATGGCCCCCTCTAGTATTACCTGGTTAACGATACGTGTGGTTATAGTGTGACCTACAGACCCAGATGCCTTCAGCATCTCGGCAGCTATACCCGATGGACCGGTTGCCTTCCCTATCTTCATATCTCTGATTGCCTTACTTACTACGCTGCCGCTGACTTGTACTGCTGGTCCCTCTATAGGGTCTACGTGGGGTAGGGTCTCTTCTTCCCATGCATTCTCCTCATTTAGTAATCTATCATAATGACTCTTCCATGCATCTTTCTTCTCAGCACTTGTGAGGGCAAGCTCACCTTTATCATTCCGGATACACTTCTCTCCAATGACATCACAACTATCTCTGACACACTGCCTCGCAATCTTGAATACCTCCTGTTTCTGGTCCTCACGTTGTAAAACATGCTTGAATTTTCTATCCTCTGCTTCCCTCCTAGCTAAGTATACTTGTCGCCTAGCTTCCCTCTTGGTCTCTATGTAATGTACCCTGCTCCCCCCGTTCTTCCATTCTTTCCATGCCTGTCTCTTGGCCTTGACTGCTTCATCTACCTTATTGTTCCACCACCAAGTCACTCTCCTCCTGCTTGAGGTCTTACTCCAGCCACAAACCTCATCCGTCGCCTCTAGTAAGTTATTTTTTAGGAACTCCCAGTTCTCTTCTACGTTAAATGTCTCTATCTGTTCTTCTTTGACTACATTTACTTTTAATGTTGCAATGTTCTTCTTTGACTACATTTACTTTTAATGTTGCAATGTTTATACTAATATGTGGGTCTTTTCTAGTATAGCAAGTTGCCAGTCAACGTGATCTTGTCTCATTCCCTTCATAAATAGTAAGGAAAAAAACTCCTTAGAGCTTGCTCAAGTTTTCAATTTTGTTATTTTCCTCCCCTGAGATTTGAAGTGTCAAATGTTAGGGTTATGGGAGAGGAAACAATATGACTGGTAAGCAGTTAGTAAATATTTAATAGCAGAATTCTGTATATGGAAGAAATTAGACAGTTCATGATGACATGAAAGTTGTTGATAGTTTTAGCCCCAGGTCAACACTGATGAAGTAGTTCTGTGTTCAAAAATGTTCTAGCTGTGACCATCTATCTTTTTGTATATTAAAACTACATTATCCTTGTGTCTTTCTTGTTTTTAAGATGGTAAGGTGTAAATTGATAGATTTAACTATTTCCAGTAGCTGCTTCTTAAGCCTGTTGTTATTTACTCTTCAGATCAGCTCTGATTAGTAAAATCATAAACATTCCATCTTTTCCCAAGGTCCTTGTTTAAAATAGTAGGCTGTGATCTGAATGAGATTTGACTATTCTTCCTAGCATGTCAAGCAACTGTATTGTAGCTCTTTCATTAGGTTTTTTGTGTATGTTATGAAAGTGTTTATTAATGCTGTGATTGTTGTCTTTTATAAAGTAATAATTGCAGATATGAAGCTAGCAGTCCATTCTGTTGTACATATATTGTTGATAGGGAGGTAACTGTCCATCATGGTGCACATGCTGCAGTTCTTTAGAACATTGGATTCTCTATTATGTCCCATAACTCCTGATGGAGTCATAGGGGTGCTGTAATGGCATATGCCATTTTTTGGACATTTTAAGCCTGACTCATGTGAATACAGCAGATTTTACCCAGGGAAGGATAAAGTGAGAAAAAGATGTTGAGGAAGAATCGACCCCAATACTTCTGGTACTTTTTTTATTGACCTCAAATGGATGAAAGGCAAAGTTGACCTTGGCAGAATTTGAACTCAGAGAGCAGAAAGCTGGAACAAATATTACAAAGCACTTTATCTAACATTCTAACGACTCTGCCAATTCACTGCCAGAACATTGGATAGTATTCCTTAGAATTCAGTGGGAAAAACTTGGTAGTCATATTCAGTAACATGAGTGATAGGTTGATTCTTTGCTGTGTTCTATTTCTTATAATTATAATTTCAGTGATAACTGGTTCTAAAATAGATCCTCTTGTCAAAGGTATCCTCAAAATGATGTTTTATTCATAAATTTGGTGACAGCTAACTGGTCATGAATTTTTTAAATATTTAATGATTATCAGTGGAGGTGGCTGAAACTGTAAATCCCTTCTTTAGCATATTTCTAGTGATTGCCTAAGTTTTTGAAAAAAAAAAAATAATAATCAAGATTTTGGAAGGATTTAGTAATATAACTAACTTTCTCATTACTAAACTGGTGTTTGGAACAGAGCTTAACAAAATTACTTACATAGAATTATGATGGAATGTTTTTAAATGCTTTGAAATACACAATTTTGTATAATAGAACCAAGGGTATTAAAAGGGTTTTTAAATTGTCACTGTCATTTCAGCACTCTATTCTGAGTCCAAATCCTGCAAAAGGTTTGATGTTTGTTAGTCTTTCTGGGCAAATAAAACCAGAACCAGTAATATACTGCACTATATCTTGAAACTGATTTACTCACCATTTATGCAAAGATATTGAATAAGTCAGTATTGCACACATTATCTACAATGCAAAGATATTGCACTAATTAATTACTGAGTAGGGATATTGCACTAATTAACTGCAGTACAGAGATATTTCAATAATTATACAATTATCTAATTTTTACTACGTATTTTGTTATTTCTTTTTTTCTTTTTTTTTTTGTAATGTAGATTTGAATAATTCATTTGTCTTTAATCCTTTGAGAATAACTAAAACAAAACAAGACAAACTAGTGTTAGTAGATTACTAATTCAAAGAAATATAACATAAAATATTAATATTTTAGTCATTCACTAATGCATCTCTTTTCTCTATCTTTCAAATTCATTTAATTTTATGTATTTTTCTTCCTCATCTGGGTTCAGCTTGCCATTTTTTTTTTTTTTGTTCAAGAATTTAATTATTTTGATGGTTATATATTTTAATAACACAATTAAAAGCCCTCCACCCACCTCCTAAAAAGGAATAAATGGTGGGAGAGGGAAACTTTACACCTTGACTAGGGAGTATATATTAGCTATGCTCAACGTATAAGATGGTGAAAGAGTTGCCATAGAAAATGGCCAGCAATGCCTACTGCACAAGCTCTTCCATCTTATGGACTCCTTCCTCAGGCATGATTTCATCATCTTGATTTGGTTGAGGAAAACAGGACCAAGAATACTGGAAGTTTCAAAGGCAATTGGCACAAAAAAGAGTCATTCACATGCACATTTATACATGTGCTGGTATATTTGCATGTGAGCCAGCATTTTCACATACACCATCATCATCATCGTCATTTTTACGTCCTTTTTCCATGCTTGCATGGGCCCTTTTCTGCACAGCATCTCTCCGCTCATCATGTTTGTCATTTCCTCTGTGACTTGAGATCAGCTCTAACCACCTCTGTTCAGGTATTCCTTGGTTTACCTCTACTGCAGCTTTCTTTCACTGGGATTTCCTGGCACTTCTTCTCCCAGCAATCCATATAGACATATGACTCACTAACATTTTTTCTAATATTTATTCAGTCACACTTCCTCTAACAACACTCATATATTTTTCCTAACACTCATTGTCTTTCTTTCTCTAACATCCCCTCCCTCAGTCATTCTGATAGTTTTTAACTAACTAGATCATATGTTGTACATTGGCATGAGGCTACACATTTGTTGAGAAATCTTTTGTCAGTTGAATCAACTTCAAAACATAACTTAACAACACTGGAAACTTAAAGACAATGTCAACTTTGGGATGTTTTGAACTCAGTATATTGAAAGTCAAGACTAAATACTCCCCAGATAATGTATTTGCTTTGCTGTTTTCTAGGCACAGTTTTTTATGCCACGACCATGAAACTTAAGGGTCAGTCTGCCTCATGGTCCTAGCTGACAGAATGGAGAAGACATTGCCCTAGAGGACAGTGATGGAAATATGCTGGAACAGCCACTCCATCTCTATTTGATGAAAAATATTGTCATTTTCTCTAAAGCCTAATTAGCTATATTGTCATTAGTTATAATTATTAAGAAATGTCAGCACTACATTTTCTTTTTTAAAATTGAATATTTTGTCTTTGTTTATTGCAATTGTGAGTTTTCAAGAATAAATAGTTTAACTCATCTATTGCAGCATCTAAATGATAATTAGCTGTAAATCTTAGTAAAAAATAATACAGAAAAAATATTAAGATCTTCCTAAATAGCCAATGGATCTATAATTTTTTTGTATGATTTTGACTTCAAGTGTTTAGTGAATTTTTTAATTTTTGTGAGATTTGTATAACTGTGCAATATATATAACAAATAAATGTTATTTGTTTATCATTTTACCATTTCTTTCTTCTGTGTTGCTGCCATCAGTTGGACATGTCTGTACAACAGTCTGTTTCCCTGTCTCGCATACATCTATTGCCTATACAAACCAGTCACCAATAAAGCCCAATGCATAGAATTGGTTTTGCTACTTGATATATGATTATATACAATTTTATTCTAAAAAAATATATATATTGTCGGTTTTTTTTGTGTGGTTGTTTATATATATATAATTTCTTGCTTCCTTGGTTGATTTTGTTGTATTGATCAATCTGAAGACATCTGAATGAGAAACTAAACATATCAACTGAGGGTGGGGGAAGTTTGGAAGGGTGGGGGTTTCTTAATGCTGCTGTTGCAGCAATACTTCTCTTCCTTTCTCTTTTTTCCCCCCTCTCTCTTTAAGCTAACTATAGATGGATATCTGCATCTGACAGCCACAATGTTTTTATACATACTGCATTATCCTTTGGATGAGACTTATTTCCTATTCAATGTTTGATCGACCCAGATTCTTTAAATTGAAAAAAAATATATATATATCACAAAAAGAAATGTAACTATTTATAAAGTAAATTCACATCTATTCTGTCTTCTTTTATTATTTAACTCTCTCCTGTACTTTGTGTTGAAGTATTTTTTATATATACCTATATAAATACACACACACACACAATATCCCTACAATTATTGTCCACTTTTTCTATTTTTTCCTGATATAACACACCTGAAGTCTTTCAATTCTTCTATCTCTTTCACACATAAATAGTCAACCTGTTCTAGAAATTGTTCACTATAAAATCAAATCCAGATAGATTTTTGTCTTTCTGTAAGGTCTCAGGCTAAAACAGCTGGAAAGAATAAATTTCTATTAAATTTCAACAACTCATTCTAGGATATATCCCATTTTGCAAATGTCTGCCCCCCCCCCCCCCCCCCCCCCCCCCAATCTCCTTCCTCTCTTACACCTACATACTGCTTACTAACTGATGATGGATGGTGGTCCAGCAATAGAGTTGGCTTAGGACAGCTTTCATTTCTGCCAGTTCTAATCTGGTTAGACAAACTAAGTTAACCTATACTTACTAACACAAAGCAGATGGTTGCATCATGATAACTCAATATATCTAATTATAATTGTAAAAGCTATTTCCAAGTGCCAATACATATATAGGTGCAGGCATAACCATGTGATTAAGTTTTTCTTTGCAACTACATGCTTTATGGTTCAATCACTCCACAGCTCCATGAGCCAGTGTCATTTATTGTAGCCTTGGGATGGATAGTACCCTGTAGGTAGAATTCTGTTAACAGAAACTGTGGAGTAAGCTGATTGTGTGTGTGTATACATATCATCATCATCATCATCATCATCGTTTAACGTCTATCTTCCATGCTAGTATGGGTTAGATGGGAATTGTCCCACTTGAGGCAAGATTGGTCGGGTGACCGTGTCTCGCTTGTATGGGACTATCTGGCAGGTTTTCTATGGTTGGATGCCCTTCCTAACACCAACCACATTTACAGTGTGGACTGGGAGCTTTTTACCGTGTCTAATACACGGCCACATTACATTTTTTTGTTTGTTTTTATCCTCTACCCTTTTTCCCCTTCTCTCTTTCCTTTTTTTTTATTATGACACCTACATGATCTCATTAGTTTGGACTGGATGTTGTGGTACCAACATAACTTTATAGGAAAGGGTGGTGTTGGTGGGAGTGGAAGGGTGGAGTAGGTGTAGTGGGTTTGGAGGGGCCTACTGACTGTAGGTTAACTTTGCACGTAGGGAATGCGGGTCTTCTGTATTACTGCGTGGTGCCAAAGATCTCGATCCAGTGACATTCTCTTAGAGGAGTGCAAGTGAGCAAGGTCGGAATTTATCAAGTCATCCCAGGTTTTTCTGGGTCTACCTACTCCATAACTTCCGTCAATTTTGATTGCCCTGCACTTTTTTATACAGCTGTCGTCTTTCATGCACTCTACGTGACCATACCAACGTAGTCTTCTCTCAAGTAAACAGCAGCTGATCCCTCTTATTCCTAATTTCTCACTTAGTTCATTTATGTTTAGCCATTTGTGTATATTACTATTACATATGCAACGGAACATGCATCCTTCGTTCCCTACCAGTCTCCGCAGGTCCTCTACACACAATGCTCATGTCTCACTGCCATGTAACATTGGTGTTCGTATGCAGGCATCATACAATCTGCCTTTCATTTTTAGAGAGAAACCTTTTGTGGCCAACAGCGGTATAAGCTCTCTGAATTTTTTCCATCTCATTCTAGCTCTGGCTACTGTAGTTTCAGAGCACCCTCCACCACTTGCTGATTTTGTCACCCAGGCAACAGAAAGTGTCCACTATTTCTATAGAACCATCTGGGCAGTAGAATGAGATAGTATCCTGTGGGCACCTGCTACTTATTGCACCTGAGCATCGGCCACATATAAAATCTACGTTCTTAGATAGCTTGCCTGTGATCCCACTACATCTTTTATGTACCCATAGTTTGTATTTGTGACATAAAATGGAATTTCTACCTACTCCTTTCCTACACACTGAGCATGGCCATTTACCAGAGGGTACCTGTGCCCTATTTTCCTTTCTACATACTAGAACTTTAACCATGTTTCCATATTTGAAATTTCTTCTCTAGTTCAGCCATAGATTCAGCTATGAGCGTTAGATCATCTGCATATAGAAGTTCCCATGGGCAGCCGGTCTTATACTCCTCTGTTATAGCCTGAAGGGAAATAATAAACAGGAGAGGACTAAGGACAGAGCCTTGATGAACACTAACTTTTACACTAAATTCTTCACTATATTCATTGTTAAATCTAACCTTGCTGACTGTTTCTTTATACATGGTTTGTATAGCTCTCACAAGCCATTCATCTACACCTAGTTTTCTAAGGGCCTACCAGATAATGGAGCGGGGACTCTGTCAAAGGCTTTCTCCAAGTCAACAAAAGCTATGTATAGGGGTCTACTTTTAGCTAGGTACTTCTCCTGTATTTGTCATACAAGGAAAAGAGCATCTGTGGTACTTTTACCTGACACGAACCCAAACTGCATTTCATCTAGATCAATTCGATCTCTAATTAGTTGTGCTATAACTCTGTGACCTTCATGACCTGGTCAACTAACTTAATGCCTCTATAGTTTCCTCTATCTAGGGCATCTCCTTTACCCTTGTAGCAGTTAATGATGATGCTGCTACGCCAGTCTTTTGGTATGACCCCATTCTGTATTACTTGGTTAACTATGCGGGTGACCATAGTGTGTCCGGGTGACCATTGGTGTCCCACCATTCCAGATACCTGCAACATCTCAGCAACTATCTCCGAAGGCCCAGCTGCCTTGCCTGTCTTCATATCTTTGATTGCCTTACTTATTATACTACCTTTAACTTGCACTGCTGGTCCTTCTATTGGATTGATTTGGTACAGACTATCTTTATCCCATTTATTCTCCTCATTTAGAAGTCCCTCATAGTGACACTTCCAAGCTACCTTCTTATCAGCATCAGTGAGGACAAGTACACCATCATCATTACGGACACACTTCTCCCCGACAATATCACAGTTTTCCTTGACACATTATCTTGCGATCATGAACACCTCACGTTTTTGGTCCTCACGTTGTAGAACATGCTTGAACTTTTTATCCTCTGCCTCCCTTCTTGCAAGGTACACTTGTCTCCTAGCTTCTCTACTTCTCCCATCCCGCCATACTTTCCAAGCCTGCTTTTTGGCCTTGATTGTCTCGATCGTATATTTATATTTATAAATACATATACATATAATAGTAGGAGTGGGTACCTCTAGAAGAAAGATAACTTCATATATTTGTACAAGAATATATATATAATCACCATCATTTTATCATTTACTTTCCCTGCTAGCAAAGGTTGAACAGGTCTACATAGACCAAGTAAGTACTGAAGCAGGGCTACTGATCTCCCAGACTGGTCGAGGAGTCTGCATCTTGCTTACATGCAGTCTCATATTCTACCGAGTGCACACAAGAGGTTGTCATGTCTTTGACATAACTGAGTCCTCCAAACCCTTTGTTTGGCGAGCTTTCTATGGGTGGGGGTGCTTACTGTGTAGGTCACTAATGCTAAGGAGATTGTCATGTCCTTGACATGATTGAGGGGTCCTCTCAGTTCTTTTTTATTGGTCTTTTAAAGAAGCCCTTGCTGTGTTAAAAACTGGGCAGTCATTAGAAGGTATTGTACCTTCAATTCCCTCAACAGCATCTCAGTAAGACTTAATATACCCAGTTAAGCACCACCACCTACTCTTGGATGCCTTTAGTGTAGAGCACACTGCTTCAAGTATTCAGGCAAGTTCTCTTATTAAAGGATAACTTCTTTTAATTTAAATAATAAAAGTTATATAAACATTTCAAACAAAAAGTTGTGAAAAATAATAAATATATAGGATTTTAAAGTTCTACATATTGCTTTATTCTCTTACTGGTTTTAGTCATTAGCCTGCAGTCATGTTGGGGCACTATCACACCATACTTTGAATGAAAGACATTGCCTATAGCTTTCAAATCATTTTGAAACTCATTATTAAGTTGGTGCTTGGAACATAAAAGTTCTTACATGAAATTATGATGGAAGGTTTTTAGATAAATGTAAAAATGTTAAGATAAACAGTTTTGTATTGTTGAACTAAGGGTAGTTTCAAACAGTTTGGTATCAAAAGGTTTAAAGGGGCCTACTCGATTATATTCATCAATCACTTTTTATTGAACTGTTAAGCTCTAGAACTTAAACTCCCTCTCTCACATTTTTTCTCAAAAGATAAACTTTCTGTTCCTTCCTCTTCTCACTCTATCTTCTATTTCATCTTTTATTTCTCACTCTATCTTCTATTTCATCTTTTATTTCTCATTCTATCTTCTATTTCGTCTTTTATTTCTCACTCTATCTTCTATTTCATCTTTTATTTCTCATTCTATCTTCTATTTCATCTTTTATTTCTCATTCTATCTTCTATTTCATCTTTTATTTCTCATTCTATCTTCTATTTCATCTTATATTTCTCACTCTATCTTCTATTTCATCTTTTATTTCTCACTCTATCTTCTATTTTATCTTTTATTTCTTATTCTATCATTCTATTTCATCTTTTATTTCTCATTCTATCTTCTATTTCATCTTTTATTTCTCACTCTATCTTTATTTCATCTTTTATTTCTCATTCTATCTTCTATTTCATCTTTTATTTCTCATTCTATCTTTCTATTTCATCTTTTATTTCTCACTCTATCTTCTATTTCATCTTTTATTTCTCATTCTATCTTCTATTTCATCTTTTATTTCTCATTCTATCTTCTATTTCATCTTTTATTTCTCATTCTATCTTCTATTTCATCTTTTATTTCTCATTCTCTCTTCTATTTCATCTTTTATTTCTCACTCTATCTTCTATTTCATCTTTTATTTCTCACTCTATCTTCTATTTCATCTTTTATTTCTCACTCTATCTTCTATTTCATCTTTTATTTCTCATTCTATCTTCTATTTCATCTTTTATTTCTCATTCTATCTTCTATTTCATCTTTTATTTCTCACTCTATCTTCTATTTCATCTTTTATTTCTCATTCTAGCTTCTATTTCATCTTTTATTTCTCATTCTATCTTCTATTTCATCTTCTATTTCTCACTCTATCTTCTATTTCATCTTTTATTTCTCATTCTATCTTCTATTTCATCTTTTATTTCTCACTCTATCTTCTATTTCATCTTTTATTTCTCACTCTATCTTCTATTTCATCTTTTATTTCTCATTCTATCTTCTATTTCATCTTTTATTTCTCATTCTATCTTCTATTTCATCTTTTATTTCTCATTCTATCTTCTATTTCATCTTTTATTTCTCATTCTATCTTTCTATTTCATTTTTTATTTCTCATTCTATCTTTCTATTTCATCTTTTATTTCTCATTCTCTCTTCTATTTCATCTTTTATTTCTCATTCTATCTTCTATTTCATCTTTTATTTCTCATTCTATCTTCTATTTCATCTTTTATTTCTCATTCTATCTTCTATTTCATCTTTTATTTCTCATTCTATCTTTCTATTTCATTTTTTATTTCTCATTCTATCTTTCTATTTCATCTTTTATTTCTCATTCTCTCTTCTATTTCATCTTTTATTTCTCACTCTATCTTCTATTTCATCTTTTATTTCTCATTCTATCTTCCATTTCATCTTTTATTTCTCACTCTATCTTCTATTTCATCTTTTATTTCGCATTCTATCTTCTATTTCATCTTTTATTTCTCATTCTATCTTTCTATTTCATCTTTTATTTCTCAGTCTATCTTCTATTTCATCTTTTATTTCTCATTCTATCTTCTATTTCATCTTTTATTTCTCATTCTATCTCCTATTTCATCTTTTATTTCTCATTCTATCTTCTATTTCATCTTTTATTTCTCACTCTATCTTCTATTTCATCTTTTATTTCTCACTCTATCTTCTATTTCATCTTTTATTTCTCATTCTATCTTCTATTTCATCTTTTATTTCTCATTCTATCTTCTATTTCATCTTTTATTTCTCATTCTATCTTTCTATTTCATCTTTTATTTCTCACTCTATCTTCTATTTCATCTTTTATTTCTCATTCTATCTTCTATTTCATCTTTTATTTCTCACTCTATCTTCTATTTCATCTTTTATTTCTCATTCTATCTTCTATTTCATGTTTTATTTCTCATTCTATCTTCTATTTCATCTTTTATTTCTCACTCTATTTCATCTTTTATTTCTCACTCTATCTTCTATTTCATCTTTTATTTCTCACTCTATCTTCTATTTCATCTTTTATTTCTCATTCTATCTTCTATTTCATCTTTTATTTCTCATTCTATCTTCTATTTCATCTTTTATTTCTCACTCTATCTTCTATTTCATCTTTTATTTCTCATTCTATCTTCTATTTCATCTTTTATTTCTCATTCTATCTTCTATTTCATCTTCTATTTCTCACTCTATCTTCTATTTCATCTTTTATTTCTCATTCTATCTTCTATTTCATCTTTTATTTCTCACTCTATCTTCTATTTCATCTTTTATTTCTCATTCTATCTTCTATTTCATCTTTTATTTCTCATTCTATCTTCTATTTCATCTTTTATTTCTCACTCTATCTTCTATTTCATCTTTTATTTCTCATTCTATCTTCTATTTCATCTTTTATTTCTCATTCTATCTTCTATTTCATCTTTTATTTCTCATTCTATCTTCTATTTCATCTTTTATTTCTCATTCTATCTTCTATTTCATCTTTTATTTCTCATTCTATCTTTCTATTTCATCTTTTATTTCTCATTCTATCTTTCTATTTCATCTTTTATTTCTCATTCTCTCTTCTATTTCATCTTTTATTTCTCACTCTATCTTTATTTCATCTTTTATTTCTCATTCTATCTTCTATTTCATCTTTTATTTCTCACTCTATCTTCTATTTTATCTTTTATTTCTCATTCTATCTTTCTATTTCATCTTCTATTTCATCTTTTATTTCTCATTCTATCTTCAATTTCATCTTTTATTTCTCATTCTCTCTTCTATTTCATCTTTTATTTCTCACTCTATCTTCTATTTCATCTTTTATTTCTCATTCTATCTTCTATTTCATCTTTTATTTCTCACTCTATCTTCTATTTCATCTTTTATTTCTCATTCTATCTTCTATTTCATCTTTTATTTCTCACTCTATCTTCTATTTCATCTTTTATTTCTCACTCTATCTTCTATTTCATCTTTTATTTCTCATTCTATCTTCTATTTCATCTTTTATTTCTCATTCTATCTTCTATTTCATCTTTTATTTCTCATTCTATCTTCTATTTCATCTTTTATTTCTCATTCTATCTTCTATTTCATCTTTTATTTCTCATTCTATCTTTCTATTTCATCTTTTATTTCTCATTCTATCTTTCTATTTCATCTTTTATTTCTCATTCTCTCTTCTATTTCATCTTTTATTTCTCATTCTATCTTCCATTTCATCTTTTATTTCTCACTCTATCTTTATTTCATCTTTTATTTCTCATTCTATCTTCTATTTCATCTTTTATTTCTCACTCTATCTTCTATTTTATCTTTTATTTCTCATTCTATCTTTCTATTTCATCTTCTATTTCATCTTTTATTTCTCATTCTATCTTCAATTTCATCTTTTATTTCTCATTCTATCTTCTATTTCATCTTTTATTTCTCACTCTATCTTCTATTTCATCTTTTATTTCTCATTCCATCTTCTATTTCATCTTTTATTTCTCATTCCATCTTCTATTTCATCTTTTATTTCTCATTATATCTTCTATTTCATCTTTTATTTCTCACTCTATCTTCTATTTCATCTTTTATTTCTCATTCTATCTTCAATTTCATCTTTTATTTCTCATTCTATCTTCTATTTCATCTTTTACTTCTCATTCTATCTTCTATTTCATCTTTTATTTCTCATTCTATCTTCTATTTCATCTTTTATTTCTCATTATATCTTTCTATTTCATCTTTTATTTCTCATTCTCTCTTCTATTTCATCTTTTATTTCTCACTCTATCTTCTATTTCATCTTTTATTTCTCATTCTATCTTCCATTTCATCTTTTATTTCTCACTCTATCTTCTATTTCATCTTTTATTTCTCATTCTATCTTCTATTTCATCTTTTATTTCTCATTCTATCTTCTATTTCATCTTCTATTTCTCACTCTATCTTCTATTTCATCTTTTATTTCTCATTCTATCTTCTATTTCATCTTTTATTTCTCATTCTATCTTCTATTTCATCTCTTATTTCTCATTCTATCTTTCTATTTCATCAGAATTAAGGATAAGGACTTTTTAAGTTGTCCAAAAATGCGCATGGTTGGCTATTCAGACCACAAATTAGTGACCTGCATGGTCAACCTTGACAGAACTCATAGACAGGGCCCCGGTTACTGGAAGCTCAACTTGTCCTTGCCGGCAAGTAGAGCCTACAGGAATCGGATTAGTACGTTAGTTAAGGAACGGTTGACTGGAGCGATCGTCAACAGCAGGTGGTGGGTATCTCTAAAGAGAGAGATTAGAGTAGTCTCGATAGAATTTAGTAAGGTTCTAGCTGCGGATAGGAATAGGAAGGAAAGGGAGCTAATAGATAGAGTAGAAGAGGCAATTAGAAGCGGCGACGTGGCCAGAGTGCTAGCGTCGAGAACGGCTTTGAGCCAGTTTTTCGACGCGAAGCACGAAGGCTGCGTTGTCCGAAGTAAAATACGTGCTCTAGGGAACGAGGGGACCAAAGCTGTTAGCTGGGCCCGCGTGACAGAGGCCAACAGTGGAACTAAATCCACCATCCGGTCTTTGCGAGACCTGGATGGACGGGCGATTCTTGGGCCTAAGCAGATGTGTGAGGCCTTTCAAAGGCACTTTGCCCGACTGTTCGGGAGGGGCGGGGAGCCGGTTGGGAACGTGGACTTCGGTCCATACCTCGACGGCCTGCCGCGCCTCTCGGACAGGGAGGCGAAGTCCTGCGAGGAGCCGATTTCGGCCGCTGAGATAGAGGACGTGCTGAGCCAATGCGGCAAACGCAAATCCCCGGGTCTCGATGGTCTTCCTTACGAATTATATCTAGCTATGCCGGACTTGTTCCCCGATCTCCTCGAGGCGGTCTACTGCAACTGGCAACAGAATGGGAGAATTCCCTGTACTGTGACCAAGGGCGTAGTCACGCTAGTGAGGAAGGACGAGAACAAGGGGGACGAAATAAGTAACTTCAGGCCCATAACTCTGCTAAATACAGAGTTACAGATTTTGGCCAAGGTGCTAGCAAAGAGGTTGGCGCTTGTCGTGGGCAACCTGGTGGGAGATGCGCAGACATGCGCTATCCCGTCCAGGTCCATCCATGACAACCTCCACCTCATGCGATACATCATAGAGAGGGTTGGGAACGAACCCGGCTTTGGTGGGGCTCTGATCAACTTGGATCAATCTAAGGCGTTCGATAGGGTCGACCATGGTTACCTGGATGCGGTGCTAGCGGCGGCAGGCTTCGGACCCGTTTTCAGGGGCTGGATCACTGCTATGCACAGCAGCCGCATCTGCTCTAGGGTCAAGGTGAACGGCTACCTCTCGGAGCCGTTCAAAATCGCGCGGTCCATCCGACAGGGGTGCCCTCTCTCCTCCCTTCTGTATGTGTTGACTCTCGAGCCACTACTGCGGAAGTTGGAGTTGTTGCAGGGCATCCCTTTGGAACCGGGATTGCGGAAAGCGGTGTCGGCCTACGCCGATGACGTGACAGTAATGGTGTCGACGGCCTCCGAAATCGAGGCGGTCGGCACCTTACTGGAGGAGTACGAAAAGTTCACAGGGGCTAAGCTGAACCGGGACAAGTCGATCGGTTTGCAACTCGGCACGTGGAGGGGCAGACCGATGCCCTCCGATGGCGTCGTCGGACGCTGGACGGAGGGCCCGGTGAAGTTGCTCGGGGTCTGGTTCGGACCGGACCTCCAGGTGGAGAAAAACTGGGCGGAGGTTACGAACAGGGTGTTTGCACTGACCCAGAAGTGGGCCAGTTGCAAACTATCCCTGAAAGGTCGGGCGGAGGTGGCGAACACCTACATAGCGTCCGTCATCTACTACCGCCTGACCGTAGTGCCCTGCCCAAGGGAAACCCTCACCAAGATGGAGCGCGCGCTCTTCCAATTCCTTTGGAAGAGGCGGGCTCCTATGGTGAGGAGATCCATCTGCTGTCAACACCCTTCGAAAGGAGGGCTGGGGATGCCGTGGCTAATGATGCGTAAACACGCATTAAGGCTACGGCACCTCTACGTATTCCTCACCGGACAACCGGTGTGGGCCTCGTTTGTGAGGCGAACCTTTCCCAGACTCGTCTCACTCACCGAGCTGCAATCCTGGGTCAAGCAAAGACCGAGAAAACTGGGCGCCTGGCACACTGAGTGTGCCCAGGCGCTCACCGCCCTCTGGCAGGCGGATCCGGTTATCAGTGGAGACTCCACCGCAACATTCTATAGAGGGCTGGTACGCAGCAGGTGCGACGACGCCCTCGGAGAAGCCCTAGACATGGAGGAGGACGAACTGGCCAGCCTGTTCGGTAGGACATTCAGCCCGGGACCTATGGACAACTTCCAGAAGTCCCTGGCCTGGCAGTGCTACCGAGGGGCTTTACCCGTTCGAGAAAGGCTCTACAGACACGGGCGCCCGGGTAGGGACCCCGCCAAAAAGATCTGTCCCAGATGCGTGTGCGACGAGGAAACCGTTGCACACGCATTGGTACACTGCTCGGGCGTAGCCGATCTGTGGGGCTATGTCGAACAACTGCTGTCAAGGGTGGAACCGATCCGGTTGACCACCGAGTCTATTGTAATGATCAAGCCGCCTCCCCCCTTCAAAGATGAAGCAGAGGCGGTGTTTCTGTGCGTAATAGCCATGGCGAAAGAGGTTGTATGGTGGACGCGTCTGAAAGGACTGAGGTCAGGCACCTTTCTCTCTGGCCAACAACTGGTCCGTTTCTTCCGATATCATTTCGGAAGAAGGATCAGGATGGAGAGAGAGGTGCTGCACCCCAGCCGTTTCTATGAAAGATGGGTGAAAGTGGCGAGAATGGCCCGTGTGAATGGGCCTTCACTCTACATCAGACTATAGGTGAGGAAGATGAAAGACCAAGGGAGCACCCCTTCTCTGTGCTCCTGAGGAGAAGGGTTGCACACTTTTTTCGGGGGTGTGTGCGACCCCCCAAGGCGCCTCCTCTCTATTGAGGATTTTGTTAAAAATTTTATTTTTTGTTATATCTTATTTTATTTTTATATTTTGTTATTGCCTCCTCCTTATTGAGGACGCCTTTTTGTGTAAACTCCCCCCTTTGTACTTGTCCCACTTTTGATGCCCTAGTGGCAAATAAAAGAAATATATCTTTCTATTTCATCTTTTATTTCTCAGTCTATCTTCTATTTCATCTTTTATTTCTCATTCTATCTTCTATTTCATCTTTTATTTCTCATTCTATCTTCTATTTCATCTTTTATTTCTCATTCTATCTTCTATTTCATCTTTTATTTCTCATTCTATCTTCTATTTCATCTTTTATTTCTTATTCTATCTTTCTATTTCATCTTTTATTTCTCGCTCTATCTTCTATTTCATCTTTTATTTCTCATTCTATCTTTCTATTTCATCTTTTATTTCTCATTCTATCTTTCTATTTCATCTTTTATTTCTCATTCTATCTTCTATTTCATCTTTTATTTCTCATTCTATCTTCTATTTCATCTTTTATTTCTCATTCTATCTTCAATTTCATGTTTTATTTCTCATTCTATCTTCAATTTCATCTTTTATTTCTCATTCTATCTTCTATTTCATCTTTTATTTCTCATTCTATCTTCTATTTCATCTTTTATTTCTCACTCTATCTTCTATTTCATCTTTTATTTCTCACTCTATCTTCTATTTCATCTTTTATTTCTCATTCTATCTTCTATTTCATCTTTTATTTCTCATTCTATCTTCTATTTCATCTTTTATTTCTCATTCTATCTTTCTATTTCATCTTTTATTTCTCGCTCTATCTTCTATTTCATCTTTTATTTCTTATTCTATCTTTCTATTTCATCTTTTATTTCTCATTCTATCTTTCTATTTCATCTTTTATTTCTCATTCTATCTTCTATTTCATCTTTTATTTCTCATTCTATCTTCAATTTCATCTTTTATTTCTCATTCTATCTTCTATTTCATCTTTTATTTCTCATTCTATCTTCTATTTCATCTTTTATTTCTCATTCTATCTTCAATTTCATCTTTTATTTCTCATTCTATCTTCTATTTCATCTTTTATTTCTCATTCTATCTTCAATTTCATCTTTTATTTCTCATTCTATCTTCAATTTCATCTTTTATTTCTCATTCTATCTTCTATTTCATCTTTTATTTCTCACTCTATCTTCTATTTCATCTTTTATTTCTCATTCTATATTCTATTTCATCTTTTATTTCTCATTGTATCTTCTATTTCATCTTTTATTTCTCATTCTATCTTGTATTTCATCTTTAATTTCTATCTTATATTTAATCTTTCATTTCTCATTCTATCTTCTATTTCATCTTTCATTTCTCATTCTATCTTCTATTTCATCTTCTATTTCTCACTCTATCTTCTATTTCATCTTTTATTTCTCATTCTATCTTCTATTTCATCTTTTATTTCTCACTCTATCTTCTATTTCATCTTTTATTTCTCATTCTATCTTCTATTTCATCTTTTATTTCTCATTCTATCTTCTATTTCATCTTTTATTTCTCATTCTATCTTCTATTTCATCTTTTATTTCTCATTCTATCTTCTATTTCATCTTTTATTTCTCATTCTATCTTTCTATTTCATCTTTTATTTCTCATTCTATCTTTCTATTTCATCTTTTATTTCTCATTCTCTCTTCTATTTCATCTTTTATTTCTCATTCTATCTTCCATTTCATCTTTTATTTCTCACTCTATCTTTATTTCATCTTTTATTTCTCATTCTATCTTCTATTTCATCTTTTATTTCTCACTCTATCTTCTATTTTATCTTTTATTTCTCATTCTATCTTTCTATTTCATCTTCTATTTCATCTTTTATTTCTCATTCTATCTTCAATTTCATCTTTTATTTCTCATTCTATCTTCTATTTCATCTTTTATTTCTCACTCTATCTTCTATTTCATCTTTTATTTCTCATTCCATCTTCTATTTCATCTTTTATTTCTAATTCCATCTTCTATTTCATCTTTTATTTCTCATTATATCTTCTATTTCATCTTTTATTTCTCACTCTATCTTCTATTTCATCATTATTTCTCACTCTATCTTCTATTTCATCTTTTATTTCTCATTATATCTTTCTATTTCATCTTTTATTTCTCATTCTATCTTCTATTTCATCTTTTATTTCTCATTCTATCTTCTATTTCATCTTTTATTTCTCATTCTATCTTCTATTTCATCTTTTATTTCTCATTCTATCTTCTATTTCATCTTTTATTTCTCATTTTATCTTTCTATTTCATCTTTTATTTCTCATTCTCTCTTCTATTTCATCTTTTATTTCTCACTCTATCTTCTATTTCATCTTTTATTTCTCATTCTATCTTCTATTTCATCTTTTATTTCTCATTCTATCTTTCTATTTCATCTTTTATTTCTCAGTCTATCTTCTATTTCATCTTTTATTTCTCATTCTATCTTCTATTTCATCTTTTATTTCTCATTCTCTCTTCTATTTCATCTTTTATTTCTCACTCTATCTTCTATTTCATCTTTTATTTCTCATTCTATCTTCCATTTCATCTTTTATTTCTCACTCTATCTTCTATTTCATCTTTTATTTCTCAGTCTATCTTCTATTTCATCTTTTATTTCTCATTCTATCTTCTATTTCATTTTTTATTTCTCATTCTATCTTTCTATTTCATCTTTTATTTCTCATTCTATCTTTCTATTTCATTTTTTATTTCTCATTCTATCTTTCTATTTCATCTTTTATTTCTCATTCTCTCTTCTATTTCATCTTTTATTTCTCACTCTATCTTCTATTTCATCTTTTATTTCTCATTCTATCTTCCATTTCATCTTTTATTTCTCACTCTATCTTCTATTTCATCTTTTATTTCTCAGTCTATCTTCTATTTCATCTTTTATTTCTCAGTCTATCTTCTATTTCATCTTTTATTTCTCATTCTATCTTCTATTTCATCTTTTATTTCTCATTCTCTCTTCTATTTCATCTTTTATTTCTCACTCTATCTTCTATTTCATCTTTTATTTCTCATTCTATCTTCCATTTCATCTTTTATTTCTCACTCTATCTTCTATTTCATCTTTTATTTCTCAGTCTATCTTCTATTTCATCTTTTATTTCTCATTCTATCTTCTATTTCATTTTTTATTTCTCATTCTATCTTTCTATTTCATCTTTTATTTCTCATTCTATCTTTCTATTTCATTTTTTATTTCTCATTCTATCTTTCTATTTCATCTTTTATTTCTCATTCTCTCTTCTATTTCATCTTTTATTTCTCACTCTATCTTCTATTTCATCTTTTATTTCTCATTCTATCTTTCTATTTCATCTTTTATTTCTCATTCTCTCTTCTATTTCATCTTTTATTTCTCATTCTATCTTCCATTTCATCTTTTATTTCTCACTCTATCTTCTATTTCATCTTTTATTTCTCATTCTATCTTCTATTTCATCTTTTATTTCTCATTCTATCTTTCTATTTCATCTTTTATTTCTCAGTCTATCTTCTATTTCATCTTTTATTTCTCATTCTATCTTCTATTTCATCTTTTATTTCTCATTCTATCTTCTATTTCATCTTTTATTTCTCATTCTATCTTCTATTTAATCTTTTATTTCTCATTCTATCTTCTATTTCATCTTTTATTTCTCATTCTATCTTTCTATTTCATTTTTTATTTCTCATTCTATCTTTCTATTTCATCTTTTATTTCTCATTCTCTCTTCTATTTCATCTTTTATTTCTCACTCTATCTTCTATTTCATCTTTTATTTCTCATTCTATCTTCCATTTCATCTTTTATTTCTCACTCTATCTTCTATTTCATCTTTTATTTCTCATTCTATCTTCTATTTCATCTTTTATTTCTCATTCTATCTTTCTATTTCATCTTTTATTTCTCAGTCTATTTTCTATTTCATCTTTTATTTCTCATTCTATCTTCTATTTCATCTTTTATTTCTCATTCTCTCTTCTATTTCATCTTTTATTTCTCACTCTATCTTCTATTTCATCTTTTATTTCTCATTCTATCTTCTATTTCATCTTTTATTTCTCACTCTATCTTCTATTTCATCTTTTATTTCTCATTCTATCTTCTATTTCATCTTTTATTTCTCACTCTATCTTCTATTTCATCTTTTATTTCTCACTCTATCTTCTATTTCATCTTTTATTTCTCATTCTATCTTCTATTTCATCTTTTATTTCTCATTCTATCTTCTATTTCATCTTTTATTTCTCATTCTATCTTCTATTTCATCTTTTATTTCTCATTCTATCTTCTATTTCATCTTTTATTTCTCATTCTATCTTTCTATTTCATCTTTTATTTCTCATTCTATCTTTCTATTTCATCTTTTATTTCTCATTCTCTCTTCTATTTCATCTTTTATTTCTCATTCTATCTTCCATTTCATCTTTTATTTCTCACTCTATCTTTATTTCATCTTTTATTTCTCATTCTATCTTCTATTTCATCTTTTATTTCTCACTCTATCTTCTATTTTATCTTTTATTTCTCATTCTATCTTTCTATTTCATCTTCTATTTCATCTTTTATTTCTCATTCTATCTTCAATTTCATCTTTTATTTCTCATTCTATCTTCTATTTCATCTTTTATTTCTCACTCTATCTTCTATTTCATCTTTTATTTCTCATTCCATCTTCTATTTCATCTTTTATTTCTCATTCCATCTTCTATTTCATCTTTTATTTCTCATTATATCTTCTATTTCATCTTTTATTTCTCACTCTATCTTCTATTTCATCTTTTATTTCTCATTCTATCTTCAATTTCATCTTTTATTTCTCATTCTATCTTCTATTTCATCTTTTACTTCTCATTCTATCTTCTATTTCATCTTTTATTTCTCATTCTATCTTCTATTTCATCTTTTATTTCTCATTATATCTTTCTATTTCATCTTTTATTTCTCATTCTCTCTTCTATTTCATCTTTTATTTCTCACTCTATCTTCTATTTCATCTTTTATTTCTCATTCTATCTTCCATTTCATCTTTTATTTCTCACTCTATCTTCTATTTCATCTTTTATTTCTCATTCTATCTTCTATTTCATCTTTTATTTCTCATTCTATCTTCTATTTCATCTTCTATTTCTCACTCTATCTTCTATTTCATCTTTTATTTCTCATTCTATCTTCTATTTCATCTTTTATTTCTCATTCTATCTTCTATTTCATCTCTTATTTCTCATTCTATCTTTCTATTTCATCTTTTATTTCTCAGTCTATCTTCTATTTCATCTTTTATTTCTCATTCTATCTTCTATTTCATCTTTTATTTCTCATTCTATCTTCTATTTCATCTTTTATTTCTCATTCTATCTTCTATTTCATCTTTTATTTCTCATTCTATCTTCTATTTCATCTTTTATTTCTTATTCTATCTTTCTATTTCATCTTTTATTTCTCGCTCTATCTTCTATTTCATCTTTTATTTCTCATTCTATCTTTCTATTTCATCTTTTATTTCTCATTCTATCTTTCTATTTCATCTTTTATTTCTCATTCTATCTTCTATTTCATCTTTTATTTCTCATTCTATCTTCTATTTCATCTTTTATTTCTCATTCTATCTTCAATTTCATGTTTTATTTCTCATTCTATCTTCAATTTCATCTTTTATTTCTCATTCTATCTTCTATTTCATCTTTTATTTCTCATTCTATCTTCTATTTCATCTTTTATTTCTCACTCTATCTTCTATTTCATCTTTTATTTCTCACTCTATCTTCTATTTCATCTTTTATTTCTCATTCTATCTTCTATTTCATCTTTTATTTCTCATTCTATCTTCTATTTCATCTTTTATTTCTCATTCTATCTTTCTATTTCATCTTTTATTTCTCGCTCTATCTTCTATTTCATCTTTTATTTCTTATTCTATCTTTCTATTTCATCTTTTATTTCTCATTCTATCTTTCTATTTCATCTTTTATTTCTCATTCTATCTTCTATTTCATCTTTTATTTCTCATTCTATCTTCAATTTCATCTTTTATTTCTCATTCTATCTTCTATTTCATCTTTTATTTCTCATTCTATCTTCTATTTCATCTTTTATTTCTCATTCTATCTTCAATTTCATCTTTTATTTCTCATTCTATCTTCTATTTCATCTTTTATTTCTCATTCTATCTTCAATTTCATCTTTTATTTCTCATTCTATCTTCAATTTCATCTTTTATTTCTCATTCTATCTTCTATTTCATCTTTTATTTCTCACTCTATCTTCTATTTCATCTTTTATTTCTCATTCTATATTCTATTTCATCTTTTATTTCTCATTGTATCTTCTATTTCATCTTTTATTTCTCATTCTATCTTGTATTTCATCTTTAATTTCTATCTTATATTTAATCTTTCATTTCTCATTCTATCTTCTATTTCATCTTTCATTTCTCATTCTATCTTCTATTTCATCTTCTATTTCTCACTCTATCTTCTATTTCATCTTTTATTTCTCATTCTATCTTCTATTTCATCTTTTATTTCTCACTCTATCTTCTATTTCATCTTTTATTTCTCATTCTATCTTCTATTTCATCTTTTATTTCTCATTCTATCTTCTATTTCATCTTTTATTTCTCATTCTATCTTCTATTTCATCTTTTATTTCTCATTCTATCTTCTATTTCATCTTTTATTTCTCATTCTATCTTTCTATTTCATCTTTTATTTCTCATTCTATCTTTCTATTTCATCTTTTATTTCTCATTCTCTCTTCTATTTCATCTTTTATTTCTCATTCTATCTTCCATTTCATCTTTTATTTCTCACTCTATCTTTATTTCATCTTTTATTTCTCATTCTATCTTCTATTTCATCTTTTATTTCTCACTCTATCTTCTATTTTATCTTTTATTTCTCATTCTATCTTTCTATTTCATCTTCTATTTCATCTTTTATTTCTCATTCTATCTTCAATTTCATCTTTTATTTCTCATTCTATCTTCTATTTCATCTTTTATTTCTCACTCTATCTTCTATTTCATCTTTTATTTCTCATTCCATCTTCTATTTCATCTTTTATTTCTAATTCCATCTTCTATTTCATCTTTTATTTCTCATTATATCTTCTATTTCATCTTTTATTTCTCACTCTATCTTCTATTTCATCATTATTTCTCACTCTATCTTCTATTTCATCTTTTATTTCTCATTATATCTTTCTATTTCATCTTTTATTTCTCATTCTATCTTCTATTTCATCTTTTATTTCTCATTCTATCTTCTATTTCATCTTTTATTTCTCATTCTATCTTCTATTTCATCTTTTATTTCTCATTCTATCTTCTATTTCATCTTTTATTTCTCATTTTATCTTTCTATTTCATCTTTTATTTCTCATTCTCTCTTCTATTTCATCTTTTATTTCTCACTCTATCTTCTATTTCATCTTTTATTTCTCATTCTATCTTCTATTTCATCTTTTATTTCTCATTCTATCTTTCTATTTCATCTTTTATTTCTCAGTCTATCTTCTATTTCATCTTTTATTTCTCATTCTATCTTCTATTTCATCTTTTATTTCTCATTCTCTCTTCTATTTCATCTTTTATTTCTCACTCTATCTTCTATTTCATCTTTTATTTCTCATTCTATCTTCCATTTCATCTTTTATTTCTCACTCTATCTTCTATTTCATCTTTTATTTCTCAGTCTATCTTCTATTTCATCTTTTATTTCTCATTCTATCTTCTATTTCATTTTTTATTTCTCATTCTATCTTTCTATTTCATCTTTTATTTCTCATTCTATCTTTCTATTTCATTTTTTATTTCTCATTCTATCTTTCTATTTCATCTTTTATTTCTCATTCTCTCTTCTATTTCATCTTTTATTTCTCACTCTATCTTCTATTTCATCTTTTATTTCTCATTCTATCTTCCATTTCATCTTTTATTTCTCACTCTATCTTCTATTTCATCTTTTATTTCTCAGTCTATCTTCTATTTCATCTTTTATTTCTCAGTCTATCTTCTATTTCATCTTTTATTTCTCATTCTATCTTCTATTTCATCTTTTATTTCTCATTCTCTCTTCTATTTCATCTTTTATTTCTCACTCTATCTTCTATTTCATCTTTTATTTCTCATTCTATCTTCCATTTCATCTTTTATTTCTCACTCTATCTTCTATTTCATCTTTTATTTCTCAGTCTATCTTCTATTTCATCTTTTATTTCTCATTCTATCTTCTATTTCATTTTTTATTTCTCATTCTATCTTTCTATTTCATCTTTTATTTCTCATTCTATCTTTCTATTTCATTTTTTATTTCTCATTCTATCTTTCTATTTCATCTTTTATTTCTCATTCTCTCTTCTATTTCATCTTTTATTTCTCACTCTATCTTCTATTTCATCTTTTATTTCTCATTCTATCTTCCATTTCATCTTTTATTTCTCACTCTATCTTCTATTTCATCTTTTATTTCTCAGTCTATCTTCTATTTCATCTTTTATTTCTCATTCTATCTTCTATTTCATCTTTTATTTCTCATTCTATCTTCTATTTCATCTTTTATTTCTCACTCTATCTTCTATTTCATCTTTTATTTCTCACTCTATCTTCTATTTCATCTTTTATTTCTCATTCTATCTTCTATTTCATCTTTTATTTCTCATTCTATCTTCTATTTCATCTTTTATTTCTCATTCTATCTTCTATTTCATCTTTTATTTCTCATTCTATCTTTCTATTTCATCTTTTATTTCTCGCTCTATCTTCTATTTCATCTTTTATTTCTCATTCTATCTTTCTATTTCATCTTTTATTTCTCATTCTATCTTTCTATTTCATCTTTTATTTCTCATTCTATCTTCTATTTCATCTTTTATTTCTCATTCTATCTTCAATTTCATCTTTTATTTCTCATTCTATCTTCTATTTCATCTTTTATTTCTCATTCTATCTTCTATTTCATCTTTTATTTCTCATTCTATCTTCAATTTCATCTTTTATTTCTCATTCTATCTTCTATTTCATCTTTTATTTCTCATTCTATCTTCAATTTCATCTTTTATTTCTCATTCTATCTTCAATTTCATCTTTTATTTCTCATTCTATCTTCTATTTCATCTTTTATTTCTCACTCTATCTTCTATTTCATCTTTTATTTCTCATTCTATATTCTATTTCATCTTTTATTTCTCATTGTATCTTCTATTTCATCTTTTATTTCTCATTCTATCTTGTATTTCATCTTTAATTTCTATCTTATATTTAATCTTTCATTTCTCATTCTATCTTCTATTTCATCTTTCATTTCTCATTCTATCTTCTATTTCATCTTCTATTTCTCACTCTATCTTCTATTTCATCTTTTATTTCTCATTCTATCTTCTATTTCATCTTTTATTTCTCACTCTATCTTCTATTTCATCTTTTATTTCTCATTCTATCTTCTATTTCATCTTTTATTTCTCATTCTATCTTCTATTTCATCTTTTATTTCTCATTCTATCTTCTATTTCATCTTTTATTTCTCATTCTATCTTCTATTTCATCTTTTATTTCTCATTCTATCTTTCTATTTCATCTTTTATTTCTCATTCTATCTTTCTATTTCATCTTTTATTTCTCATTCTCTCTTCTATTTCATCTTTTATTTCTCATTCTATCTTCCATTTCATCTTTTATTTCTCACTCTATCTTTATTTCATCTTTTATTTCTCATTCTATCTTCTATTTCATCTTTTATTTCTCACTCTATCTTCTATTTTATCTTTTATTTCTCATTCTATCTTTCTATTTCATCTTCTATTTCATCTTTTATTTCTCATTCTATCTTCAATTTCATCTTTTATTTCTCATTCTATCTTCTATTTCATCTTTTATTTCTCACTCTATCTTCTATTTCATCTTTTATTTCTCATTCCATCTTCTATTTCATCTTTTATTTCTAATTCCATCTTCTATTTCATCTTTTATTTCTCATTATATCTTCTATTTCATCTTTTATTTCTCACTCTATCTTCTATTTCATCATTATTTCTCACTCTATCTTCTATTTCATCTTTTATTTCTCATTATATCTTTCTATTTCATCTTTTATTTCTCATTCTATCTTCTATTTCATCTTTTATTTCTCATTCTATCTTCTATTTCATCTTTTATTTCTCATTCTATCTTCTATTTCATCTTTTATTTCTCATTCTATCTTCTATTTCATCTTTTATTTCTCATTCTATCTTTCTATTTCATCTTTTATTTCTCATTCTCTCTTCTATTTCATCTTTTATTTCTCACTCTATCTTCTATTTCATCTTTTATTTCTCATTCTATCTTCCATTTCATCTTTTATTTCTCACTCTATCTTCTATTTCATCTTTTATTTCTCATTCTATCTTCTATTTCATCTTTTATTTCTCATTCTATCTTTCTATTTCATCTTTTATTTCTCAGTCTATCTTCTATTTCATCTTTTATTTCTCATTCTATCTTCTATTTCATCTTTTATTTCTCATTCTCTCTTCTATTTCATCTTTTATTTCTCACTCTATCTTCTATTTCATCTTTTATTTCTCATTCTATCTTCCATTTCATCTTTTATTTCTCACTCTATCTTCTATTTCATCTTTTATTTCTCAGTCTATCTTCTATTTCATCTTTTATTTCTCATTCTATCTTCTATTTCATTTTTTATTTCTCATTCTATCTTTCTATTTCATCTTTTATTTCTCATTCTATCTTTCTATTTCATTTTTTATTTCTCATTCTATCTTTCTATTTCATCTTTTATTTCTCATTCTCTCTTCTATTTCATCTTTTATTTCTCACTCTATCTTCTATTTCATCTTTTATTTCTCATTCTATCTTCCATTTCATCTTTTATTTCTCACTCTATCTTCTATTTCATCTTTTATTTCTCAGTCTATCTTCTATTTCATCTTTTATTTCTCATTCTATCTTCTATTTCATCTTTTATTTCTCATTCTATCTTCTATTTCATCTTTTATTTCTCATTCTATCTTCTATTTCATCTTTTATTTCTCAATCTATCTTCTATTTCATCTTTTATTTCTTATTCTATCTTTCTATTTCATCTTTTATTTCTCGCTCTATCTTCTATTTCATCTTTTATTTCTCATTCTATCTTTCTATTTCATCTTTTATTTCTCATTCTATCTTTCTATTTCATCTTTTATTTCTCATTCTATCTTCTATTTCATCTTTTATTTCTCATTCTATCTTCAATTTCATCTTTTATTTCTCATTCTATCTTCTATTTCATCTTTTATTTCTCATTCTATCTTCTATTTCATCTTTTATTTCTCATTCTATCTTCAATTTCATCTTTTATTTCTCATTCTATCTTCAATTTCATCTTTTATTTCTCATTCTATCTTCTATTTCATCTTTTATTTCTCATTCTATCTTCTATTTCATCTTTTATTTCTCACTCTATCTTCTATTTCATCTTTTATTTCTCACTCTATCTTCTATTTCATCTTTTATTTCTCATTCTATCTTCTATTTCATCTTTTATTTCTCATTCTATCTTCTATTTCATCTTTTATTTCTCATTCTATCTTCTATTTCATCTTTTATTTCTCATTCTATCTTTCTATTTCATCTTTTATTTCTCGCTCTATCTTCTATTTCATCTTTTATTTCTCATTCTATCTTTCTATTTCATCTTTTATTTCTCATTCTATCTTTCTATTTCATCTTTTATTTCTCATTCTATCTTCTATTTCATCTTTTATTTCTCATTCTATCTTCTATTTCATCTTTTATTTCTCATTCTATCTTCTATTTCATCTTTTATTTCTCATTCTATCTTCAATTTCATCTTTTATTTCTCATTCTATCTTCTATTTCATCTTTTATTTCTCATTCTATCTTCAATTCCATCTTTTATTTCTCATTCTATCTTCAATTTCATCTTTTATTTCTCATTCTATCTTCTATTTCATCTTTTATTTCTCACTCTATCTTCTATTTCATCTTTTATTTCTCATTCTATATTCTATTTCATCTTTTATTTCTCATTGTATCTTCTATTTCATCTTTTATTTCTCATTCTATCTTCTATTTCATCTTTCATTTCTCATTCTATCTTCTATTTCATCTTTTATTTCTCATTCTAGCTTCTATTTCATCTTTTATTTCTCATTCTATCTTCTATTTCATCTTTCATTTCTCATTCTATCTTCTATTTCATCTTTTATTTCTGATTGTATCTTCTATTTCATCTTTTATTTCTCATTCTTTTCTTACTATATCAAGCATTAAACTAATATATTTCTTCATTGTACTGTATCATTTGCTTTATTAATTCTGTTTACTTTTTGCATATGCACACATACACATGCGCACGCACACACATGATCGGCTTCTGTAGTTTGTGTTCATCAAATTTCACTCACAAAAGGCATTATTCAATCTGAGGCTATAGTGGAAGACACTTGCCCAAGTTACCATGTAGTGGGAGTAAACCTGAAGTCATGTGATTGTAAAAGGAATTCCTTAACCACACAGATGTCTTTTTAATTAGAACAGCCATATTAAATATCAGTTTCTTTCTTTTTCCCTGTTTTCTTTTACTTTGTATTTAAATCTTGTTTATGTTCATATTATCTTTAATCCACTTCTTTAAAAGGTTTATAAAGATTTCCTGTGCACTTTTAATTTCATCATCATCATCATCATTTTAGTTTGCATTCCCTGCAAGCATGGGCTGGACAAGTTGTCAGAATCTAAGACCAAATGAGTCAGTGCAACCTCATCTTGCTCATACTTTCCATATTTGACAGTTGGATGCCCTTCTTAATGCCAACCACTGTTAACAGTGTGTTCTGGGGGAATTTTTTGTGGCCCCACCACTACCACTTTACAGAGTATACTGGGTGCATTTTAGATTGAGGCACTAACACTTTACAGGGTGAGCTGGATGTATTTTATCATGACACTCTCACTAATTTATAGTATTAATTATGCTATCAAAGGATTTCCTGTCTAAACCATATAATCATGTTGTTCTAATGTAGTCTCTACTATTTTTACACATGTCGTTTTGTACTGGTATCCAATAAAATCTACTGTTTTTCAAATATCGTTTTTGCTTTCTTTGAAATCAAATTTTAGCAATACTTTCAGATATCATTATTCCCATTATTTCTGTTTGAGCCTAACCATATTCATAAGCCATATTTAGTGAATTATTTCCCTTAATTTTGATAACTGCAACCATTACCACACAAGCTATATATTACATAATTACAAATTTTGGCAATATCAGTCGGCTGGACGCCATGCTTTGCAGCATAGTGTTACGCCCCTTTACGGTTTGAGTTCAAATCCCACCGAGGTTTACTTTGCCTTTCATCCTTACGAGGTTGATAAAATAAAGCACCAGTAATGCACTGGATTATTGCTGGCCTTGTGCCAAAATTAGAAACAATTATTACATTCATAATTACAAATTCTTCAATGTTTTCTTGAAGTTTTAAAATGTCCAACCTTTGGAGAAATTATTAAACATATCAATTTATATTTTATTTTAAGAATAATTAAGTTCTATTCTTAAAAAAACTTTTTGTTAAGAATTAGAAAAGATGTAATCACTTCACAACATACTTTTGTGTCTTGCATCACTTGCTTCAGGCAGGGTTTGTCAAAAGTGTTAAATACAAATTCAGAAACAGACAATATTGGCATTATATATCTATTGGTCACACTTCAACCATATATGTGTGTGTGTTTATTTAAAGAATCTGTTATTAATATAAATATGAATTAAGTCTTGTCTCTACTATTGGACAATTAAATACAGTCAGTAAGTGTATATAATATACAGAGAAACAATTTACCTTCCACTATTAGTGATTCTGTGACATAAATGTTTTCTCAGGTTGAATTCATGAAATATAATGCATTAGTGGATAGATTAAAATATAATCTGAAATCGAGAAGAAAATATTTCCTTTTCTGTCCACTTGTCTGGAAATTCATTATTTTAACTTGCTAGCCACAATAAAAACACTAAAATAGAGACTGTGATAACAAAAAGGCTTTTCACCAGTCAACAGTTTATAGTCATGATAACTAACAGCCAAGGGACAGTCTCCATCAAGTTGATATGCTTATATATTTAAAGCATGTCTAAAATAACTGTCATACCAGGTGCCAGACATTTACACCCATCAATCTGTCAGGTTAAGATAAACATTTGACAAAGTATTTGGAGTGTGCCAAGCATTTTTTCCTAAAGTTGCTTCTGAGAAATCCCAGTGTTTTGCAAAAAAAGAAAAAAAAAATTGGGGCTTTCACAAGATAGTCTTTTAATAAAATTTAATAGAAATGATGCTTTTTTATGTATATAAAAGTTCTCCTAAATAATTGTTTCATTTAATGTTTTTCAGAACTAGGGTGGGAGGCATTGTCTATAATGGTATGGGTTCTGTGATTTGGGAACATTTTTTTTTCAGGGTACCATGACAAATAAATTTTGGGAACCACTGGTCTAGAAAAACAATTAGTTATAAAATGAAGTGTGTAGATGAGCCTTCAGATTAAAGCCAATAGACACTTCTAGAAGTGTCTCTGTAATCATTCCTGTGCAGAGAGTTATTTCAATATTAATTTATTTTTGTAAACAAATTGTTTGTGAAGGCGCTGGAAATTGTTTTTATTATTTTTATGCAGTATAGGTAGAGGGTCGGACACCATGCTTTGACACATAGAGTTACGCCCCTTGCCATTCTGAGTTCAAATTGCGCCGAGGTTAACTTTGCCTTTCATCCTTACGGGGGTCGATAAAATATAGTACCAGTAATGTACTGGGTAATTGCTGGCCTTGTGCCAAAAGTAGAAACAATTATTTTTATGGGTCAATCAAAAAAAGAAAGGCACTGGTCATGACCTATTTTCTAGGCCTCTGGGACTGGTAGGCAAAATAGATGAAGAAACATACTTATTTTGAAAATAATTAAGAATTTGGAGGAATTTAGTAATATAACAAACTTTCTCGCTATAAAGTTAGTGTGTGGAACATAACCTAATAAAGGTTCTTGGATAATATAAGCACTTTAACAGGTAGTTTGGTATCAAAAGGATTATGTATTAAACTGACAAAGTAATATTTCTTCATATATTTATAGGATATTTAAGATATCAGTAAATTTAATTTTTCACAATTTATTTTAGTGGTACACAGGGAAAGAAATTGTCCATAAATGAAGAATGTTTTTATTTCTGTTTGGTAAGGAGTGACAGGGGGCTTTTTTGTTTTTCAAATATGTTTCTCCTGCTATATTTAAGATTCCAGATATTTATTGTTTAATCACAACCTTGATATATGCAAAGTCATCTATAAATGTTCTATTTTCAAACAAGGATATAAGAACCAACCAAATGTGTTGGGATGGATTCTTTTGATTTTATATATTGGAAGCTTGATGACATGCATTGTTGTTTAACCATTTGGATACAAACTCACTTGAAGCCCCAGCCATTTTCAAGGATACAAAATTGTTTGTTTTAAGATGTTTATATTTATTTAAAAACCTTCCATCATTAATTTTATGTAAGAACTTTTTGTTAAGCTATACTCCAGATCAAAATGTCAGTTATTTTACTAAATCCCTTGAAATTCCTGATTATTTTCAAAATTATTTTAAGGCAATGCTTATATTATCTCTAAAGCAGTGAATTGGCAAAGTTGTTAGACATCGGATATAATGCTTTGTGGTATCTCTGCTCTCTTTGAGTTCAAATCCCACTTTGCCTTTCGTCCGTCCTTTCGAGGTTGATAAAAAATAATACTGGGGTCGCTTCTTCTTATCTCTTTCTTTCTCTCTCATTTCCCCTCTCTCACTCTCTATCATTCTGTGAAAGAAATCTGTTGTATTCAAACCTGGAGAGGAGATGGGCTCCGCCAGGCTTAAAATGCCCGATAAATGCCTTATGTCAATATAGCACCCCTGCAACTCCATCAGGAGTTACAGAACCAGACATATCATTTATTATCTCTGAGGCAGTTTCTTTCATTAGAAATATGATAATGAAAAGATTAAAACAAGCAAATCAGATACTTACTCAATATAAAATGTAAAACCTCCCAAAATCAAAACAATATGAAACAAACAAAAAATAGAATACTAATGATGGAATAATTAGTTCCCTTGGTGATGAACCATTATTATTTATCCTGGTAGTATAGCTTAAATATCTAAATGACAGCAATTTAAGATACTTTTGAGAGCTCTTTTGACAGGTCATTCATTGAAAATCTTTTTATCTCTTGTTTGTTTTCTTTGCTAAATGACTGAATGTAATTTTTTTAAATCCATAAATCCCTTGATACATACATACCATATGGACGTGTATACACAAAGTATAAGTATGCAATAATTTCAAGCTGCTATGCAATCTCACAAAAGAAATGTCAGTGTCAGGTTGTTGAGTTTCTCTTCCAAATTCCATATCATCACCTTTTCATCACCATATTTCTAATGAAATACACTTTATTTCAATTAATTAATGAAGAATTTTGAATGATTTAATAAAATCATTAACTTCACATATAGTTTTTATATAAAATTGTGGTGGATGATTTTATTTTCAAAAAGTATCCTTTAATAAGGGTGGTTTTATTCCATAGGACCAGAACCAATTTTGACCAGGCTGGTATCAAAAGAGTTAAATAAAATAGTTGCAACTGAAAATGAAAACAGAAACCACATCAATAGTCATGAACTTTTTACTCTATCTCCCCATCCATTAACAATTATTATATAAAACCAGTGCCTGTTACTAATAATGGAAAATCATATAAGAGATATTTTATCTTTACATCTTTACACTACATATTAGATGTTTAGATAATTAGGTTACAGAAAATTAATACTGATGCTTTATATCGAAGAATATATAATGTAAATAGTATAATATTTTGGTTGATTATATGATAATGGTAGAAACATCATTTTATGTAGAAAAATAAACACGATTAACATTTTTCAGAAATTTATCTAACTAAAACGAAAAAATTAAAATGTCTTATATATATAAACACAATTTATATAATATATACAAGGAAACAAATTGTATAAAAAAAACCAAGACACTTACGACATTGTAAGGCTAAGGTGCTGGAATAGTCATGCACCCTCATGAGCACCACCTGATACTTTAGTAAGGTAAGCTGCCAACAATGACAAAAACCTCATTGTCATCAACTCTGTTTCCCCCAAATGTCTCAAATACCACATGTTGAAAATATATAGTTTACTGATAAATCATGGTATTTCAGAGGTTTATTGTTTGGCTACAGATGCAGTAATGCTCCATTCCACCCCATCTTCATCACAACTAGGATGTGAGAAAGTCCAAAAGACAGTGGCTACTTATATGAGGCATCTACCAATTATCTGAATTTGAAATTATGAAGAAAAGTTTTATATAAGAAATACATTAAGGACTATGAGGCATGTGTAGATCAATGATGCACATAGAATAGACAAAAGGTGTATTAGTCAGGCTTATAAATTAATTTATATTGCATAGTTGGGGGAGTATAGTTAAGTGTTTCTTTGACAAGGCTTATATTATTTCAGAAACTATGAAATTAATTAAGATGAGGCTTCACATGGATGAATACTAGAATCTGAGAGATTACCTGTAACATAGCATGAAGGGATGGTTAGCTTTATCAAATTGATTGGAATGAAGATGATCTAAGAATTAGACATTATAGAAATGAGTAAAAATGTAAATAATATTTTTTTTAAATCAATCTATATTATTAAGAATCTAAACTTTAATAAAGTAAGGAGTGCGGGACTGCGTCCAGAATATATTGTTTTATCCCATTTGTAAAATAAGTTGGATTTGAATAAATAATGAATGAATATTACATAATTTATCTACTAAATTCCGTGGCTGTTCATTAAATATGTTTTATTACTTATTTAAAGATTCACTTCTTTAAAATTTTCAAATGTCAACACATCCGGTTAGCGATCGAACATTCATATATTTCTGTCACTAATTTTCTCCTAATACAGTTTATATATAATATCGTCTTTTTTTAATGTATCATGGATTACGTTACTGATTACAGAAGACTATCTAACACAGTTCAATTTCTGTGTATATTGTCAATTACGATTTTATTTGATGTATCATATGTACATGCATATATACTTGTGTATAATATCAATATGCACACTAAACATGCTATATATAACAATGTTTTCTATTTTCATTTTTGGCAAAATAAATATTAGCAAATAAAATTCAGTTACAATTCTTTTTTACCTTCTAATTGTACTGGTCTTTATCAAGACCTCTGGTGTCCTTAATCCTCACACTAATGATTTCCTCCATCAAATTGGAAAAACAGCAGCCTGCTTGAGGAAGGAACGCTGTGAGGTGGGATGGCTATTGTAGTGGGGGTCTCAGACCATTCTCTGTGATAATGCCTTTGCCATTTTGTCTGTGGGGCACAGTTGAGGCATCGTTTAGACAGGGGTGTAGTGTCTGTCCCTTCCCCTCTATCTTTCTTTGGTCATTGGATTCTTTTTTTTCTTCTTCTTTTCATTTTTTGTCTCTCTAATAGTGTGTTTTTGTTTTGTATAAACAGCTTTGTATGATTAAAATATATCAATGATGGTAAAAACCAGCTTTTCTGTAGCAGCTTGTTAATGACATTATTTTTTTCTTTGCAGGTGCTGTCCACAAGTGCATTTACTAATGTCAAATTGATGGTCTCCAAGTGTCAGTAGGAAGCAAGTACTGACCTTGAGGGACACTAAACCTCCTACAAAACTTGCTAATCTGTGCCAAGTAAATATACCCACATCATTTCAGTATGGCTGATGGAGAAACTTATAAACCACAATGGAATTTGGTAGAGTTCACATTGCTCTCGATATTTCCTATTCATCTTTCATTTCTTCATATACACAAAGGTATGTTCCAAATGATCTAAAGTTCATTATTATTATTTCTTCATACTCAGATTGATCTGCTGTCATAAAATTTACCCTGGAGCAGGTCATAACAAGTGACCAAGGACCCTGCAGTTTCTCATCAACCACTACATTTGTAGTACTCTTCTCAAAATTATGGCTGTTTCTACACCAATCTTTGAAATTCACCTTTGCATCCTCTTTGTCACAACAGAAAGAGCTCCAACAACAACTTGAATGACCTCCACCCTATTTAATTCCCAAAGTAGCTTTATTTCATGTTTCAGAGTTTGATATTTTTGATCCTTGTCATCTCCAGGTACTGCTATGTCAATCAAGAGACAATGTCTCTTTTCTTGTCTGCCAGTATCAGATCAGGTATTTTTGCTGTGATATTATCATCACATTATATGCTGAAGCTCCATAAAAACTTCACATTTTGATTTTCCAGCATGGCTTTAGGTTTGTGCTCATATCATTTTTTTGATCTCTCCAGCCCAAATTTTCTGCACAGTTCCCAGTGTACAATTCACTCAACATTGTGTCTCCACTTGTACTCCAGTGCTAATACACTACATGCATAATGGAGACTCTTATATGGTCACTGTTGAACTTCACATTGTTCATAATGTCTGCTCTTGGACTGCACAGATCAAAGCTTCTGTTCTAACCTTCAAGTCTGATTTCTTCAACCAGGCCCAACTTCTTTCATTATCTATCCTATCCTTATGTTGATCTTTATCCATATCATTAATAAATTGGCTATGAATCCTTTTTTCTTTTCACTTTCCTGTCGTCCTTCATGTTCTGTTTGAATAATCATCATCATTATTTCCTTTATTTAAAAAAACAACAACTTTATTTACATAAGTTTTTTGCACATGTTTAAACACCATTTCCTTCAAAATAGTCCCCTTGTGCAGCAATGCACTGATCCCAGAATTTCTGTCACTCCTGGAATGCGGCCTCGAAGTCATCTTTTGTAAGCTTGTCAAGAACCTTCTGTGAATCATGCTTGATCTCAGCAATGAGCTTCATTTTCATCTTCAGGGAAAGAAAGAAGTCCACAGTAGCTAAACCTGTGAGTAGGGCAGGTGCAGAAGCGATGATATGTTGTGCCTAGCAAGAAACTTATGGATGATGGGTGCTTAGTGACAAGGTGTATTGTTGTCATGGAGAATCCAGTTCTTTGTGTGCCACAGGTCCGGTCGTTTCCTCCCTCAAACGCCTCAGAACTTCACAATATAACTCTTTTTTGACAGTCTAACCCTGGGAGACGAATTCTCAATGAAGAATGCCACGGATGTCAAAAAAGACAATGAGCATGTTCTTAACTGAACTGCAGCTCTGTCTCGCCTTCTTCAGCCATGAAGATGATGGACTTTTCCATTATGTTGACTGCTGCTTTGTCTCTGAAGAATGTTCAATGTCTCTGTGGCCAATTTTCCGAGTTTAGCGCAAAATTTTACGTTCTTTGTTTCAATTTGATGTCCATGATGTAATCAGACTTCCACATGAATGTGATCAGATAAACACCAGTTTAACAACTCACTATGTAAACACAATGATGTCACTTGGTACACTGACTTATGACAGTTACAGTTAACTATCACTGCACGTGCAACCCTGTGCTGCCATCTGCCCGAAAATTTTTTTATACCATCTCGTATATTCTACTGGGCCTCAAGCAGACACCTTGGGGTAAGTGATGGTTTGTAATGACGCATTTACTCTCAACATCATAGATAACTGATGGTATTTTGTTGAGAGTTTGAGAAAGTAAGTTACATATTTGTTAATTTTACCTTAGGAAAGAAAAAAATGTGAATCTCTATGTTAAACAGTACTGCCAAACAAGTCTCAAAACTGGCCTGCTGGCCAATCCTGCAATGTATTGTGTTATGCTCTTATACCCTGTACATTATTATTTTTAGTTTTTCACTCTAGGTAAAAATCAAGTAGATGGGGTATCACACTTCTTTTTACATTTAGGATGTTAGCATTAATGAAAATATCTAAGTGTCAAACAGTCCTGGAGTGATTATGAAAATTTTCAGATCAATTCAACCATGAAAATATATATGAAACTATAGGAGGGATGGGTCTATTTTGTTCCATTTTTAAAAAAAACTAATCATTATTACTGTTTAATGAACAAAAACGAATTTCTTTCACTAGCTCTCTCCAAAAAAAACCCTTTCTTCTACTTCTTCTTTACTCCATTTTCTATTCTATTACTTAACTAATGATTCCTCCCTATTCAAGTTATATTCCTTAGTTTACAATTTAGTTTAAATTTAAATAGCTTAGAAATATTGATTACACAAAAGTGTCTTTAATTGGAAATGTGGTAACAAAAAAGTTTACATTAGTACTACAGAATCCTTTTCATGAAGATGTCATTTTTGTGTTGTTTATAGATTGAGTTTTTGTTGGGTTTCAAATCATACCTGATCCAAGACAGAAGATCAAAGATATTCCAGTCATAACCAGGGCTGGATTTAATGGAGTGTGGAGGGGACAAATGCCCTGGGAACCCCTTGTCAAACATGGTCCTCTCTAACAACTGCTCTGGGCCTCCCCAAGGTCTAAATATGGCCCTGATCATGAACGTTCTTTTTGTTAGCCATAATGTGTATTTTAAAGGAAATATATATTGGTTCTCAAATGTATATGTGTGAGTGTGTATATATATATATATATTTATATATACATACTTAAAGATATTTTACTCAACGCCTACGACATTTAAAGATATTTTACTCAACGCCTACGACAGTAAAGAAGAACAGATACAGACATTTAATGTAGAAGAGAACTGGGAGTTCCTAAAAAATAATTTACTAGAGGCGACGGATGAGGTCTATGGCTGGAGTAAGACCTCAAGCAGGAGGAGAGTGACTTGGTGGTGGAACAATAAGGTAGATGAAGCAGTTAAGGCCAAGAGACAGGCATGGAAAGAATGGAAGAACGGGGGGGGGAGCAGGGTACATTACATAGAGACCAAGAGGGAAGCTAGGCGACAAGTATACTTAGCTAGGAGGGAAGCAGAGGATAGAAAATTCAAGCATGTTTTGCAACGTGAGGACCAGAAACAGGAGGTATTCAAGATTGCGAGGCAGTGTGTCAGAGATAGTTGTGATGTCATTGGAGAGAAGTGTATCCGGAATGATAAAGGTGAGCTTGCCCTCACAAGTGCTGAGAAGAAAGATGCATGGAAGAGTCATTATGATAGATTACTAAATGAGGAGAATGCATGGGAAGAAGAGACCCTACCCCAAGTAGACCCTATAGAGGGGCCAGCAGTACAAGTCAGCAGCAACGTAGTAAGTAAGGCAATCAAAGATATGAAGATGGGGAAGGCAACCGGTCCATCGGGTATAGCTGCCGAGATGCTGAAGGCATCTGGGTCTGTAGGTCACACTATAACCACACATATTGTTAACCAGGTAATACTAGAAGGTGTCATACCAAAAGATTGGTGCAGTAGCATCATTGTCAACTGCTACAAAGGTAAAGGCGATGCACTAGATAGAGGAAACTATAGAGGTATAAAGTTGATGGACCAAGTCATGAAAGTAACAGAAAGAGTTATAGCACAGTTGATTAGGGACCGGGTGAAAATAGACGAGATGCAATTTGGGTTTGTACCAGGAAGAGGCACCACTGCTGCCCTCTTCCTTGTGAGGCAATTACAGGAAAAGTACCTAGCTAAATGTAAGCCACTCTACTTGGTATTTGTCGACCTTGAGAAAGCCTTTGACAGAGTTCCACGTGCTGTAATCTGGTGGGCTCTTAGAAAACTAGGAGTAGATGAATGGCTTGTGAAAGCGGTACAAGCCATGTATAGGGGAGCAGTCAGCAAAGTTAGGATTAGCAATGAGTATAGCGAGGAATTTAGCGTACAGGTTGGGGTCCACCAGGGCTCTGTTCTTAGCCCCTCCTGTTCATCATAGTCCTGCAGGCAATAACGGAGGAGTTTAAGACCGGATGCCCATGGGAACTCCTGTATGCTGATGACCTCGCACTCATAGCTGAATCTATGGTAGAACTAGAGAATAAATTCCAAACTTGGAAGCAGGGACTAGAAAGAAAGGGTCTCAAAGTCAACATGACAAAGACTAAGGTCCTTGTAAGTAGACGAGAAAACAGAACCCAAATCCCCTCAGGGAAATGGCCTTGCTCAGTATGTAGGAAAGGTGTAGGTAGGAACTCCATTCTCTGCCCCAAATGCAAACAATGGGTACACAAGAGATGTAGCGGGATCTCCCTCAGAATGAAAGGCAGACTGTATGATGCGTGTATCCGAACAGCAATGTTGCATGGTAGTGAGACCTGGGCGCTGAAGGTGGAAGACTTACGTAGATTAGAGAGAAACGAAGCCTGCATGCTGCGATGGATGTGTAACAGTAATATACGTGAACGACAAAGCATAAATGAATTGAGAGAGAGACTGAGCATAAGAGGAATCAAATGCTGTGTGCAGGAGAGGCAGTTGCGCTGGTATGGACATGTGATGCGTATGAAGGATGACAGCTGCATAAAAAGGTGCAGAGCACTAGAAGTTGATGGAAACCGCGGAGTGGGGAGACCCAAGATGACCTGGGATGAGGTGATAAAAGCCGACCTTACCCAATTACACCTCTCAAAGGCAATGACACACGACCGTGACCTCTGGCGTCATGCAGTAATACAGAGTACCCGACCTCCCATGGGTACAAGCTGAAGCATATAGACAATATGCCCCCACACCCCCCACCGCAAGGTGGTCGTGGAGGTGCCACGGCAAAAAAGCACCCAGCCCACACTGTAAAGTGGACGTGTAGGCGCCACGAAAAAGCACCCAGAACTCACTGTAAATGAGGTTGGTGTTAGGAAGGGCATCCAGCTGTAGAAATCAAGCCAAATCAGTTCCTGTATGAGCAAGGCATGGTCAGCCGACCAGACACTGCCCACAACAGGACAACCCGTCTAACCCATGCTAGCGTGGAAGAACGGACGTAAAACGGTGATGATGATGATACATATATATATAAATAAAACCCACCTTCCTATGAGTAAGGGTTGAAGCATACATCTAGTATGCACCACCTTCCCTTACCTTTCCCTTCTATACACCTCCCACATCCTAAAACTGCACCTATACCCTAACACTCAACCTATGCCCTAACACCCCATCCTCTGCCAGCTAAATCCTCCAGCCCTCTGTCCACACTGGGGGTATTAGGAAGGGCATCCATCCATAGAACCTAAGCTAGAAACAGTTCTGTATGAGCAAGACAGTCAGTTGATCTGGGTTGTCTCACAACGGGACAACTCATCTAACCCATGCTAGAGTGGGAAAATGGATGTTAAATGGTGATGATGAATGTATCTCTTTATGATCTGAGTTCAAATCCCGCCGAGGTTAACTTTGCCTTTCATCCTTACGGGGTCGATTAAATAAAGTACCAGTAATGTACTGGATAATTGCTGGCCTTGTGCCTAAAGTAGAAACAATTATCTGTGTCCTACTTTTTAATGACATTGTGGTAAAATGAAGGTATCCTAGTTGGATTGTTCATTGACATAGACGTGAGGGAAGGTCCCTCGTCTATTTACCATTTTGTGTTTGTGAGAATTATAACAAAGTGAGTGAGTGTGTGCGCAAACAAGACAATAACCACAACGAGAGTTATATTCAACAATTGTAAATAATGGTGATGTTTATTTATATTACTAATGGAACGTACCAAATATTGACGTGGTCAGTTGTGGTGAATTACAATTACAAAAGTATTGTGGGGTTTGCTGTTTGCTGTTCCCTTGGCTGTTTTCTATGACGTGGTACAGAGGCTGTTTTCTGGCGTGTGTTCCGTCTGCTTTCCCGTGGCTGTCTGTTTACATCTCCTATTTCTCAACCAGGGGGAGATAACTATGGGTTGTTCTATTATCCGACAGGGGGCGTGAGGCGTCTTACTACAACATCAATGAGATTTGAAGGCAACAAATTGATAGAGTTTTTAGAGCATTGAATTAAATGACTTGTGATATTTGTTCTGGTTCTCTAGACTCTTGGTTCAAAACTCACTGAAGTCCACTTTGGCTTTCATCTTTTAGGATTAAGTACCAGTTCAGGAATTGTTAAAGCATTGATCATGAGGCCATGCAGTATCTCTTTTTGCCCTCTGCATTCTGAGTCCACCTGCAGCATCACTGGTGCCAAGCTGTATCAGCCCTTGCCTTTCTCTTGGTCAACATAGGTAGCAGCGAGAGGGGAGACTTGTATACATTGACAGTTGCTGATCTTTCACAAAAAAGCAAACCTTGACCAGAGAAAAACTTTCCAGTTGCAGATTCATAGTCTCATGAGACATATGGATGCATCAGAGTATGATTTGAGGAAATTTGTCTCCTATTTCTAGCAGTTTTTACATAGGATAGTAGGAAGTATTGTAACAACTGAAAGCTGCATTCAATAATCTACGATTTGGTGCCTCAAAGTTTTGAGTTCCTATCTTGCTGTTGTTGACTTTCTTTTTCTTCATGCTCAAAAAATTGATTACACATTATATACAGGAGCCAAATCAATCAACTTCTTTTCTTCCTCCTACAAAAATTGACTTTGCGTCTAATGAAAAGAAATCACTAGTGATGCTATAAATAATCTTGTCTAATGTAATGTTGTTGTTATTGTTGTTCTAACTGTTTTATTATAAACAAATTAAATGGTGATTTGTTGGTAGTCATTACACCTTAAATTCATTTTCTTTTCTTTTCAGATTTGTCAGTGATAATTCATTTCATATTTTTAACAGTCCTTTGTATTCCCCCCTTGTTTCTACAGCTGAAATTAGGGGGGCACTTACAAAAAGGAATTGTGGGGATGCTCTCAACCTATTTTCCTATCTGGAAAGGTAAGCTTATTATTATGAACTATTATCAACATCATCATTATTGGCAGTATCGGTAGAGGGCCGGACGCTATGCTTTGCAGCACAGAGTTACGCCCTTTTATGATCTGAGTTCAAATCCCGCCACGGTTAACTTTGCCTTTCATCCTTACGAGGTCGATAAAATAAAGTACCAGTAATGCACTGGGTAATTGCTGGCCTTGTGCCAAAAGTAGAAACAATTATTGCATGGCAAAAACAATAATGAACAAAATATTTGCTTACATACCTCTATGTTCTCATTCCTTTTCTAGAGGCAATATATTAAGTACCAGTCATGTACTAGATTAATTCAATTGATTATAATATTACTTTACACCAAAATAAATGGACTTATGCCAGTGTGAGTTATAATTTTCTGACGTTTCCTGTTATGGAAGCATTGTGCTTCTAAAAATTGTGCTGTAATGCAGAATTCCATAATACAAAACCTATTTTCCCATTGATTTTCATGTTATAAATTAAGATGTCTAACAAAATTTGACATAAACTTTCTGCTTGCGGAAAACTTGTAAATTCACAGGTACAGGCTGGTTTTATGTTTTTCCTAACAAAATTTATAGCTGAAAGTTTCACTTCATCCAACTATGTTTTCTGCAGCATTTATATTATTTAACTTTTTTCGGGGTCTCTAACTGTAGGTTTATCCTTTTATGAGTTGTTTCCAATTACTTCTTATGAGAATTAGAAGTCCTAGCAGGCACGCACTTCCAGGAAAACCCAGTTTTATCAACATTATATACTTGTTCTGGTGTAGAGTTTCCTTCAGTAATCATTTTCCTCTGTTCCTCAGTATAATTAGTAACAGTGTCTGTATCAACACTGGTCGCTTTACTGGTTATTTTAATGTTGTGCAAACTAAAACATATCCTAAAACTGTTAAACCAGCCTTTATTAACCAGAAAAATGTTTGCAAACTTTTAGCTTTCACCAGAATAACCAGTCAGATCTATGAAAAATACCTGAGAAGTTAACTGAGTAGGTACTTGAGCACTTGAGCTAATTCTGTCTTACAAGTTAAATCAATGCAGGTACAAACAATATTGAGGGAGAATGATAGGTATTGGGATTGGTAGGATTTGAATATATATGTGTGTGTGTTTTTTTTTTTTTTTTAATTGCTCAAATTTACCTGAGTTTCTAAAAGTGCGGAATTACAGACGGTATCCAGAAATTAGTGGTCTTACTTTACTATTTCCATAAATGTGGAATTCCGTATTGAAATGAAAATTTAAAAAAATTGTTCTTATAAACAGCCTTTTTAAATAAGTCTGTTATTTTTTCAAGGATTTCTTTTTAACAAATCAACTGTAATATAAAAAATTTCAAGTTTGGCAAAAAACCCAAATTGTTTTCTGTGTACAAACATTTTGTAGCTGTTAGATTTTCTTGTCAAATTTCTAATTATTTTTCAGTATAATATTTTTTTCCTCTAAGCAATTTTCCCTATAATTCTTCTCAAATAATTAATAGCACTTTTGTGGTTTTAAAATGTGCTATCTGTTTAATTATTTTTAGAATTTAATTTTTCATCATTTACACTACAGTATAACAAATTAATGATTTTGGTGGTTTTATAGTGGACTATCTAAGAGATAAAGGCTAAGAATTTAAATTATTTTCAATCTTGCTTTGCTGTCTTCTAATTTGTCAACTCTTTGATCATTTCTTCTGAGAAAGATTTCAGGTCTTTCATCCAATCACTACTAGCTCATTTTAACCTAGTTGTACTAATTACCAACCACACACTGTTCAATCACTGAAGCAGTTCGATCCCTGTCTTTATTCACTAATTTTATTTAGTTTTCAGTGTTGTATTCAAATTTCCCCATGAGTAAAATGGGGTCTAGAGACTACACAGAACAGATATTTTACAATTGGTGTTTTTATTATCTGAAGAATTATAAAACTAAATTCTTTTTATACTGAACACTTTTTTTTATTTATTAACCTGAAAAGACAGAGCCATTTTGACCCATCTAGATAGAAAACTTTTATTGTATTATTTTAATTGTATATCTTCCTAGCTGTTTGAATAAAGATTCTTTGTGAACCACAAATACAGAAAGTATCCAAATTTTGTTTGAATTTACAAACCCTTGTTGCTATACTATTATTGCTCACAGTTTGCATTTGATAACCACATTTAATAAACAATTTCTTTCAAATGATCATTATTGCAGTGAGATTTTATAATGAGATTTGGGAATTGTTTCCATTGTGACATTGTATAGTTAATGTAATTTAAAATTTGGTTTCACAATCAGTCTTTTTAAAATGCTAATATACTTCTATTGTTGCAAAGATTACACTTCTATTGAATTGTTGCCAATTTTCTTCCCTTGAGAAAAGCCATTTTTCTGTTGTTGTTGATAGATTTTTTAATTCCTCCCCAATCTCTATCATTGAATCACACTTTATTTTTAGTTATGTAAACTTACAATTTTGCAAACATTTTCTCGTCGTTGAGTCAATAGTAATTAAGTCCTAGCTTTTTATTTCTCCTGCTTCCTAACTATCGGCATACAAAATCTCATCTTTACCAAACACATCATTCTGCCTTCATACTTTTCATGTTTTCTCTACTAATTAAACATTACAAGTATCCACATTTCCATATAAGTCTCATAACTGTCAGTTCTTATCAGATTCTCAATACTTATGATCTGGTTATTCTACCTTGTCTTTTGCCATGATTAGTTATAATCCATAGTATTATTGTCAATTTAACTGATGGGCAGAATAAGCTTTATTCTAGAAAAATACAATTTATGTTAATGTGGGTTACCTTTTGCATGCATATTTTGGTTGTTATTGTTCTGGTTGTATAGTCTCAGGTTAAGCTTAATCCAGCAGACCTATGATGAAAAACATTCCAACTGAGAAATTCCCATTCTCCTGGCCTATGCAGTGTAGTGTCTAGGACTATATTGACTAACATTTCTGTCAATTTTTAAGAGAACATGGTGAGATTTGAGGGAGACTTTAACAAGTCTAGTGACTTGAAGAGGTGTAAGCCAATGAGCCAATGAAAACATTTATATAAAGGGCAGTGGGAAGTGCCTGTAAGGTGGGGCAGTGTACCATCTCTGCTGTGAGCCAGTATTTGGGCTGTTGTGATGTCCTTGCCTTTATTTTCTCTGGAGGATGACCTTGCTCTAGTATACCATAATTTGGGCATAGTGTCACGTAATTATGGCTTAATTTAAACTAAGGTGGTGAATTGGCAATTATTAAAGCATTGGATTAAAGGACATGGTATTTGTTTCATCTCATTATGCTCTTTTGAACAACTTTTGAAACTTTTATGCATTTTTAAAAAATGTAATGTACAGTGTATTTTGTTTCTTTTTACTTCTGCAGGTGTGGGTATTGCAGCATTAGTGCATTTAATGTTAATTTGTATATACCAAGGTCCTGTTGTAGCAGAGGTGGCCAGTTATATGTTCATATCTGTAGCCCAGCAGCCATATCTATGGGGAACCTGTGACAATTCATGGAATACAAATTTTTGTTCCCCAGGTGTTGTAAGGTAAATTTCTTTTGTGTATGTATGCCTGTATATGTTCTATTTTATATATTAACTCTATAGTATTTATTTTATACCATAACAGACATAGTTGATTGGTTAAGAAGTTTGCTTCTCAATCACATGTGTCTGGATTCAATTCTAATACAGACAGCACTTTCAGCAAATATTTTCTACTATAGTTTTAGGTGAAATTGTGAAAATAAAAACAGTTTGGAAGCTTATCACTCTTTTCTACTATAGTTTTAGGTGATATTGTGAAGATAAAAACAGTTTAGAAGTTTGTCACTCAGTTCTACTATAGTTTTAGGTGAAATTGAGGAGATAAAACAGTTTGGAAGTTTGTCCCACAGTCTCATGATCAGTTGGCCTCAAAATTACAATTGTTTGTAGAATACTCAGCTACTTACACTATAATACAAGGAGTGGGTAGTCTTGTTTACTGAACAATTGGAACATTCTTTGTCAAATCAAAATCAAACCATTTATTATGTCTTCAAGGTATGTTGTTTACAAGCCTGTGGTATTTTCATTGGAACATTGAAAGCTACTTTAAAATGTGCTAGTTAAATATAGCTCTAAAACATGATGTTCGTAGTTTTTTACCTTTTATATCACAATTGCATTGCATGATGTTCTTCCCCAATGTCCTAATTAGTGCATCACAATAATTCTATCACATGTTGATTAGTGGTTTCATCAAATGAAAGGTGCTATAAACAACAGCCTCAAAGAAATCAATATTTCATAATGAACACTGTATTTTTTCTTCCCTACTACTTATATTTAAACATTATTGTTATTTTTTTAGTGACCTATTTTTCAATTTGTTGCAGTTCTATTACTGGTTTGCCAGAAATGACAAAAAGATCAGCATTTGAATTCTATACGTTAGTATTATTTCTTTCTTAACTCTACTTTTTTTCTGTAATCCATTAATGACATTTTTATTGTTTTATTTTTTAACTTTTTTTAACTTTTCTACATAGTTCACATGCAGTTATTTTGTTATTTTTCTCATAATTTTTAATTAATTTCCTCTTCTTTATCTTGTTGAATTATCTTACAGGATCATCTGACCTAAAGTATTTGAGTACTCTTGTTTATTACAACCTTTTTAGTGAGGAACCAACAGATTTGAATGTCAATTACAAATTTCAATTGATATATTTAAAATACTCTATACTCCTCAGTTTAGAAAATACTTTATGTACATATATCTATTTTGAGGTGTATTTTGGATGAATTTATGGGTGTGAAGTTTTAAAAAAATGAGTACATGTTTCAATAAAGCAACTTGTTTTGTAAATTGATGTTTGTTTCAGGTTAGAATTCTGGCAGATGACTAATGGTATTGATCATGTTCATGGATTCCCACATTGGAGATTCACAGAGACAGTCAGTCGGATGACCGTACCAATGTTGCCTATTGCATCTGCATCAGTCTGGCTCCTTGTATTATTGATGGTAGCACTTGGAGGACGTGTCTTTGGATGGGTGAGTACCTTTTTAGTTCTGACTACTTCCTTACTCAATCTAACTTACTTATTGAAATAAATAGATTTCCTCATTAGCATGACAACATATTTCTTCATTCCTACAACCAATACGAAGTCATCAATCATATAAATAGTATTAGTTACACACAATTTCCAGAGAAAGTGATTTACAGGCTTAATTATTCATCCAATAAAATAATTTTACTGTAATAAATTGCTACTTTATATATTAGCATCAAATAGAATATCTGATACTGAAACTGCTCATTTTCTTTTATGTATTAATATATAAGTTCTGGTATGGGTAATGATAGTAATAATAATATTAATAGTTTGTGAGGTTTTTTTCCTTTTTGGTGGGGGTTATTGTTGTTGTTGCTACTATGATTATAAAACATGAAAGTGATCTTTTCATCATTATTATCCTTGTGGCCAAGGTGTTTTTAAGTATACTAGACCATCATCATCATTATCAGTCATCAACATTTTACATGTGTTCCATGCTGGCATGAGCTGGAATAAATGTGTGTGTATATATATATATATATATATATATATATATATATATAATCATCATCATTGTCATCACTGTTTAACATCCATTTTTCCATGCTAGCATGGGTTAGACAAGTTGTCCCATTTGAGGCAAGTTGGATTGGATGATCATGTCTTGCTTACACAGAACTGTTTCTGGCTTGGTTTCTATGGATGGATGCCCTTCCTAACATCAATCACATTTACTGTGTGTGCTGGGTGCTTTTTGTTGTGACTCCTACATGACCTCTTTAGTGTGGACTGGGTGCTTTTTGTTGTGACTCCTACATGACCTCTTTACAGTGTGGACTGGGTGCTTTTTGTTGTGACACCTACATGACCACTTTACAGCATGGGCTGGGTTCTTTATATATATATATATATATATCTCATCATCATCATTTTACGTCCGCTTTTCCCTGCATGCAAGGGTGGGACAGGTTCTATTTAGCACAGCATCTCCCCACTTGTCACGGTCCTTCGTCATCTCCTCCGTGAGCTTCAGCGATCTGAGGTCTGCTCTCACCACCTCTGCCCATGTTTTTCGTGGTCTTCCTCTACTGTGTTTTCCATCTACTGGGATTTCTTGGCACTTCTTTACCCAGCAGTCATCCTCCATGCGCATCACATGTCCATACCATCTCAGTCTTCTCTCCCGCACACCACAACGTATCCCTCTTATACCCAGTTTCTTTCTCAACTCACCTATGCTTCGTCATTCATGCACATTGACATTGCACATCCAACAGAGCATGCTTGCTCCATTTCTCTCCAGCCGCATATATATATAAAAAAGGTTGGAAGTCAGTCAAATCGAAGTTGCAACATTTGGCCAGCATCCATGAAAAGACAATATTTGGAAGCTTTGCACGAAACAGTCAATAAGAAGATATCAATAAATTGATAGGTTACATCTCAGAGTAATAAACATACGTTAAAAGGTGTGACAAATTGAAAACTGGTTAAGGAGACAAAGCCATAGCAGCCACCACAACAATGAAAATACAATCAGGGTATATCATCATCATAATCGTTTAATGTTCATTTTACATGAGTTAAACAGGTTGTCACATTATGAGACAAGTCAGGTCAGGAGACCCCGTCTTACTCATATGGATCTATTTTTCTGGCTTGGTTTCTATGGCTGGGTGCTCTCCCTTATGCCAAACACATTACAGTGTAGACTGGGTGCTTCTTATCATTGCACCAAAACGACCACCTTACAGGGTGGACTGGCCAATTTTTGTTGTGACCAGAACCACCTTACAGGGTGGGCCGGGTGCTTCTTGCTGCACCACCAGCACGACCACCTTACAGGGTGGACCGGGCGCTTTTTGTCATATCACCAGCACAACCACCTTACAGGGTGGACTGGTTGATTTTTGTTGTGTCACTAGCACGACCACCTTACAGGGTGGACCGGGTGCTTTTTGTTGTCATCAACACAACCACCTTGCATGGTGGACTGGACGCTTTTGTCATTTCACCAGCCTGCCCACCTTACAGAATGGGCTGATATACTGTTATATATTTATATAACAGTTACCTCAAAAAGTATTGGAAAAGTTTAAAATATGTGCATCTCAACACAAATGACCATAATAGTAATAATCATTATAAATAGGATAACAAGGGTGATGGATTGGCAGTATTCAGTAGAGCACTGGGCAATATGCTTTACGGCATATAGTTATATCCCTTTACATTCTGAGTTCAAAGCCTGCCGAGGTTAGCTTTGCTTTTCATCCTTATGGGAGTCAATAATATAAAGTACCAGTAATGCACTGGGGTTGATTTAATCAACTTTCTCTTCCCCTGCCAAACTTTTGGCCTTGTGCCTAAATCAGAAGCCCTTATATAAATAGGATACATTAGGGCTAATCTACCCCGGTATATCAATAACATTACAAATTAGGGTTAACTTACAACAGCCGCTGTCTCTTAGCATTACGTGAATCCCAACAACACAAACCGGTTGTTTTTTCATTGGGAAATAACACACACACACACACTCACTCGGAGGAAAAGAATTAGGACCCCAACGGCTGAGCTCCGGCCATTTCTGCAGCTAGATTCGAACTAAGCCACCAGTCGGACTGGTGGATTAATCCAGATCTAGCTGTCGAAACAGCCGGAGCCTAGCCGTCAGGTTACTCACTCTTTTCCTATTACCCACTCTACCACCCTAAATATCGAGTACTCTAGTGCATTATGGTCCACCTGCTATCTTACCACACCCTCTTTGTTATATATATATATGTTTGATTCCAGAGTCAGGCCAGTTTGATACAGATCAAGCCTTGAGCTGATCATTCACAAAACGCGCGTCACACCTCAATAAATGTAATGAAGATCTAGCACCTCATCCTTTTTATTGTTATCATTATTATTATTATTACACTCTGCTTAGTATAACACCAATATACCTACTGGAAACTACACATCGAGTGCTCACTTTGGTGAACCTACAATAACTGGACATTACAATCCCAATATATATATATATATCGATATCTATATCTCTCTCTCTATATATATATATATCATCTTACTAGTCCACTCTGTTTTTGGCTTGGTTTCTATGGCTGAATGCCCATTTCTCATGCCAACCACGTTACAGCATGTACATGGACCATTTTATTGTGACTCCAGGAAGGTGGACAGAGTGCTTTTTGTCGTGGCAACAGCACTACCACTTTACAGGGTAGACTAGATGCATTTTGTCATGGCACCAACACTACAGATTGGACTGGGTTTCTTTGTTTAAGAGAGTTTGCGGCTATTTAAAGATGATATGATTGCTATTGCTATTGTTTAATATTGATGTCATACTTCATTTCATATCTGACACAGATGAGACATAGTTGCACAGATGCTACTTTGCTTGTCTAAATCTTGTGTCAGAGTTATTGTCATTGGTATCTTATGAGCATATTGTTTCAAGTCTAATCCTACCTCAGTAGTAAAAAAAAAAAAATAATGATGATGATACATATTACAAAATAGTGAATGACATATATATACATATATATCTAATGATAAAAATGTACAAAGCTTTCACTATGTTGAGAGATTAGGCTGCTATTTCTAGTTGTCATTAAACCCATTCGTGTCACTGTAGACGGCAATGGCATGCATTGGATTTTTTTTATAATACCATGTGCTTCCTTTGTCATTCTCAGTTCTGTCTGACAAAGGTTAGAGATGGTCGAAAAGTAAACAAATAATGAAGATTAACCAGAACTGACGTCATTCAAAGAGGCACAGTTGAGGTAAGATTTGCTATGGAGGAAGAGGCAAGATCTCACTCCATGAAGCCCTTACAGAGTGACGAGATCCTGCTCGTCCCAGTTTATTGTGTAATGAGGCTAGTGAGGATCAGAATTTGGCAACTACTGCCAGAAATAGCCATTCCTTGGCTAATAACTGCAGTCATGTTAGGAAAATTCGAAATCTTGAAGGTCTACCTAACAAAGAGTTGGGAATGGGGGTTGAAATCCTTATGCAAACAATGCAAAGGAATATAGATGCCATCCTTGAACAAATACATCTTCCAGGCAGTATCATTTTACCAGTCTTAGTAGACGGGAGGAAAACCATCTACAAACTTTCTACAAACCACCTAATTGCTTTCTGCCCTTCACTAAAAGGAAAGGAAAAAAAACTTCCACTCCTACTAACACCAAATACCTCACCATCAAATCTCAAACAACATCAACACCAGTAGCAGCAACAAAATCAAGAAAAACAGCCACACCAGCTCCATCAAGACCAACACCATGAATAATAACACCAACAGAACAAACACCACTAATGCCAATCAAGGTCATACCACTCCCCAACCTCACACAGTCAGGCTTAAATTCTGACGAGGCTAAGGAACGGCAAACAGTCTGCCCTAAAAAAAAAAAGAGAAAATCTCCCCATCTTTACCTTAAAAAAAAGAGGGTGAAAGCAGCAAAGAAATCTTAAAAGCTAAAAGGCAAAAAACACATGTACATCTCCACCACCACAAGCACCTACTGATTTCTTCCGATTCCTGGAAACCTTTCTAGGGACATTTCACACTTTAGTCTTAGTGGGTGACTGGAATGGTATCTTAGATAAACACAGGGTCTGTGTGGAACTAGCAGATAAGGGAAGAAGGTGTAAAAGTGTAAAGCCTACGGAGACCAGATTAGTGAATTAGCTAAGTGGATATTGACAGAGGCAATTGTCAACAAGTGGTGGTATGCCCTGAAAGCAAGCGCCCTCTCCCAGCTGTCCTCCCTTAGTACTATAGGCACACGCCCAGGACAAGGCACATTCACACAAGCCAATCTTGCCTCTCTCACCCACCTTTCAACAAACTGGCCTAAAAGCAGCACTTCCCTCTCCACCTTGAATTTCCTTTTCAAGTGAAACCTGTAATAATTAATGAGAGCCTCGCCAGAGTGGAAAGTGCCCATCTTCAACCCTTTCAAGCACGTCCACCATAAGCTCTTTCACCGTGGCCACCAGGCAGATAAAAACTACCTGCCCTTCCTGGTTAAAGGAGGGCAGCAGGGCAATCTTCACGGTGGACTCAGTTGATAGCTGGATCTGTCCTACATGCAACAGCAGATGGTCAACATAAACTCACAACTCAGCGATACTGGATGAGTGCATGCAGGATGGTCTCGGACAGACCTGGCTGACAGCACTTCCAAGTCTGTAAAGTTTATCTCGAACTGGCACGCTCCCCGGTAGCACTGCCAGGCTAGGGATTTCTGGAAGTTATCCACTGGCCCTGGACCAAAAATCATCCGGAAGATAATAACTAGTTGGCTTTCGTCAGCACCCAGAGTTTCCCCAAGGCCGTCATCACTCTTGCTCTCCACTAACCCTCTATAGAAAGCCAAGGTGGAGTTTCTACCGATCACAATCCTAGGTCAAGTTAAAACCAAGAGGGAGTGCTTGGAATTTAGAATATCTCCAAGAGGAAGAACAACCTGAATGAAAAAGTCCTTCATAGCATCTTTTTAAAGAAAACAGAGTTCAGAGATCCATAGATGGAACTGGTTAAAGACAGGGGACCTTAAGAAAGCCACAAATGGAATGATACTGACTGCACAGGAGCAAGCCCTTAGAATGTAGTAGATCAAATACCATATTCACAAGGAGGGGGTAGCTTGCTCTGTAGGATCTGTGGAGAGAGAAAGAGGTAACTATGCCTCACATCGTATCCAAGTGTAAACATCTAGCCCAGACTCACTATAAAGGATGGAAGCATGATATCACAGGAAAAGTGGTTCACTGGCATTTATGCAAACTGAACAAATTACCTTATTCTGAGAAATGATATGAGCATAAGCCAGAGTCAGTGATAGAAAACGACTGGGTGAAGGGGTTATGGGGTTTCAGGATACAAATGGACAAAGGATTAGAATACAATAGGCATAACCTGGTGATTTTTGGCAAGGAAAAAAGATCTTGCTTGATAATAGATGTAGCTTGCCCCTTTGACACAAGAGTGCAAGAAAAGGAGAAAATTAACCAGTACCAGGATTTAAATTGGGAACTGAAATGGATTTGGAATTGTCATGAGATCAAGTCAATCCCAATTGACAGGAGCACTAGGTACTATTTCAAAGAGCTTCAATGGCTGGTTAAAGAACAGCCCCCTTTTTTGGAACACTAGTGAAAGCATCCCTACTGGGAACAGCAAGGACCCTCCGATATTTCCTAAATATCTAAGGCTGCAGGTAGTGGCTCGATGTTCATTAGGGCAAATTTTCCGATTAAATAACTGAAATATCAAGGTAATAATAATAATAATAATAATAACAATAATAAACAGACTTTGACTGTGAATTGATTCTTTAGTTCATTAATACATCATTGTTATATAAGACATAAAATATTAATGCAAACGACTGTTTCTTTTGTACTCAGAAATCTGAGGTTTTCTTCTTGTTGTTTAGATAGTGTTTTTCTGTGACCCTTATTGATAAATATTGATTTTTGAAACAATGCCACTCTTCAGTTTCTATAGCATATGAGATGTACTTGTTTATTAATACATAGTTATCATTTGAATGAGATATGTCAGTTCTATGGGTGTTTTCTGTGTGTAATTACATACAAACATTGAACTTAGTAAACCAAAATTTCCTGGATCATGGGTCTCTCTCTAATATTCTCCATTTAATATATAGAAATTTCCTTCATGATTATCAAAAAAATGTGGGACACAATATGGCTAAATACTTAAGAAGTTCACCTCAATCTTTAGGTCCTGGATTTGATTCCACTGTGCGGCATAATGGGCAAGTGTCATTTACCATATCTTTGGGTTGACCCCTGTAATTCAAAAGGCCAGCTTTGTCACATACTGTGAGATGCTCAACTACTTACACAGTAATTTCACAAGCAGGTTGTTCCATTGATCTAACAACAACCATCATCTCATTGGGATTTTTTTATCCCATCTAATTAAATTTTCTTAATCAAAACCTTATATATACTTGTTTTACTCTCCACTGGTTAAACCTTACTTTAATCCAGTGTTTCCCAAACTATGCACCACAAAATTTAATTAGGTGCTCTGCGAAAGAGCAAGATTCTATTTTAAAATGTGAAAAATACAAATTGAAATTAATGGCTAACTTCATATATAACTGTCAAAGTGGAAAACAACTAAACTAAAAATGAAAACATTTCCAAAAAACATCAAACACGTGTTTCTCAAAGATTCTTCCATTTATTGACTAGAGAAGAAAATAGAAATAAATTTTTTGTGTATTTTTAATTATCTATATTTCTACTTTATTCTATGTTAATGTGTATAAATAGCTCTTGAATAAATTTTTGAATTTAGTTTTAAAATGCACCAAAGTATTTTACTTGTTCTAAAAAGTACCAAAATATATATATATATATATTTTCATTCTAAAGCGTGCTGTGAGTAAATAAAAGGAGGAAATTGTTTCTTTTCTTTTGGGTGGGGGTGGGAGCATGCTACCGAAATTATCGACAGGAAAAATTTTAACTCCAAAGAAACCTCTACTAAAAAACTTTTTTTTCTCTTCCTTTTTTTCTTCTTTTACAATTCCTTCAGAAATCCATTCTTTGTACACCCCCAAAGGGCCCTTTTCAATAATGTTTATACCTATATTTGTATTTATTTTATTTCCCTTATTCTTGCTTTTATCTGCAAACCCTAAAAATAATCTTGATCTATTGACACAAGGGTATCCCACATAGATACACACACACCACAAGATAAAAGAAAAAAATTATATCAAGTCTTAGCTATTTTCACATACCCTTAAAATAACATTTTGACACAAACATTTGCACAATTGAATCTCACCTAAATGTACATACACAATAAAAAATATCATCTGGATTGATATTATAAATATTTAAAGAATTTTCTATTTTAATCATGGGGATTTTCAAGTGAATTCAATTAAATCCTGACCTGTTGAACCCCACTTCCTCCTTCAACACCTCCACCTTCATGAAAAACATATATATAAGAAGAAATTTTGACAAAAAATTCACATATGTTCTAATTGCCACAGAATATGAGAACAAACTTTTTAAAATATTTGTTAAGATTAATATACTAATTATGTTGGTACCACAACATCCAGTCCGAAATAAATGAGGTCGTGTAGGTGTCACGACAAAAAAAACACACAGTCCACGCTGTAATGTGGCCGTGTAGGTAACACGGTAAAAACCTCCCAGTCCACACTGTAAACGTGGTTGGTGTTAGGAAGGGCATCCAGCCGTAGAAAACCCGCCAGACAGTCCTATACGAGCAAGACAACCAATCTTGCCTCAAGTGGGAAAATTCCCGTCCAAACCCATGCAAGCATGGAAGATTGACGTTAAACGGTGATGATGATGATGATGATGATGATGATGATACTAACCAAAACCAGTAATATTTGACAAAATTTACATCCATTTAATCTAACAATTATAAAAATGTTCACGGAAAAAAGCACCCAGCACTCACTGTAAATGAGGTTGGTGTTAGGAAGGGCATTCAGCTGTAGAAATCAAGCCAAAATCAGTTTCCATATGAGCAAGACAAGGTCAGCCGACCTAACATTGCCCACAACCCATCTAACCCATGCTAGTGTGGAAGAATCGCTGTAAAACGATGATGATGATATGTTTGTGTGTGTGTATAAACCAGAAGAGAGAGATCAGCTTTACATATGTTTATTACATGACGCACATTTCTACAATGATCTCCCTCAGAACCTCTTTGGGTTACATAACTGTATGGCTTGATTTGTTTGTGCACACACACATAAATAGAGAAAGGCGGAGAGAGTGGCACATGACATTATAGACATGAATGAAACCATTTTAGAATATCTGCTCCCATTTTCTTTTTTTGTTCTTTTAACTGTATTCCATGAATTATAAAAAAAAATATTTGAACAATTTTATAAGATTTGTGTGAATGATGGACAAAAACCTCTGGTACAATTAGTATACTATAGGTTATAATTATATAGCCTTTCTTTTTATTTTTTTTATTTTCAGATTTTAGCTATTGTTACTCCCATTGCAGTCTCCTGTACATTGGTTGTATTGGGTTATGGACTTGCACGTTTAGATCAAGAACCAACAAAAGAAATGCTGAAAATTATTTTTACAATGCCAGATTTTGAACCAAGTCTTTTTACATCTGAAGATATCTTTACAGTAAGTTATTATTATTTTTTTCATCTATGATGATGAACAGGGTGGGATTAATGATTAGGCAAAATAATCACATGCTGAGGGACCAATGGAAGCAGACCACAACAATCAGGGCTGGATTAACAATTAAGCAGAATAAGCATATGCATAGGGCATAAAGTGAAAAAAGGCACCATTTTATTCAAATTTAATGTATTTGTCATTCTTTTTCTTCTGCTGCTGCCACTTACTCTTGGGAAGTTTCGTAGGGGCAGAGTCTTCAAATACATCTTCCAGCAGGTCCTGTTAAAAGCAACTGTCTCCAATTGATCTGGCTAGATCCCCAAGCGAGACCAGCTGTGCTCATGGATGTTATTCATCTATCTTGCTTAGGATCTACCCCTGGGTCTCCTGCCAGTTGGTTTTGCCTATAAAATCTGTTGAGCAATTTTTTGCTCAGACATTCTAACTACATGCCCATAGTATCGAAGCTGTGATCTCTCAATTTGGAGAAGTAGCAGTTCTACTTGAAGCAACTCTCTGATCTTCGAGCTATACTCTCTATCAAGTAACATTACTCCAAAGACCCTTCAGAGGAACCCTATTACAGCCGCTTGTATTTGCAATCATATTACTCGAGATTCATGTGGAACTCCATTCACATATAGAGTGCACTGCACAGGCTTCCTTGAGATGACAAGTGTCTCTATTTTTTTCACAGCACTGATTTTCATTCCAGTAATTCAACACTTGGCATCAAACCTATCATGTGCATGTTGGAGATTCCCCCCCCCCCCATAAAAAAAAATTACATACAGATTTTATATTGGGGTGGGGGGCAATCTTTAAAGTAATTTGAGCCTCAAAAAGATTTAATCTGGCCCTGAAGGTGAATACTAGAAGTTGATAATCAATGGTTTCCCCAAATCAGATTTACTGATAGCTAATAGCTTTAGTCAGCTTTAGCTTTCATCTTGTCTTGGTAGTCAATAAGGTGTTGACATTTTACTGTGGAATAGTAGTTGCCAGTAAGTCAGGCATGCTATTCCAGTTTCTCTTCCTATCATTTACATTTCTTATATTCTTTGGAAGAAGAGTATGGCTGCCATCATTGACATTTAGTCTCTTCTCTTCCTCAGTGAGTATTAGAATCATTAATTCTAATACACATTGAAGAACATTAATTGTTAAATGAGGAAGAAAATTTAGACATTTAACTTTTTATATCCTCTAATGATTTATTTAGTAACAGTTTTGTTAATTCAAATGTTTATAATACATTTACTAATGGAAAGATTATTGTGATAATTTTCAGTATTAGTATAGACTTCAATTTTTAATGTGATGCAGTCATTGTGCTGTTTTGCACTTTTCGTAAATATCTTGCTAATGCAGTTTCGTGGCTGACATATATGGCTGACAAGCTCATACTTTGCTGAAGAATTATCCACAGGAAGAGTCTCCATGTAAAAAAAAACAATTCTAAATCATCTCTTCCACCCTACCATATGAAACAGTTGAAAATATTCTAAATCTTCTATAAAATGATATTGTAGTAGTTTAACATGATAGTTTTATAGATAACTTTTTTCACAAGAATATATGTATTAATTTAATCTTTCGTTATTTTCCAGAAATGCATGAGTTCTTTTGTACACATTCAAATGGCTTTGCCATTATGGTTTGGAATTGCTCCAACAATGGGTAAAATGACAGGCTTTGGGAAAATTCATAAAAATGTGTAAGTTATTCTGATTTTATGATGCACTTAAAAAAATGTGTAAGTCAAATACTTTTGATTATTGTGATGAATTTCTTGGCATAAATATCGTTGTAACTCCCAAACTGAGGTTCCGCTGTAAGATGGGTTCGGTGTGGCCAACTGGCCTATCCCTCCTCATAACAGTGCCCTCCAGTTTCAGGTTCCCAATATGGTTCCGCTGTGAGAAGGGTTCGGCATGGCCAACTGGCCTGTCCATCCTCATAGTGGTGCCATCCAGTTCTACACTGTAAATGTGGCTGCAGCCCCCAAACCATAGGTCTACTGTGAGAACTGCGATTCTGCTGTGAGAAGGGTGAGGCATGGCCAACTAACCTGTCCCTCCTCATAACAGTGCTATCCAATTCTCTAATTTTCACCATATTTCTAATAAAATACACTGCCAATGTGTTTTAATTAATTTTGAGAATAAAACAATTTGCAAGAATTCAGTAAAATGATTTACTTGTTCATTATTAAGCTGACATTTGCAATGTAACTACAAAAATTTCTTACATAAAATTATGATGGGAAGTTTTTTTTATAGGTGTAAACACTTTAAAATGAAAAGTTTTAAGTCATAGAACCAAGGGCAATTTAAGGCAGGTCAATAACAAAAGGGTTAATCTGGAAAATATATGGTTGTTTCAGGGTTGTACTTTGGCAAGTAAGATGATTTGAGACTATGTTTTGATCTGAAATATATAGATGGGCTTGTTTCAGGGTTGTACTTGACTTGATTTGAAACTGTGTGTTGGAAGTAAAGCAATTATATTGTTGAAGAGTCATTTTAACCATTTAAAAAATACACATAAACTGTTATATCCACTTTTATTTATTTCATATTATCAATTTTTTTGCTGTGATCTGCTCACTGACAGAGTTTCACTGCAAGATTTATGGTTGGAATACCATATTGCATTGTTTGGTTTCTGGAAATTACAATAAATAGACATTTGTATAAACCTGTTAAAATATAAAGATTCTACTGTTAGATTTGCTTTTGTTGTGAAAATAATTTGTATATTTAAGAGAGAAGCTATTTTGGCATTGTAGAACTTTCTTATTGGTGAGCAAATCTAAAAAGTAGTCCATTACATAAGATCCAATAATTTTAAAAGCTTTAAACAATGGCAAATAAGATTTAATGAACAGAACATTATTATTTGATGACTTTTATGAGGAGTAAATATTCTGTTGAAGGTTTGGCATATATCATTCAATATGTATTATAAATATTTCTCTGTGTATCTATAATTTCTTAGCAAAATAATAATGTGAATAGAATTAGAAGACTAAATAGAAAAGAAAATTCTTCCTTAAAGATCTAGACCTACATTTTGTAGGTTTATATTGGGCTTTCATAATCAGCATCATCATTTAACATCAGCAGGGAAAACAGACATTAAGTGATGATAATGATGAAGATGGTGATGAAGATAATGGTTGTGAAAGTGCATTCACAGTTAACTCTTTTGATAACAAACTCTCCTGAAACTATCCGTGGTTCTATGATACAAAGCTGTTTTTTTTAACATATTTATTCAAAAACCTCCCATTATAATTTATGGTAGAACCTTTATGTTATAAACACCAGCTTAATAATGAGAAGGAAAGTTATATTAACAAATCCTTCCAAATTCTTGATTATTTTCAAAATAATTTGAAAGCCATAGACAGTGTTTTTCATGAGAAATATGTTTAATGAAAGGGTTAATATATGTACTCCATTGTGAAAGACAAGAATGCAGTCATTCAAAAACTAAGTATGTATCTCTAGAAAAATATTTTCATCTCTTCTGACTTATAGCATTATTTTTGGACTACTTGGTAAATGCATTTTATCTAACTCCTACTATTCACTTATCTCACAGGCGTCCATATTCAATTGTACTCATCATTGTCTTCATCATCTGTTTAGATAAACAACATATTCACATCCCTTTTTACTATCGTACATGTAATGTTAAGTAAGCTGCAGTTAATCAAAAAGATGGAAAGGAAACAAAGATGGTTCAAAGACTGGCATAGATATAGGTATCATTTTGAAATGATATCAATTGTACAAGTTGTCTGACCAATAAGCCATCTCTTCTGTTTTACAAAGGCACACTGGCATATTTTTCAAACCAAATAAACACATTTAGTTTCATTCTCTCTCTCTCTCTCTCTCTCTCTCTCTCTCCCCCTCTCTCTCTCTCCCTCTCTCCCTCCCTCTCTCCCTCCCTCTCTCTCCCTCTCTCTCTCTCCATAGTAATATAAGTCAATCATTTCTCTCAACATGTTGCTAACTTTTTGGCAAATTCAGCTAGATTCTGTTTTTGAAAATTTATTGAAGCTAGCCATTTCAACAGCTCTCTCTCTCTTGATTAGAATTACAATATCTCCATAGCAAGGCACTATTTTGGCTCTTCATATCGCTGCATCATTCACAGGTTAGATTACAGATAAACCACAGCTCTCGCAACACTGCTGGCACCACTCCAACTTGCCTGTCATTTTAGTGAAAATTCCAAGTGGCAGCAGTCACATCAGAAAAGTCACCAAGAGATCAGTTTAAACTTTATTCTACTTACATTTTCTCTTCCTCTTTCTCTCCATTAAGCTTATTCTATTATTCATATGTTTTCACACCAACATACATCCTATTGACATAGCTCACACTTTATTGATAAGTCTGTTTATTGGCAGTTTTATTTATCAGACATCCCTATATCCCATTGCACAACTACTCTCTGCCCATTCTAAAATCCAGTTTTTATAATTCTTTACTTTTGAAGAGTATGAAGTGGAAACATGTCTCTGTGGTTTAATAGTTAATTCTCAGATTGATCCCATTACACAACCCATCGACCATATATACCCTATTATATGTACAACATGTCTCAGGTTGACGATTACCTTTGACTACCATCATCATCATCATTTTACATCCGCTTTTCCCTGCATGTAAGGGTTGAACGGGTCCTATTCAGTACCTCTCCACTTGTCACGGTTCTTATTCATCTCCTCGGTGAGTTTCAGCAAACTGAGGTCTACTCTCATTATCTCCGCCCATGTTTTACGTGGTCTACCTCTTCTGCGTCTTCCTTCTACTGGGATTTCTTGGCACTTCTTTACCCAGCGGTCATCCTCCATGCGCATCACATGTCACTACCATCTCAGCCTTCTCTCCCGCACACTACAACTTATCCCTCTTATACCCAGTTTCTTTCTCAACTCGTCCATGCTTGGTCATTCACGCATATTGACATTGCACATCCAACGGAGCATGCTTGCTTCATTTCTCTCCAGCCATCACATATCCTCTGCAGTTGCCGCCCATGTCTCACTATCATGCAGCATCGCGCATCTCACACAGGCATCATATAATCATCCTTTCGTATGCAGAGAGAAACCCTTCTTTGTCAACAAATGAAGCAGCTCCCTAAACTTCTTCCAACCAGTCCTTATTCTAGATACTATGGCCTCAGAACACCCCCCCCCCCTCCCATGCTAATCTGATCAATCACTTCTATAGAACCCACCTGCATTGGAAAAATGCGTCTATCACTGCAATTAATACTGCCAACCTACCCTGTACATTTACTGCATACGTAGTTTTCCCTACCTGTTAGTTTGCCTGCTATCCCACTACATCTAAAAACTGGTATTGTAATAAATAAGCTATGGTGTTGATATGATCAATCAAAATCCCTTGAAAGTGGTGTCATGGCATAACCTCAGTCCAATGACTGAAATTAGTTAAAAGACAAAAGAAAATATATATAAAACACATACACACCAAGATTAAAGATATTCTTTATTGAAATGAAAGAGGGAATGTTAAAATAGCTCAAAGCACATTTTAGCTATATTAAATCTTTTTTTCTTACTTTCAGCATTTATTATTTATATCAATGATTTATATCGAAGAGCAGTGGATTGGCAGTATTGGTAGAGGGTCAGACACTATGCTTTGACGCATAGAGTTACGCCCCTTGCCATTCTGAGTTCAAATCGCGCCATGGTTAACTTTACCTTTCATCCTAACGGGATCGATAAAATAAAGTACCAGTAATGTACTGGATAATTGTTGGCCTTGTGCCAAAAGTAGAAAAAATTATTTATATCAATGATAATGATCATTAATATAGACATATAATTAAAAAATTGTCTCTCAATTAAAAGAACATTCTCTTTTGGCTAAAAGAGAAAAATATGTAAACTATTTTGAAAATTCAAATTGAAGAATAATATAGAAATTATCAAAACACTTTGCGAAGGCCTTCAATTCTGTGCCACACAAAAGGCTTCTGGCAAAACTCTCTGCAATGGGTGTGAAGGATGATCTTTTAAACTGGTTGAAGTCCTTCATTCTCAGTCGAAGAGAGGTAGTCACGGTTCTGGGACAGCATTCCTCACCATATGAGATGTCATCTGGTGTACCACAGGGATCTGTTCTTGGCCCCTTTTGTTTGTGGCATATATTAATGACATAGATGCCAACTTAAGGAATGCCACAGTATTAAAGTACGCAGACGACATCTAGCTGTACCTTGAGATAAAAAGGACAGATCCTGAACACTATAGATCTTGCTTGCAGTCTGACCTGGACACAATGCAACAATGGATCTCAGACTGGCAACTCAAGCTAGCTGTGGACAAGTGCACCACCATGCATTTTGGGAGTAAAAACCCAGCGTCCACATACTCCCTCCACAGCACTAATATCAAGAAGTCTTCCTGTGAACGTGACCTGGGCATTACGGTCAGCAGCGATTTGCGTTGGATGAGGCACGTCTCTAAAATTGTCAAGAGGGCCGAGGGTGTCTTAGCATCACTCAGCAAGACCTTTGTCAGCCGCTCTCCAGATATCTATTTAAGGCTGTATACAGCTATGGTGCGACCACACTTAGAATTTGCATCACCAGTCTGGAACCCCTATCTTGCTCAGGACATTGACCGCCTGGAAACTGTTCAGAGACGTGCAACCAAGTGAATACCCTCCATCAGGCATCTACCATACTCTGAGCGCCTTGCTTCCCTGGGCATGGATTCATTGAAGCTCCGACGCCTGGCAACTGACTTGGTAAACACCCACAAAATTGTTAACCATGTTGCCAACAACAACCCTGAGTACCTTTTTGATTTCCATGTGTCTAACACACGTGGACATGCCCACAAAGTAAGAAAACAGCACAGCTCCCATGACTTTCGGAAACATTTTTTCACGCTCAGAGTTGCTGAAGCATGGAACAAACTACCTGCATCAGTTGTTAGCTGTCGAGACACTGCATCCTTTAAGGCCTCCATGCTTCCCGAGATCCGCCAACACTACAGCTAACACATATACACATGTATGTACTTCCCTGACATTTGTGTATTATTCTATGTACTATACATACACCTTTGACGAGTTGTAGTGCACCTGAGCACTTTACACAATAATTTCATTATTATGTGTATATCATGACTCATGCACTGTTCATTTTCCTGATGTTTGTACATTACCCTATGTACTATACATACACTTTTTGATGAGTTGTAGTGCACCTGAGCACTGTACACAATATTTCATTATTATTATTATTATTTCATTTTTTCCTTCATATGCCAATATAAATTATTATTTCAGACATTATTTCTTGCATATATATAGTGAAAAAAGTGTGGGTGTTAGAAAACGTTCTATATAGATCACGTTATACAACGAAAAAGATAATTTAAAAAATGGTTCGAAAAACGCACCTGGTATATATCTATCTAAGGCGGGTAAAATTCCCGAGATCCATGGACGAGTTCTCTCCAGCGGTCTCTGTCTCTCATTATCGCTGCCATGTCCTGCGTCTCCAACAGACCAGTGTCTGTATTAGGGCATCAACATATGTTAACCATGGTCTTCCTCTTCTAGTGTGTCCATGTAGGGGCTCCCAAAGGAGCACTGAGTGCAATGTCAACTCTGGATGTCGGTGAGCATGTCCAGCTAACCTCAGTCTCCTCAGCATTCTCGTGTAGCACCCATCCACCATCTGAGTGAGTTTCTTGGTCAGTGTCCAAGTCTCAGACCCATACAGCAGCACAGACTCCACTACAGCAATGAAGAGGCGGATTTTCAGGTCTCTACGAAGGTCCGACTTCCACACCGATCTCAAGCTGTGGCACGCCGGCCAGGCCTTGCTCTTCCTCTCAACCACATCATCTTCCGTATTCCCAATCTTTGCTGGAAGTTCTCAACCAATTCCAGCGGCTTCCCGCCTACATTAGTGATCCCCTCTGGCTTCTCAACATTCTCTACCAGATATTTTGTTTTAGTCTCATTCATTCTCAGCCCCACACTCATCGACACAGTCTCAACCTCCCGCATCAAATCCTCTGCCTCCTTCACTGTATTTGTCAACAAAACTGGTATATCATCATCATCATCATCATCATCATCACCATTTCACGTCCGTTCTTCCACGCTAGCATGGGTTAGACGGGTTGTCCTGTTGTGGGCAGTGTCTGGTCGGCTGACCATGCCTTGCTCATACAGGAACTGATTTGGCTTGATTTCTACAGCTGGATGCCCTTCCCAACACCAACCTCATTTACAGTGAGTGCTGGGTGCTTTTTCGTGGCGCCTACACGTCCACTTTACAGTGTGGGCTGGGTGCTTTTTTGCCGTGGCACCTCCACGACCACCTTGCGGTGGGGGGTGTGGGGGCATATTGTCTATATGCTTCAGCTTGTACTCATGGGAGGTCGGGTATATATATATATATATAACCCTAAGTATTGAGTACACACAATAGTGACCTAAGATAAATATACACAGGTACAATAACAAAACTACACATAAACACACACTAGTGAGAAAAGATAGAATACAAACACACACAGACTCAGACACGAACATCATCATCATCAACGTTTAACGTCCGTGTTCCACGCTTGCATGGGTTTGGATGGGGGTTTTCCCACTTGGGGCAAGAGTGATTGTCTTGCTCGCATAGGACTGTCTGGCGTGTTTTCTACAGCTGGATGCCCTTCCTAACACCAACCACATTTACAGTGTGGGGCTGGGAGGTTTTTACCGTGTTGCATACACGGCCACATTACAGCGTGGACTGTGTGTTTTTTTTGTCGTGACACCTACACGATCTCATTTGTTTCGGCCTGGGTGTTGTGGCACCAACATAACTTTACATTGAAAGGGGCGGTGTGGATGGGGTGGGGGTGGTGGGACGGGGGTGTATTTTGTTAGAGATGCCTACTGACTGTAGTAGGTTTTACTTTGTATTTAAGTAAGGCGGGTCTTCTCTATTACTGAGTACTGCCAAAGGTCTCGGTCCAGTGACATTGTCTTGGAGAGATGTAAGTGTGTGAGGTCGGAATTTATCAGCTCGTCCCAGGTTTTTCTGGGTCTGCCTACTCCGTGGCTACCGTCTATCTTTATTGCCCTGCACTTTGTTATACAGCTGTCGTCTTTCATGCGCATCACGTGACCATACCAACGTAGCCTTCTCTCGAGTAAACAACATCTGATCCCTCTTATTTCTAATTTTTTCCTTAGTTCGCTTATGCTTTGCCGTTCACGTATGTTACTATTACACATCCAGTGGAGCATGCAAGCTTAGTTCCTCTCTAGTCTGCGTATATCCTCTGCACACAATGCCCAGGTCTCACTGCCATGCAACATTGCTGTTCGTATGCAGGCATCATACAACCTGCCTTTCATTTTTAGGGAGAAGCCTTTAGTGGCTAATAGTGGTATAAGCTCTCTGAACTTTTTCCATCCAGTTCTGACTCTAGCTACTGTACTTTCAGAGCACCCTCCCCCACTGCTGATTTTGTCACCCAGGTAACGGAAGCTGTCCACTATTTCTATAGAACCCTCTGCGCAATTGAAAGAGCTAGTATTTGTGGGCACTTGCTGTTTCTTATTGCACCAGAGCACCGGCCACATGTAAAATCTATGTTCTTAGTTAGCTTACCTGTGATCCCACTACATCTTTTATGCACCCATACTTTGCATTTGGGACATAAAATGGAGTTTCTACCTACGCCTTTCCTACACACTGAGCATGGCCATTTCCCGGAAGGGACCGTCGCCTTATTTTCTTTCCAACAAACTAGAACTTTAGTCTTAGCCAGGTTAATTTTAAGGCCTTTTGATTCTAGGCCGTGCTTCCATGTTTGGAATTTCTTCTCTAGCTCGGCCATTGATTCAGCTATGAGCGTTAGATCATCTGCGTATAGGAGTTCCCATGGGCAGCCGGTCTTGAACTCCACTGTTATAGCCTGAAGGGCAATAATAAATAGTAGGGGGCTAAGAACAGAGCCCTGATGAACACCAACTTTTACACTAAACTCTTCACTATATTCGTTGTTAATTCTAACCTTGCTGACTGTTTCTTTATACATGGCTTGTATAGCTCTCACAAGCCATTCGTCAACACCTAGTTTTCTAAGAGCCCACCAGATAATGGAACGGGGGACTCTGTCGAAGGCTTTCTCCAAGTCAACAAAAGCTAAGTATAGGGGTTTACTTTTAGCTAGGTACTTCTCCTGTAGTTGTCGTACAATGAAAAGAGCGTCTGTGGTACTTTTGCCTGACACAAACCCGAACTGCATTTCATCTAGATCAATTCTCTCTCTGATTAGTTGCGCTATTACTTTTTCTGTGACCTTCATGACCTGGTCGATTAATTTAATGCCTCTATAGTTACTCCTATCTAGGGAATCTCCTTTACCCTTGTAACAGTTAATGATGATGCTGTTACGCCAGTCCTTCGGAACAACCCCATTCTGTATGACTTGGTTTACTATCCGGGTGACCATGGTGTGTCCCACCGTTCCAGAGGCTTTCAGCATCTCAGCAACTATTTCCGAAGGCCCAGCCGCCTTACCCATCTTCATATCTTTGATTGCCTTACTTATTATACTACCTTCGACTAACACTGCCGGTCCCTCTATTGGGTCGATGTGGGGGAGACTGTCTTTCTCCCATTTATTCTCCTCATTTAGAAGCCTTTCGTAGTGACACTTCCAAGCAACCTTCTTATCAGCGTCAGTGATGGCAAGTACGCCATCATCATTAAGTACATACTTCTCCCCGACAATATCACGGCTTTCCTTGACACATTGCCTAGCAATCCTGAACACCTCACGTTTTTGGTCCTCACGTTATAGAACATGCTTGAACTTTCTTTCCTCTGCTTCCCTTCTTGCGAAGTACACTTGTCTCCTAGCTTCCCTCCTGGCCACTTGATAGTCTTCTCTACTTCCCCCATCCCACCATACTTTCCAAGCCTGCTTTTTGGCCTTAATTGACTCCTCCACCTTACTGTTCCACCACCATGTTACTCTCCTCCTACCTACAGGCCTGCTCCAGCCACAGACTTCGTCTGCCGCCGTCAGCAGGTTTGCTTTCAGGAATTCCCACTGTTCCTCTATATTATCTGACTCTAATTGCTCTTCCTTACTGTTGAAAGCATCAAGTAACATGCTTTGAAATTTATTTCTGGCTGTGGGGTCCTTTAGCTTCCATATTTTTCTCCTGAGGATAGTCCTCTTCTGTTGTCTAGTACGTCTCGTCCTGACTATGAGGTCGCTAATTAGCAGTCTATGTTGGGAGGTGCATTCTTCATGGGGGAGGGATTTAGTGTTTACAACAGAGACTCTGTTACGTCTTCTGGTAAGGATATAATCTACCTGGCTGGTATGTTCCCCTGATCTGTAGGTGATCAAGTGATTGTCTCGTTTTTTGAAGTTAGTGTTACAGATAGTTAGGTTATTTGCATCACAGAATTCCAGGATTCTGGAGCCTTCCTCATTTCTAGTACCAAACCCATAGTCTCCGTGGATTCCGTCATAGCCGTCACAATGTTGACCAACGTGGCCATTTAGGTCGCCAGCAATAATTATATAGTCACTGTCGGTTATTTGGGAGGTAGTGAGCATCAGTGTCTCATAGAATCTGTCTTATATAGCGCCAGGCAGTCCGGATTGGGGCGCGTATGCCGATATTACTGTCACCGTAGTTCTATTTAGAACAAGTTTTATTTTAATTATTCTGTCATTTACTCTATTTACATCTATTATCTTATCCACCCATTTTTCTGCTAACATGATTCCTATCCCACCTATCCCATTGTCATTTCCCACCCAGAAGAGCTTATAGCAACGTTTTTTACCCACAATGAATCTAGCAGACCCGCCCCTCCACCTGGTCTCTTGGATACAGCAAACATCAACCTCCTTACGTTCAAGCATTTCTACAACCTTGTTAGAGCGGCCTTTTAAGGTGCCTACATTTATGGTACCAACTCTGAAGTTTTGGATTGTGTTTGGAGGATGGGGCGCAGGGATGGGTGAGGGGGTTGGGGTTATGTTGGCCATACGCGGCCGAAACAAAGAGGAGGGGGACTTGCCCTTTCGTCCGGCAGCATGAGGTGAATTTGTCGTTATCTTTGGCATTGTCATCGAGTGTCCAGATTCTTCAGACTCTCCAGAAATTCCTTAGTCCAGCCATCATATCGAAAAGCAGCCAGAAGTGATAGCATAGGCTGTTGACTTGTGATTGGTCCAAATAATAAGGTGGAGAGTGGGGACGGGAGGGAGGGTATGGGATAGTTAGCAAAGTGGGGTAGTTAAAAATACAAGAAGATTATTTAGAAACAACTAGACAGAATTATAGAATAGCATTGAGAGAGAGCAAAGATTGGATTTTGGGCGATATACGGATATATGAATGAATGGACCGATAGCAAAGAGAAGATTATTTAGAACAATATGAATGAATGAACCGATAGGCTGGAGAGAGATAAGAAAAATGGCATTTACATTATACTTCGCAGGGACGAGGTCTCACCATTTTTGAGCGTTGACAAATTCTGAGATTCGTACCTCGCTACAGGTTTATTTATATTTGGAGAGAGAAGGGAGTGATTGAAAGGGTGAGCTAGCCAGCGCGTAACACGCTATAGTGGGGACTGGGGGTAGAGAAAACACACACAAACGCATGCACAAACGGAGACAAGAATAAATAAATAAATAAAAAATAGAATAGACATTACAATATAATGGGAGGAAACATAATAGTACCACTGATGATGTCACAGGTGTGTGATGAAATAACTTTGATAGACTATATATGTGTATATATATATATATATATATATATATATCATCCCACCCTTGCAAGCCAGGAAAAGCGGACGTAAAATGATGATGATATATATATATATATATATATATATATATATATATATTTGTAACTGTTGGTCAATCTATGATAAACGTTGATTGCCAGCTAAATTAACTATAGGGATATAAAATACACAGAAGCAAAAACCAATCCAAACCAAACAGTCAGTATGTCTTATTATTTCTGGCAATATTATAACAATACGACCCTCCCCAAATATAAAAATATTTGTTTCAACACACGATTTCATATAAAAAACCTTACAAAACAAAATATATAGAGAGAGAGGTGGTTAATTTTGTTTAAAAATTAAAACAAAAAACAGAAAATATTCATACTTGTTATGACTCCTACCTGTGTAGGTTTAGCTAACCATCTATGGGGTTGCATCACATAAGGGGGTTCTTGGACGGTATTATGGCCTTAATCCTATTATATATCTAAATAATATTTATGATATGTTTACCAGCTAGTAAGCCAAAGCTTTAATCTTTTAGATTAGTAATGTTGTTTTAGAGTGGGGAAGGGTGCATATCAAACATAGATGCCCATTAAAGTTTAAAGAACACAAATGGTGGTAGTTATGAAAAAATGTTCATGTAACATGTTGAAATTATCTGAAATTTTATTTCAGATAATAATTATTTCAATATTTAGTTTTACTTTTCCTAAGTTTCTATTTTATACTAAACCACACGAAGCTGCCACTAGTTATATGATACAAAACTAGTTGTGTAAACATTTGTATATTTATAAAAAAAGAAAACCTTCCATTTTCATTTTATGTGAGGACCTTTGCTGAATTATTTCTCTAACTAGAAAGTTAGTTATTCACTAAATCTCCATAAATTCTTGATTATTTTCAAAATTATTTGAATATCAGAGGCATTGTTTTTCATTAGAAATCATCATTAACATCACTGTTTTACATTCATTTACCACACTAGCATGGGTTGGCTGAGTCATCATTTTCTGAGACTAGGAAGGCCAGATAGCCACATCTTACCCATACATTCCATTTTGGTATGGTTTCTATGGCTGAATGCCCTTCCTAATGCCAACCCCTGTGCAGCATGTATTGGGTGAATTTTGTTGTAGGGAGGTTCATTGACTTGACTGAAGAGCTCTCTCTATCCGATGAGGGGAAGGGTGATAGAGGCAACTGCATTTAGGGAGTAAGAATTGGAGTAATAGGGGTGTCAAGTATGAAGCTATGGGTGTATGACAATAAGTAATATGGAAAGAAAAAGGGTTAAAACATTTAGAATACCTTATATTGTAAAATCTGTTATTACCTTTTTCTTCACCCACTTATTTTTGAGAGTGTCCCGAAGGCTGAGTTATCAAATACACCTTCCAGCAGGTCCTGTCACAAATAACTGTCTCCAACTGATCTGGCCGGATCCCTGAGACCAGCTGAGTTCATGGATGTTATCCAACCATTTTGCTCTGGGTCTACCCATGGGTCTCTTGCCAGTTGGTTTTGCCTGTAAAATCTGTCTAGTGATTCTTTCCTGAAGCATTCTAAACACATCCGTAATATTGGAGCTGTGATCTCTCAATTCAGAGAGGTAGTAGCTCTACCTGGAGTGACTCTCTGATTGACACTCTATTGAGTAATGTTACCAACATAATATAATTCAGGAATAGGTTATTCTTTGTTTTGTGTTGCCTTCATGAGACCTTTCAAAATGTGTTCTGTCCATGTTTTATCAATATATACTGCTATCTTTTATGTTTGTCTATATATTCCAGAACCTGGTTATTAATGATAGTGATGTATGGTGTTTTCTGGATGCTGCCTACATTAACTATGGCACCCTACCTTGGTAATCTCATACAAAAATCTCAAGCAATACTTAGTGATGTTCCTCTTAGTGGTATGTTATATATTGTCTTTTTTGTTGTTTTTATTAAAATATTTAATATTTTATCTTCTCAAGCATTTATATTGTCAAACTGTGTTATTTATTTTGTAATTTAATTATTAAAATATTTAACCCTTTAACATTAACCGGCCGTATCCAGCCAGAATTCTCTCACCCCTTTCTGTTCAAACTGGCTGTAACTGGCCACTCATACATCAGTAGTATTGTTCTCAAAAAAATAACATCAAAATCTCATAGATTCGATATTATGTGAGATAAAGCTTTTACTACGAAAATACAATAGTATATATTGAGTAATGTAAATGCTAAAGGGTTAACCATCTATTTAGTATAAAGTGTTTATGGTAGCCAATCTCTATCAGCATAAATTATTCCATCATACATTACTTTGTCTTAACTTCCAGCATCTGTGCCATATTGTCAATTTGTTTGGTGATATAGCTAATTATCTCTTATCATTACTAAAAGTATTTTATCGTTAATTAATTATTTACTGTAGTTGATTATGTGACTCTAATCTTATATTCCCTTTAATCTCTATCAGCTAAGTTGGACTTGCTGTTGTATTCAGTATTAGAGAACATTTTTGACTTGACTTCATCCGTTAGCTAGAAAATGAGTTCTAGTTTCATTTAACACTCAAAGTATCCACCTGTAACAGAATATATCACTGAAACCTGAAACATTGCTCTTTTCTTCAGTCTTGTATTAAATGTTTTCTGTGAAGCTCTTCATCTTTAACCCTTTAGCATTCGTATCCGGCCAGAAATGTCTCACCTCTTTCTGTTCAAATCGGCTGTAACTGGCCACTCATGCTGATGTTAAGGTATTGTTCTCAAGATAAATAACATCAAAATATCATAGATTCGATATTATGTGAGATAATTATGTAAAATAAAGTGTTTACTACCAAAATACTATAGTATATATAGAGTTATGTGAATGCTAAAGGGTTAAGACAAATATTTTCTATTTTGATCTAATTACATCTTCGTCTTTGGTCAGACTAGGCGTCTGCCTGCTGCTGCTGCTGGTACCATATAACTCAGTACAATCTGCTTCATGGTTGAGTGGTCAGTGACTAAACCAGATCCACTTCCAGAGAAGGGTTCCTCCAATAGAAGTGAGAAGACATTAGATTGGATTGGACATCATCGTCCATCATCACCATTGTTTTTACATCCACTTTTCTATACTGATATGAGTTGGACAAGAAATTTTTGAGACAGTATTCTACAGCTGGATACTCTTCCTGACATCAACCCTTACTTGGTTTTCAAGCAAGTTACTGATCTTTGCATGTCAAAACCCCGACCTACAAGACATTGTTTGTGTGGGACATAAACAAATGCCACCACCTGGCATTATAGTACCATTAAATACCACAAAACTCACTGGATACAGAAGGCTGCTTCAAATCTATCACTTATAATATAGAATTATGTTTTCTGTGATTCAGTTGGAGGGGGGGGGGTAGGACCTCTTGGTAAATACCATAACTAACAGCCTCTCTAATCAGCGCCACTAATAGCTAACATCTTGAATTTTATTGTGAATGAAGTACTTTTGTTTGTTTTTTCATATATAAATAATATCAAAATCTCAGATTCAATATTATGTGAGATATTATGTAAGGGTTAAGACACTTCAAATTAAGGGTGTATTTTAATACACCCTTAATTTGAAGTGCCTTAACCCTTTAGCATTTACATTACTCTATATTTACTATTGTATTTTCGCAGTAAAGTCTTTATCTTATATAATATCTCACATAATATTGAATCTGAGATTTTAATATTATTTATTTTGAGAACAATACCTTAACCTAAACATGAGTGGCTAGTTACAGCCAGTTTGAACAGAAAGAGGTGAGGGAATTCTGCTGGCCGGTTATGACTGGGTTAAACACCAATAAATATGGTTTCACTTTTGAACTCTGATGACTTCTATATTTTTCTATTTGCAGGTTATCCTCTCATTTTTGATACCATGGCTACAGCCTTCAGCTATTTGCGCATCCCACCTGCATATGCCTTGTTATTCTACCTCTCCATTTTCTTATATCATATTCTATTTCTGGTAAGCCATTTCTTCACAAGCAATATGTTTATTCCAATTTTTTGTTTGAGAATTTAGTTTGAAAAGGAGTAAGTTAATGTCTATTTCTTAATGTGATTCTTCTTCTTCTTTATCTTTTTTCTTTTTTTTTTTTCTTTACCTTTTCCTTTTTCTTCCTCCTCCTCTACAACTGTCTCCAAATGGATCCACAAAGATCCCCAAATGAGACCAGCCAAGCTTATAGATGTCATCTAACTATCTTGTTTATTGTCTATTTCTGTGTTATTGTTTAACCCTAGGTCAGACCTGATCATGCAAAGGTGTTCTAACCATTTATGCCAATATGTAATTCATTAAGAAAATAAGGTGTGATTTGAAGTAAATTCAGCTGCCTGATTTAGCCGAGGAAAAATCTTAAAACACTTATAATATCATGCAACTATTTAAATTTCTAGTTTGGTTATACAACTACATTTAGTGGGCTTGTAAAGTCATTAGTTATATATTTGAGTTGATGTGGTAAACACAAATTGTTGTTTGTACCAGTTGCATCTTTAACAACACTTCTCATAAACAGTTTAGATAAACTGTTTAGATAAATCACATCTCATTAAAAACAAGTATTCATTTCTTTGACAAAGATAAAGCACTTAGATTAGAATAATAACATCTTGATTGAGTCTACATGCAACCTCTCTCATAAACAATACAGCTAACTTCAGACCATTCAAAACTCCACCCTTTCCAACTCTGATTAGGGAATTGCTCACAAACAAATCTCTTTGTCTCTCTATATTTCTCTTTCAGTTTCTTTCTCTCTAATCATTTCCTCCTCTGCCCCCTTCTTTCACTCTTAGACAACTTAGAAATCACATGACTATATGCTTCAACAAGCACTAATATAACAGAATTCTGAAATCTTTGTCCCTCTTCTTAAAAAAATCAGTATCAATCTTTATCCTTCCTCTCAGCTAATTAATCTTTCATTTGATACACTAACAACAAGTGTTTTAAGGCCATTTTTTCCTACTAAAGAAGAGGTTAACCATACGTGGGCTACATGCCAAGGTTCCCCATTTTGTCCTATTATCTACGTTTTCCTCCACCAGTACTCTGACTTTCATTTCCTTTTCTGTTACTCATCTTTGTCTCTATTCATAGATTTTTATTACAAAATAATTCTTTAGTAGTTTTTAACAACTCTGTAATTTAAATCTTTCTGATTTGTACTGATGGTTTTTAGAAATGCAAATTAAATGAATTAATTATGGTAATTACTTTGTTACTTTCTACAACAGGCAGAGAGAAAAAAAACATAAATAAAAACATTCCATCCACCTTGACCATAACCAAAGAATAATTAAACCGATAAATAAATAAATGCTACATCGTAGTGATTGTTTCTCTCCCTTCTCTCTTTCCCAGTTTCACAGTCTGTGAGAACATATCTATATATACACACAGTTGTCTCCTGGTATTCGTGGCATTAGAGCACCTACGAAGAGTGAAAAACCACACATATTGGACATGGTCCATAAAAATGCCTATAAACGTCAAAACATAACGTAAAATATAGGCCTGCAAATACAATATATTGTTATTAATAATTTAACGTGAAAAAATATATATTGCCAGGAAAAAAGCCATAAAATAATCGCAGAAGATATTTACAATTTCGCGAATATGCAGCGGTTTTCACGGACAATCATTAGTCAGGTTCTAAGGAAAATTCCATGAATAAGCAGGACCCCGAATACTAGGGGTACACTGTATGTATATATATAGTGGTTACCTCCGATTCAACCCGGAATAACTTATGAAACAGTTCTAGTCCTGTAGAATCTCATCTATATTAAAACTTTTATACTCTGCTATGTATTGAGTACCTTACTTACTGTGGTTACCTCCGATTCAACCCGGAATAACTTATATATATATATATATATATATATATATATATATATAACAATATATATATACGTCACCATCGTTTTTACATCCATTTTTCCAAACTTGATAGGTTGGACAGGTCATTTTTGGCACATCTTCTCTCCACTCACCACGTTTCTTCAACATCTCCTCTGAGTCTCAGCTTCCATCCACTAGCATTTCCTGGCATTTTATTACCTATCAATCATCATTCATACACATCACATGTCTGTACCAACACATTTTTCGCAAGCAAATGGCCCGACAAAGCCATTCTGTTCAGATGAGCAATCATCATCCACTTGTTCAACAGTGGCATCGAGGAGCAATCAACATGTTTCCGAGTCACTACCTTTCATCAGGACCGTCCACCTCTCTGCCAATCTGTTGAACAGTTGAAAACATAGCACCTTCTGAATGGAATATTATTGTTACTGTTCGACGTAGCCCATACTTGCATATGTGTATATATATGCAGAGGATATACGCAGACTAGAGAGGAACGAAGCTTGCATGCTCCGCTGGATGTGTAATAGTAACATACGTGAACGGCAAAGCATAAACGAACTAAGGAAAAAATTAGAAATAAGAGGGATCAGATGTTTACTCGAGAGAAGGCTACATTGGTATGGTCACGTGATGCGCATGAAAGACGACAGCTGTATAACAAAGTGCAGGGCAATAAAGATAGACAGTAGCCACGGAGTAGGCAGACCCAGAAAAACCTGGGACGAGCTGATAAACTCCGACCTCACACACTTACACCTCTCCAAGACAATGTCACTGGACCGAGACCTTTGGCGGTACTCAGTAATAGAGAAGACCCGCCTTACCTAAATACAAAGTAAAACCTACTACAGTCAGTAGGCATCTCTAACAAAATACACCCCCACCCCATCCACACCGCCCCTTTCAATGTAAAGTTATGTTGGTGCCACAACATCCAGGCCGAAACAAATGAGATCGTGTAGATGTCACGACAAAAAAACACACAGTCCACGCTGTAATGTGGCCGTGTAGATAACACGGTAAAAACCTCCCAGTCCCACACTGTAAATGTGGTTGGTGTTAGGAAGGGCATCCAGCTGTAGAAAACCCGCCAGACAGTCCTATGCGAGCAATGACAACCACTCTTGCCTCAAGTGGGAAAACTCCCGTCCAAACCCATGCAAGCGTGGAACATGGACGTTAAACGATGATGATGATGATGATGATATATGTGTGTGTGCGTATGAATGCTTACAGTTATTATTGTTGGTTGCTAAAAACAGCCCTAACCAACTGACCTAAGAAATTCAATATATTTGTTATTGGAATGGTGAAACTAAATCTGACCAATAAGAAGGAGGTGAATTCTACTGATGCTTGAATTTGTTCATTCTGAATCATATGCCACCATGGGTTGGATGGGTCCTTTTCAGCACAGGTTGTGTTCCTTCGTCATCTTCTCTGTGAGTCTCTGATTTTAGATCAGCCCTCACTATCTCTGCCCAGGTCTTCCTTGGTCTACCTCTACTATGGCTTTCTTCTACTGGGATTTTCTGGCACTTCTTCACCCAGCGATCATCATCCATGCACATCACATGTCCATACCAATGCAGTTTTCTCTTTTGTACACCACTTTGGATTCCTCTTAAGCACACTTCCTCCCTCAGCTCATCCAAGTTCTGCCTTTCTCTCACATTTACATTGCATATCCAACGAAACATGGTTGCTTCATTTCTCTCCAGTCTATACATGTTCTCTGCAGTCATTACTCATGTTTCACTGCCATGCAGCATCGCCCTTTTCACAGAGGCATCATTGAGCTGTCCTTTTGTATGTAGGGAGAAACCTTTTGTTGTCAACTGTGAGAGTATCTTTCTAAACTTTTTCTATCCTATCCTCATTTTAGCTATTATATACATTTATTTTGCAGTTATTTTATCAACTTGCATAACAGTATTTCTGAAACTGTTCTCATTTCAGTGTGTAGCTATCCTGACTTTGGTGGACAACATAATGGAATCCCTGATACCATGTTTGGAGAGAAATTCCATTAATAAAACATTCATCAATGTTGTTGTCACTTTTCTTGTTGTTGGTGTTATCAATGCTTTGGGAGTTCCACACACCACAAATGTGAGTATCATACTAGCTAGATGGCTTTCGTGCCTTTCATTCTTTCATAGACAATGAGATCGATTTAACTCTTAACATCTTGTACCACATGAAACCCTATTAGTATGATGTTCTCGAAAAGTACAAAACAGTACTATGACGTTTAAAATTGAACTGTTCACTCTGATACTATAACTTTTCCCAATGATCTGTTCACTAGTAAAGATACTCTTGTTTTTAAATAATTTCTAAATCATTACAGGATGTTGACCGTTAATTAACTATGCATACATCTAAATATCACTTCTTTCCTTACAAAAACAAATGTAACCAGATACCTATCTTAAAGATCATCATTGTTGACTTTGCCTTTCATCCTTACGGGGTCGATAAAATAAAGTACCAGTAATGCAATGGGTAATTGCTGGCCTTGTGCTTAAAGTAGAAACAATTATTATGAAATGCCAGGGGCGGTGAATTGGCAGTATCGGTAGAGGGCCGGATGCCATGCTTTGACGCATAGTTACGGCCCTTGCCTTTCTGAGTTCAAATCCCGCCGAGGTTAACTTTGCCTTTCATCCTTACGAGGTCGATAAAATAAAGTACCAGTAATACACTGGGTAATTGCTGGCCTTGTGCACAAGGCCAGCAATTACCCAGTGTATAAACAATTATTATGAAATGCCATAAACAGTTCAAGGGTAATACCAATTTTATGTGGCTAATAATTCAGAATTGATATACAAATGTATTATTTTTCTATTTGATATGAATAGAAAATATATCAAGTTTACTAGTCATTTAGAAAATATTAGAGTAATAAGGAATAGAATGTTATGTTATGTAAAACTTGTCTATCCAGTTGCTACTAACATTGAAACATTCATAGTTTATGTTAAATATGCAAGACTATTTCTTTTGTCATCCCCAAATATTTGTTATTAAAATGGAATTTAAGAAGCAGCAAATTGACCGAGTCATTACGATGTCTGAGTAAATGCCTCTGTATTTGTCACAGCTCACTGTGCTCTGAGTTCAAGTCCCAAATTAAGGATCAGAATAAAATTTTATGAAATGCACATTTTTCCTGATGTAATTTTCAAATTGCTAGTTGTTACAGCAAATGAATTTATTGTACAACTGTAGAAGCCAGCAGTCTTTCATCTTTAGTAATTACTAATTCCATTGTTCTCTTTGTTTGGTATTTAGGCTGGACCCTACTTCAATACCCTAATGACTGTTTCATTGGAGCGGCTGGTATTCTTGGTGGTAGTCCTCACTTTTATTGGACTTATTGTGGTCTATGGTAAGTCATGGCAATTCCCACAGATAATTTTTTAACACTTTTCTTACCATATTTCTAATGAAAGACACTACATATAATTTTCAAATCATTTGAAAATAATCAAGAATTTGGAAGGATTTTATAACATAACTAACTTTTTCATTATTCATCATCATCATCATCATCGTTTAACTTCTGCTTTCAATGCTAGCGAGAGTTGGACGGGTCTTTATAGACCAAGTCAGTACTGAAACGAGGTTACTGACCTCCCAGACAGATCAAGGGGTCTGTATCTTGCTTATTTATAATCATGCATTCTATTGAATGCAAATGAGAAGTTATCATGTCTTTTAACACAAACTGAAAGGGTCCTTCCAACCTCTTGTTTAGCAAGCTTTCTATGGTTGGATGCCCTTCCTAACACCAACCACCATTATTATAAATATAAATATAAAAGGGCGGTGGATTGGCAGTATCGGTAGAGGGTCGGACGCCATGCTTTCCAGCTTAGTTACGTCCCTTTACGATCTGAGTTCAAATCCCGCCGAGGTTGACTTTGCCTTTCATCCTTACGGGGTCGATAAAATAAAGTACCAGTAATGCACTGGGTAATTGCTGGCCTTGTGCCTAAAGTAGAAACAATTATTATAAATATAAACACTTTAAAAGAAAACAGCTTGGTATCTTAGAACCTGAGGTGGTTTGGTAGGAAAAGGATTAAACAGTATATTCTGAAATAATATTTTCACTACCACTAACCCTTAAAACCATGGATTAGATAGGTGTCTTCAAGAATGCAAGTATTATTACATCTATATTGAGTTCCAGAGATGTTTAATTGAAGTAAAAGTTTTACAAGTTTTAAAAATGTACCAGTATGTTTTTTGTGTGCTAAAAATATACTGTTACGTTATTTTAACTTTCCACCCCATGTGTGCCAAAAACATACTGGTACATTTTCTTACCTCCTGCCCCTAATATCTCTTTTATATTATTTTTACCAATTTTTTGAAAATTGCAAAATGTAATGTATAATCCTGGCATGTAATCGCACCAGTACTCAAAGAGTTAATAATAGTCCCTGGCTCAATCTCTTTAAAGAATGCTCCAAAAGGTTTTATAAAATGCAGTATGGTAGGTAAAGAAAGCAAACCAATTATAACAAAGAGGATGCTTTTCTTGTTTATGATAATTTGAGTAATTATTCTCAAACTAATCTGTAATGTACTGTATTTGATGTCAAAATCTGCCTGCAGTCTATACACCAAAGATATGAATACATCATCATCATCACATAACATCCACTTTCCCTGCTAACAGGAGTTGGACAGGCCTACGTAGACCAAATCAGTACTGAAGTAGGGCTACGGACTGCCCAGACAGGCCAACAGATCTGCATATACAAAAGTTGTACATAAATAGAGATTTCCTAAACTGTTTTCTTCAAAATAAGGTTGCATGTTATATAACAAAAAATATAATTAATTGTTATTAATAGTCATAAAAGATATTTGTTTTTGACAAGATTGTTATAAGGAAATATTTTTATTATATTTTCCTTATATAAAACACCATGTTATAAAAATAAGTTTTACTGAACTGTATCCCCCACAACCATATCCCTTTTGCTGCTAAAACAGTCAAAAGATGTGTAAAGACAGCCTACTCCCATTACACCAGAGCTACAGAATTGGAAATGTTATGCCTGTGTAACAAATTATATCTTCATGATTATATTTAATTTTTACTGACTATTAATGTGATGCTAATTATTAAGCGGAAGCACGTGGCCTAGTGATAAGAGTGTTGGACTTATGATCATAATGTTGTGGGTTCATTTCCTGGACTAGGTTGTGTGTTGTGTTCTTAAACAAAACACTTCATTTCACTTTGCTCAGTATACTCAGCTGAAAATGAATACCAGCAATAGCTGGGAGTTTTAATCTGTGATGGACTGGCACCCTGTCCAGGGGAGAGTCTTGTACTGTCAATTGCTTAACACTATAGAAACCAGGATAAGCACCAGGCTTGAGACAGATGTTAGACTTTTTAAATTATTAATGTTGTATAATTGACCATCGTTTATTTGCTTTGTTTTATCTAGTTTTATTTATTTATCCATTTATTTGTACAGCAAAGCAGAACTTTTCATTAGCTGAACGCATCATGATGGGTGTTTGGTTTGCCCTGTCCTGTCTGGCAACTGCTGTAAGTGAATTTCAACTATTTCATTTTCATACTTTTTTTTTTTTTTTTAATTCATGAATATCATTTTTTCTGTGATTTCGTGTGAACACGTAGGGTTGTTGACTGCATACGTAGCAGAGTTCAAAGGGTTAAAATAGGACTAACATACTTCATGTAGTGATCCCTCAAAAACGAAAAGAAAAAATTGTTAGCAAATAAAATTACATTCCTACTTAAAATAAAAATCATTAACGTCCCCGATAATTTTGATCAAAGGTAAGGGAGATAAGTCCGAAATTCAAATAGATTTTAAAACTCGCCAGAAGGAATCACATGAGAAATTTCTCCTGTCATTATTTTAACTGATGGATTGGCAGTATCGGTAGAGCGTCGGAAAACATGTTTTGCGGCATAGTTACTGCCCTTTACATTCTGAGTTGAAATCCTGTCGAGGTTAGCTTTGTCTTTCATCCTTACAGGGTCGATAAAATAACATACCAGTACGACCTTCGTCTCCCAAAAAATTGTTTTCCTTGCGCCTAAATCAGAAACCATTATTTAATTTGCCCAATCCGAATATTTTACAAATTCTTCCAGTCATTATAATTGTTTCTACTTTAGGCACAAGGCCAGCAATTACCCAGTGCATTACTGGTACTTTATTTTATCAACCCCGTAAGGATGAAAGGCAAAGTCAACCTCGGCGGGATTTGAACTCAGATCGTAAAGGGACGTAACTATGCTGGAAAGCATGGCGTCCGACCCTCTACCGATACTGCCAATCCACCGCCCTCCAGTCATTATAATGCCTGGTAATGGTCTAATAAAGGTTTTACCGTACTTAAAGTTCACTCACTTCTTAATGAATGCCTCCATTTAATTTTTACTATTTGGATTTCAGAATTGTCTCCCTTGCTTTTAACTCAATTATAATTAACACTGATTTTTCTTTTATTTATTTTTTTTTTTTTATCATTGCAAGTGTGATTTCAAATGATTAAACATTTTTTGATTCACTACACTAAACATGTTAGTCTTTCCACACCTCAGGGAAATTTTATCATGTCATTATGTATAATATTCTCTACCTTTGCTTTCTTAATCTCATCAATGCTTCTTGTATGAAGATAAAATTAATTTTCATAGATTGATTAGAATCTCGTATTCACTACCGCAAATTATACGTAACTTATAATGCTTAATTTGGCAGTATCGGTAGAGGGTTGGACGCCATGCTTTCTTGCATAGTTACGTCCCTTTACAGTCTGAGTTCAAATCCCGCCGAGGTTAACTTTGCCTTTCATCCTTACACTGTCGATAAAATAAAGTACCATACCAGTAATGTACTGAGTAATTGCTGGCCTTGTGCCTAAAGTAGAAACTTTTTAATCTATCTTAGGTAAGGTACATTACTCTGCTTCACTTCTAGTTTATTGTTTCGCTAAAAGTTAGTTATCGCCCTTGCTTCATAATTGCGTAGAAAGATTAAATAGAGTATAATTTAATAAAACATATATCCTATCCTTGTTATGGAAAAAATGGTGGGGGGGGGGGGGGGGGGGGTGAAATAGCATAGAAAAAAAAAGAACTGATTGCAAACATGTATCTGTCCAATGGAGATAATTTCTTTACATATCATCCTTTTATAGTGCCAACCCCGTTTAGCTGATTCATATGATGTGTCTATTATGTATAAACCAGGTCCGTACTGATATGGTATACCTATTCACACAGCTTGATTTATTTATCAAATTATGTGTATGTATATTGAATAATCAGTTGTTTTCTCTTTATAATAAGTCAACTGTAAATAGTACAAATTATTAGTTAAGCATTAAGGAAATGTTTAGCATACACTTTAGATTGCTTATATTTGTTAGTGTGTTGGATTGGCAGAATCATTAGTGTCATGGTCATTCGTCTAGTGCAGAGGTTCTCAAACTTTTGGGGTTATCGCCACTCACGGCCACGTAATATTCCCCCCCCCCCCCAAAAAAAAAAACTATTTCCAGAGAGACCTGCCTACACACAAATTGTAAATAAAATCGTTAATTTATATATAATGAATAATATGATATATACTATGTATAATCATCATTTTACATCCGCTCTTCCCTGCTGGCAAGGGTGGGACGGGTCTTATTCAGCACAGCATCTCTTCACTTGTCACGGTCCTTTGTCATCTCCACCGTGAGCTTCAGCGATCTGAGGTCTGTTCTCATCACCTCCGCCCATGTTTTTTCGTGGTCTACCTCTACCACGTCTTCCTTCAACTGGCATTTCCTGGCACTTCTTCACCCATCGATCATCCTCCATGCACATCACATGTCCATACCACCTCAGTCTCCTCTCCCGTACACTACATTCTATCCCTCTCAGACAGAGTTTCTCTCTCAACACATTCATGCTGGGTCGTTCACGCACATTGACACTGCACATCCAACGGAGCATGCTTGCCTCATTTCTCTCCAGCTGTCGCATATCCTCTGCAGTTGCTGCCCATGTCTCACTACCATGCAACATCGTGCTCCTCACACAGGCATCATATAACTGACCTTTCGTACGCAGGGAGAAACCCTTCTTCATCAGCAGAGGAAGCAGCCCCCAAATCTTCTTCCAACCTGTCCTTATTCTAGATAATATGGCCTTGGAACACCCCCACCCATCTCCCATGCTAATCTGATCACCTAGGTACCAGAAGCTATCCACCACTTCTATAGCATCCGCCTGCATTTGAAAAATGTGTCTATCAATGCGTTTCTACTGTCTAATTTCCCTGTGCATCTACTGCATACATATTTCTCCCTACCTGTTAGTTTGCCTGCTATCCCGCTACATCTCTTGTGTACCCAGGGTCTGCATTGTGTGCATTTTATAGAATATAAATAAATATATATTTTTTATTTTACTATATTTATATATATATGTATCATTTGATATTTAATATACTATATCATCTCTCCTGCCTCCTTAGGCCCCAGTCCTCCTGGACATTCTCAATGCCCCCTCCCGAAGAGTGGCAGTAGCACCCACTTTGAGAACCTCTGGTCTAGTACCTTGTGGTAATTAGTTATGAGTTTAAATCTAACTATGGTCAACTTTGCTTTTCATCTTTCATCATCATCATTTTACATCCGCTTTTCCCTGCATGCAAGGGTGGGACGGGTCCTATTCAGCACATCATCTCTCCACTTGTCACAGTCCTTTGTCATCTCCTCTGTGAGCTTCAGCAATCTGAGGTCTGCTCTCACCACCTCCGCCCATGGTTTTCGTGGTTTTCCTCTACTACGTCTTCCTTCAACTGGCATTTCTTGGCACTTCTTCCCCCATCGGTCATCCTCCATACGCATCACATGTCCATACCATCGCAGTCTCCTCTCCCGCACACTACAATTTATCCCTCTCAATGGTTTTTAAAATAATGTATCGATCAAGTGTTGGGATTGATTTCATTGATTATATTTTCCAAAATAAAGTGTAGTCTTATACCATTGTCTGTCAGAAATCAACAATTATATTTATCATAATCTATAAAGCTCAGTGTGTGGTCATGCTCCTTCGTTATAGAAATCTACGATATAGAATTTCTTCAATTGAAATTTACAATTCAGTATTCGAAATAGTTTCGATTGCGTCTTGACGCATATAATTTTTTCATTTAAACTGCTGAACTCTTTCTACTACCATTCAAAATCTATACAACTTCATACTTTCTGCTACTTTCTCTTTCCAAGCTTGATGGTGATACTGTCCGTTCACACCACTCCCTACTGTCTTAAATTCAGAAAACACATATCCTCTATGAGGTTACTAAACCTGCTAGAAACAGCAGCTAACTCTCCGCCATATCACACCACTCCCTACTGTCTTAAATTTAGAAAACATATCTTCTATGAGGTCACTAAACCTGCTAGAAACAACAGCTAACTCTCCCTCATATCACAACCCTGCCTACTGTCTTAAATTTAGAAAACACACAGACAACCATGCAGAACAACTCCATCGCAGCTCTGTTGTTCGGCTGGCATCGTCTACGCGCATGTTGCGCAAGTACTGTGAAACAATAAATTTCAACACTTTTTTGCACGGAGATAATATCCATAGGCGAAACTACAATTGTCACTGCTGGCGCAGCTCATGCTTCCAGGTCTGCAATTCATTCACCCAGTGCCTGGCAGATAAAAAAGTGCTGCCATAAAATGGGTGGTGCAACCTAACTTTGGTAACTTAATGACCCCGAGCAACGCCGGGCTTTAATGCTAGTAGTTTATAAAAGAGAAAAATTAATGCAAATCATTAAAACATTAGACGAAATGTCTTGCAGAGTTGTTGTTTTTGTGAATTTCTGTTTAGATTCTGAGTTGAAATAATGTGTGAGATGGGAAATGCATTGTTTGTATATTTGTGCGCGTAAATTATAAAGTGTTACAGACAGAGATATACATATAGATAAATATACAAACACACATAGCCTGTTACTTTGGTTGATTCTGTTGTTTTTCCTTGCTAAGCAGAATCTCTAAGATAATTCTGTTGTCAATAATTCATCTTTGTTTCTCTTCTTCAGGGTATTTGGGTTTATAAATTTGTTCATGGCCAAGACGAACTGAATTACAAAGGCAGCGTATACTCTGAAACTTGGGAAACTATTTCATGGATTGTATCTGGTGTACCGTTTGTGTTCGTACTTGTTGGAGCCATCCATGCTATTATGGTAGGACGTGGCCCCTGTTGTCAGGTATATATTTTGTTTGCTCTTTAATTCTTTTACCGAATTCAATCGGTAAATTGTGGCCATGTTGGGGCACTTGATTTAGTTGATCCAGTACTTTTTTTTTTCTTGTAATTTACTCATTTTATCAATCTCTTGTTTTTTATCAAACATAAACCATAGACACAGACACAAATGTAAACACACACATACACAGTGGGCTTCTGCTGTTTCTATCAACCAATTCCATACACAAGGCATCGGTTAATGACAAGAGTATAGTAGAAGGCACTTACCCAAATTGTTGCATGTGGGGAACTGAGAACTACATGGTTATGAAGCAAACCTGTTAACTACACAATCATACCTATAGATATTCTTTTGTTGGTCTAGGGTACCAACTTGAAGCGACTTAATCATCAACTCCAATACATATTTTAGTCTATTGTTTATTTTATTGATGTATATTTTATAAAGTGGCTTAGTTATCTTTTGGAGCAAAGCTGTTGTGTCAAACACAAATATTAGCATACACATACACACACTATATATATATAGCACCCAGTTCATCTTGTAAGGTTGAACTGGGTGTTGGTGCCATGACAGAAATAAAACCAGCCTACCCTGTAAGGTCATACTGGTGCCCCAACAAAAAAAAAACCCAGGCCACCGTATGGTGGTTGTGCTCTTGCAACAACAATAAAGTATCTAGTACAGCTTATAAGGTGGTCATACAGGGACCACAACAAATGACACCCAATTTCTCTTTGTAAGGGGGTTGTACTAGTTCTATGACAAAAAACACCCAGTCCACTCTGTAAGGTGGTTGTGCTGGTGCCATGAAAAAAGCTCCCAGTGCATGCTGTAGTGTTGGCATTATGAAGGGCATTGAGCTGTAGAAAACCAATCCAAAATTGGATTGTATGAGCCTCATAACATGACAACCTGTCTAAGCCTTGCAATCAGGGGAAATAAATGTATGATGATATATAAATGGTCTTATACACAATCTCCATCTACCAAATTCCACTTCCAATTTAACCCAAGGCTGTAGATGTAAACATTTATAGAACATCAGATCCAGATGACACAAACCAAGAACCCCGTGGTCTATATATGTATATTAATTTCATGATAGGCTACCATTTGGATTCCTACTCCAACAGGTAAATTTACATGATGCAATTTGCCTCTTATATATGAGTGTTCTTAGGACTGTCAATGTTTACATATTACTGCTGTTTTGAGGCTTTAATTAACTGTGTAGTTAAATACAAAGAGACATACACACACACACACACACATACATACATATATATGACAGGTTTCATGCAGTTTCCATCCACCAATGTCACTCACAAAGCATTAATCAGTCCAAAGTTATAGTAGAAGACACCTCCACAAGGTGTCCTGCAGTAGGATACCCACCCAATGGTTGCAAACCCCATGGCTGCAAAACAAACCTCTTGGAAAGATATATCATCACATCATCATTTAATGACTGTTTTCCTTGCTAACCAGGGCTGGACGGGTTTTCAGGGATAGAATCGGTACTCATGTGGGGCTACTGACTTCTCAGATGATCCAGAGGCCTGAATATCACTTACATACATTCCCACACTCTACTAAGTGACACCAACACTAGGGAGGTTGTCATGTTTTTGATACAGCTGAAGAGTCTTCCCAACACTTTGTTTCCTAAGTTTTTTATGGCTGGCTGCCCTTCCTATCATCATATAATATTTCTAAACTGACTCTCTAATGTGTTTTGATTTAATTTTATATTCATTGGAATATAAAACACACAGTCCACGCTGTAATGTGGCCGTGTAGGTAACACGGTAAAAACTTCCCAGTCCACACTGTAAATGTGGTTGGTGTTAGGAAGGGCATCCAGCTTTAGAAAAGCCGCCAGACAGTCCTATACGAGCAAGACAACCAATCTTGCCTCAAGTGGGAAAATTCCCATCCAAACCCATGCTAGCGTGGAAGATGGACGTTCAACGATGATGATGATGATGATGATGATGATGATGTGCAGATTCAGAGGAAGAAAGTGTCAACTATGTTTATTATATTGCAATATATTACTGTATTTCACAACATGCAAGTCACTGGGTTTTTTTCTTCTCCAAAATAAGCCTGGGAGATTTAGCAACTCAAAATTGGGGTGTGTTTACAATGTTAGACTGTCTTTGACACTTGGAAATACAATATGTTGTTTAAGTATATATAATAATTTAATTCTTATAAATATGTGATGTCTCTGTATTTCAGCGTTTCCTCGGGACATTCCAGGAGTCTTCAAGACAATCCCGCTTAGACAATGGAAGGACGTACCACCGCGCTGAGCCCAGCGCCCCTCCATATGTCTACATGGACGGAGATGCATTTCCCTTGGATCACTTACCATACAAGTCAGACCCAGACCTAAACCCATTGTGAAGGAGAGTTTATACTGAAATTCCAGCTGACATCACATCTGGACAATAACTATTTTCATTTTCTTCTTCACAACTTGCTGCTATTAAACGTGACAACAACACCAGCAGCAACAACAACAACAATAATAATAGTCATTATTCTTATTATTATCATTATGGACAATATGCTTTGTGGTATATAGTTACGGCCCTTTATGTTCTGGGTTCTAATCCCGCTGAGGGTAGCTTTACCTTTCATCCTTATTGGGTGATAAAATAAAGCATCAGAAACGCACTGGGGTCAATTTAATTGACTTTCCCTTCCCCAAAAAAATTGTTGGCCTTGTGCCTAAATCAGAAACCATTATTATTATTATTATTTGTTGGTGTTGTTGCCATAGATACCTACACTGAAGCCTACACCAGAAATTAAAAAAAAAAAATAATGTTCCTATACTCCACTATCCACTTCATCAATACTCAATAAGGTTTCAACTTGCAGATCTTCATATTTTTCCACTTGTGTCTCTGTATTCATGAAGGAATTCATCAGATCACTTAAACATGATCCTGGTTCAAAGATCACTCAACAGGGAATTTTTATTTTATTTCAACTTCCTCCTCTCACCCCACCCACCTCTCCTGTTTCTGGGACCTGTTAGCTAGACAAAAGAAGTGTAGGACCATTTTTGGCAGTCTCTGAAAAACTATGCGCTATTTTAACTATAGCTCTAAATAACACTAGTACTTCTATATTCTCTGCTCTCAAAACCTGTCCTGGGCTATCCTTTATGTTACTATGCACAAAATAAGTTATTTTGTAAACTTCATTAATATGTGTATATATATATATGTATATATATGTTTGTGTTAAGTATTTCCATAGAAAAGGTAAAAGAAAGAAAAGTATTCTATGTGTAGTACAGAACTATTTAATTATGTAATAAACAACACAATACAATTATTCCATTACCCAAGGTTTCATGAAGTCAGACGGTTCTAACAGAAACGTCCGTCTCGTTCATCATTGTGTTGTTTATTACATAATTAAATAAATAATATATATATATATATATATAAACAAGAGAATAACTAGGGCAGCATCAGTTTAGAAGTATTGTCTTCCACTAACTTTCATAATGCCTGTCCCAATCTTTCACCACCACCACCACCACCATTTCCACTTCCCTTCCCATCTACTTCAATATAATAGGAAACGTCAGCTGACTTAGAGATAATGTTTGTGTTGTTTATTTTTCTTCAGTTTTTGTTTTGTTGTTGTTTAATCTTTCACACCTACTGTTACATTTTATATTTACTGCTGTTGTTGTTCTTTTTATCTTATTTTGCATTTTTTTTTAAATTGTTTTCAAATTACAAAAAAGGCATACATTTTTCTGTAGGTTTTTAATTTTAGAATTTATTGAAGTAAACAATAGATTATTATGTTTGTTTACTGTTCTTTCAAATATATAACTCCCTTCTCTATCTATCGGTCTATCTCTAAAAATCAACTATTTTTGCCTAGTTTTACACATTTTTCTCTGGAAACATATTTTACAGAGGCTGCCTGAATATATATATATATATATATATATATATAATGAGTACATATATATATATATATATATATATATATATATATATATATATATATATATATATATATATATAAACATATAACTAACACATAAATACAGGAAAATATTTTCTCAATATTTCTGTAAATAACTTGTAAGAAAACAACTTTCAGTACATTAAATCAGACAATTTTTGTTTTTTTTCAATTAAAAATAAAATGAATTATAACTAATACAAACCATCATCTGTTCACATACATCATTATATATAATGTAAAATTGCACTTCAACATTTGTACATTAGTTTAATTAATTCATCTAGAATATGTAATATATGTGAAAAATTCAGTTGATGCTAAAATCAATCTCCTCAACTGGATGTCTGAAACTTCTCTATTCTTGGGACTTGAAGCATTGTTGTAAGTTTTGCAGGAACTACAGATGAGCTAAAGATTAAAGTGATGGTCTCCTGTTAAAATTATTAATTTCTTTGATGTATTTTCCTATAATCCCCGACCCATCCACCCAATGAATATTTCCATTGAAAAAAAGGGAGCCTTTATACGATACTACCTTCTAATTTTGTTCTACCTCCTGCCCCTCCTGGTCTTTTATTTTTACAGATCATCAGATGATTAAATCCTCAACATTTCACTTCATAATTATCTTTGTTCTTCATTCTTCTTTGTATTATTATTATTATTATTATTATTATTATTATTTGCAGCAACTTCTTAATCTATTGGAATAATAAATGTGAGCCACCTGATAATCTGTGATCAGTTCCAAGATGTGAATGTGTTGAGATTTATTGACCTTTATTGTATATAGTTAATTATTGTTCTGTTAATATTGTGGAGACATGTGGCCTTGTGGTAAGGGTGTTGAACTTACAATCATAATGTTGTGAGTTCAATTCCTAGACTGGGTTGTGTGTTGTGTTCTTGAGTAACACACCTCATTTCATGTTGCTCCAGTATACTCTGCTGAAAAGGAATACCAGCAATAGCTGGGGGGTTTAATCCTGTGATGGCTAGTATGCTGTCCAGGGTGTACTCTCAGTCCCTTCATGCCACAAAAACTGGAATAAGCAGCAGTCTGATGAGCCTCCAAACTCAGGACAGACTTTAGACTTTAGACATTGTGTGTTGTATTTATGTTTACTTTACTGTTCTGTCCTTCACTTTTTTAGTTTGTGTGCGCGCATGTATGAGGGTATGTGACTTAGTGATTAGAGTGTTTGGCTTACAATTGTGAGGTCATGACATTGATTCCTTGAGCACAACACTTTGTTTCATATTGCTCCAGTTCACTCAGCAATGAGTTGTAATTCAAAGGGCCAGCCATGTCATGCTGAATCTCCCTGAGAATTACATTAAGGGTACCTCTGTCTGTGGAATGTTCAGCCATCTCACATCAATTTCATAAGCAGCAAACAGCACTCAGCAAAACTGACAGAGGTCCAGCAACTATGTATGTTTATGTTCCTTGCACCAAATGAACATTGCTTTCTCATTACCAAATGTTCCTGCTGAATACAACTGCAATCCCAACCTAACAATGCCGATAAGGAATGGATAATTTCTTTTGCAAATAAAGATTTGCATCATTTCTGTACTTGTGAATTTTTCTACATTATCACAACTCTTGTGTGTGTATATATATATATATATGTATGTATATATGTATATGTATATATATATATATATATATATATATATATATATATATATATATATATATATATATATATAAGCTGTACCATATATCTATTATCACTTTGTAATATACCACCTCTATGTATGTTTGTATTTATGTACATTATTATGATTATTATTATTATCATTATTATTATTATTATGGATTGGCTGAATCGTTAGAGCATCAGACAAATGCGTAGTGGTATTTGTTCCAGCTCTTTATGTTCTGAGTTAAAATCCCGCCATGGTTAACTTTGCCTTTCATCCTCGTGGGGTTGATAAAATGCACTGGGGTCGATTTAATCGATTTTCCCCTCCCAAAATATTGTTGGCATTGTGCCTAAATCAGAAACCATTATTATTATCATCATTATAGCTTACTATGATAGGTCACTTTTAGGAGTTACCTATGGATATTTTTTTATCATTTCAGACAATCTATATTCATGGATAAATGATAGTTTGACTGTTTGCAATCTGGGATACTTTACAAAAGATGATTACCATCCTAACTGAGCAATGTCAGTAACCAAGTAGCTAATGAGAGAGAGAATGAGTAGGAGAGAGAGGAAATCACCTTACTGTGTCTGTCACTCTTTGGAAACTCTTGATCTCCATTTATGTCAAATCTTCATAAATTATTATATTTTTATTTTATTTTATTTTTTTCCAAATCTGCTACAAATTTATTCATTAAGTATAAGAGTATAAGAGATATTTTTTTGACAGTGTCATTAGAATTAATGATATTCTTATGCAATATCAAAGTTTCAGCTAAACTTGAGCAGTTTATAAACCATTGTACTTTTCACCTTTCATACACACTACATAGGGTTGGACACATTTTCCTTTTATATTCAATGTATACACACACACACACACACACACACACACACACACACACACACACACACACACATTCCTGTTCATGAAGACTTACAAAACTTATTTGAAATTGCAACAGTTACTGACTATCATGTTTGTACTGTTGTAATGTGACTGGATATTTTACCATTTTTAGAATATTTCTACATTTTAACAAAAAAAAGCATTATCTATTCATTGGTTCATGTATGTGTGTGTGTGTGTTATGTGGGAGAAAAAGATTACTTATGTACCTGTGTGTGAGAGAGAGAGAGTGTTTATTACCTGTATGTGTGTTTATATACATTTGTCTGTGTATACACATATGCAATATATGCAGAGTGACTATATATATATATATATATATATGTGTGTGTGTGTGTATTTATGTATGTATATATATATAAAGACATTTTAAAAGTTAGTAATCTTTTATTGATTGCTTGTGTACACTGACATATGTTATGGCCAAAATATTGCTACTGACCCTGGCTCACATAGAAAATTAAAATAAACCTGATTGTTGAACCAAAAGTTTTAAAAATTTCTTTAATTCTTTGTGATTTCTATTCCTGAACCAAAATAAAAATCTATGAAACATTCTACTTACCGTGTTAACATCTGTTCAGAGCATGGATTGCCAAGTTGATAGGTTACTGGATAACTAACTAAGAGGTTGGCTGTTCACATCTTGTCACTGGCATACAGTTGTTTTGGTATTGTTTTATTAAGACAGTTCATTCTTAACCCCTTCATTACCATATTTCTAATGAAAAACATTGCCTGTCATTTTCAAATATTGTTTAAAATAAGTATTTGGAGGGATTTACTAACTTTCTCATTATTAATCTGGTGTTTAGAGTATAATCTAAGAAAGGTCCTATTATAATAAGATTATAATAGGTTTTTAGATAAGTATAAACACTTTAAATAGGCAGCTTTGTATTGTAGAAGTAGAAGTTTCAGGTGGCTTGCTATCAAAAGGGTTAAATGAACCAAGTGAACCAGAGTGTCTCTATATGGCCACTCACCTGTTAGAAACAGCAGTCAAATCTCGTTTTAAGTCACAACCTACTATCTTTAAAAAAAAAAACAAGACCAATTTGATGATGTAGTCCAAGACTGTGATCATGGTTCTACTTGATTAAGTTTGACCTGAAGCTGTATAATCCTAGCTATTCAAACTCCTGTGCAAATGATAATGTCAATTATCTATTTACTTTGTTTCTTATGATATATGAGGACAGAATGTTTCTCTAGATAAAACTCAGTTTTCAGTAATCAATCATCTGTGAAAGTCTCACAACCACCACTAGCACTCCACCCTTTCATATTAACCACACTCCTTTTATCTTGATTGCAATATTTTATCTACACTTTTTCATTTTAACCACACCCTTTTATCTTGATCACACTATTTAACCACACCCCTTTATTTTGATCACACTATTTTTACCACACCCTTTCATTTTAATCACACCTCTTCATTTTGACCCCACCCCTTTATTTTGGGTTAAGAACATTAACCTGTCTCTCACATTAATAGACAGTTTTACCCAAACTCTCTAACTCTAATAATATCTCAATGAAAATTTGCTTTTTTATTGAGCTAAACTTAACCCTTTTGATATATTTTTTTATGAAAAACTCTGCCTATGTATTTCTGATAATTTTGAAAATAATCATGAAATTGAATAGATAACTTTCTGTGGTGTTTGGAACAGCTTAACAAAGGTTTACAAATATAAACACTTTAAAACAAACAGTTTTGTATCATAGAACAAGGAGTAGTTTCATGTGGTTTGGTATCAAAAATGTTATAAAACCTGTTCTTATTACTTTTACATCCCTGACACATATTTGACTCTCTCAACAGGTTTCAGTTCTTAATATTTACCATATTTTCATGAGCCTCAGGTGGTTCATAGAAAAAAGTCTTAAAGTCTGTCTCAAGCCCGGAGGTTCATCAGGCTGGTATTTATCCTGGTTTCAAGGCATTAAGCAACTAAGAGTACAAGACTCTCCCCTTGGCAGGACACCAGTCCATTGCATGGTTAAACTCCCAGTTACTGCTGGTACTCATTTCCAGCAGAGTGCACTGGAACAATGTGAAATTAAATGTTTTTCTCAAGAACACAACCCAGTCCAGGAATGAAACCCACAACATGAGTAAGTCCAACACTTACCACTATTCAATAGAGCTGATAGTTAATTGTGTTTCTGTAATGTTAAGCAGATGGGTCAAATCTTCACTTGTCTAGATAAAACACTAACTAGTCTATCAAAGGTAATTTTCCCCAGAACCACTGATATTTATTCCCAACAGTTAAGTGAATTAAGGCAATATGGAATAAAGTTTGTTACCCAAAGAGCCAAATAAATGCCAGGGCTGGATTTGAACCTACTGGACTGTAATTTATGGTTTGTATCATTTAGTCAAGAATGTCACCTCTAACTTTTTTTATTAACTCATAGCTTCCTTTACCCACATGAAACCAAAACAGCATTATGATTACATCATCATCATCATTTTATACTTGTTTTTTCATGCTTGCATTAAAAATTTAAGTATCTACAAATTTTCACAAAGATCTGTCCACTAGAAAAGATAGTATAAACATTTGATTTAACAAACCCACTTTTAGTTCCTTTCGTCTAAATCATTACAAGATATTAAGTGTTAATGAGGGAAGGAAAGCCTGTACATGGTCTCTTGCTCTGCTAGAATAGTTGCCAAATTCTCTTGTGTTAAACCGTAATACCATTTTTGAACAATGTAATTCTGCTTATCGAAAAAACAGGATAGTGATGCTTGGAATATCTTTTATTACATGTATGCTCAATTAGGGCTGAGCTGAGAGCTAAACAACACCTATTCTTCACACCCAATCACAGTGAAATAGTCAAAAGATATAATAAACACAATACTTTTTTAGTAAGTGCATCTATATTGCACAATCATGTTAGGGGCAAAAGCCTATCTAGAAATATATCATTGACTATGTGCAGTTTATGCAAGAAAATGCCTGACTACCTTTTGTTAGGAAAACAAAATGCATGAAGCTGTGTATTTAAATCATTTGCTTGACATATACTGTTCCTTTCTGTGCCATCAGGTTAAAGAATGATCTCAAGTGCAAACACTATATGGCTGTAATGGAATTTTCATGGGAGAGCATAAACAGGGTTTCTTGTTACCTCTCTTTGCCTACAAGACACCATTTCTTTTTGTAGTAGTGGTAAGAAACTCTCAGGAGCTGGGCATCAGGTCTTCGGAGATCACCCGTCCTCAAGCAAGTATTTCAGCCCTTGTGGTGAACTTGTCTAGATATAGTTAATCTTGTTTTCTAATACAATATGCATTTTAAAACCATCATCCCTGATAATGCAGGGGTTAGCTTTGTGGGCCTCATATTAAGCTTTATACCCATCTTGGGGTTCTTTTTGAAGCAATATTTTATGGCCAAAAACCCTTCCTGGCGCCAACCATTTTAGTCACCTTCTACAACACATGATATGGTGCACTTATTCTAAACCAGATACTAGATACACATAACTATTTTCTAACTACTTCTTACCAAATATGGTCTGTATTCTCTTTGTGTGCCAAATGATGAATGATTGCAACAAGAGGTGTGAAGCTATGCAACTCAGTCAATCCATGCAAATATGGAAAAACAGATGTAAGATGATGATGCCCTACATAGCTTTAAAATGACTGGAATGCTTTTGATCAGGGTTGGCCTGGAGTTAAATGATCACAACTTCTAGGGTATCAGTTTCTACATATGCTAAAACTTTGTTTCACCAGCACTGAAAGAGTTCTAAAAACTATATAGCAGAAAAAACATAACTTTCCGTGGTGTGATTAGTATTGTTGTTATTGTTGAGTCCCAATACAGCTCTGATCAAAAGAATTGACAGTCCCATCTTAATTTCAGATATAATGTATCTGGAACTATTATAGTAGAGGTGCATGGCTTTAGTGGTTAGAGAATTGGATTTACAATTGTGAGGTTGTAAGTTTGATTTCAGGATTGGGTGATACATTATGTCCTTGAGCAAGACACTTTATTTCACGTTGCTCTTTCTGCCAGGAGTTTTGACCGGTAGATAGTATCAGCAATGGAAACATTGTTTCCTTGGTCTCATTTGATGAGTTCCATCCCACTCAGTAAGTGAATGAGGTCTGGGGTCTTGTCGGTCAATAATTTCTATTTCTATGACTATTAAATACATTCTTCCTTTTTTTTTAAAAAAGATGGTAGTGTGATTTGATGGTGATTTGGCTGCTCTTTTCAGCATGTCAATTGATCGCATAAAGGCTCTCTCTGATTGGCTTGCTGTTGTTTAGCCTCAAGCAGACAAATGATTGAAGGTGTAGTATATTATTTCAGGGAATTTGTCTATTATTTCTAGCAGGTCACATAACCATGTAAAAGCTTTGGTAGTTGTTGTTTAACTCCTGAGCAGACCTATGATCAAAGGTTTTTCAGCCATGTTCATCTTGTCTCTTTTTAGACATTGTGTAATATAGAGTCATATAATCTAATGTGTATTTCTTTGTAAGACAGCTGGGTGTGATTTGAAGAGAAACTTGGCTGCTGTTCCTAGCAGGTTGAGCAACCACATAGAGAATGGCCTTCTTCATGGAATTGTTGGAACATTTTAACAAAAAGCCTAAATACTTTCTCTGACAATTGGCTAAAATGAAATATTCTTAACTTTAATGTTACTTTGATAACAATATTCTTTGTATATTTCAGTTTTGACAGTTAAAAATTGTCAATGAGATTTATATACTTCTATTGTTTCCATTGTTTTTCATTATCCCTTGCAGCATTGAATAGAATAAATTACATTTTGAGTAGAGTGACAATTAACTAACTCACCAGAATACTGGCTTACCTCCAAGTAACACTCAACATATTTTTTATGATAAACTCTCACTGGAATTTTAAAATCATTTTGAAAATAATTTTGAATTAATCAGAGAATTTGCAGTAAATTAGTAATATCTAAAAATCTAAAGACTGTCTTAGCCTGAAGGCTTATCCCAGTTTCCATGGCATGAAGCAACTGAGAGTACACAACTCCCCTCTAGACAGGACACTAGTCCTTCTCAGGGTTAAACCCCAGCTACTGCTGCTACTCATTTTCAGCTGAGTGTACTGGAGCAATCTGAAATGAAGTGTTTTGCTCAAAAACACAACAGACAAACCAGTCCTGGAATCGAAGACTCAACATGATCATAAGTTCAACACACTTACCACTAGGCTACATGCCGCCATAGTTAGTAATATAATTGCTCCAGTATACTCAACTGAAAATGAATACAAGGAGTGAATTTTGTACTCTCAGTTGCTTAACGTTACAGAAAGCAAGATAAGCACCAGCTGATGAGCCTCCAGGCTCAAGACAGACTGGACTTCTTTAAAGATATTCTCCTAGTTTGTATTTCTGTAAATATCCAATTGATATAAGTATGTCATCAGATATAAATGAGCGTGGCACTTCATTTTACCTTTTAGCATGAATGCTTTAATTATAATTCTTGGTTACAGAAAGGATGAGAAGGCATATTTAAACATATAATAAAGATTTATTTTCTTCATATTAATACAAGTACAAGGAGAGAGAAGAGCTGCAATCATGTCGCCTAATCAAGTTGAACAATAAATGTAATTCTCCTAAGAAAATCCCGAACGTAACTACTTTAGTAATAATACTTTGTTTTTTGTTTGTAACAGTAGTGATGAAGTGTAAAGTTGATGGGCGCTTGTCGAGAGGGCCAAAGTTTTTTGCTAAGTGCTACATCTTGCCAGTTGCTCCAGGGAACGCCATTTGTGAGGTCTAGTGTCGATGAAATGAAAACGGCAGCTGTAGGTAGAACTGAAAAAAAGGCGCAAAGCAACTGCTGGGTGGAAGTCATCTTTTGTATTCATACGCCGCCAACCCTAACGGCTGGCAAGTGACAAAGTACGACCAAATTACTCTGCATCGATGAAATAGTGCCATTGCTTGCTTCAAGCTTCTTCCAGTTTACTTAGTGGAACATGTATTCTGTCTATGAGGAAGTGTTGTAATCTCAGTTACTCAGAGTACTCCTACAAGAGAAATTATTTGAAAAAATAGAAATAATGGTTATGACAGCAATATTATTGATTGTAGGTCAGCTGGATCAGGAATAATGTAGCTGCAGGACTAGCCAACATTGTAGGCAAGGAGAAATTTGGGGGCATAGCTAGGCAAGAAGTGTGCGGCCAAGGCTAACCAGTGGATTGGGGGAAGGCTAGCTAATATGAGAAGATTAGGGGTAGGACTAACTAATATTGTAGGTGAGTAGATTGGGAGTAGGGTTAGCTAACATTGTAGGCAAGAGGAAGATAGCAGTTAAGCACTTGTGCAAATGTTTAGTGCAAGTTTTAGTAAGAAACAGCAAAGATGAACAGTGAAGATTATAGTGCTCCTCATGTGTGGTAGAAGGCTGGTGATGTCTACATATGCTGTGGTAGAAGATTAGAGATATCTACAGATGCTGTGGTAGAAGATGCAGTGAGAGGAGACAGCACATTTGACCAATAGCTGTAACATGTTGGTGAGGAGAGTTGTATGTTTTAAACTCCTTTATCAAATTTCTAATAAAATGAATACACCATGTGTTTCAATTTATTTTGAAACTATTTCAGTATTCAACTGATGTTTTGAATATAATATAAGAAAAGGTCCTGACATAAAATTATGATGGTAGGCTTCAATTTAAATATACGCATTTTAAATATGAAAAGTTTTGTATCATAAGACCAGGGGTGGTTTCAGATGAATTGGTATCTTTTTCACCTTTGTCCAAGAAAGCATGGGATGAAGTGATAAAAGCTGACCTTGTACAACTAAACCTCCCAAAGGCAGGATCGAATGCAGTATTGCAGAAAACCCGCTTTCCCATGTGCACAGAATGAAGCAAACTACTACAGGACACTAGTATGCACTAAATCATCTCTCCCACATCTCAAAATTTCCTTTTCCCCCCCCCCTCACTATCTAAGTACCCTGCATTAGACCTATCTCTCCAATCCCCACCTCACATGTACACACCACAACCTCCCCTATCCCCCACCATCCACATCTGATATACCTTTCCTGTCCAACCCATGCATACAACCATGGAAAGCTGGACATGCTCACCAACAATGCAGCTGCAATGGCAAAAACCACTTTGTCCACCCTTTAAGGTGGTCATGCTATTGACACAACAAATAAGCACCTAGTCTACCCTGTAAAGTGGTCATGTTGGTGACAGTAAAAAGCACCCAGTCCACACTGTAAAGTGGTTGGCATTAGGAAGAGCATTCAGCTAGGTTTTCCTGGGTCTTCCTACTCCATAGCTTGTATGAATTTTGCACCTTTTTATACAACTGTCGCCCTTCATATGCATTACATGACCGTACCAACGTAATTTCCTCTCTATCATACTGCATCTGATCCCTCTTATGCCTAATTTCTCTCTTAGTTCAATAAAGCTTACTATTACACATCCATCAGTGCATGCATGCTTCATTTCTTTCCAATCTTTGCAGGTCCTCTGTGCACTGCCCAGGTCTCACTATTGTCCATATACATGCATCATTGCTGTTCATATACATGCATCGTACAGTCTTCCCTTTTGTAGCTAACAGCAGGAGTAGCTCCCTGAACTTCTTCCATCCCATTCTTATTCTGACTAGTGTTGGCTATTTCTATAGAGCCGGCAGGGCATTAGAAGGAGCTAGAATCTTGTGGACACTTGCCACATATAAAACCTACGTTCCTTGATAGCCTGCCTGTAATCCCATTACATCGAAACTTAAATACCTGTATATGTCACTGTTGTAACTAATTATATATATATAAGTTGAGGCCAGCCTTTCAGTTGTGAACTTCCTCAATGTAACACTCAACTTGTCGAATGGCTTGTACTTCCCGTATTGGAACCCTAATGGTACGTTAAATTACATTAGTAAGCATTCAACCCATCCAGCCAGCATAACCAAGAACCTGGTAAGAAACATTTCATGAGGCTTTCTCGTCTATCAGCTAATGAACATATCTTCACCGATCATTCCACATATTACAATGAAGCTGGAGCTCGGAACGGATTTGTTGATATGGTAGAATATACTAAGTATGAGCATAAACCTAGGAAAAATAGATCCCAACATATTATATGGTATAACCCACCATATAATATGGAGGTGGCCACACCAACAGCAAAAATCTTTCCCCTTAACACACAAATATAATAAAATATTTAATAGAAACACTATTAAAATATCTTGCTCAACAACTCCAAATCTTGCACATAACATTATTGCATTTAATTTAGCCAAATTACCTGGCCATAGTAACACAAACAATCCAGTAGTTAGTCCTAGCTGTAATTGTAGCAATAGGGGAGACTGCCCTATATCAGGGAAATGCCTATCTAGCAATATAGTCTACAAATGTAAAGTCGACACACCCATGTCTAGTTAGGCTTACATATGGTTAACTGCCAATAGATTCAAGCAGCGTCTATAGATGCACACCCATTCTTTTCATTACCCTTTAAGAAGGAACATGACTCACTTTGGGCCTATATCTGGAGTCTAAAAGACAACCACTCCCAATATAGGTTACCTGGGAAATCCTAGCTAAAGCTAGAAGGTATAACGGAAACAAAAGACCATGTGATTTTTGTGCTGCCAAAGCCCTGGAAATACTCTACGCCAATGATCGAATCTGAATAAAAAATTTGAGGCAATTTCAGCTTGTAAATACAAATTGCATAAAACTCTTCTGTATTACAGTCCTACACTATACCCTAACTGATAGTACAGACAATACGCGAATAATATACGCCATGATGTGGTAGCTAAGAACATTTTATTTTTATACCATTATTTATATGTATGTACACCTTATCCGTATGTATGTATATGTATATATGTACCTATATATATGCGTATGTGCATGTATGTATGTATGCATATCTATGTACCTGTGCGTATATATATATACATATATATATGTGTGTGTGTGTGTATGTATATATATATTTGTGTGTGTGTATGTATCATCATCATCATCATTTAACGTCTATCTTCTATGCTAGCATGGGTTTAGATGGGAATTATCCCACTTGAGGCAAGATTGGTCGTCTCGCTCGTATAGGACGCTGGCAGGTTTTCTACAGCTGGATGCCCTTCCTAACACCAACCACGTTTACAGTATACATATATATTCTCCTTTTTGGGTAGTGTTTTCCATGTTCAGAGAGTGGGATTAGTCGAATGCAAGGCCTTTACCCACTTAAAAAACCTTCAAAGCACAGGCATTGCTTGTTGAGGATATGTTACAGGTTCGTGTGGCTGGCCGTAGCCGAAAGTTGCACCATTTTCTGTAACCTGACAAGTGATTGCAATACTCTTAGTAGAGTTTGCAGCCACCATATATATATATGTATATGTACGCGCAGGTATGCATTTGTGCGAGCACATGCAAACACTTGGGCGCTAATGTGTACTTGTATGAATGCACACGTGTATAAGTATATGTAGTTTTATATAACATATCTTCGCTTAAGCATGCTCCTACACTGGCCAGCACATACTTATGCATGAGCCTAAATCCTATAACAATACTTTAATGTTCTCACCATTATTTACTTTTACTATTGTTAATAACTTCAGTCAATTTCCTTTAATAATTTTATTTACATCATTTTCAAAATCCGGAGGTGGATATCATTTGGTTATTCTAAATAGAATTTTAGTTTAATGATTTTTTTAATAGCATAAATGGTTTTTCGTCTTTGCAAGAAATTGTTCTTCTCTCTCCACATGATGACGTAATTATCCTCGCATATTTTTCGTCCATCGCCAGAGAATGTCTTCACAAACCAATGTATCGTCTTCTTATTTTCCTTCAGTTGTAACGTTTTTTTTTAATATTTAATTCTGCATCTACAGATTGATTTTTCTCAGTTACATAAAAGCGGCAATTCTTTGCTTAAACTTTAATATACACTTATAAAATAAATATATATATATAGTAATAATAATAAACATGAAGACTAAAATCCGAAGAGGGCTCGATAAGGATAATATATATATAAAATATATAAAACCATAGAGCAAATATTTATTAAAATAACAGATTAAAGTTTAAGCAAAAAATCGCTGCTCTCACCCTTAACGGGATCTTCTGGAACTGATCCCGTTAAGGGTGAAAGCAGCGATTCTTTGCTTAAACTTTAATCTGTTATTTTAATATATATATATTATATATATATATATATCATCATCGTTTAAGGTCCTTCTTCCACACTAGCATGGGTTAGACGGGTTTGCTCTGAGAGCATAATAGCTAGAATAAGGATAGGATGAAAAAAGTTCAAAGAGCTACTCCCACTGTTGTCCACTAGAGGTCTCTGCCTATGTACAAAACAACAACTGTACGATGTCTGTATGCGAAGTGTGATGCTGCATGGTAGTGAAACATGGGCTGTGACTGCAGAGGACATATGTAGATGGGAGAGAAATGAAGCAGTGTTGCTCTGCTGGATGTTTGTGTGAGAGAGAGGCAGAGCTTGGACGAGTTGAAGGAAAACCTGGGTTTAAGAGGAATCTGGGGTGGTGTGCAGGAGAAAAAACTGCATTAGCTTGGACATGTGATGTGCATGGACTATGATAGTTGGGTAAAGAAGTGCCAGGAAATGCCAGTGGAGGTAAGTCGCAGTAGAGGTAGACCAAGAAAGACCTAGGCAGAGGTTGTGAAAGCTGACCTCAAATCACTGAGACTCATAGAGGCGATGAGTGGAGAGATGCCATGCTGAAAAGGACCCATCCAATCCATGCAAGCATGAAAAAGTGGACGTAAAAACGATGATGATGATAATATATATATATGTATGTATTTATATGTTTGTATATATATATATATATATATACATATATATAGTAATAAGAATATTTATATTTATATATGTTTAATACAACTATAAATATGGAGGGTAGTACTAAGTACTAGCCGGTTACTGGTATGACAAAAGGCTCAATGCAAATTATCAAGTGTTTTACATAGCTGAGATACAAAGTGTTAAAACGATCAAATTTTAGTTTAGAACATTTATTTGCTGACAATTGTTTCTTCCAGAGGGAAGTCTGGAATCATCAGAACATAGGGAATGTCAAAACGTGACTAAAATCCTAGTCATTCAGAACATTTAGGGTACATAAGTGTTGTTAGTGTCATAGATATCATTTGGATAGTCAGGAGTTATGACTCTAACAACACTTATGTACCCTAAATGTTCTGAATGACTAGGATTTTAGTCACATGTTTTGACATTTCCTATGTTCCGACGATTCCAGACTGCCCTCTGGAAGAATCAATTGTCAGCAAATAAATGGTCTAAACTAAAATTTGATCGTTTTAACACGTTGTACATATATATATATATTCATTTTATTTCATTTCATTTCATTTTACGTTCGCTTTTTCCCTGCTTGCAAGGGTGGGACAGGAACTGATTCTGGCTTGATTTCTACAGCTGGATGCCCTTCCTAACACCAACCTCATTTACAGTGAGTGCTGGGTGCTTTTTTGCCATGGCGCCTGCACGACCACTTTACAGTGGAATGACAGGGAAGCCATGTATATATATATGTATGTGTATATATATGTATGTGTATATATATGTATGTATATGTATATATATGTATAATATATATGTATATGTATATATATGTATGTGTATGTATATGTATGTAAAGTTATGTTGGTACCACACCATCCAGTCCGAAACAAATGAGGTCGTGTAGGTGTCACGACAAAAAAACACACAGTCCACACTGTAATGTGGCCGTGTAGGTAACACGGTAAAAACCTCCCAGTCCACACTGTAAACGTGGTTGGTGATAGGAAGGGCATCCAGCCGTAGAAAACCCGCCAGACAGTCCTATACGAGCAAGACAACCAATCTTGCTTCAAGTGGGAAAATTCCCGTCCAAACCCATGCAAGCGTGGAAGATGGACGTTAAACGATGATGATGATGATGATATGTATATATATATATATATCAAAAGTGGAGAAGAGAAGGATAACAGTTTGGATATCTCTCGACTGGAAAGTTCTAAGAATCCAGGAACACACTCTGTGGGCCATATCAACTTTGCTGTTTATATGAGTGGCCCAGCTTATGTTGTTGTCCGTTTCAGGGCATCCTTTTTTCCAAAGAGGATTGATTCAAATTTATCCTCATTCAACAGCATATTATTCTTTTCTGCCCATTGGATAACAGCCAGTAGGTCTGACTGAAGGCAAGTCCGGTCACCCACCTCATTGATGACCCTTTGGAGCTTGGAATCGTCTGCGAAGATTCTTATGTTGCTGTGCTTGATGATGTCAGTAATGTCATTAATGTAGATGATGAAAAGAAGTGGGCCCAACACAGTGCCTTGTGGGACGCCACTGCTGACTTTGGCAGGGCTTGATTTTACTCCTTAGACTACAACATGCTGGGTTCTGCCTGTCAAGAAACATTTGATCCACTGTAGTAACCTTCCAGAGACACCAACATTGGATAGTTTTTTCAGTAGAATCTTATGATCAACCCTGTCGAAGGCCTTGCTGAAGTCAAGGTAGATGACATCAGTGTTGGAGCCCTCTCCCAAGGCTCTGAAAACATCGTCAAAGTGATGCAGGAGTTGCGTTAGGTAGTCCTTTCCATTATGGAACCCATGTTGGTTGGAGTTCAGCAGGCCGTTGCTTTCAAGAAAGTGGGTTATTCGTGATCTCACTACCCTCTCAAATACCTTGACAATATGAGAGGTGAGTGAGATCGGACGGTAGTTCACTGCAAAGGACTTATTTCCCTTTTTGAAGACTGGGACAGAAAGTTTTCAGGAATATAGCCAGTGTCCAGTGAGTTCCTCCACAGATTAGCAAGAGGAGATGGAAGTTGGTGTCGACACACCTTCAGGACACAAGCAGGGAACCTGTCGGGGCCTACTGCTGAATTGTGTTTAATTTCGTTTATTGCCGCTAAGACATCAGGGGCGCCAAACGTTATGTCTGATATAGTGTGTTGGGAATTAACATCACTGATACGGCCCAGATCGGCCATATCAGGATTGCTGAAAATAGAGCAGTATTGTTTCTGCAGTATCTTGCCCATGGTTTTGGCATTGTCCTGGAGTGTGCCATTTTCATCAACTAGGGGGCCAACAGTGGAGACGGTGACCTTGTATATTTTAGCAAATGAAAAGAACACTTTGGGGTTGAGTTTGATTTTCTCAATGGCCCACCTCTCTTCAGCTATTCTCTGGTTATTGATGATGGTCATCATGCATTGCTGGAGGTTATATTTGTTTGACTCAAGCAGGGTGATAGACATTGAATGTGTGTGTTGCTGTTGGCAGTATTTTAGTGTGTTAATTTTTTTGTTTGTTCTTTTTATTTTTCTGATAATTGTTTTTCTGTTTTGGGGGATACTGCACTTGGTTTTGTTCACAGGTTTTGTATTTTGTACATATATTTGTGACAGTGTCTACAAAGATCTGCCAAGATGTTTTGATGTTGGTGGAAGTGTGTGCGTGTGTAAAAGACCAGTCGACATGTAATAGTTTGTTCATAATTGCATCCCAGTTGGCATTGTAGAGATCCATGTTATCAAATGGGTGGGCTGGAGAGAGGACCCTGGGATTGGCTTTCGGCTGGTGGAATCTCAGGTTACAAAGAACCATGTCATGGTCTGAGAGAAGGGTTTTTTTCACTGTCATAGTATGTATAGTGTTAGTGTGGTTACTAAACACTAGATCCAGAATGTTCTTCTGATGCCTCGTTCGTGCAAGGACAAGTTGGGACAAGAAAAACTCATTCATGAAGTCAAGAAGTGACTCGACAGCCTCTTTGTCAGTGGTTGAGGCTGTGGAGCCTGGTTTCAAACTACATGTAGACCAATGGACACAGGGTAGATTAAAGTCTCCCATCAAAAGTATGTTGCTAGAATGGCACTGTTTAATAAAGTATTTAATACTGTTGAGGCATTCTTTGAAGCAGATTATGGGGGTCTGTGGTGGCATATAGAGCCCAACTAATGTCAGGTCATTGGTTTTATTGTGCACAGTGACTGATTCACAGTATCCATTAGAGAATGTTGTGTTGCCATCTGCCGTAAAGGAATCATGCAGGAAAATGGCAGTTCCACCCTTCCTTCTGCCAACACAATCCGCACGGATGGTTGTGAAATTTCTCACTCTTACTTCGGCCTCCAAGTGGGAGTTGTCAAGGTGGGTCTCAGTAAGAATGAAGAAGGGGATGTGAAATGGATGGTTACCAACCCAATCCTCAATGAATTGGATCTTCCATTTCTGTTGTCCACTGTGGTCACCCCACACGAAACAAAGTATCATGAAAGTTGAAGCACCCCAAAGGTCAATTACAAAAAAGATAGATGGCATGACAGGCCTTGACTATTGGAGTCGATTAGAAAAGCTCAAACTTTATTCTCTCCAACATCGCCGTGAGCGCTACATTATCTGTATGATGTGGAAAATATTCCATCAGCTTTGCCCAAATGATGTTGGCATCACCTTTAGTGTACACCCAAGATTTGGGCCCCGTGCTATCCGCCCACAACAAAAATATCACTCGCATCACATAACAACAATATGGCACAATTATTTCACCTCAATTGGCCCTGTACTCTTTAACATTACACCAAGACACATCAAAGCAGAGACAGACCCCATCAAGTTCAAGAAGTCTTTGGATAAATTCCTTCAAGAAATCCCGGATAAGCCTCCTACACCCGAATATGCCTCCGTAAACAATAACTCTCTCCTCGAGTGGGCCATGGTGCCCAAACACTGATTTGTAAGACTTCACCAGGTGGTGCTATTAAGTTAGACATGGCCTGGGCCAATACTGGCCGAAACCTATCAAAGTTATATATATATATATATATGTGTGTATATATATATATATATATGTGTGTATATATGTATATATATATATATATATATATGTGTGTATATATATATATATATATATATATATATGTGTGTATATATGTATATATATATATATGTGTGTATATATGTATATATATATATATGTGTGTATATATGTATATATATATATATGTGTGTATATATGTATATATATATATATGTGTGTATATATGTATATATATATATATGTGTGTATATATGTATATATATATATGTGTATATATATATATATATGTATATATATATATGTGTATATATATATATATATATATATATATATACATATATGTGTATATATATATATATATATATATATGTGTGTGTGTATATATATATATATATATATATATATGTGTGTGTGTATTCCCACTACAACACCGCTACCACAACATAATTAACAAAAATACCATCAAACTCTCTTACAGCACTACACCAAACTTCGCACAAAACATCGTCTCCTCCAACAACAAAAAACTCAACCCCGATGGAAGAAATAACCTAAATAGCAGTGGAGAGCCGACCAGGAGATGCAACTGTCCTGATAGATCCATTTGCCCCCTCGACAACAGATGCAGAGACCGTAATGTGATCTACCAGTGCAACGTGAGGACAGATACCTCCAACAAAGCTTATATAGGATTAACCGCATGTGACTTCAAGACCCGGCTATACCAACACAGACATACCTTCCGAAACCCGGCCCGGCGTCACGCCACTACACTTTCGGGCCACATATGGGACCTCAAGGACAACAACATCACCTATGATCTCATTTGGAGATTACTGTCCAGAGCCAACTCTTACACGGGAGGACGCCGTCCGTGCAATTTATGCTCGGAGGAAACTTTACAAATGCTGTTTTCGACGGACCAACTCCTAAACAAGAAAGATGAACTGGTTACTGCATGTAAACACAGATTGCGTAGGACTTACCTCACCCTCAAACCCCATAATGACCCGGGGGGGTAGACTAGGGCTATAAAACCCCACTTGCCGATTTTGTAATGGGTAACTCCTGCTTGCCAAGGGAGACGTAAGATCTTCTTTTATATTCTTTTATCGCTTCCTCTATATTTCCTTCTTCCCCCCATCCCTCCCTAGTCCTTCTACCCCAGTTCTTTTTCTTTGTCGGCGTCTTTTTCTCGCCCACCCGAGGCAGCCCTTCGGCCCCTTGTAGCCTCAGTACCCCCACCCCCTCCCCATTCTATGATAGATTTGGAGGTCTCCGCTTTTTATAGCAGTTGTGTTAGACCTCGGATTCTTTCCCCCTTATCCGACCGCTGCCCTTTTTCCGTGCCTTCTATATTTCTTAGTGGCATCCTTGCTTTAATTTCTCGTTTATTCAGTATTTCTTTCTTATCTTTTCTTTTGGGCGGGGGGGGGGGGGGGGGGTCTGAATTAATTTTCCGTATTTTACTTTTACCTCGTACGAACTTTCATGTAGCTTGTATAAGAACTTTTGTAGCGTGGCGGTACCCTTAGAGTTAGCATTAGTATATTTTTTCGGGACTCTGAATTATTATTTCGTACTAGTTTATTTTTCTGCACTGGGTGGTTGCTGGCCTTGTGCCTGGGGTAGAAACCTTTATTAATTATTTCGTGGTAGTTTCTTTAGTATTTTGGCCCCCCTTGTTGACCCGTCACCGTATGATATACGTACTTATACCTCTTAAAAGGGTCCATTCTTACTCCGTCCCACCTAGTTTATTTATTTATTATTTTTATTTATTTATTTTTTTTTATTTTTTTTTTTTTTTTTTTAAATTTATTTATTCATTATTTATTTATTTATTTATTTAGCCAAGCAATAGCGAGAGACTTAGGTCGTAGAAATTGCTTTTTTTTTTTTCTTTACATTTATTCGCTTTTTATCACTCTCAGTATTTATTTTTTAATATATTTTTACCCTTCATTGTTCTACTTACCGTTTCGACTTCCTCCCCCTCCCCCTCCCTAGTATTTTCTTTGACCTCACGCCCAGCTGTAGCCGGCACTACCAACGCATGAATGGGTCTACCCCACCCCCTCCCCTTTTTCTCCTACTGGCAGGTTTAGCTATCCCTTCCCCCACTAATTTGCCATCACAGAATTACTACTAACTTGTGACCAATCCTTGTGACAATCACTTTGACCATATATGGAATTACCCCTTGAGAAGCTCGGCTATTTAAATACCAGGATAAATTTTCATTTAGTCCAGAATTAGCCGTCGAAATGGCTTGAGCTCAGCCATCGGGGTCTTACTGGTTCATATATATATATATATATATAGTATTAAGGATACTATTTATGGTTATGTATATAATAAAACCTTTTATGGTTATATATTTTTTATACAAACCCCAAATGGTGAAAGATAGTCATTTATTACTATCTTATTACCAGTAAGATAAATAGCTCAATGTAATAACATCAGTTGTTTTACAGAGCAGTTATATAGAGATTACAATAATCAAAGTTCAGTTTAAATCATTTATTTGCTTACAATTGTTTCCTCCAAACCGAGGTTTGGATTCTTCGGAGCAACTATTTAGTGATCTATAACATACTTGACCTCCTTTTCAACACAAGAGACATATAAAAACATATGCATATATTGACCCACAGTGGGATGACATCCATCAAAATGATATAGCATGGCAATTTACATATAAAGGTTAAAGGATAAAAATAAAAATAAAAATGTAACATTGGCAGTTTATGAAGATAAAGCGAGAGGAAAGTTTAGAGTAGTCAGTGTATGAAACAATCCCCCGTGCAGCATGCACGCGTGTCTTATTTATACAGGATTAGAGTGCGACAGATTGTTAGTTGCAGGATCAGGCAGTTGAAGCAGGCAATCGATAGTATTATGTGGGCTGAATTGTTAAATCATTTTTTCGCATACACCTGTATGGTATACAATCCCATAATATCATCACACAAAACTAAACAACATGATCTATTGATTAAGAATCGTCAAGATATGGTTTTTAACTTGGTTATATGCTGAACCATCATGGATTATATGATAGACCCGTGGTCTATATATTGCGTCTCATGGATTATGTGAGTGGTGGTGTGAGCGTAGACAGTGGTACTGTTTTGCCTACACTATAATATGTTTTATAATATGTTTGATATTTTTGATATTTTGGTGTTTCTCTGCATTCGGGATTGTATACCATACAGGTGTATGCCAAAAAATGATTTAACAATTCAGCCCACATAATACTATCGATTGCCTGCTTCAACTGCCTGATCCTGCAACTAACAATCTGCCGCACTCTAATCCTGTATAAATAAGACACGTGTGCATGCTGCACGGGGGATTGTTTCATACACTGACTACTCTAAACTTTCCTCTCGCTTTATCTTCATAAACTGCCAATGTTTCATTTTTATTTTTATTTTTATTTTTATTTTTATTTTTATTTTTATTTTTATTTTTATTTTTATTTTTATTTTTATCCTTTATATGTAAATTGCCATGCTATATCATTTTGATGGATGTCATCCCACTGTGGGTCAATATATGCATATGTTTTTATATGTCTCTTGTGTTGAAAAGGAGGTCAAGTATGTTATAGATCACTAAATAGTTGCTCCGAAGAATCCAAACCTCGGTTTGGAAGAAACAATTGTAAGCAAATAAATGATTTAAACTGAACTTTGATTATTGTAATCTCTCTCTCTATATATATGTGTGTGTGTGTGTGTATATATATATATATATATATATATATATATATATGTGTGTGTGTGTGTGTGTGTGTGTGTATATATATATATATATATATATATATATACACAGCTTGAGATCGGTGTGGAAGTCGGACCTTCGTAGAGACCTGAAAATCCGCCTCTTCATTGCTGTAGTGGAGTCTGTGCTGCTGTATGGGTCTGAGACTTGGACACTGACCAAGAGACTCACTCAGATGGTGGATGGGTGCTACACGAGAATGCTGAGGATGGCTCTGAACATTAATCAGTATACACTGAGGATGAAAAACTCAGAGCTGTATGGGAGCATCCCAAAAGTCAGCTCATAAGTGACACAGAGAAGACTGAGGTTGGCTGGACATGCTCACCGACATCCAGAGTTGACATTGCACTCAGTGCTCCTTTGGGAGCCCCTACATGGACACACTAGAAGAGGAAGACCAAGGTTAACATATGTTGATGCCCTAAGGACAGACACTGGTCTGTTGGAGATGCAGGATATGGCAGCGATAATGAGGGACAGAGACCGCTGGAGAGAACTCGTCCATGGATCTCGGGAATTTTACCCGCCTTAGATAGATAGATAGATATATGTGTGTGTGTGTATATATATATATATATATATATATATATTGTGTGTGTGTGTGTGTCGTGTCAATAAGTTTGTTTTTTTGTTTTGTTTTTAATGACCATGCTGTAAAATGGAGGGGTAGAGAGGGCCCTTGAGTCTAGTAAGACATCCTCTCTAGTGCTGGTGGTACAAATAAAAGCACCCAGTCCATGCTGTAAAGTGGCGTTGGTGTTAGGAAGGGCATCCAACCAGTGTATCAATGCTAAAACGCTTATCAGCACAGCAACAAATAGGAACAACCACAAAATATGAAGACGTCGCATCTCAGAGTTGCAACACTTAATGTTGGCACTCTCAGAGGTAGATCTGCTGAAATAGCAGAGATGCTGGAGAGAAGGCAGGTGGATGTGTGCTGCGTGCAAGAGGTGAGATGGAGAGGTGCCTCTGCGAGACTAGTCGTAGGCAAACGTCTTAGCTATAAGCTATTCTGGCTAGGTAAGGATGATGGGTTAGGGGGAGTAGGCATTTTCCTGGCTGAGAAATGGATGAATAAGACAATAGAGGTAGTTCGAGTTAGTAATCGAATAATTAAGCTTAGATTAGTTGTAGGCAGGAGACTACTGACAATCATCTCGGCCTATGCTCCCCAAGCAGGCCTAGGCAAAGATGAGAAAGACTGCTTTTACGAGCAACTTTTACAAACAACCGCAATGACAGGACAGAGACATCGTTATGCTAGCAGGAGACTTCAATGGTCATGTTGGACAGCTCCAGGATGGTTACACTGGGGTACATGGTGGGCACGGTTACGGCTCAAGAAATGAAGAAGGAGTGAGACTTCTTGAGTTTTGTGATGCAGGTACATTGACTATTTGCAACACAAACTTCCAGAACCCTGCCAATCACCTAATAACCTACAAATCTGGTGAGCACATAAGCCAGATTGACTTCTTACTAGTTAGGCAGCGGGACAGGCAGATAGTGTCTAATACCAAGGCATACCCTGGGGAAG
>OZ024741.1:389199914-389214914 GCA_964016885.1 Eledone cirrhosa
ATAGATCATACATCACCAGCTACCCTTCTTTCTTTTCTTCTTCCTCTTCCCATCTCCCTTTCTTCCTCTTTCATTCTCTTACTGCTTTTCTTCTGTCTCTTATTATCTATTCCTCTTCCTTTTACTTTCTAAACCTCATGTCACTTTCACAACCATTTGCCCCATTCTGCTGCTAACCTTACTATCAACACTGTGATGCTGTTTCATCTTAGGGCTAACATCCAAAATTTTTCACTCTCTCTATTTCCTTCTGGCTAACTGTAATCAGTTAGAAGCTTCTTGGGTTGTACATACACCTTTTGCTCTTTATTTGTGTATTTAGTCAAACAAACACATTCTACCATGTGTTACTGTATTTTAACATCCTATTTTGTTGTGTTGCAATCTCATGTGTGCTGGAGGGAGTGGTCCTAACTGTACAATAATGAAATCATAGTAATCTCTAGTAATTTGCTGACAAATAATGGATATGTCAATGTTTTTTTTTTTTAACTTTGTCTGTCCCGATCATGTGAGCTCGAATACCTTCTCTGGCTTGGCTCATATCTGGACAACTTGTCTAACCCATGCCAGCATGGAAAAAGGGATGTTAAATAATGATGGTGATGATGATGATGATATATATATATATATATAATCATCTTCATCACCCTTTTACGTCCGTTCTAGCATGGGTTAGACGGGTTGTCCTGTTGTGGGCAGTGTCCGGTCAGCTGACCTTTTCTTGCTCATACGGGAACTGACCCAATAAGGATGAAAGGCAAAGCTTAGCTCAGTGCCTTAATGCCATTGAGAATTAATAGTACAAAATCAATAGTACAGAATAGAATAAATGTTTGAGAACCATTACAGCCAACATAAATGAAATAATCTTGGTTCTATGGCAATATGCTTCTGTCTATATCTTATGTATGTATGTATGTGTATTTATATATATACATATATATATATGTGTGTAAATATGCATATGTACACATATATATATATAATCACACACACATATATATATATATAAATATGCATATGTATACACATATATATATAATCACACACACATATATATATATACACACATATGTACACATGGGTTGTATTGAACATTAATAATAATATTCGATTCATTTGTAAAGAAACGGTCTGATATAAAGCTGGCCAGGGATTTTACAGCTGGATGCCCTTCCTAACACCAACCACATTTACAGTGTGGTCCTGAATGGCACCACTATGAGGAGGGAGAGGCCAGTTGGCTGCACCGAACCCCTCTCATAGCGTAACCACAGTCCAGGAACCTGGAACTGGATGGCACCGCCAATGAGGAGGGAGAGGCCAGTTGGCTGCACCAAACCCTTCTCACAGCAGAACTGTATTTTGGGATCAAAACCATGTTTGCAGTGGCACTGCTATGGGGAAGGACAGGCTAGTTGGTTGTGCCAAATTCTTCTCAAAGCAGAATCACAGTTTGGAAGCCTGTGATTGATTGGCCCCACCATGAGGATGGACAGGCCAGCTGGACATGCCAAGCCCTTCTCACAGCAGAACTATACAATCACATTTGCAGCGTGGAACCGCTGTGAGGAAAGATAGGCCATTTGGCTGTACCTAACCTTTCTCACAGCAGAACCACAGTTTGGGAGTCTAGAACTGGATGACACCACTATGAGGAGGGTCAGGCCATTTGGCTGTACCTAACCTTTCTCACAGCAGAACCACAGTTTGGGAGTCTAGAACTGGATGACACCACTATGAGGAGGGTCAGGCCATTTGGCTGTACCTAACCTTTCTCACAGCAGAACCACAGTTTGGGAGTCTAGAACTGGATGACACCACTATGAGGAGGGTCAGGCCTGTTGGCTGTACCTAACCTTTCTCACAGCAGAACCACAGCTTGGGAGTCTAGAACTGGATGACACCACTATGAGGAGGGTCAGGCCATTTGGCTGTACCTAACCTTTCTCACAGCAGAACCACAGTTTGGGAGTCTAGAACTGGATGACACCACTATGAGGAGGGTCAGGCTATTTGGCTGTACCTAACCTTTCTCACAGCAGAACCACAGTTTGGGAATCTAGAACTGGATGACACCACTGTGAGGAGGGTCAGGCCTGTTGGCTGTACCTAACCTTTCTCACAGCAGAACCACAGTTTGGGAGTCTAGAACTGGATGACACCACTATGAGGAGGGTCATGCCTGTTGGCTGTAACTAACCTTTCTCACAGCAGAACCACAGTTTGGGAGTCTAGAACTGGATGACACCACTATGAGGAGGGTCAGGCCTGTTGGCTGTACCTAATCTTTCTCCCTGCAGAACCACAGTTTGGGAGCCTATAACTGGATGACACCACTGTGAGGAGGGTCAGGCCTGTTGGCTGTACCTAACCTTTCTCACAGCAGAACCACAGTTTGGGAGCCTAGAACTGGATGACACCACTGTGAGGAGGGTCAGGCCTGTTGGCTGTACCTAACCTTTCTCCCTGCAGAACCACAGTTTGGGAGCCTAGAACTAGATGACACCACTGTGAGGAGGGTCAGGCCTGTTGGCTGTACCTAACCTTTCTCACAGCAGAACCACAGTTTGGGAGCCTAGAACTGGATGACACCACTGTGAGGAGGGTCAGGCCTGTTGGCTGTACCTAACCTTTCTCCCTGCAGAACCACAGTTTGGGTGTCTAGAACTGGATGACACCACTGTGAGGAGGGTCAGGCCTGTTGGCTGTACCTAACCTTTCTCACAGCAGAACCACAGTTTGGGAGCCTAGAACTGGATGACACCACTGTGAGGAGGGTCAGGCCTGTTGGCTGTACCTAACCTTTCTCCCTGCAGAACCACAGTTTGGGAGCCTAGAACTAGATGACACCACTGTGAGGAGGGTCAGGCCTGTTGGCTGTACCTAACCTTTCTCACAGCAGAACCACAGTTTGGGAGCCTAGAACTGGATGACACCACTGTGAGGAGGGTCAGGCCTGTTGGCTGTACCTAACCTTTCTCCCTGCAGAACCACAGTTTGGGTGTCTAGAACTGGATGACACCACTGTGAGGAGGGTCAGGCCATTTGGCTGTACCTAACCTTTCTCACAGCAGAACCACAGTTTGGGAGCCTAGAACTGGATGACACCACTGTGAGGAGGGTCAGGCCTGTTGGCTGTACCTAACCTTTCTCCCTGCAGAACCACAGTTTGGGTGTCTAGAACTGGATGACACCACTGTGAGGAGGGTCAGGCCTGTTGGCTGTACCTAACCTTTCTCCCTGCAGAACCACAGTTTGGGAGGAGGTTTGGCCAGTTGCCTGTGTCAATCTTTACTCATATGGGTGGGTCTGCCATTGACTGTGCTCTTCTGGTGGTGGATGATGTCTTGGTGTTGGCTTTTTGTGTCTGAAAAGAAGGAGAGGGCAGGTGTGGTGCCCCAGGACTGGATGTTTACATTGTGACTTTGTTTATTATGAATATTACTTACCAGTCAGTAATATTTGGTGCTACTGGGGGGTGGGGGTATTAGTGGTGCATGTGTTGGTGGTGCAAATATTACCTGTAGAGGTGGACAGGTGTGTAGGTTATGGAGTGGTATAACACATAGAGGTGTTGGGTGACTAGGTTATGTAGTTATGTTGACAAAATGTTGCTCCCCTATGTTTTCATTGGCTTATAGTGGTGAAAGGAGGTGGGAGGGTGGGGAAAATGTGGAAGAGATTTAAGACATGTTTAACATTTAAGACACAAGATACGTCAGTTGTGGAATAAATTAGAAATAGGATTTAGGCTTGAAGGTAAATAATTGTTTCTACTTTAGGCACAAGGCCAGCAATTATCCAGTACATTACTGGTACTTTATTTTATCAACCCCGTAAGGATGAAAGGCAAAGTTAACCTCGGCGGGATTTGAACTCAGAATGGCAAGGGCCGTAACTCTATGCATCAAAGCATGGCATCCGACCTTCTACCGATACTGCCAATGCACCACAACAAGATAAATAGACTTATATGTATGTATGTGTGTGTGTGTATATATATATATATATATATTTTTTTTTTATTATTTATTTATTTATTTATTTATTTATATTTTTCCAGGATTCATAAAAATGGCTTCTCTCGGCCCTCTAAATCGCTATCATCCCCCCTCTCTCTATCATATACGTGCCTGTCTCTCTCTCTCTCTCACTCCCTACTCGCACCAAATATAAATAAACCTGTTACGAGGTACGATTCTCAGAATTTGTCAACTCTTATTAATGGTCAGTCCACTTCTACGAAATGTAATGTATAAATAACATTTTCGTCTTGTCTCCCCACCATTCGGTTCATTCATCCATATATCTATAATAGCCCAGAATCCAAATCCTACTTCTTAATTGCTATTCTATAATTCTGTCTGACTGTTCTAAATAATCTTCTCCTCGCTAACTACCCATACCCCTCCCTACCGCCCCCAATCACCACCTTTATTATTTGGACCAATCATAAGTCAACGGCCTATGCTATCACTTCTGGTTGCTTTTCGATATGATGGATGGACTAAGGAATTTCTGGAGAGTCTGAAGAATCTGGACACTCGAAGACAATGCCAAAGATAACGACAAATTCACCTCATGCTGCCGGACGAAAGGGCAAGAACTCCTCCTCTTTGTTTCGGCCGCGGATGGCCAACATAACCCCAACCCCATCCCCCTCACCCCTCCTTGCGCCCCACCCACCAAACGCAATCCAAAACTTCAGAGTTGGTACCATGAATGTAGGCACCTTAAAAGGCCGCTCTCACGAGGTTGTAGAAATGCTTGAACGTAAGGAGGTTGATGTTTGCTGTATCCAAGAGACCAGGTGGAGGGGCGGGTCTGCTAGATTCATTGTGGGTAAGAAACGATGATATAAGCTTTTCTGGGTGGGAAATGACAATGGGCTGGGTGGGGTAGGAATCATGTTAGCAGAAAAATGGGTGGATAAGATAATAGACGTAAATAGAGTGAATGACAGAATAATTAAAATAAGACTTGTTCTAAATAGAACTACTGTGACAGTAATATCTGCGTACGCACCCCAATCCGGACTGCCTGGCGCTATAAAAGACAGATTCTATGAGACACTGATGCTCACTACCTCCCAAATAACCGACAGTGACTATATAATTATTGCAGGCGACCTAAACGGTCACGTTGGACAACATTGTGACGGCTACGACGAAATCCATGGAGGCTATGGGTTTGGTACTAGAAATGAGGAAGGCTCCAGAATCCTGGAATACTGTGACGCAAATAACCTAACTATCTGTAACACTAACTTCAAAAAATGAGACAATCACTTGATCACCTACAGATCAGGGGAACATACCAGTCAGGTAGATTATATCCTTACCAGAAGACGCGACAGAGTGTCTGTTGTAAACATTAAATCCCTCCCTCATGAAGAATGCACCTCCCAACATAGACTGATAATTAGCGACCTCATAGTCAGGACGAGACGTACTCGACAACAGAAGAGGACTATCCTCAGGAGAAAAATATGGAAGCTAAAGGACCCCACAGCCAGAAATAAATTTAAAAGCATATTACTTGATGCTTTCGACAGTAAGGAAGAGCATTTAGAGTCGTACAATATAGAGGAACAGTGGGAATTCCTGAAAGCAAACCTGCTGATGGCGGCAGACAAAGTCTGTGGCTGGAGCAGGCCTATAGGCAGGAGGAGAGTAACATGGTGGTGGAACAGTAAGATGGAAGAGTCAATTAAGGCCAAAAAGCAGGCTTGGAAAGTATGGCGGGATGGGGGAAGTAGAGAAGACTATCAAGTGGCCAGGAGGGAAGCTAGGAGACAAGTGTACTTCCCAAGAAGGGAAGCAGAGGAAAGAAAGTTCAAGCATGTTCTACAACGCGAGGACCAAAAACGTGAGGTGTTCAGGAAAACCGTGATATTGTCGGGGAGAAGTGTGTCCTTAATGATGATGGTGTACTTGCCATCACTGACGCTGATAAGAAGGTAGCTTGGAAGTGTCACTACGAAAGGCTACTAAATGAGGAGAATAAATTGGAGAAAGACAGTCTCCCCCACATCGATCCAATAGAGGGATCAGCAGTGCTAGTCGAAGGTAGTATAATAAGTAAGGCAATCAAAGATATGAAGACGGGTAAGGCGGCTGGGCCTTCGGAAATAGTTGCTGACTGAAATGTTGAAAGCTTCTGGAACGGTGGGACACACCATGGTCACCCCGATAGTAAACCAAGTCATACAGAATGGGGTTGTTCCGAGCGACTGGCGTAGCAGCATCATCATTAACTGCTACAAGGGTAAAGGAGATGCCCTAGATAGGAGTAACTATAGAGGCATTAAATTAATCGACCAGGTCATGAAGGTCACAGAAAAAGTAATAGCGCAACTAATCAGAGAGAGAATTGATCTAGATGAAATGCAGTTTGGGTTTGTGTCAGGTAAAAGTACCACAGACGCTCTTTTCATTGTACCACAACTACAGGAGAAGTACCTAGCTAAAAGTAAACCCCTATACTTAGCTTTTGTTGACTTGTAGAAAGCCTTCGACAGAGTCCCCCGTTCCATTATCTGGTGGGCTCTTAGAAAACTAGGTGTTGATGAATGGCTTGTGAGAGCTGTACAAGCCATGTATAAAGAAACAGTCAGCAAGGTTAGAATTAACAACGAATATAGTGAAGAGTTTAGCGTAAAAGTTCTTATCCCCCTACTATTTATTATTGCCCTTCAGGCTATAACAGTGGAGTTCAAGACCGGCTGCCCATGGGAACTCCTATACGCAGATGATCTAACGCTCATAGCTGAATCAATGGCTGAACTAGAGGAGAAATTCCAAACATGGAAGCATGGCCTAGAATCAAAAGGCCTTAAAATTAACCTGTCTAAGACTAAAGTTCTAGTTTGTAGGAAGGAAAATAGGACACCGGTCCCATCCGGGAAATGGCCATGCTCAGTGTGTAGGAAAGGAGTAGGTAGAAACTCCATTTTATGTCCCAAATGCAAAGTATGGGTGCATAAAAGATGTAATGGGATCACAGGTAAGTTAACTAAGAACATAGATTTTATATGTGGCCGGTGCTCTGGTGCAATAAGTAGCAGCAAGTGCCCACAGAATACTAGCTCATTTCATTGCACAGATGGTTCTATAGAAATAGTGGACAGTTTCCGTTACCTGGGTGACAAAATCAGCAGTGGGGGAGGGTACTCTGAAAGTACAGTAGCTAGAGTCAGAACTGGATGGAAAAAGTTCAGAGAGCTTATACCACTATTAGCCGCTAAAGGCTTCACCCTAAAAATGAAAGGCAGGCTGTATGATGCCTGCATACGAACAGCAATGTTACATGGCAGTGAGACCTGGGCATTGTGTGCAGAGGATATAAGCAGACTGGAGAGGAACGAAGCTTGCATGCTCCGCTGGATGTGTAATAGTAATATACGTGAACGGCAAAGCATAAACGAACTAAGGGAAAAATTAGAAATAAGAGGGATCAGATGTTGTTTACTTGAGAGAAGACTACGTTGGTATGGTCACGTGATACGCATGAAAGACGACAGCTGTATAAAAAAGTGCAGGGCAATAAAAATTGACGGTAGCCACGGAGTAGGCAGACCCAGAAAAACCTGGGACGACTTGATAAATTCCGACCTCACACACTTACACCTCTCCAAGACAATGTCACTGGACCGAGATCTTTGGCGCTACACAGTAATAGAGAAGACCCGCCTTACCTAAGTACAAAGTGAAACCTACTACAGTCAGTAGGCACCGCTAACAAAATACACCCCATCCCACTACCCCCACCCCATCCACACCACCCCTTTCAATGTAAAGTTATGTTGGTACCACAACATCCAGGCCGAAACAAATGAGGTCGTGTATAGGTGTCACGACAAAAAAACACATAGTCCACGCTGTAATGTGGCCGTGTAGGCAACACGGTAAAAACCTCCCAGTCCACACTGTAAATGTGGTTGGTGTTAGGAAGGGCATCCAACCGTAGAAGACCCGCCAGACAGTCCTATGCGAGCAAGACAACCACTCTTGCCTCAAGTGGGAAAACTCCCGTCCAAACCCATGCAAGCGTGGAATATGGACGTTAAACGATGATGATGATGATGATGATGATGATGATATTTATATTGTTATACTTGCGGAGGGTCATATTGTTATAATATTTCCAGAAATAATAACTGTTTAGTTCGGGTTAGTTTTCGCTTCTGTATCTTTTATATCTCCATAGTTAATTTATTTGGCAATCAATGTTTATCATTGATTGACCAACGGTTAAAAATAAAGATATAAATATAAATTTATAGACTATATATATATATTTATATCTGTATTTTTAACCGTTAGTCAACCATTTACATTGATTGCCAAATAAATTAACTATGGAGATATAAAAGATACAGAAGCGAAAATCAACCCCAACCAAACAGTGAGTGTGTTCTGTTATTATTTCTGGCAATATTATAACAATATGACCCTCCCCAAGTATAACGATATTTGTTTCGACATACGATTTCATATAAAAAACCTTGCAAAGCAAATATATACATATATATATGTGTGTGTATGTATAAATACATATATATATGTATATATATTCATCATCATCATCATCATTAAACGTCTGCTTTCCCCGCTAGCAAGTGTTTGACAGGTTTACATAGTCCAAGTCAGTACTGAAGCAGGGCTACTGAAATCCCAGGCAGGCTGAGAAGATCTGTATCCAGGATATGTATATATATATGATATAGTAAGTAACTGAATATGACAACATCACAATTAGAGGATCAACATTTATTATATAATTGACATGTGTTTCGTTATCTCACAAATGAAAATATTTAGAAACGCTATTCCGATTATATTTGTCGGAAAATTCAATTCAAACTATATTGTATTAACAAATTATATATAAGGGCAGTGGATTGGCAGAATCGGTCGAGTGTCGGATACCATACTTTGCAACACAGAGTTAGTGCCCTTTACAGTGTAGACTGGGGTGGCGAAGGTGCATGAGGATTGGAGAGGTATATCTACGGTGAGGCACTTATCAGGTGAGGGTGTTAGAGTGTTGGAGTTGTATGGAAAGGGGAAATAAGGGAGAGTAGTGCATACAAAATGTATGCTTCAACCCGTGCACATGGGAAGGCAGGTCTTCTATATTACTGCCAGAGATCGCGATCCTGTGTTATCACCTTTATAAGGTGTAATTTTGCAAGGTCAACATTTATCCCAAGTCTTCCTAAGTCTTCCATCAACTTTGTGCACCCTGCATCTTTTTATACAGCTGTCAACCTTCATATGAAACACATGTCCATACCAACACAACCTCCTCTCCTGCACACTGCGTCTCATCCCTCTTATGCCCACTTTCTCTCTCAGTTTATTTATGCTTTGCCAATCATGGATATTACTATTACACATTCATTAAAGCAAGCAAGCTTCATTTCTTTCCAATCTATGCAGATTCTTTACACACAGTGCCCATGTCTTACTACCATGTAACATTGCTGTTTGTATACAAGCATCATACAATCTGCCCTTCATTTTGTAACTAGCAGCAGTAGTAGCTCACTAAACTTTTTCCATCCCCTTCTCATTCTGGCTACCATACTTTTGGCAGACCTACCCCCACGGCTAATTTACTCACCCTGGTAGCAGAAGCTTCAACTGCTTCTACGGAACCTTCCAAAAATTTGATAGCAGTGTTTCCTTTGAGTGTTTGTTACTGCTCCTGTGCAATGGCCACAAGTAAAACCTACATTCTTAGTTAACTTACCTTGGATCCCACTACATTCCTGTGTACCCATAGGTTGCATTTGTGATTGAGCAGAGCCATTTCACAGAAGGGATCCAGGTCTTGTTTTCCTTACTACTTACTAGAACTTTGGTCCTTGCCTAGTTGACTTTAAGACCTTTCGATTTCAGGTTATGCTTCCAGCTCAGGAATTCTTTCTCTAGTTCTGTCATATATGCTCATCCACATACAGGAGTTCCCTAGGGCATCCTGTTTTAAACTCTTCTGTTATAGCCTGGAGGACAATAATAAACTGGAGAGGCTAAGGACGGAACCTTTGTACACTAGACTCCTCGTTATATTCATTATTAATTTTAACCTTACTGACAGTACCTCTGTACATGGCTTGTACTGCCCTTAGAAGCCACTCTTCTACTCCTAGTTTCCTATGCCCACCAGATTACAGAATGGGAAACCCTGTCAAAAGCTTTCTCTAGGCCAACAAATGCTAAGTATAGGGGTTTACTTTTAGCTAGATACTTCTGCAGTTGCCTCATAAGGAAAAGGGCATATATGGTACTTTTTCCTGGCACAAATCTGAACTGCATCTCATCTGGGTTAATTCAGTTGTACAATGACTCTTTCTGTAACTTTCATGACCTGGTCCATCAGTTTTATGCCCTAATAGTTCCCTCTGTTTAGTGCATCACCCTTGCCCTTGTAGCAGTTGACAATGCTGTTGTTATGCCAGTCATTGGATATGGCACCATTTTGTATTACTTGGTTAACAATATAGGTCGTTATGGTGTGTCCTACCATCCCAAATGCTTTCAGCGTCTCAGCAACTATTTCTGATAGCCCTGCTGCTTAGCCTGTTTTCATGTCTTTAATTGCCTTACTACACTGCTACTACCTTGTACTGCTGGTCCCTCAGTATGGTCCACTTGGCACAGGCTATTTTCTTCCCACACATTTTCCTCATTCATCAGTCTCTCATAATGACATTTCTATGCTCCCTTCTTTTCAGTTTCAGTGAGGGCAAGTGCACTATTATCATCTGAAACACACTTCATCCCACAACATCAATATTTTCCCTCACACACTGCCCTGCAAACCTGAACACCTCGTGTCTTTGGTCCTCATGCCACATAACATGCATAAAGTTTTTATTTTCCTCCTTACAAAGTATACTTGTTGCCTTGCCTCTCTCCTTGCCACTTGGTAAAGTTTTCTGCTATCCTCATTTTGTCATTCCTTCCATGCCTGTCTCTTGGCCTTGTTTCATCCACTTTATTATTCTACCACCAAGCCACTCTCCTACTCCCTGGACCTCTGCTCTAGCCACATACCTCATTTGTAGCCTTCAGTAGCTTACCTCTCAGGAACACCACTGCCCCTCTATATCATGTCGCTATTTCTTCCTTATTGTCAAGAGTGTCAAGTAAGATATTCTAAAATGTGTTAAAAGCTGAGGGCTTCTTCAATTATCCTATCATTCTCCTCCAGGTCCCCCCACCCCAATCTCTGAGTTTGTCTAGCTCTAATTAGTAAGTTACCAACTACCAGGTTATGCTGGGCGGTGCATTCCTCACCCGGAAGGGATTTTGTGTTTACGACCATCATTCTATCTCGTTTTCTGGTGAGGATGAAATCTATATGGCTGGTGTGCTCACCTGATCTATAGGTGATTAAGTGGTTGTCAGGTTCTTTTTAAGTTAATGTTATAGATCATCAGTTCATTAGCATCACAGAATTCTGGGAACCCTGGATTCTTCCTCATTTCTAGCACCAACTCCATACCCACCATGTATCCCATGGAAGCCATCACTGTGTTGCCCAACATGTCCATTGATGTCTCCTGCTATGATTAATAGTTCCTGGTCATTCACTAACGTAGTCTGTATTAGGGATTTCTAAAAATCATCTTTTAGCCTGTCTGGTAGTCCTGAATGTGGTGTATATACAGATATAATTGAAGAAGTTGTACATGGGTACTTGAGACAAAAACACAGATGATAGAGGGGTTAAACCATATTAAAAGACTAACACGGAGTTCAAAGCTAATAACATCCAGCCTTGGAGGATATCTCTATGCAATCCAAAAACGAAGAAATCCCCAGCAGGAGAAAGAACATAGCTCCTTGATTCATAAGCTACAAATGGCTGAAATATCTGGAACCTTCAAAATCTGTAAAACATTCTTACAATTTACTGGACGAATGCTTGTACAAGAAACGACAATAATTTCCTTTTCTTTACAAGTCTGAAACCAGGAAGGTGACCAGTCAAAAATAAACTCAAAATTAAAAAAATACAGAACACACACACACACACACACACACACACACACACACACACACACACACACACACACACACACACACAATACACACATACACACACACACACACATACATACATACATACATACATACATACATACATACATACATACATACATACATACATACATTTCCACATCAACAGTGACATAGACCGCCTTTACTTGAAACGTAAGCAGGGAGGCAGAGGTCTAACATCAGTCCAGACAACATTTGAATGTCGCATCATATCTCTCCGATAACATCTACAAACCTCGAAGCGTATGTGCCCGCTTCTCGAGCAAGTCTATCTGCATGAAACAGATAAGATCATGAGAGTTGGGAAGGAACTCCTTGAGAGATATTCCCTGTGTGATAATCAAAAACTCACACCCAGGGATGTCGCTCAGCAGTATCGCAGTGAATCCATGGATGAAAAACTGCATGCTTATCAGCAAAAAATCATGCATGGATATGTTGCCAGGAAGCTCCAGAGTGAGAGTAATATAGATAAGGAAAGTAGTCTATCTTGGACCAACAGCCGCTATATTGGCTCCCACTTTGAAGGATACGCTTTTGCAAGACAAGAACAGGAGATTAACATGAAATACCTGATTCACAAAAGAGATAGGGATGCAGGCAAAACACCTAGATGTGATAACAAGTGCAGACTCTGCAGAACTAATATCGAGGATATCACCCATGTCATCAGCAGCTGTCCAAAGATGTCATCGCGGTACTATCTACCTATGAGGCATGATGTAGTGGCCAAAACACTGTACAATGCAGTTCGTAAAAAAGATAGCCCCAATAATAAACACATTAAAAGCTACAACAATGTGGAAGACATCCATGTACATAATATGAAAGAGTACTGGTGGAATGTTCCAGTAAAAACACCAATAAAATGCAGGCATAACAGACCAGATATTATGATATGGGACAGGGAGAAGAAAACATGCACAGTAGTGGAAGTTAGCTATCCAGCAGATGCCAATATAATATCAAAGATTAGTGAAAAGGAGAATATTTATGCAGAACTGATGAGAAATCTGCAGATACTCCACTGATTACACCTTCAGATTTATGCCTGTGATTATTTGGGCACTGGGGTATGTTAGTAACTGCCTCAATACAAATCTTGAGAAGCTAGGCTTCACAGGAACAGAAAGAACACAACTAGTTAGGAAACTACAAGTACAATCCATTAATGGAACAGTAAAAATATGTAAAACATTCCAAAAAATGTGCATCTAATAACTGCATATACACATGTACAGATACAAAACATGTACACATGCACACATACAATTCAAACATCCAGATCCACACATACAATAACATCCATATCTACACATGCATACATACATATCTACCTGGTTGATGTGTAAATTCCAATGAGAGAGTCTTGTGTCTATGTTAGAAACCGACTCTCTCTCTATTGGTAAAACTTTGTGAAATTCTAAAACCAGAAGAACATACATACTTACATACATACATACTTACATATACATACATACATGCGTACATACATAAACGCTAATGGCGACCTTATGGTCAGTCCGATGATTGAACGTATGTAATTACGGCTTATATGAAGACAACCATATATTGGAAAAGTTGAGCTACATATTGCGGTAAGATTACATACAATATTTTTACATAAGTGTTTGAACTGTAAATATATTGCAACACATCTATTTATATGAACGATACATTGATTTTAACATATAAACGTTACATAGATTTTGACATATAAATATATCCTTTTCCACTGGAACGCAGCTGGATAACGATAGCCTGCGCATCGGCGTTTTCGGATTGGACTCCGGATCTGCGAGCCATATAAATGTCACTGTGGATTCACCGTGGACTCTTTCGGACTCCACCCGCTTTCCTGTCGCCACAGTGCCGGTCGCCTTCCACGCCGTGTTGCCCTCAACGAGGTCATTAAGCATGGCTTGGACGCTACAGGCTTCCTCTCCAAGCTCGAGCCGGTGGGGCTGGACCGAGGGGATGGCAAAAGGCCAGACGGTATGACCATCTTCCCGTTCCGCGGTGGCAAACCCGTCGTCTGGGATGCCACTTGCAGCGATACTTTCTCTAACCACAACCTGGTGCAGTCTGCGACTAACCCAGGTACTGCTGCACGTCGGGCTGAGGAGGCCAAACTGTCCAAGTACCGGTCACTCTCCAACAGGTTCATGGTTGTGCCCTTGGCAGTGGAGACTTCTGGTGTCCTTGGCCCTAGGGCTACTTCCCTATTCACCTCCATAGGCGCTGAGCTAGCCAGCCGCAGGTATGAACCTTGCGAGTTGGAATGCCTCTTCCAGCGCATCTCCCTTACCATCCTCCGGGGAAACGCCTTCTCCATTCTGTCCGCCGGGGCTGTGGGGAGGCCAGCACGTGGGATCCCATTTGCTCACCATGCGGATTAATAGGCAAAGTTATAAACTATTGTAAATAAATAATACAACGTTGTTATATTACATTAATAAAGAAATATACTAAGTAACGTTAGAAAACGATTCATTAAAAAGAAAACAGAAAAAAGAAAGCGTTTAAAATACAGTTGTAGAATTAAAAACGAGCTGAAAGGAAATATTACTCAAGCTGTGAACAACTTTAAACTTGATTATGACAAAACTTTGTCGAAACTTTTAAAGAAGATCATCGTCTATTTTGAAAAATAAATACTAGTGAATAAACGAACTCATTATGGCAAAACGTATAAGTTCCCTTCGACCAATCCGCAGCTACAACCATTGTATACAATGGAGCTATGGTCTCAACAAAGATTTATATGAAGCATACAAACAATCAGACCCCAAAAAGTTTGGTTTTATGCAGAGGCTAAAAACTTGGTGGAACTCCAAACACCCAGAATTAGACTTTTCCCCAAAACATTTAAATGAACAAGAAAAACGTATCGTTAGATGTAAATTGATACATCTAACGG
>OZ024741.1:389219914-389324989 GCA_964016885.1 Eledone cirrhosa
TACACTTGTGACAATTATTGACACATAGTGTTGGGCCCATGGTACCATGCGACGACAAGTGCAGAGAGATCTCCAGATATAAAGCAATGCCTGTGCCGTGAAGCTTTTATAGTGAGCAAAGGCACTACACAAAGCCAGTCCCACTCTCTTAACCAAGATGATATTTACCAAAAAGAAGAACAAGTCAACATCATTGGATACCATCAGGGTTGCAGGTGTTATATCAGAGTTTTCCTTCTTCTAGAATTCTGCCTTGACAAAGGCTAAGGGGTCATCTCTCCCGGTGATTTTGGATGGCCATTGACTCTTAAGTGCTCCTTTGCCCTTTGACAGGTTTGTACATACATGGTGGTGGCTGCCAACTCGTTTTCGAGTACGGCCACTACTTTATATCCATGTAGGAGAACGCCTACCGATGCGCTGAACGAGTGTGATTTTTTAGTCCAGCCAGCGTATTGAAAACTCTGGTACAAACACTAACTTGTGACAATTATTGACACATAGTGCTGGGCCCATGGTACCATGTGAGGACAAGTGCAGAGAGATCTCCAGATATAAAGCAATGCCTATGCCGTGAAGCTTTTATAGTGAGCAAAGGCACTGCACAAAGCCAGTCCCACTCTCTTAACCAAGATGATATTTACCAAAAAGAAGAACAAGTCAACATCATTGGATACCATCACTGTTGCAGGTGTTATATCAGAGTTTTCCTTCTCCTAGAATTCTGCCTTGACAAAGGCTAAGTGGTCATCTCTCCCGGTGATTTTGGATGGCCATTGACTCTTAAGAGCTCCTTTGCCCTTTGACAGGTTTTGTTTTTAGTCCTGCGGGATGTCCAAAGTCACCCTCCTCACCAAGAAACCTTGGTGGGGTTGCCAGTTTAGTCGCCAACGTCCCGACCATGAGACAGGTTGTACTGGGATACATACATACATACATACATACATACATACATACATACATACATACATACATACATACATACATACATTTATGCAGAACTGATGAGAAATCTGTAGATACTCCAGATTTATGCCTGTGATTATTGGGGCACTGGGATATGTTAGTAACTGCCTCAATACAAATCTTGAGAAGCTAGGCTTCACAGGAACAGAAAGAACACAACTAGTTAGGAAATTACAAGTACAATCCATTAATGGAACAGTAAAAATATGTAAAACATTCCAAAAATTTTGCATCTAATAACTGCATATACACATGTACAGATACAAAGCATATACACATGCACACATACAACTCAAACATCCAGATCCACACATACAATAACATCCATATCTACACATGCATGCATACATACATATCTGCCTAGTTGATGTTGTGTAAATTCCAATGAGAGAGTCTTGTGTCTATGTTAGAAACCGACTCTCTCTCTATTGGTAAAATTTTGTGAAATTATAAAACCAGAAGAACATACATACATACATACATACATACATACATACATACATACATACATACATACATACATACATGGTGGCTGCCAACTCGTTTTCGAGTACGGCCACTACTTTATATCCATGTAGGAGAACCCCTACCGATGCGCTAAACAAGTGTGACTTTTAGTCCAGCCAGCGACTTGAAAACTCTGGTACAAACACTACACCTGTGACAATTATTGACACATAGTGTTGGGCCTTTGGTACCATGTGACGACAAGTGTAGAGAGATCTCCAGATATAAAGCAATGCCTGTGCCGTGAAGCTTTTATAGTGAGCAAAGGCACTGCACAAAGCCAGTCCCACTCTCTTAACCAAGATGATATTTACCAAAAAGAAGAATAAGTCAACATCATTGGATACCATCAGGGTTGCAGGTGTTATATCAGAGTTTTCCTTCTCTTAGAATTCTGCCTTGACAAAGGCTAAGGGGTCATCTCTCCCGGTGATTTTGGATGGCCATTGACTCTTAAGAGCTCCTTTGCCAGGTTTTGTTTTTAGTCCTGCAGGATGTCCAAAGTCACCCTCCTCACCAAGAAACCTTGGTGGGGTTGCCAGTTTAGTCGCCAACGACCCGACCATGGGACAGGTTGTACTGGGATACATGTTACCAGTAGCACCAACTGGTGACCTGACATACATACATACATACATACATACATACATACATACATACATACATACATAGAAATGAATAAAGAAATGTCGTAGAAATATTTTCTTCGTTTATTGTCATTGGTGCTGTTTTATGTGGGTGTATTTGTGTGCGCGTGGTTTTGTGTTCGTGAATGAGTATATTTGCATGTGCGTATATGAGTGTATGTGCGTATTGTGGGTATGGTGTGGTGTGCGGTGGCCGGAAGCTGGGGAATGCTCGACCGAAAGAGTGCTTGACCGGAAGGGTGCTTGGCCGGAAGGGTGCTCGACCGGAGGGCCAGCAGATCGGTCTCTCTCTAGTGGTGACCAGGAAAGGTGTGGACGCGAGTTTTGCAGCTCTCGGGTGATAATGAGTTGGACGCACGTGGAAGAGGAGAAACCAGCCATGGGATTTAGCGGCGCCTATGAAAAGCGTAAGTGAGATAGATTTTTCTAACAACAAGCTATTTCGGGGCTGGAAACAGATCTGATTGAAAAAAAACAAACAAAAAAAAACTTTCTCGAAAACAAAGCTACTGGAAAGACAGAGAGGAGTCTGTTGTTGTTTTTATTACGTACCGCAAGACAAATTAGGATATGGCGACGAGACTACGAACGAGCGAAGCGATTAGGGCATTTACCGGTGAAGGCGATGTTGTCGCTTGGCTGCGAAAAGTCCGGCTGGTCGCAAGCTTACAGAAGATAGAAGATGTGGCTGGCCTCATGGCACTGTACTTCGAGGGGGACGCGTTGGTACTCTTCCTTGAGTTGGATGAACACAGCCAAAGGGATGCGCAAAAGATTGAGCGGCGCATGATGGAAGCGTTCGCGGAGGGACCGTTAGCCGCTTTTGCTAAGCTGGCAAGAATTAGATGGAACGGTGAACGCGTTGACATTTTCGCAGCGGAAATACGGCGATTGGCCATGTTGGCTGGGTATCAGGTGGAATGCGAACGCACGGTGCGGTTGGCGTTCATAAATGGATTTCCAGACGACTTGGCGGTGAAACTGCAGCAAGTCCCGGGTTACAAAGAAATGGAGATGTGTTCACTGGTGGAGCAAGCCCGTATCATAGCAGAAGATGCCAAGAAAAGTGTCGCGGCGATAACAACCACAGAGGCTCAAGACAGCTGGCAGAGAAATGGTGAAAAGGAGGCAATCACGGCACGCGGTCGCCCGCGAACGTTTAGAGGTCGCTGTTTTAGGTGCCAGGGCCCGCACATGGCGAGAGACTGTAGAGCATCAAGGCCGGAAATAATATGCTACCGGTGTAAGCGACCAGGCCACATCGCTACTAACTGCGACCAGGGAAGCGATCCAAGGGGAACTACTGCGCCGGTAGTTGCCCCTTACGAGTAGAGGCGCTGCCCGTGGTGGAAGTCTTCGTGAGGGGAAAGCCACAGCGAGCCCTCGTGAACACGGGCTGTACGACGACACTGGTGACCGCGGGGGTGGCGCAGAGGTGGCGAGGGAAGAGCAGCGTAAGGGCAGTCGACGGCAGGAAAATTGAATACCGAGGTCGCAGCGAGGTGGAGAAGGGCGTACGGGGAAGGGAAATAAGGCTTTCTGCCATCGTAGTTGACAACGTGGTGGATGGGATCGGCGTGGTTATGGGCATGGATGCAATTGGCCGGCTAGGAGGCGTCACAGTGAACAACGTCGGTGTGTCGTTTGGCGGCGCTGCATCGGTATGCGCTGTGAGTACGCGACAGGAGAACCAGAAGGCCCACGAGGAGAAATACCCCGCTTACACTGTGCAGGACAAAGACTTCAAGGCCGTGTTCGATGGACAGCGATGGGTTGTTGAGTGGTACTGGAAGGAAGAACCATCAACACTGAAAACCAAAGTGGGCTGCTATCAACACGCATTGAGAGGTAGAGAGATGGATTGAGGAGGGCATACTGCTTCCCTGGAAAGAGGAGGTGAAGTGCGGAGTATTGTGAAGTGAGATAGCTTTTTCTAACCACACATATATTAAACAATAACTTTTATGAAGCGTTGAACTGAATAATAAATAACATTCTATTGTAAAGCTTTGAGTTCTGTGTGTGTGTGTGTGTGTGTGTGCACGCATGCGCCACGTTTTATGCTATTTAAACAATTACTTTTACTGAATAATACATGAACTAGCTGCATGTATCGTGTCAAAATAATATATACGTATATCATAGTATGAGTTCCATATATGTGTGAGAGAGATAGAGATAGAATGGATGAGAGTGAATTCATTCCTTTAGCAGTGAAACATGGAAGCTAATCACGCTATATTTGTTGTGTGGATTTTTAAAATTATCAAAAGAAGAATCTAGACCATAATTTTGAAAATATATAAGCAGCTATTTATTTGTTTCTTTCTTCTACTACCAATAATATTCAAAAGCTAAATTTTATGTCTTCTGGAATAGCTCTGTGGTATTTTATACATAGAATATATAAAGGATTAATTTGGTGGTAATTCTTAGCTGCTCTCACCCCCTCTCTCTCTTTCCCTTTACATCTTCCTTTTCTCTATCTCCCCCCCCCCCCCCCTCTCGCGCTCTTTCTCACTCTTCCTCCTTTCTCTCTCTCTTCTCATTCTCTTTCTATCTAACTCTGTACAAAAGCTATAAATTAGTTAGTTGGGAAATGTGATGTTAAAGAATACAAACATGCGACTTTTTCAAAATAATGGATATTTGATCGTGGTTTTAACATTGAACTGTTCGAACTGCTAAGGGAATTCCTATGCCAGAGCTTCTGAATCCTTTTCTCAATTCCAGGCTACTAAAGGATTCTCCAATGTGTTCCCATAGCCATCATCATCATCATCATCATCATCATCATCATCATCATCATCATCATCATCATCATCGTCATCACCACCACCACCACCAGTCTTATGAGGTGATAGTATCACTTCAAAAGATGCCAGTAATTTGGGTTTGGTTAACACACGAACAGTCAAGAAGAGAAAGGAAGGAAAATCGCAAGGATTCTGCCATATCATAAATAGTTAATGATACTAAACATCGAGTTCCTTGGATTTCCATAGCCATTGTTAAGAAACCTCTACTCCACGTGTTCGCTAACTCTGCTAGAAATAGTGACCAAATTTTCCTCAAACCACACCCCAAAGAAGTTACATTAGATATTGTTCGACTCAGGCATTTACAAAAAAAATTGTGTTGGTCATGGCTGGAACACCTTTAGTAATATATCTGCTCGCTAAGATCTAACTTGAAGCTGAACAACAGCATACACAGTTTTAATGGTAAACCCCATTACAGGTTTTCATTGAAGGGGCTTAAGCATATTGTAAATGTGTACAGAATCGGTAGAGCGTCGAACATGTTTTGCGGCATATAGTTACGTCCCTTTACGATCTGAGTTCAAATCCCGCCGAGGTTAACATTGCCTTTCATCCTTTCGGGATCGATAAAATAAAGTACCAGTAATGAACTGGGATAATTGCTGGCTTTGTGCCAAAAGTAGAAACAATTACTATTACGAGATGAGAGTGACGTCTTCTCCCTCTTTCTGTCACACACACACACACACACACACACACACACACACACACTATCTCTCTCTCTCTCTCTCTCTCTCTCTCTAAACAAATGACGTCTTTTTCTCTCTCTATCTATGTAAACAACTTTCTCTTGGCGTTCCTCCTTTCTCTATATAGGATGAGGGTGACGTCATAACTTTCTGCCTATATAACTCATTCCATCACCTCGAAAACACACGACGTTCCCTTTTCTCTCTCTATCTATGTACATATCTCTCACTTCGTGCTGCCCTCTCTATATAAAGTGAGCGTGACAGACGGACCGACGGACAGACAGACAGTGCTCTTATTATATAGACTAGACGAGGGCGACGGACAGACAGACAGTGCTCTTATTGTATAGACTAGACGAGGGCGACGGACAGACAGACAGTGCTCTTATTATATAGACTAGACGAGGGCAACAGACAGACAGACAGTGCTCTTATTATATAGACTAGACGAGGCTGACGGACAGAGAGACAGTGCTCTTATTATATAGACTAGACGAGGGCGACGGACAGACAGACAGTGCTCTTATTATATAGACTAGACGAGGGCGACAGACAGACAGACAGTGCTCTTATTATATAGACTAGACGAGGGCGACAGACAGACAGACAGTGCTTTTATTATATAGACTAGACGAGGCTGACGGACAGACAGACAGTGCTCTTATTGTATAGACTAGACGAGGGCGACGGACAGACAGAAAGTGCTCTTATTATATAGACTAGACGAGGGCGACAGACAGACAGACAGTGCTTTTATTATATAGACTAGACGAGGCCGACGGACAGACAGACAGTGCTCTTATTGTATAGACTAGACGAGGGCGACGGACAGACAGACAGTGCTCTTATTATATAGACTAGACGAGGGCGACGGACAGACAGACAGTGCTCTTATTATATAGACTAGACGAGGCTGACGGACAGAGAGACAGTGCTCTTATTATATAGACTAGACGAGGGCGACGGACAGACAGACAGTGCTCTTATTATATAGACTAGACGAGGCTGACGGACAGAGAGACAGTGCTCTTATTATATAGACTAGACGAGGGCGACGGACAGACAGACAGTGCTCTTATTATATAGACTAGACGAGGGCGACAGACAGACAGACAGTGCTCTTATTATATAGACTAGACGAGGGCGACAGACAGACAGACAGTGCTCTTATTATATAGACTAGACGAGGGCGACAGACAGACAGACAGTGCTTTTATTATATAGACTAGACGAGGCTGACGGACAGACAGACAGTGCTCTTATTGTATAGACTAGACGAGGGCGACGGACAGACAGAAAGTGCTCTTATTATATAGACTAGACGAGGGCGACAGACAGACAGACAGTGCTTTTATTATATAGACTAGACGAGGCCGACGGACAGACAGACAGTGCTCTTATTGTATAGACTAGACGAGGGCGATGGACAGACAGACAGTGCTCTTATTATATAGACTAGACGAGGGCGACAGACAGACAGACAGTGCTTTTATTATATAGACTAGACGAGGCTGACGGACAGACAGACAGTGCTCTTATTGTATAGACTAGACGAGGGCGACGGACAGACAGACAGTGCTCTTATTATATAGACTAGACGAGGGCGACAGACAGACAGACAGTGCTCTTATTATATAGACTAGACGAGGGCGACAGACAGACAGACAGTGCTTTTATTATATAGACTAGACGAGGCTGACGGACAGACAGACAGTGCTCTTATTGTATAGACTAGACGAGGGCGACGGACAGACAGACAGTGCTCTTATTATATAGACTAGACGAGGGCGACAGACAGACAGACAGTGCTCTTATTATATAGACTAGACGAGGGCGACAGACAGACAGACAGTGCTTTTATTATATAGACTAGACGAGGCTGACGGACAGACAGACAGTGCTCTTATTGTATAGACTAGACGAGGGCGACGGACAGACAGAAAGTGCTCTTATTATATAGACTAGACGAGGGCGACAGACAGACAGACAGTGCTTTTATTATATAGACTAGACGAGGCCGACGGACAGACAGACAGTGCTCTTATTGTATAGACTAGACGAGGGCGACGGACAGACAGACAGTGCTCTTATTATATAGACTAGACGAGGGCGACGGACAGACAGACAGTGCTCTTATTATATAGACTAGACGAGGGCGACGTACAGACAGAGTATATATATATATTACACACACAGAAATGTATATATATTTCTATGTGTATATATATATTACACACACAGAAATGTATATATATTTCTGTGCGTATATATATATATATTTCTGTGTGTGTATATATATATTACACACACACAGAAATGTATATATGTTTCTGTAGCACTCCTCAATTCCCCCCTCTCTCCCTCCCGTTATCCCCCTCTTGTAGTTTCTCTCTCTACGCGTGCGCAAAAAACATTCGCACGTGCGCACGTGTTTCCCCTGTCGGACAGACAGAGAAATTGCTGGTTATATATTATAAGGAGACGAGGGCGACGGACAGACAGACAGTGCTCTTATTATATAGACTAGACGAGGCTGACGGACAGACAGACAGTGCTCTTATTATATAGACTAGACGAGGCTGAAGGACAGACAGACAGTGCTCTTATTATATAGACTAGACGAGGGCGACAGACAGACAGTGCTTTTATTATATAGACTAGACGAGAGCGACGGACAGACAGACAGTGCTCTTATTATATAGACTAGACGAGGCTGACGGACAGACAGACACTGCTTTTATTATATAGACTAGACGAGGCTGACGGACAGACAGACAGTGCTCTTATTATATAGACTAGACGAGGGCGACGGACAGACAGACAGTGCTCTTATTATATAGACTAGACGAGGGCGACGGACAGACAGACAGTGCTTTTATTATATAGACTAGACGAGGCTGACGGACAGACAGACAGTGATCTTATTATATAGACTAGACGAGGGCGACGGACAGACAGACAGTGCTCTTATTATATAGACTAGACGAGGCTGACGGACAGACAGACAGTGCTTTTATTATATAGACTAGACGAGGGCGACGGACAGACAGACAGTGCTCTTATTATATAGACTAGACGAGGGCGACGGACAGACAGACAGTGCTCTTATTATATAGACTAGACGAGGCTGACGGACAGACAGACAGTGCTCTTATTATATAGACTAGACGAGGGCGACGGACAGACAGACAGTGCTTTTATTATATAGACTAGACGAGGGCGACGGACAGACAGACAGTGCTCTTATTATATAGACTAGACGAGGGCGACGGACAGACAGACAGTGCTCTTATTATATAGACTAGACGAGGGCGACGGACAGACAGACAGTGCTCTTATTATATAGACTAGACGAGGCTGACGGACAGACAGACAGTGCTCTTATTATATAGACTAGACGAGGCTGACAGACAGACAGTGCTCTTATTATATAGACTAGACGAGGGCGACGGACAGACAGAGCTCTTATTATATAGACTAGACGAGGGCGACGGACACACAGACAGTGCTCTTATTATATAGACTAAACGAGGCAGACGGACAGACAGACAGTGCTCTTATTATATAGACTAAACGAGGCCGACGGACAGACAGACAGTGCTCTTATTATATAGACTAAACGAGGCAGACGGACAGACAGACAGTGCTCTTATTATATAGACTAAACGAGGCCGACGGACAGACAGTGCTCTTATTATATAGACTAGACGAGGGCGACGGACAGACAGAGCTCTTATTATATAGACTAGACGAGGCCGACGGACAGACAGACAGTGCTCTTATTATATAGACTAGACGAGGGCGACAGACAGACAGTGCTCTTATTGTATAGACTAGACGAGGGCGACGGACAGACAGACAGTGCTCTTTTTATATAGACTAGACGAGGCCGACGGACAGACAGACAGTGCTCTTATTATATAGATTAGACGAGGCCGACGGACAGACAGACAGTGCACTTATTATATAGACTAGACGAGGCTGACGGACAGACAGACAGTGCACTTATTATATAGACTAGACGAGAGCGACAGACAGACAGTGCTTTTATTATATAGACTAGACTAGCAGAAAACCACCTGGTGGGCGGTTTTCTGCTAGCAAATCTAGTGTATATACTGATATTGTTGAGATTTGGATGAGAAATGTTTTCGGCACCACATGTTCACCGTCTCTCGATGTGTCTTTTATGCATGTATAAATATATATGTTATCTACAAGGTGAAATCTTTGAAATAAATATATGTTAAAACGAAAAAGGAGAAAAAGAGATTAGTGACGGAAATATAAACGTTATGATACATAAACGTTATGATATAACGATGGAAATATATCTTCAAATGGTCCTTGGCATGGTGTCAAGTCAGAACCGCCTCGAACTGGTTACTTCTGGCTTGTGCAAGGTGTCTCTATAGCAACCAGCGATTCCCTCGGCCTCAGTGACCAAAGTCAGTGGAGATGGGAAGGTAATGTTTCTATAGCGACAGTGTTTCTCTTCGTAGTACCAAAGTGGAGAAAGGAAGGGGAAGGTAATATTTCTGTAGCACCTACATTTGAGTTTTAGAGAAGGACAGACAGACAGACAGACAGACAAACAGAGAAATGTCCATATATTTCTGTGTGTGTGTATATATATATATATTACACACACAGAAATGTATATATATTTCTGTGTGTGTATATATATATATATATATATATTACACACACAGAAATGTATATATATTTCTGTGTGTATATATATATATATATTACACACACAGAAATGTATATATATTTCTGTGTGTATATATATATATATATTACACACACAGAAATGTATATATATTTCTTAGAACAAAATTATTATTAATGTTTTGCTGTTCATAACAATTGGAATTGAAAATTACTTTTGAAATTATTAGTTATTTTACTAATGCTTAGATATGTAAAAATGAAGCAATGTTTCTAATAATTGTTTCTACTTTTGGCACAAGGCCAGCAATTTCCCAGCACATTACTAGTACTTTATTTTATCGACCCCGTGAGGATCAAAGGCAAAGTTAACCTCGGCGGTATTTGAACCCAGACCGTAAAGGGACGTAACTCCATGCTATGAAGCATATATATATATACACACACAGAAATTTATATATATTTCTGTGTGTGTATATATATATATATATATATATATTACACACACAGAAATGTATATATATTTCTGTGTGTATATATATATTACACACACAGAAATATATATATATTTCTGTGTGTATATATATATATATTTCTGTGTGTGTATATATATATTACACACACACAGAAATGTATATATGTTTCTGTAGCACTCCTCAATTCCCCCTCTCTCTCTCTCCCGCTATCCTCCTCTTGTAGTTTCTCTCTCTACGCGTGCGCAAAAAACATTCGCACGTGCGCACGTGTTTCCCCTGTCGGACAGACAGAGAAATTGCTGGTTATATATTATAAGGAGTCGAGGGCGACTGACAGACAGACAGTGCTCTTATTATATAGACTAGACGAGGGCGACGGACAGACAGACAGTGCTCTTATTATATAGACTAGACGAGGCTGACGGACAGACAGACAGTGCTCTTATTATATAGACTAGACGAGGCTGACGGACAGACAGACAGTGCTCTTATTATATAGACTAGACGAGGCTGACGGATAGACAGACAGTGCTCTTATTATATAGACTAGACGAGGGCGACGGACAGACAGACAGTGCTCTTATTATATAGACTAGACGAGGCTGACGGACAGACAGACAGTGCTCTTATTATATAGACTAGACGAGGCTGATGGACAGACAGACAGTGCTCTTATTATATAGACTAGACGAGGGCGACGGACAGACAGACAGTGCTTTTATTATATAGACTAGACGAGGGCGACGTACAGACAGACAGTGCTTTTATTATATAGACTAGACGAGGGCGACGGACAGACAGACAGTGCTTTTATTATATAGACAAGACGAGGCTGACGGACAGACAGACAGTGCTCTTATTATATAGACTAGACGAGGGCGACGGACAGACAGACAGACAGTGCTCTTATTATATAGACTAGACGAGGCCGACAGACAGACAGACAGTGCTCTTATTATATAGAATAGACGAGGGCGACGGACAGACAGACAGACAGTGCTCTTATTATATAGACTAGACGAGGGCGACGGACAGACAGACAGTGCTCTTATTATATAGACTAGACTAGGCCGACGGACAGACAGACACTGCTCTTATTATATAGACTAGACGAGGGCGACGGACAGACAGACAGGGCTTTTATTATATAGACTAGACGAGGCTGACGGACAGACAGACAGTGCTCTTATTATATAGACTAGACGAGGGCGACGGACAGACAGACAGTGCTTTTATTATATAGACTAGACGAGGCTGACGGACAGACAGACAGTGCTCTTATTATATAGACTAGACGAGGCTGACGGACAGACAGACAGTGCTCTTATTATATAGACTAGACGAGGCTGACGGACAGACAGTGCTCTATTTATATAGACTAGACGAGGCTGACGGACAGACAGACAGTGCTCTTATTATATAGACTAGACGAGGGCGACGGACAGACAGACAGTTCTCTTATTATATAGACTAGACGAGGGCGATGGACAGACAGACAGACAGTGCTCTTATTATATAGACTAGACGAGGCTGACGGACAGACAGACAGTGCTCTTATTATATAGACTAGACGAGGGCGACGGACAGACAGACAGTGCTCTTATTATATAGACTAGACGAAGCTGACGGACAGACAGACAGTGCTCTTATTATATAGACTAGACGAGGCTGACGGACAGACAGACAGTGCTCTTATTATATAGACTAGACGAGGGCGACGGACAGACAGACAGACAGACAGTGCTCTTATTATATAGACTAGACGAGGCTGACGGACAGACAGACAGTGCTCTTATTATATAGACTAGACGAGGCTGACGGACAGATAGACAGTGCTCTTATTATATAGACTAGACGAGGCTGACGGACAGACAGACAGTGCTCTTATTATATAGACTAGACGAGGGCAACGGACAGACAGACAGTGCTCTTATTATATAGACTAGACGAGGCTGATGGACAGACAGACAGTGCTCTTATTATATAGACTAGACGAGGGCGACGGACAGACAGACAGTGCTTTTATTATATAGACTAGACGAGGGCGACAGACAGACAGACAGTGCTTTTATTATATAGACTAGACGAGGGCGACGTACAGACAGACAGTGCTCTTATTATATAGACTAGACGAGGCTGACGGACAGACAGACAGTGCTCTTATTATATAGACTAGACGAGGGCGACGGACAGACAGACAGTGCTCTTATTATATAGACTAGACGAGGGCGACGGACAGACAGACAGTGCTTTTATTATATAGACTAGACGAGGGCGACGGACAGACAGACAATGCTCTTATTATATAGACTAGACGAGGCCGACAGACAGACAGACAGTGCTCTTATTATATAGACTAGACGAGGGCGACGGCCAGACAGACAGACAGTGCTCTTATTATATAGACTAGACGAGGCTGACTGACAGACAGACAGTGCTCTTATTATATAGACTAGACGAGGCTGACGGACAGACAGACAGTGCTCTTATTATATAGACTAGACGAGGCCGACAGACAGACAGACAGTGCTCTTATTATATAGACAAGACGAGGGCGACGGACAGACAGACAGATAGTGCTCTTATTATATAGACTAGACGAGGCTGACGGACAGACAGACAGTGCTCTTATTATATAGACTAGACGAAGCTGACGGACAGACAGACAGTGCTCTTATTATATAGACTAGACGAGGGCGACGGACAGACAGACAGTCCTTTTATTATATAGACTAGACGAGGCTGACGGACAGACAGACAGTGCTCTTATTATATAGACTAGACGAGGGCGACGGACAGACAGACAGTGCTTTTATTATATAGACTAGACGAGGCTTACGGACAGACAGACAGTGCTCTTATTATATAGACTAGACGAGGCTGACGGACAGACAGACAGTGCTCTTATTATATAGACTAGACGAGGCTGACGGACAGACAGACAGTGCTCTTATTATATAGACTAGACGAGGCTGACGGACAGACACACAGTGCTCTTATTATATAGACTAGACGAGGCTGACGGACAGACAGACAGTGCTCTTATTATATAGACTAGACGAGGCTGACGGACAGACAGACAGTGCTCTTATTATATAGACTAGACGAGGGCGACGGACAGACAGACAGACAGTGCTCTTATTATATAGACTAGACGAGGCTGACGGACAGACAGACAGTGCTCTTATTATATAGACTAGACGAGGCTGACGGACAGACAGACAGTGCTCTTATTATATAGACTAGACGAGGGCGACGGACAGAGAGACAGTGCTTTTATTATATAGACTAGACGAGGGCGACGGACAGACAGACAGTGCTCTTATTATATAGACTAGACGTGGCTGACGGATAGACAGACAGTGCTCTTATTATATAGACTAGACGAGGCTGACGGACAGACAGACAGTGCTCTTATTATATAGACTAGACGAGGGCGACGGACAGACAGACAGTGCTTTTATTATATAGACTAGACGAGGCGACGTACAGACAGACAGTGCTTTTATTATATAGACTAGACGAGGGCGACGGACAGACAGACAGTGCTCTTATTATATAGACAAGACGAGGCTGACGGACAGACAGACAGTGCTCTTATTATATAGACTAGTCGAGGGCGACGGACAGACAGACAGACAGTGCTCTTATTATATAGACTAGACGAGGCTGACGGACAGACAGACAGTGCTCTTATTGTATAGACAAGACGAGGCTGACGGACAGACAGACAGTGCTCTTATTATATAGACTAGACGAGGCCGACAGACAGACAGACAGTGCTCTTATTATATAGACTAGACGATGGCGACGGACAGGCAGACAGACAGTGCTCTTATTATATAGACTAGACGAGGGCGACGGACAGACAGACAGTGCTCTTATTATATAGACTAGACGAGGCCGACGGACAGACAGACACTGCTCGTATTATATAGACTAGACGAGGCTGACGGACAGACAGACAGTGCTCTTATTATATAGACTAGAGGAGGCTGACGGACAGACAGACAGTTCTCTTATTATATAGACTAGACGAGGGCGATGGACAGACAGACAGACAGTGCTCTTATTATATAGACTAGACGAGGCTGACGGACAGACAGACAGTGCTCTTATTATATAGACTAGACGAGGGCGACGGACAGACAGACAGTGCTCTTATTATATAGACTAGACGAGGCTGATGGACAGACAGACAGTGCTCTTATTATATAGACTAGACGAGGCTGACGGACAGACAGACAGTGCTCTTATTATATAGACTAGACGAGGGCGACGGACAGACAGACAGTGCTCTTATTATATAGACTAGACGAGGCTGACGGACAGACAGACAGTGCTCTTATTATATAGACTAGACGAGGCTGACGGACAGATAGACAGTGCTCTTATTATATAGACTAGACGAGGCTGACGGACAGACAGACAGTGCTCTTATTATATAGACTAGACGAGGGCGACGGACAGACAGACAGTTCTCTTATTATATAGACTAGACGAGGGCGATGGACAGACAGACAGACAGTGCTCTTATTATATAGACTAGACGAGGCTGACGGACAGACAGACAGTGCTCTTATTATATAGACTAGACGAGGGCGACGGACAGACAGACAGTGCTCTTATTATATAGACTAGACGAAGCTGACGGACAGACAGACAGTGCTCTTATTATATAGACTAGACGAGGCTGACGGACAGACAGACAGTGCTCTTATTATATAGACTAGACGAGGGCGACGGACAGACAGACAGACAGTGCTCTTATTATATAGACTAGACGAGGCTGACGGACAGACAGACAGTGCTCTTATTATATAGACTAGACGAGGCTGACGGACAGATAGACAGTGCTCTTATTATATAGACTAGACGAGGCTGACGGACAGACAGACAGTGCTCTTATTATATAGACTAGACGAGGGCGACGGACAGACAGACAGTGCTCTTATTATATAGACTAGACGAGGGCGACGGACAGACAGACAGTGCTTTTATTATATAGACTAGACGAGGGCGACGGACAGACAGACAGTGCTCTTATTATATAGACTAGACGAGGCCGACAGACAGACAGACAGTGCTCTTATTATATAGACTAGACGAGGGCGACGGCCAGACAGACAGACAGTGCTCTTATTATATAGACTAGACGAGGCTGACGGACAGACAGACAGTGCTCTTATTATATAGACTAGACGAGGCCGACAGACAGACAGACAGTGCTCTTATTATATAGACTAGACGAGGGCGACGGACAGACAGACAGCCAGTGCTCTCATTATATAGACTAGACGAGGCTGACGGACAGACAGACAGTGCTCTTATTATATAGACTAGACGAAGCTGACGGACAGACAGACAGTGCTCTTATTATATAGACTAGACGAGGGCGACGGACAGACAGACAGTGCTTTTATTATATAGACTAGACGAGGCTGACGGACAGACAGACAGTGCTCTTATTATATAGACTAGACGAGGGCGACGGACAGACAGACAGTGCTTTTATTATATAGACTAGACGAGGCTGACGGACAGACAGACAGTGCTCTTATTATATAGACTAGACGAGGCTGACGGACAGACAGACAGTGCTCTTATTATATAGACTAGACGAGGCTGAGGGACAGACAGAGCAGTGCTCTTATTATATAGACTAGACGAGGCTGACAGACAGACAGACAGTGCTCTTATTATATAGACTAGACGAGGCTGACGGACAGACAGACAGTGCTCTTATTATATAGACTAGACGAGGCTGACGGACAGACAGACAGTGCTCTTATTATATAGACTAGACGAGGGCGAAGGACAGACAGACAGACAGTGCTCTTATTATATAGACTAGACGAGGCTGACGGACAGACAGACAGTGCTCTTATTATATAGACTAGACGAGGCTGACGGACAGACAGACAGTGCTCTTATTATATAGACTAGACGTGGCTGACGGATAGACAGACAGTGCTCTTATTATATAGACTAGACGAGGGCGACGGACAGACAGACATTGCTCTTATTATATAGACTAGACGAGGCTGACGGACAGACAGACAGTGCTCTTATTATATAGACTAGACGAGGCTGACGGACAGACAGACAGTGCTCTTATTATATAGACTAGACGAGGGCGACGGACAGACAGACAGTGCTTTTATTATATAGACTAGACGAGGGCGACGTACAGACAGACAGTGCTTTTATTATATAGACTAGACGAGGGCGACGGACAGACAGACAGTGCTCTTATTATATAGACAAGACGAGGCTGACGGACAGACAGACAGTGCTCTTATTATATAGACTAGACGAGGGCGACGGACAGACAGACAGACAGTGCTCTTATTATATAGACTAGACGAGGCTGACGGACAGACAGACAGTGCTCTTATTGTATAGACTAGACGAGGCTGACGGACAGACAGACAGTGCTCTTATTATATAGACTAGACGAGGCCGACAGACAGACAGACAGTGCTCTTATTATATAGACTAGACGAGGGCGACGGACAGACAGACAGTGCTCTTATTATATAGACTAGACGAGGCCGACGGACAGACAGACACTGCTCGTATTATATAGACTAGACGAGGCTGACGGACAGACAGACAGTGCTCTTATTATATAGACTAGACGAGGCTGACGGACAGACAGACAGTGCTCTTATTATATAGACTAGACGAGGCTGACGGACAGACAGACAGTGCTCTTATTATATAGACTAGACGAGGGCGACGGACAGACAGACAGTGCTCTTATTATATAGACTAGACGAGGCTGATGGACAGACAGACACTGCTCGTATTATATAGACTAGACGAGGCTGACGGACAGACAGACAGTGCTCTTATTATATAGACTAGACGAGGCTGACGGACAGACAGACAGTTCTCTTATTATATAGACTAGACGAGGGCGATGGACAGACAGACAGACAGTGCTCTTATTATATAGACTAGACGAGGCTGACGGACAGACAGACAGTGCTCTTATTATATAGACTAGACGAGGGCGACGGACAGACAGACAGTGCTTTTATTATATAGACTAGACGAGGCTGACGGACAGACAGACAGTGCTCTTATTATATAGACTAGACGAGGGCGACGGACAGACAGACAGTGCTTTTATTATATAGACTAGACGAGGCTGACGGACAGACAGACAGTGCTCTTATTATATAGACTAGACGAGGCTGACGGACAGACAGACAGTGCTCTTATTATATAGACTAGACGAGGCTGAGGGACAGACAGACAGTGCTCTTATTATATAGACTAGACGAGGCTGACGGACAGACAGACAGTGCTCTTATTATATAGACTAGACGAGGCTGACGGACAGACAGACAGTGCTCTTATTATATAGACTAGACGAGGCTGACGGACAGACAGACAGTGCTCTTATTATATAGACTAGAAGAGGGCGACGGACAGACAGACAGACAGTGCTCTTATTATATAGACTAGACGAGGCTGACGGACAGACAGACACTGCTCTTATTATATAGACTAGACGAGGCTGACGGACAGACAGACAGTGCTCTTATTATATAGACTAGACGAGGGCGACGGACAGACAGACATTGCTCTTATTATATAGACTAGACGAGGCTGACGGACAGACAGACAGTGCTCTTATTATATAGACTAGACGAGGCTGACGGACAGACAGACAGTGCTCTTATTATATAGACTAGACGAGGGCGACGGACAGACAGACAGTGCTTTTATTATATAGACTAGACGAGGGCGACGTACAGACAGACAGTGCTTTTATTATATAGACTAGACGAGGGCGACGGACAGACAGACAGTGCTCTTATTATATAGACAAGACGAGGCTGACGGACAGACAGACAGTGCTCTTATTATATAGACTAGACGAGGGCGACGGACAGACAGACAGACAGTGCTCTTATTATATAGACTAGACGAGGCTGACGGACAGACAGACAGTGCTCTTATTGTATAGACTAGACGAGGCTGACGGACAGACAGACAGTGCTCTTATTATATAGACTAGACGAGGCCGACAGACAGACAGACAGTGCTCTTATTATATAGACTAGACGAGGGCGACGGACAGACAGACAGACAGTGCTTTTATTATATAGACTAGACGAGGGCGACGGACAGACAGACAGTGCTCTTATTATATAGACTAGACGAGGCCGACGGACAGACAGACACTGCTCGTATTATATAGACTAGACGAGGCTGACGGACAGACAGACAGTGCTCTTATTATATAGACTAGACGAGGCTGACGGACAGACAGACAGTTCTCTTATTATATAGACTAGACGAGGGCGATGGACAGACAGACAGACAGTGCTCTTATTATATAGACTAGACGAGGCTGACGGACAGACAGACAGTGCTCTTATTATATAGACTAGACGAGGGCGACGGACAGATAGACAGTGCTCTTATTATATAGACTAGACGAGGCTGATGGACAGACAGACAGTGCTCTTATTATATAGACTAGACGAGGCTGACGGACAGACAGACAGTGCTCTTATTATATAGACTAGACGAGGGCGACGGACAGACAGACAGTGCTCTTATTATATAGACTAGACGAGGCTGACGGACAGACAGACAGTGCTCTTATTATATAGACTAGACGAGGCTGAAGGACAGATAGACAGTGCTCTTATTATATAGACTAGACGAGGCTGACGGACAGACAGACAGTGCTCTTATTATATAGACTAGACGAGGGCGACGGACAGACAGACAGTGCTCTTATTATATAGACTAGACGAGGCTGACGGACAGACAGACAGTGCTCTTATTATATAGACTAGACGAGGCTGACGGACAGACAGACAGTGCTCTTATTATATAGACTAGACGAGGGCGACGGACAGACAGACAGTGCTTTTATTATATAGACTAGACGAGGGCGACGGACAGACAGACAGTGCTTTTATTATATAGACTAGACGAGGGCGACGTACAGACAGACAGTGCTTTTATTATATAGACTGGACGAGGGCGACGGACAGACAGACAGTGCTCTCATTATATAGACAAGACGAGGCTGGCGGACAGACAGACAGTGCTCTTATTATATAGACTAGACGAGGCCGACGGACAGACAGACAGTGCTCTTATTATATAGACTAGACGAGGCCGACGGACAGACAGACAGTGCTCTTATTATATAGACTAGACGAGGCCGACGGACAGACAGACAGTGCTCTTATTATATAGACTAGACGAGGCCGACGGACAGACAGACAGTGTTCTTATTATATAGACTAGACGAGGCCGACGGACAGACAGACAGTGCTCTTATTATATAGACTAGACGTGGCTGACGGATAGACAGACAGTGCTCTTATTATATAGACTAGACGAGGCTGACTGACAGACAGACAGTGCTCTTATTATATAGACTAGACGAGGGCGACGGACAGACAGACAGTGCTCTTATTATATAGACTAGACGAGGCTGACGGACAGACAGACAGTGCTCTTATTATATAGACTAGACGTGGCTGACGGATAGACAGACAGTGCTCTTATTATATAGACTAGACGAGGCTGACTGACAGACAGACAGTGCTCTTATTATATAGACTAGACGAGGGCGACTTACAGACAGACAGTGCTCTTATTATATAGACTAGACGAGGCTGACGGACAGACAGACAGTGCTCTTATTATATAGACTAGACGAGGCCGACGGACAGACAGACAGTGCTCTTATTATATAGACTAGACGAGGGCGACTTACAGACAGACAGTGCTCTTATTATATACACTAGACGAGGCTGACGGACAGACAGACAGTGCTCTTATTATATAGACTAGACGTGGCTGACGGATAGACAGACAGTGCTCTTATTATATAGACTAGACGAGGCTGACGGACAGACAGACAGTGCTCTTATTATATAGACTAGACGAGGCTGACGGACAGACAGACAGTGCTCTTATTATATAGACTAGACGAGGCTGACTGACAGACAGACAGTGCTCTTATTATATAGACTAGACGAGGGCGACTTACAGACAGACAGTGCTCTTATTATATAGACTAGACGAGGCTGACGGACAGACAGACAGTGCTCTTATTATATAGACTAGACGTGGCTGACGGATAGACAGACAGTGCTCTTATTATATAGACTAGACGAGGCTGACGGACAGACAGACAGTGCTCTTATTATATAGACTAGACGAGGGCGACGGACAGACAGACAGTGCTCTTATTATATAGACTAGACGAGGCTGACGGACAGACAGACAGTGCTCTTATTATATAGACTAGACGAGGCCGACGGACAGACAGACAGTGCTCTTATTATATAGACTAGACGAGGGCGACGTACAGACAGAGAGTGCTTTTATTATATAGACTAGACGAGGGCGACGGACAGACAGACAGTGCTCTTATTATATAGACTAGACGAGGGCGACAGACAGACAGTGCTCTTATTATATAGACTAGAGGAGGGCGACAGACAGACAGTGCTCTTATTATATAGACTAGACGAGGCCGACGGACAGACAGACAGTGCTCTTATTATATAGACTAGACGAGGGCGACGTACAGACAGACAGTGCTTTTATTATATAGACTAGACGAGGGCGACGGACAGACAGACAGTGCTCTTATTATATAGACTAGACGAGGGCGACAGACAGACAGACAGTGCTCTTATTGTATAGACTAGACGAGGCCGACGGACAGACAGACAGTGCTTTTATTATATAGACTAGACGAGGGCGACAGACAGACAGACAATGCTCTTATTATATAGACTAGACGAGGGCGACGGACAGACAGACAGTGCTTTTATTATTTAGACTAGACGAGGGCGACAGACAGACAGACAGTGCTCTTATTATATAGACTAGACGAGGGCGACGGACAGACAGACAGTGCTCTTATTATATAGACTAGACGAGGCTGACGGACAGAGAGACAGTGCTTTTATTATATAGACTAGACGAGGGCGACGGACAGACAGACAGTGCTCTTATTATATAGACTAGACGAGGGCGACGGACAGACAGACAGTGCTCTTATTATATAGACTAGACGAGGGGGACGGACAGACAGACAGTGCTCTTATTATATAGACTAGACGAGGGCGACGGACAGACAGACAGTGCTCTTATTATATAGACTAGACGAGGCCGAAGGACAGACAGACAGTGCTCTTATTATATAGACTAGACGAGGGCGACGTACAGACAGACAGTGCTTATATTATATAGACTAGACGAGGGCGACGGACAGACAGACAGTGCTCTTATTATATAGACTAGACGAGGCCGACAGACAGACAGACAGACAGTGCTCTTATTATATAGACTAGACGAGGGCGACGGACAGACAGACAGTGCTCTTATTATATAGACTAGACTAGGCCGACGGACAGACAGACAGTGCTCTTATTATATAGACTAGACGAGGGCGACAGACAGACAGACAGTGCTCTTATTATATAGACTAGACGAGGGCGACAGACAGATAGACAGTGCTCTTATTATATAGACTAGACGAGGGCGACAGACAGATAGACAGTGCTCTTATTATATAGACTAGACTAGGCCGACAGACAGACAGACAGTGCTCTTATTATATAGACTAGACGAGGGCGACGTACAGACAGACAGTGCTTTTATTATATAGACTAGACGAGGGCGACGGACAGACAGACAGTGCTCTTATTATATAGACTAGACGAGGGCGACAGACAGACAGACAGTGCTCTTATTATATAGACTAGACGAGGGCGACAGACAGACAGACAGTGCTCTTATTATATAGACTAGACGAGGGCGACGGACAGACAGACAGTGCTCTTATTATATAGACTAGACGAGGTTGACGGACAGACAGACAGTGCTTTTATTATATAGACTAGACGAGGGCGACAGACAGACAGACAGTGCTCTTATTATATAGACTAGACGAGGGCGACGGACAGACAGACAGTGCTCTTATTATATAGACTAGACGAGGGCGACAAACAGACAGTGCTCTTATTATATAGACTAGACGAGGGCGACAGACAGACAGACAGTGCTCTTATTATATAGACTAGACGAGGGCGACAGACAAACAGACAGTGCTCTTATTATATAGACTAGACGAGGGCGACAAACAGACAGACAGTGCTCTTATTATATAGACTAGACGAGGGCGACGGACAGGCAGACAGTGCTCTTATTATATAGACTAGACGAGGGCGACAGACAGACAGACAGTGCTGTTATTATATAGACTAGACGAGGGCGACAGACAGACAGACAGTGCTCTTATTATATAGACTAGCCGAGGGCGACAGACAGACAGACAGTGCTCCTATTATATAGACTAGACGAGGGCGACGGACAGACAGACAGTGCTCTTATTATATAGACTAGACGAGGGCGACGGACAGACAGACAGTGCTCTTATTATATAGACTAGACGAGGGCGACGGACAGACAGACAGTGCTCTTATTATATAGACTAGACGAGGGCGACGGACAGACAGACAGTGCTCTTATTATATAGACTAGACGAGGCTGACGGACAGACAGACAGTGCTCTTATTATATAGACTAGACGAGGCCGACGGACAGACAGACAGTGCTTTTATTATATAGACTAGACAAGGGCGACGGACAGACAGACAGTGCTTTTATTATATAGACTAGACGAGGCTGACGGACAGACAGACAGTGCTCTTATTATATAGACTAGACGAGGGCGACGGACAGACAGACAGTGCTCTTATTATATAGACTAGACGAGGGCAACGGACAGACAGACAGTGCTCTTATTATATAGACTAGACGAGGGTGACGGACAGACAGACAGTGCTTTTATTATATAGACTAGACGAGGGCGACGGACAGACAGACAGTGCTTTTATTATATAGACTAGACGAGGCTGACGGACAGACAGACAGTGCTCTTATTATATAGACTAGACGAGGGCGACGGACAGACAGACAGTGCTCTTATTATATAGACTAGACGAGGCTGACGGACAGATAGACAGTGCTCTTATTATATAGACTAGACGAGGCTGACGGACAGATAGACAGTGCTCTTATTATATAGACTAGACGAGGGCGACGGACAGACAGACAGTGCTTTTATTATATAGACTAGACGAGGATGACGGACAGACAGACAGTGCTCTTATTATATAGACTAGACGAGGCTGACGGACAGACAAACAGTGCTCTTATTATATAGACTAGACGAGTGCGACAGACAGACAGTGCTCTTATTATATAGACTAGAGGAGGGCGACAGACAGACAGACAGTGCTCTTATTATATAGACTAGACGAGGCCGACGGACAGACAGACAGTGCTCTTATTATATAGACTAGACGAGGGCGACGGACAGACAGACAGTGCTTTTATTATATAGACTAGACGAGGGCGACGGACAGACAGACAGTGCTCTTATTATATAGACTAGACGAGGGCGACGGACAGACAGACAGTGCTTTTATTATATAGACTAGACGAGGGCGACGGACAGACAGACAGTGCTCTTATTATATAGACTAGACGAGGGCGACGGACAGACAGACAGTGCTCTTATTATATAGACTAGACGAGGGCGACGGACAGACAGACAGTGCTTTTATTATATAGACTAGACGAGGATGACGGACAGACAGACAGTGCTCTTATTATATAGACTAGACGAGGCTGACGGACAGACAAACAGTGCTCTTATTATATAGACTAGACGAGTGCGACAGACAGACAGTGCTCTTATTATATAGACTAGAGGAGGGCGACAGACAGACAGACAGTGCTCTTATTATATAGACTAGACGAGGCCGACGGACAGACAGACAGTGCTCTTATTATATAGACTAGACGAGGGCGACGTACAGACAGACAGTGCTCTTATTATATAGACTAGACGAGTGCGACAGACAGACAGTGCTCTTATTATATAGACTAGACGAGGCTGACGGACTGACTGACAGTGCTCTTATTATATAGACTAGACGAGGGCGACGGACAGACAAACAGTGCTCTTATTATATAGACTAGACGAGTGCGACAGACAGACAGACAGTGCTCTTATTATATAGACTAGAGGAGGGCGACAGACAGACAGACAGTGCTCTTATTATATAGACTAGACGAGGCCGACGGACAGACAGACAGTGCTCTTATTATATAGACTAGACGAGGGCGACGGACAGACAGACAGTGCTTTTATTATATAGACTAGACGAGGGCGACGGACAGACAGACAGTGCTCTTATTATATAGACTAGACGAGGGCGACGGACAGACAGACAGTGCTCTTATTATATAGACTAGACGAGGGCGACGGACAGACAGACAGTGCTTTTATTATATAGACTAGACGAGGGCGACGGACAGACAGACAGTGCTCTTATTATATAGACTAGACGAGGGCGACGGACAGACAGACAGTGCTTTTATTATATAGACTAGACGAGGCTGACGGACAGACAGACAGACAGTGCTCTTATTATATAGACTAGACGAGGCTGACGGACAGACAGACAGTGCTCTTATTATATAGACTAGACGAGGGCGACGGACAGACAGACAGTGCTTTTATTATATAGACTAGACGAGGCTGACGGACAGACAGACAGACAGTGCTTTTATTATATAGACTAGACGAGGCTGGCGGACAGACAGACAATGCTCTTATTATATAGACTAGACGAGGGCGACGGACAGACAGACAGTGCTCTTATTATATAGACTAGACGAGGGCGACGGACAGACGGACAGTGCTCTTATTATATAGACTAGACGAGGGCGACGGACAGACAGACAGTGCTCTTATTATATAGACTAGACGAGGGCGACGGACAGACAGACAGTGCTCTTATTATATAGACTAGACGAGGGCGACGAACAGACAGACAGTGCTCTTATTATATAGACTAGACGAGGGCGACGGACAGACAGATAGTGCTTTTATTATATAGACTAGACGAGGGCGACGGACAGACAGACAGTGCTTTTATTATATAGACTAGACGAGGATGACGGACAGACAGACAGTGCTCTTATTATATAGACTAGACGAGGCTGACGGACAGACAGACAGTGCTCTTATTATATAGACTAGACGAGGGCGACGGACAGACAGACAGTGCTTTTATTATATAGACTAGACGAGGGCGACGGACAGACAGACAGTGCTCTTATTATATAGACTAGACGAGGCCGACGGACAGACAGACAGTGCTTTTATTATATAGACTAGACGAGGGCGACGGACAGACAGACAGTGCTCTTATTATATAGACTAGACGAGGGCGACGGACAGACAGACAGTGCTTTTATTATATAGACTAGACGAGGGCGACGTACAGACAGACAGTGCTTTTATTATATAGACTAGACGAGGGCGACGGACAGACAGACAGTGCTCTTATTATATAGACAAGACGAGGCTGACGGACAGACAGACAGTGCTCTTATTATATAGACTAGACGAGGGCGACGGACAGACAGACAGACAGTGCTCTTATTATATAGACTAGACGAGGCTGACGGACAGACAGACAGTGCTCTTATTGTATAGACTAGACGAGGCTGACGGACAGACAGACAGTGCTCTTATTATATAGACTAGACGAGGCCGACAGACAGACAGACAGTGCTCTTATTATATAGACTAGACGAGGGCGACGGACAGACAGACAGACAGTGCTCTTATTATATAGACTAGACGAGGCTGACGGACAGACAGACAGACAGACAGTGCTCTTATTATATAGACTAGACGAGGGCGACGGACAGACAGACAGTGCTCTTATTATATAGACTAGACGAGGCCGACGGACAGACAGACACTGCTCGTATTATATAGACTAGACGAGGCTGACGGACAGACAGACAGTGCTCTTATTATATAGACTAGACGAGGCTGACGGACAGACAGACAGTTCTCTTATTATATAGACTAGACGAGGGCGATGGACAGACAGACAGACAGTGCTCTTATTATATAGACTAGACGAGGCTGACGGACAGACAGACAGTGCTCTTATTATATAGACTAGACGAGGGCGACGGACAGACAGACAGTGCTCTTATTATATAGACTAGACGAGGCTGATGGACAGACAGACAGTGCTCTTATTATATAGACTAGACGAGGCTGACGGACAGACAGACAGTGCTCTTATTATATAGACTAGACGAGGGCGACGGACAGACAGACAGTGCTCTTATTATATAGACTAGACGAGGCTGACGGACAGACAGACAGTGCTCTTATTATATAGACTAGACGAGGCTGACGGACAGATAGACAGTGCTCTTATTATATAGACTAGACGAGGCTGACGGACAGACAGACAGTGCTCTTATTATATAGACTAGACGAGGGCGACGGACAGACAGACAGTGCTCTTATTATATAGACTAGACGAGGCTGACGGACAGACAGACAGTGCTCTTATTATATAGACTAGACGAGGCTGACGGACAGACAGACAGTGCTCTTATTATATAGACTAGACGAGGCCGACAGACAGACAGACAGTGCTCTTATTATATAGACTAGACGAGGGCGACGGACAGACAGACAGACAGTGCTCTTATTATATAGACTAGACGAGGCTGACGGACAGACAGACAGACAGACAGTGCTCTTATTATATAGACTAGACGAGGGCGACGGACAGACAGACAGTGCTCTTATTATATAGACTAGACGAGGCCGACGGACAGACAGACACTGCTCGTATTATATAGACTAGACGAGGCTGACGGACAGACAGACAGTGCTCTTATTATATAGACTAGACGAGGCTGACGGACAGACAGACAGTTCTCTTATTATATAGACTAGACGAGGGCGATGGACAGACAGACAGACAGTGCTCTTATTATATAGACTAGACGAGGCTGACGGACAGACAGACAGTGCTCTTATTATATAGACTAGACGAGGGCGACGGACAGACAGACAGTGCTCTTATTATATAGACTAGACGAGGCTGATGGACAGACAGACAGTGCTCTTATTATATAGACTAGACGAGGCTGACGGACAGACAGACAGTGCTCTTATTATATAGACTAGACGAGGGCGACGGACAGACAGACAGTGCTCTTATTATATAGACTAGACGAGGCTGACGGACAGACAGACAGTGCTCTTATTATATAGACTAGACGAGGCTGACGGACAGATAGACAGTGCTCTTATTATATAGACTAGACGAGGCTGACGGACAGACAGACAGTGCTCTTATTATATAGACTAGACGAGGGCGACGGACAGACAGACAGTGCTCTTATTATATAGACTAGACGAGGCTGACGGACAGACAGACAGTGCTCTTATTATATAGACTAGACGAGGCTGACGGACAGACAGACAGTGCTCTTATTATATAGACTAGACGAGGGCGACGGACAGACAGACAGTGCTTTTATTATATAGACTAGACGAGGGCGACGGACAGACAGACAGTGCTTTTATTATATAGACTAGACGAGGGCGACGTACAGACAGACAGTGCTTTTATTATATAGACTGGACGAGGGCGACGGACAGACAGACAGTGCTCTCATTATATAGACAAGACGAGGCTGGCGGACAGACAGACAGTGCTCTTATTATATAGACTAGACGAGGCCGACGGACAGACAGACAGTGCTCTTATTATATAGACTAGACGAGGCCGACGGACAGACAGACAGTGCTCTTATTATATAGACTAGACGAGGCCGACGGACAGACAGACAGTGCTCTTATTATATAGACTAGACGAGGCCGACGGACAGACAGACAGTGCTCTTATTATATAGACTAGACGAGGCCGACGGACAGACAGACAGTGCTCTTATTATATAGACTAGACGTGGCTGACGGATAGACAGACAGTGCTCTTATTATATAGACTAGACGAGGGCGACGGACAGACAGACAGTGCTCTTATTATATAGACTAGACGAGGCTGACGGACAGACAGACAGTGCTCTTATTATATAGACTAGACGAGGCCGACGGACAGACAGACAGTGCTCTTATTATATAGACTAGACGAGGGCGACGTACAGACAGAGAGTGCTTTTATTATATAGACTAGACGAGGGCGACGGACAGACAGACAGTGCTCTTATTATATAGACTAGACGAGGGCGACAGACAGACAGTGCTCTTATTATATAGACTAGAGGAGGGCGACAGACAGACAGTGCTCTTATTATATAGACTAGACGAGGGCGACGGACAGACAGACAGTGCTCTTATTATATAGACTAGACGAGGGCGACGTACAGACAGACAGTGCTTTTATTATATAGACTAGACGAGGCGACGGACAGACAGACAGTGCTCTTATTATATAGACTAGACGAGGGCGACGGACAGACAGACAGTGCTCTTATTATATAGACTAGACGAGGGCGACGGACAGACAGACAGTGCTCTTATTATATAGACTAGACGAGGGCGACGGACAGACAGACAGTGCTCTTATTATATAGACTAGACGAGGGCGACGGACAGACAGACAGTGCTCTTATTATATAGACTAGACGAGGTCGACGGACAGACAGACAGTGCTCTTATTATATAGACTAGACGAGGCCGAAGGACAGACAGACAGTGCTCTTATTATATAGACTAGACGAGGGCGACGTACAGACAGACAGTGCTTATATTATATAGACTAGACGAGGGCGACGGACAGACAGACAGTGCTCTTATTATATAGACTAGACGAGGCTGACGGAGAGACAGACAGTGCTCTTATTATGTCGACTAGACGAGGGCGACGTACAGACAGACAGTGCTTTTATTATATAGACTAGACGAGGGCGACGGACAGACAGACAGTGCTCTTATTATATAGACTAGACGAGGGCGACAGACAGACAGACAGTGCTCTTATTATATAGACTAGATGAGGGCGACAGACAGACAGACAGTGCTCTTATTATATAGACTAGACGAGGGCGACAGACAGACAGACAGTGCTCTTATTATATAGACTAGACGAGGCCGACAGACAGACAGACAGACAGTGCTCTTATTATATAGACTAGACGAGGGCGACGGACAGACAGACAGTGCTCTTATTATATAGACTAGACTAGGCCGACGGACAGACAGACAGTGCTCTTATTATATAGACTAGACGAGGGCGACGTACAGACAGACAGTGCTTTTATTATATAGACTAGACGAGGGCGACGGACAGAGAGACAGTGCTTTTATTATATAGACTAGACGAGGATGACGGACAGACAGACAGTGCTCTTATTATATAGACTAGACGAGGCTGACGGACAGACAGACAGTGCTCTTATTATATAGACTAGACGAGGGCGACGGACAGACAGACAGTGCTTTTATTATATAGACTAGACGAGGGCGACGGACAGACAGACAGTGCTCTTATTATATAGAGTAGACGAGGGCGACGGATAGACAGACAGTGCTTTTATTATAGAGACTAGACGAGGGCGACGGACAGACAGACAGTGCTCTTATTATATAGACTAGACGAGGGGGACGGACAGACAGACAGTGCTTTTATTATATAGACTAGACGAGGGCGACGGACAGACAGACAGTGCTTTTATTATATAGACTAGACGAGGCTGACGGACAGACGGACAGTGCTCTTATTATATAGACTAGACGAGGGCGACGGACAGACAGACAGTGCTCTTATTATATAGACTAGACGAGGGCGACGGACAGACGGACAGTGCTCTTATTATATAGACTAGACGAGGGCGACGGACAGACAGACAGTGCTCTTATTATATAGACTAGACGAGGGCGACGGACAGACAGACAGTGCTCTTATTATATAGACTAGACGAGGGCGACGGACAGACAGACAGTGCTCTTATTATATAGACTAGACGAGGGCGACGGACAGACAGATAGTGCTTTTATTATATAGACTAGACGAGGGCGACGGACAGACAGACAGTGCTTTTATTATATAGACTAGACGAGGATGACGGACAGACAGACAGTGCTCTTATTATATAGACTAGACGAGGCTGACCGACAGACAGACAGTGCTCTTATTATATAGACTAGACGAGGGCGACGGACAGACAGACAGTGCTTTTATTATATAGACTAGACGAGGGCGACGGACAGACAGACAGTGCTCTTATTATATAGACTAGACGAGGCCGACGGACAGACAGACAGTGCTTTTATTATATAGACTAGACGAGGGCGACGGACAGACAGACAGTGCTCTTATTATATAGACTAGACGAGGGCGACGGACAGACAGACAGTGCTTTTATTATATAGACTAGACGAGGCTGACGGACAGACAGACAGTGCTCTTATTATATAGACTAGACGAGGGCGACGGACAGACAGACAGTGCTTTTATTATATAGACTAGACGAGGGCGACGGACAGACAGACAGTGCTTTTATTATATAGACTAGACGAGGCTCACGGACAGACGGACAGTGCTCTGATTATATAGACTAGACGAGGGCGACGGACAGACAGACAGTGCTCTTATTATATAGACTAGACGAGGCCGACGGACAGACAGACAGTGCTCTTATTATATAGACTAGACGAGGGCGACGTACAGACAGAGAGTGCTTTTATTATATAGACTAGACGAGGGCGACGGACAGACAGACAGTGCTCTTATTATATAGACTAGACGAGGGCGACAGACAGACAGTGCTCTTATTATATAGACTAGAGGAGGGCGACAGACAGACAGACAGTGCTCTTATTATATAGACTAGACGAGGCCGACGGACAGACAGACAGTGCTCTTATTATATAGACTAGACGAGGGCGACGTACATACAGACAGTGCTTTTATTATATAGACTAGACGAGGCTGACGGACAGACAGACAGTGCTCTTATTATATAGACTAGACGAGGGCGACAGACAGACAGACAGTGCTCTTATTATATAGACTAGACGAGGCCGACGGACAGACAGACAGTGCTTTTATTATATAGACTAGACGAGGGCGACAGACAGACAGACAATGCTCTTATTATATAGACTAGACGAGGGCGACGGACAGACAGACAGTGCTCTTATTATATAGACTAGACGAGGCTGACGGACAGAGAGACAGTGCTTTTATTATATAGACTAGACGAGGGCGACGGACAGACAGACAGTGCTCTTATTATATAGACTAGACGAGGGCCACGGACAGACAGACAGTGCTCTTATTATATAGACTAGACGAGGGCGACGGACAGACAGACAGTGCTCTTATTATATAGACTAGACGAGGGCGACGGACAGACAGACAGTGCTCTTATTATATAGACTAGACGAGGCCGAAGGACAGACAGACAGTGCTCTTATTATATAGACTAGACGAGGGCGACGTACAGACAGACAGTGCTTATATTATATAGACTAGACGAGGGCGACGGACAGACAGACAGTGCTCTTATTATATAGACTAGACGAGGCTGACGGACAGACAGACAGTGCTCTTATTATATCGACTAGACGAGGGCGACGTACAGACAGACAGTGCTTTTATTATATAGACTAGACGAGGGCGACGGACAGACAGACAGTGCTTTTATTATATAGACTAGACGAGGGCGACAGACAGACAGACAGTGCTCTTATTATATAGACTAGACGAGGGCGACGGACAGACAGACAGTGCTCTTATTATATAGACTAGACAAGGCTGACGGACAGAGAGACAGTGCTTTTATTATATAGACTAGACGAGGGCGACGGACAGACAGACAGTGCTCTTATTATATAGACTAGACGAGGGCCACGGACAGACAGACAGTGCTCTTATTATATAGACTAGACGAGGGCGACGGACAGACAGACAGTGCTCTTATTATATAGACTAGACGAGGGCGACGGACAGACAGACAGTGCTCTTATTATATAGACTAGACGAGGCCGAAGGACAGACAGACAGTGCTCTTATTATATAGACTAGACGAGGGCGACGTACAGACAGACAGTGCTTATATTATATAGACTAGACGAGGGCGACGGACAGACAGACAGTGCTCTTATTATATAGACTAGACGAGGCTGACGGACAGACAGACAGTGCTCTTATTATATCGACTAGACGAGGGCGACGTACAGACAGACAGTGCTTTTATTATATAGACTAGACGAGGGCGACGGACAGACAGACAGTGCTCTTATTATATAGACTAGACGAGGGCGACAGACAGACAGACAATGCTCTTATTATATAGACTAGACGAGGGCGACGGACAGACAGACAGTGCTTTTATTATTTAGACTAGACGAGGGCGACAGACAGACAGACAGTGCTCTTATTATATAGACTAGACGAGGGCGACGGACAGACAGACAGTGCTCTTATTATATAGACTAGACGAGGCTGACGGACAGAGAGACAGTGCTTTTATTATATAGACTAGACGAGGGCGACGGACAGACAGACAGTGCTCTTATTATATAGACTAGACGAGGGCCACGGACAGACAGACAGTGCTCTTATTATATAGACTAGACGAGGGGGACGGACAGACAGACAGTGCTCTTATTATATAGACTAGACGAGGGCGACGGACAGACAGACAGTGCTCTTATTATATAGACTAGACGAGGCCGAAGGACAGACAGACAGTGCTCTTATTATATAGACTAGACGAGGGCGACGTACAGACAGACAGTGCTTATATTATATAGACTAGACGAGGGCGACGGACAGACAGACAGTGCTCTTATTATATAGACTAGACGAGGCCGACAGACAGACAGACAGACAGTGCTCTTATTATATAGACTAGACGAGGGCGACGGACAGACAGACAGTGCTCTTATTATATAGACTAGACTAGGCCGACGGACAGACAGACAGTGCTCTTATTATATAGACTAGACGAGGGCGACAGACAGACAGACAGTGCTCTTATTATATAGACTAGACGAGGGCGACAGACAGATAGACAGTGCTCTTATTATATAGACTAGACGAGGGCGACAGACAGATAGACAGTGCTCTTATTATATAGACTAGACTAGGCCGACAGACAGACAGACAGTGCTCTTATTATATAGACTAGACGAGGGCGACGTACAGACAGACAGTGCTTTTATTATATAGACTAGACGAGGGCGACGGACAGACAGACAGTGCTCTTATTATATAGACTAGACGAGGGCGACAGACAGACAGACAGTGCTCTTATTATATAGACTAGACGAGGGCGACAGACAGACAGACAGTGCTCTTATTATATAGACTAGACGAGGGCGACGGACAGACAGACAGTGCTCTTATTATATAGACTAGACGAGGTTGACGGACAGACAGACAGTGCTTTTATTATATAGACTAGACGAGGGCGACAGACAGACAGACAGTGCTCTTATTATATAGACTAGACGAGGGCGACAGACAGACAGACAGTGCTCTTATTATATAGACTAGACGAGGCCGACGGACAGACAGACAGTGCTCTTATTATATAGACTAGACGAGGGCGACAAACAGACAGTGCTCTTATTATATAGACTAGACGAGGGCGACAGACAGACAGACAGTGCTCTTATTATATAGACTAGACGAGGGCGACAGACAAACAGACAGTGCTCTTATTATATAGACTAGACGAGGGCGACAAACAGACAGACAGTGCTCTTATTATATAGACTAGACGAGGGCGACGGACAGACAGACAGTGCTCTTATTATATAGACTAGACGAGGGCGACAGACAGACAGACAGTGCTGTTATTATATAGACTAGACGAGGGCGACAGACAGACAGACAGTGCTCTTATTATATAGACTAGCCGAGGGCGACAGACAGACAGACAGTGCTCCTATTATATAGACTAGACGAGGGCGACGGACAGACAGACAGTGCTCTTATTATATAGACTAGACGAGGGCGACGGACAGACAGACAGTGCTCTTATTATATAGACTAGACGAGGGCGACGGACAGACAGACAGTGCTCTTATTATATAGACTAGACGAGGGCGACGGACAGACAGACAGTGCTCTTATTATATAGACTAGACGAGGCTGACGGACAGACAGACAGTGCTCTTATTATATAGACTAGACGAGGCCGACGGACAGACAGACAGTGCTTTTATTATATAGACTAGACAAGGGCGACGGACAGACAGACAGTGCTTTTATTATATAGACTAGACGAGGCTGACGGACAGACAGACAGTGCTCTTATTATATAGACTAGACGAGGGCGACGGACAGACAGACAGTGCTCTTATTATATAGACTAGACGAGGGCAACGGACAGACAGACAGTGCTCTTATTATATAGACTAGACGAGGGTGACGGACAGACAGACAGTGCTTTTATTATATAGACTAGACGAGGGCGACGGACAGACAGACAGTGCTTTTATTATATAGACTAGACGAGGCTGACGGACAGACAGACAGTGCTCTTATTATATAGACTAGACGAGGGCGACGGACAGACAGACAGTGCTCTTATTATATAGACTAGACGAGGGCGGCGGACAGACAGACAGTGCTTTTATTATATAGACTAGACGAGGATGACGGACAGACAGACAGTGCTCTTATTATATAGACTAGACGAGGCTGACGGACAGACAAACAGTGCTCTTATTATATAGACTAGACGAGTGCGACAGACAGACAGTGCTCTTATTATATAGACTAGAGGAGGGCGACAGACAGACAGACAGTGCTCTTATTATATAGACTAGACGAGGCCGACGGACAGACAGACAGTGCTCTTATTATATAGACTAGACGAGGGCGACGGACAGACAGACAGTGCTTTTATTATATAGACTAGACGAGGGCGACGGACAGACAGACAGTGCTCTTATTATATAGACTAGACGAGGGCGACGGACAGACAGACAGTGCTTTTATTATATAGACTAGACGAGGGCGACGGACAGACAGACAGTGCTCTTATTATATAGACTAGACGAGGGCGACGGACAGACAGACAGTGCTTTTATTATATAGACTAGACGAGGCTGACGGACAGACAGACAGACAGTGCTCTTATTATATAGACTAGACGGGGGCGACGGACAGACAGACAGTGCTCTTATTATATAGACTAGACGAGGGCGACGGACAGACAGACAGTGCTTTTATTATATAGACTAGACGAGGCTGACGGACAGACAGACAGTGCTCTTATTATATAGACTAGACGAGGGCGACAGACAGACAGACAGTGCTCTTATTATATAGACTAGACGAGGGCGACGGACAGACGGACAGTGCTCTTATTATATAGACTAGACGAGGGCGACGGACAGACAGACAGTGCTCTTATTATATAGACTAGACGAGGGCGACGGACAGACAGACAGTGCTCTTATTATATAGACTAGACGAGGGCGACGGACAGACAGATAGTGCTTTTATTATATAGACTAGACGAGGGCGACGGACAGACAGACAGTGCTTTTATTATATAGACTAGACGAGGATGACGGACAGACAGACAGTGCTCTTATTATATAGACTAGACGAGGCTGACGGACAGACAGACAGTGCTCTTATTATATAGACTAGACGAGGGCGACGGACAGACAGACAGTGCTTTTATTATATAGACTAGACGAGGGCGACGGACAGACAGACAGTGCTTTTATTATATAGACTAGACGAGGCTGACGGACAGACAGACAGTGCTCTTATTATATAGACTAGACGAGGGCGACGGACAGACAGACAGTGCTCTTATTATATAGACTAGACGAGGGCGACGGACAGACGGACAGTGCTCTTATTATATAGACTAGACGAGGGCGACGGACAGACAGACAGTGCTCTTATTATATAGACTAGACGAGGGCGACGGACAGACAGACAGTGCTCTTATTATATAGACTAGACGAGGGCGACGGACAGACAGATAGTGCTTTTATTATATAGACTAGACGAGGGCGACGGACAGACAGACAGTGCTTTTATTATATAGACAAGACGAGGCTGACGGACAGACAGACAGTGCTCTTATTATATAGACTAGACGAGGCTGACGGACAGACAGACAGTGCTCTTATTATATAGACTAGACGAGGGCGACGGACAGACAGACAGTGCTTTTATTATATAGACTAGACGAGGGCGACGGACAGACAGACAGTGCTCTTATTATATAGACTAGACGAGGCCGACGGACAGACAGACAGTGCTTTTATTATATAGACTAGACGAGGGCGACGGACAGACAGACAGTGCTCTTATTATATAGACTAGACGAGGGCGACGGACAGACAGACAGTGCTTTTATTATATAGACTAGACGAGGGCGACGTACAGACAGACAGTGCTTTTATTATATAGACTAGACGAGGGCGACGGACAGACAGACAGTGCTCTTATTATATAGACAAGACGAGGCTGACGGACAGACAGACAGTGCTCTTATTATATAGACTAGACGAGGGCGACGGACAGACAGACAGACAGTGCTCTTATTATATAGACTAGACGAGGCTGACGGAAAGACAGACAGTGCTCTTATTGTATAGACTAGACGAGGGCGACGGACAGACAGACAGTGCTCTTATTATATAGACTAGACGAGGGTGACGGACAGACAGACAGTGCTTTTATTATATAGACTAGACGAGGGCGACGGACAGACAGACAGACAGTGCTCTTATTATATAGACTAGACGAGGGCGACGGACAGACAGACAGTGCTCTTATTATATAGACTAGACGAGGCCGACGGACAGACAGACACTGCTCGTATTATATAGACTAGACGAGGCTGACGGACAGACAGACAGTGCTCTTATTATATAGACTAGACGAGGCTGACGGACAGACAGACAGTTCTCTTATTATATAGACTAGACGAGGGCGATGGACAGACAGACAGACAGTGCTCTTATTATATAGACTAGACGAGGCTGACGGACAGACAGACAGTGCTCTTATTATATAGACTAGACGAGGGCGACGGACAGACAGACAGTGCTCTTATTATATAGACTAGACGAGGCTGATGGACAGACAGACAGTGCTCTTATTATATAGACTAGACGAGGCTGACGGACAGACAGACAGTGCTCTTATTATATAGACTAGACGAGGGCGACGGACAGACAGACAGTGCTCTTATTATATAGACTAGACGAGGCTGACGGACAGACAGACAGTGCTCTTATTATATAGACTAGACGAGGCTGACGGACAGATAGACAGTGCTCTTATTATATAGACTAGACGAGGCTGACGGACAGACAGACAGTGCTCTTATTATATAGACTAGACGAGGGCGACGGACAGACAGACAGTGCTCTTATTATATAGACTAGACGAGGCTGACGGACAGACAGACAGTGCTCTTATTATATAGACTAGACGAGGCTGACGGACAGACAGACAGTGCTCTTATTATATAGACTAGACGAGGGCGACGGACAGACAGACAGTGCTTTTATTATATAGACTAGACGAGGGCGACGGACAGACAGACAGTGCTTTTATTATATAGACTAGACGAGGGCGACGTACAGACAGACAGTGCTTTTATTATATAGACTGGACGAGGGCGACGGACAGACAGACAGTGCTCTCATTATATAGACAAGACGAGGCTGGCGGACAGACAGACAGTGCTCTTATTATATAGACTAGACGAGGCCGACGGACAGACAGACAGTGCTCTTATTATATAGACTAGACGAGGCCGACGGACAGACAGACAGTGCTCTTATTATATAGACTAGACGAGGCCGACGGACAGACAGACAGTGCTCTTATTATATAGACTAGACGAGGCCGACGGACAGACAGACAGTGCTCTTATTATATAGACTAGACGAGGCCGACGGACAGACAGACAGTGCTCTTATTATATAGACTAGACGTGGCTGACGGATAGACAGACAGTGCTCTTATTATATAGACTAGACGAGGGCGACGGACAGACAGACAGTGCTCTTATTATATAGACTAGACGAGGCTGACGGACAGACAGACAGTGCTCTTATTATATAGACTAGACGAGGCCGACGGACAGACAGACAGTGCTCTTATTATATAGACTAGACGAGGGCGACGTACAGACAGAGAGTGCTTTTATTATATAGACTAGACGAGGGCGACGGACAGACAGACAGTGCTCTTATTATATAGACTAGACGAGGGCGACAGACAGACAGTGCTCTTATTATATAGACTAGAGGAGGGCGACAGACAGACAGTGCTCTTATTATATAGACTAGACGAGGCCGACGGACAGACAGACAGTGCTCTTATTATATAGACTAGACGAGGGCGACGTACAGACAGACAGTGCTTTTATTATATAGACTAGACGAGGGCGACGGACAGACAGACAGTGCTCTTATTATATAGACTAGACGAGGGCGACGGACAGACAGACAGTGCTCTTATTATATAGACTAGACGAGGGCGACGGACAGACAGACAGTGCTCTTATTATATAGACTAGACGAGGGCGACGGACAGACAGACAGTGCTCTTATTATATAGACTAGACGAGGGCGACGGACAGACAGACAGTGCTCTTATTATATAGACTAGACGAGGTCGACGGACAGACAGACAGTGCTCTTATTATATAGACTAGACGAGGCCGAAGGACAGACAGACAGTGCTCTTATTATATAGACTAGACGAGGGCGACGTACAGACAGACAGTGCTTATATTATATAGACTAGACGAGGGCGACGGACAGACAGACAGTGCTCTTATTATATAGACTAGACGAGGCTGACGGAGAGACAGACAGTGCTCTTATTATATCGACTAGACGAGGGCGACGTACAGACAGACAGTGCTTTTATTATATAGACTAGACGAGGGCGACGGACAGACAGACAGTGCTCTTATTATATAGACTAGACGAGGGCGACAGACAGACAGACAGTGCTCTTATTATATAGACTAGATGAGGGCGACAGACAGACAGACAGTGCTCTTATTATATAGACTAGACGAGGGCGACAGACAGACAGACAGTGCTCTTATTATATAGACTAGACGAGGCCGACAGACAGACAGACAGACAGTGCTCTTATTATATAGACTAGACGAGGGCGACGTACAGACAGACAGTGCTTTTATTATATAGACTAGACGAGGGCGACGGACAGACAGACAGTGCTCTTATTATATAGAGTAGACGAGGGCGACGGATAGACAGACAGTGCTTTTATTATAGAGACTAGACGAGGGCGACGGACAGACAGACAGTGCTCTTATTATATAGACTAGACGAGGGGGACGGACAGACAGACAGTGCTTTTATTATATAGACTAGACGAGGGCGACGGACAGACAGACAGTGCTTTTATTATATAGACTAGACGAGGCTGACGGACAGACGGACAGTGCTCTTATTATATAGACTAGACGAGGGCGACGGACAGACAGACAGTGCTCTTATTATATAGACTAGACGAGGGCGACGGACAGACGGACAGTGCTCTTATTATATAGACTAGACGAGGGCGACGGACAGACAGACAGTGCTCTTATTATATAGACTAGACGAGGGCGACGGACAGACAGACAGTGCTCTTATTATATAGACTAGACGAGGGCGACGGACAGACAGACAGTGCTCTTATTATATAGACTAGACGAGGGCGACGGACAGACAGATAGTGCTTTTATTATATAGACTAGACGAGGGCGACGGACAGACAGACAGTGCTTTTATTATATAGACTAGACGAGGATGACGGACAGACAGACAGTGCTCTTATTATATAGACTAGACGAGGCTGACCGACAGACAGACAGTGCTCTTATTATATAGACTAGACGAGGGCGACGGACAGACAGACAGTGCTTTTATTATATAGACTAGACGAGGGCGACGGACAGACAGACAGTGCTCTTATTATATAGACTAGACGAGGCCGACGGACAGACAGACAGTGCTTTTATTATATAGACTAGACGAGGGCGACGGACAGACAGACAGTGCTCTTATTATATAGACTAGACGAGGGCAACGGACAGACAGAGCTCTTATTATATAGACTAGACGAGGGCGACGGACAGACAGACAGTGCTTTTATTATATAGACTAGACGAGGCTGACGGACAGACAGACAGTGCTCTTATTATATAGACTAGACGAGGGCAACGGACAGACAGTGCTCTTATTATATAGACTAGACGAGGGCGACGGACAGACAGACAGTGCTTTTATTATATAGACTAGACGAGGCTGACGGACAGACAGACAGTGCTCTTATTATATAGACTAGACGAGGGCGACGGACAGACAGACAGTGCTTTTATTATATAGACTAGACGAGGGCGACGGACAGACAGACAGTGCTTTTATTATATAGACTAGACGAGGCTCACGGACAGACGGACAGTGCTCTTATTATATAGACTAGACGAGGGCGACGGACAGACAGACAGTGCTCTTATTATATAGACTAGACGAGGCCGACGGACAGACAGACAGTGCTCTTATTATATAGACTAGACGAGGGCGACGTACAGACAGAGAGTGCTTTTATTATATAGACTAGACGAGGGCGACGGACAGACAGACAGTGCTCTTATTATATAGACTAGACGAGGGCGACAGACAGACAGTGCTCTTATTATATAGACTAGAGGAGGGCGACAGACAGACAGACAGTGCTCTTATTATATAGACTAGACGAGGCCGACGGACAGACAGACAGTGCTCTTATTATATAGACTAGACGAGGGCGACGTACATACAGACAGTGCTTTTATTATATAGACTAGACGAGGGCGACGGACAGACAGACAGTGCTCTTATTATATAGACTAGACGAGGGCGACAGACAGACAGACAGTGCTCTTATTATATAGACTAGACGAGGCCGACGGACAGACAGACAGTGCTTTTATTATATAGACTAGACGAGGGCGACAGACAGACAGACAATGCTCTTATTATATAGACTAGACGAGGGCGACGGACAGACAGACAGTGCTCTTATTATATAGACTAGACGAGGCTGACGGACAGAGAGACAGTGCTTTTATTATATAGACTAGACGAGGGCGACGGACAGACAGACAGTGCTCTTATTATATAGACTAGACGAGGGCCACGGACAGACAGACAGTGCTCTTATTATATAGACTAGACGAGGGCGACGGACAGACAGACAGTGCTCTTATTATATAGACTAGACGAGGGCGACGGACAGACAGACAGTGCTCTTATTATATAGACTAGACGAGGCCGAAGGACAGACAGACAGTGCTCTTATTATATAGACTAGACGAGGGCGACGTACAGACAGACAGTGCTTATATTATATAGACTAGACGAGGGCGACGGACAGACAGACAGTGCTCTTATTATATAGACTAGACGAGGCTGACGGACAGACAGACAGTGCTCTTATTATATCGACTAGACGAGGGCGACGTACAGACAGACAGTGCTTTTATTATATAGACTAGACGAGGGCGACGGACAGACAGACAGTGCTTTTATTATATAGACTAGACGAGGGCGACAGACAGACAGACAGTGCTCTTACTATATAGACTAGACGAGGGCGACGGACAGACAGACAGTGCTCTTATTATATAGACTAGACAAGGCTGACGGACAGAGAGACAGTGCTTTTATTATATAGACTAGACGAGGGCGACGGACAGACAGACAGTGCTCTTATTATATAGACTAGACGAGGGCCACGGACAGACAGACAGTGCTCTTATTATATAGACTAGACGAGGGCGACGGACAGACAGACAGTGCTCTTATTATATAGACTAGACGAGGGCGACGGACAGACAGACAGTGCTCTTATTATATAGACTAGACGAGGCCGAAGGACAGACAGACAGTGCTCTTATTATATAGACTAGACGAGGGCGACGTACAGACAGACAGTGCTTATATTATATAGACTAGACGAGGGCGACGGACAGACAGACAGTGCTCTTATTATATAGACTAGACGAGGCTGACGGACAGACAGACAGTGCTCTTATTATATCGACTAGACGAGGGCGACGTACAGACAGACAGTGCTTTTATTATATAGACTAGACGAGGGCGACGGACAGACAGACAGTGCTCTTATTATATAGACTAGACGAGGGCGACAGACAGACAGACAGTGCTCTTATTATATAGACTAGACGAGGGCGACAGACAGACAGACAGTGCTCTTATTATATAGACTAGACGAGGGCGACGGACAGACAGACAGTGCTCTTATTATATAGACTAGACGAGGTTGAGGGACAGACAGACAGTGCTTTTATTATATAGACTAGACGAGGGCGACAGACAGACAGACAGTGCTCTTATTATATAGACTAGACGAGGGCGACAGACAGACAGACAGTGCTCTTATTATATAGACTAGACGAGGCCGACGGACAGACAGACAGTGCTCTTATTATATAGACTAGACGAGGGCGACAGACAGACAGTGCTCTTATTATATAGACTAGACGAGGGCGACAGACGGACAGACAGTGCTCTTATTATATAGACTAGACGAGGGCGACAGACAAACAGACAGTGCTCTTATTATATAGACTAGACGAGGGCGACAGACAGAGAGACAGTGCTCTTATTATATAGACTAGACGAGGGCGACAGACAGACAGTGCTCTTATTATATAGACTAGACGAGGGCGACGTACAGACAGACAGTGCTTTTATTATATAGACTAGACGAGGGCGACGGACAGACAGACAGTGCTCTTATTATATAGACTAGACGAGGGCGACAGACAGACAGACAGTGCTCTTATTATATAGACTAGACGAGGGCGACAGACAGACAGACAGTGCTCTTATTATATAGACTAGACGAGGGCGACGGACAGACAGACAGTGCTCTTATTATATAGACTAGACGAGGTTGGGGGACAGACAGACAGTGCTTTTATTATATAGACTAGACGAGGGCGACAGACAGACAGACAGTGCTCTTATTATATAGACTAGACGAGGGCGACAGACAGACAGACAGTGCTCTTATTATATAGACTAGACGAGGCCGACGGACAGACAGACAGTGCTCTTATTATATAGACTAGACGAGGGCGACAGACAGACAGTGCTCTTATTATATAGACTAGACGAGGTTGAGGGACAGACAGTGCTCTTATTATATAGACTAGACGAGGGCGACAGACAAACAGACAGTGCTCTTATTATATAGACTAGACGAGGGCGACAGACAGAGAGACAGTGCTCTTATTATATAGACTAGACGAGGGCGACGGACAGACAGACAGTGCTCTTATTATATAGACTAGACGAGGGCGACAGACAGACAGACAGTGCTCTTATTATATAGACTAGACGAGGGCGACAGACAGACAGACAGTGCTCTTATTATATAGACTAGACGAGGGCGACAGACAGACAGACAGTGCTCCTATTATATAGACTAGACGAGGGCGACGGACAGACAGACAGTGCTTTTATTATATAGATTAGACGAGGGCGACGGACAGACAGACAGTGCTCTTATTATATAGACTAGACGAGGGCTACGGACAGACAGACAGTTCTCTTATTATATAGACTAGATGAGGGCGACGGACAGACAGACAGTGCTCTTATTATATAGACTAGACGAGGCTGACGGACAGACAGACAGTGCTCTTATTATACAGACTAGACGAGGCCGACGGACAGACAGACAGTGCTTTTATTATATAGACTAGAAAAGGGCGACGGACAGACAGACAGTGCTTTTATTATATAGACTAGACGAGGCTGACGGACAGACAGACAGTGCTCTTATTATATAGACTAGACGAGGGCGACGGACAGACAGGCAGTGCTCTTATTATATAGACTAGACGAGGGCAACGGACAGACAGACAGTGCTCTTATTATATAGACTAGACGAGGGCGACGGACAGACAGACAGTGCTTTTATTATATAGACTAGACGAGGGCGACGGACAGACAGACAGTGCTTTTATTATATAGACTAGACGATGCTGACGGACAGACAGACAGTGCTCTTATTATATAGACTAGACGAGGGCGACGGACAGACAGACAGTGCTCTTATTATATAGACTAGACGAGGGCGACGGACAGACAGACAGTGCTCTTATTATATAGACTAGACGAGGGCGACGGACAGACAGATAGTGCTTTTATTATATAGACTAGACGAGGGCGACGGACAGACAGACAGTGCTTTTATTATATAGACTAGACGAGGATGACGGACAGACAGACAGTGCTCTTATTATATAGACTAGACGAGGCTGACGGACAGACAGACAGTGCTCTTATTATATAGACTTGACGAGGGCGACGGACAGACAGACAGTGCTATAATTATATAGACTAGACGAGGGCGACGGACAGACAGACAGTGCTCTTATTATATAGACTAGACGAGGGCGACGGACAGACAGACAGTGCTTTTATTATATAGACTAGACGAGGACGACGGACAGACAGACAGTGCTCTTATTATATAGACTAGACGAGGGCGACGCACAGACAGACAGTGCTTTTATTATATAGACTAGACGAGGCTGACGGACAGACAGACAGTGCTCTTATTATATAGACTAGACGGGGGCGACGGACAGACAGACAGTGCTTTTATTATATAGACTAGACGAGGGAGACGGACAGACAGACAGTGCTTTTATTATATAGACTAGACGAGGCTGACGGACAGACGGACAGTGCTCTTATTATATAGACTAGACGAGGGCGACGGACAGACAGACAGTGCTCTTATTATATAGACTAGACGAGGGCCACGGACAGACAGACAGTGCTCTTATTATATAGACTAGACGAGGGCGACGGACAGACAGACAGTGCTTTTATTATATAGACTAGACGAGGGCGACGGACAGACAGACAGTGCTTTTATTATATAGACTAGACGAGGATGACGGACAGACAGACAGTGCTCTTATTATATAGACTAGACGAGGCTGACGGACAGACAGACAGTGCTCTTATTATATAGACTAGACGAGGGCGACGGACAGACAGACAGTGCTTTTATTATATAGACTAGACGAGGGCGACGGACAGACAGACAGTGCTCTTATTATATAGACTAGACGAGGGCGACGGACAGACAGACAATTCTCTTATTATATAGACTAGACGAGGGCGACGGACAGACAGACAGTGCTCTTATTATATAGACTAGACGAGGGCGACGGACAGACAGATAGTGCTTTTATTATATAGACTAGACGAGGGCGACGGACAGACAGACAGTGCTTTTATTATATAGACTAGACGAGCATGACGGACAGACAATGCTCTTATTATATAGACTAGACGAGGCTGACGGACAGACAGACAGTGCTCTTATTACATAGACTAGACGAGGGCGACGGACAGACAGACAGTGCTTTTATTATATAGACTAGACGAGGGCGACGGACAGACAGACAGTGCTCTTATTATATAGACTAGACGAGGCCGACGGACAGACAGACAGTGCTTTTATTATATAGTCTAGACGAGGGCGACGGACAGACAGACAGTGCTCTTATTATATAGACTAGACGAGGGCGACGGACAGACAGAGAGTGCTTTTATTATATAGACTAGACGAGGGCGACGGACAGACAGACAGTGCTCTTATTATATAGACAAGACGAGGGCGACAGACAGACAGTGCTCTTATTATATAGACTAGAGGAGGGCGACAGACAGACAGACAGTGCTCTTATTATATAGACTAGACGAGGCCGACGGACAGACAGACAGTGCTCTTATTATATAGACTAGACGAGGGCGACGTACAGACAGACAGTGCTTTTATTATATAGACTAGACGAGGGCGACGGACAGACAGACAGTGCTCTTATTATATAGACTAGACGAGGGCGACAGACAGACAGACAGTGCTCTTATTATATAGACTAGACGAGGCCGACGGACAGACAGACAGTGCTTTTATTATATAGACTAGACGAGGGCGACAGACAGACAGACAATGCTCTTATTATATAGACTAGACGAGGGCGACGGACAGACAGAGAGTGCTTTTATTATTTAGACTAGACGAGGGCGACAGACAGACAGACAGTGCTCTTATTATATAGACTAGACGAGGGCGACGGACAGACAGACAGTGCTCTTATTATATAGACTAGACGAGGCTGACGGACAGAGAGACAGTGCTTTTATTATATAGACTAGACGAGGGCGACGGACAGACAGACAGTGCTCTTATTATATAGACTAGACGAGGGCGACGGACAGACAGACAGTGCTCTTATTATATAGACTAGACGAGGGCGACGGATAGACAGACAGTGCTCTTATTATATAGACTAGACGAGGGCGACGGACAGACAGACAGTGCTCTTATTATATAGACTAGACGAGGCCGAAGGACAGACAGACAGTGCTCTTATTATATAGACTAGACGAGGGCGACGTACAGACAGACAGTGCTTATATTATATAGACTAGACGAGGGCGACGGACAGACAGACAGTGCTCTTATTATATAGACTAGACGAGGCTGACGGACAGACAGACAGTGCTCTTATTATATCGACTAGACGAGGGCGACGTACAGACAGACAGTGCTTTTATTATATAGACTAGACGAGGGCGACCGACAGACAGACAGTGCTCTCATTATATAGACTAGACGAGGGCGACAGACAGACAGACAGTGCTCTTATTATATAGACTAGATGAGGGCGACAGACAGACAGACAGTGCTCTTATTATATAGACTAGACGAGGGCGACAGACAGACAGACAGTGCTCTTATTATATAGACTAGACGAGGCCGACAGACAGACAGACAGACAGTGCTCTTATTATATAGACTAGACGAGGGCGACGGACAGACAGACAGTGCTCTTATTATATAGACTAGACTAGGCCGACGGACAGACAGACAGTGCTCTTATTATATAGACTAGACGAGGGCGACAGACAGACAGACAGTGCTCTTATTATATAGACTAGACGAGGGCGACAGACAGATAGACAGTGCTCTTATTATATAGACTAGACGAGGGCGACAGACAGATAGACAGTGCTCTTATTATATAGACTAGACGAGGCCGACAGACAGACAGACAGTGCTCTTATTATATAGACTAGACGAGGGCGACGTACAGACAGACAGTGCTTTTATTATATAGACTAGACGAGGGCGACGGACAGACAGACAGTGCTCTTATTATATAGACTAGACGAGGGCGACAGACAGACAGACAATGCTCTTATTATATAGACTAGACGAGGGCTACAGACAGACAGACAGTGCTCTTATTATATAGACTAGACGAGGGCGACGGACAGACAGACAGTGCTCTTATTATATAGACTAGACGAGGCTGACGGACAGAGAGACAGTGCTTTTATTATATAGACTAGACGAGGGCGACGGACAGACAGACAGTGCTCTTATTATATAGACTAGACGAGGGCCATGGACAGACAGACAGTGCTCTTATTATATAGACTAGACGAGGGCGACGGACAGACAGACAGTGCTCTTATTATATAGACTAGACGAGGGCGACGGACAGACAGACAGTGCTCTTATTATATAGACTAGACGAGGCCGAAGGACAGACAGACAGTGCTCTTATTATATAGACTAGACGAGGGCGACGTACAGACAGACAGTGCTTATATTATATAGACTAGACGAGGGCGACGGACAGACAGACAGTGCTCTTATTATATAGACTAGACGAGGCTGACGGACAGACAGACAGTGCTCTTATTATATCGACTAGACGAGGGCGACGTACAGACAGACAGTGCTTTTATTATATAGACTAGACGAGGGCGACGGACAGACAGACAGTGCTTTTATTATATAGACTAGACGAGGGCGACAGACAGACAGACAGTGCTCTTATTATATAGACTAGACGAGGGCGACGGACAGACAGACAGTGCTCTTATTATATAGACTAGACGAGGCTGACGGACAGAGAGACAGTGCTTTTATTATATAGACTAGACGAGGGCGACGGACAGACAGACAGTGCTCTTATTATATAGACTAGACGAGGGCCACGGACAGACAGACAGTGCTCTTATTATATAGACTAGACGAGGGCGACGGACAGACAGACAGTGCTCTTATTATATAGACTAGACGAGGGCGACGGACAGACAGACAGTGCTCTTATTATATAGACTAGACGAGGCCGAAGGACAGACAGACAGTGCTCTTATTATATAGACTAGACGAGGGCGACGTACAGACAGACAGTGCTTATATTATATAGACTAGACGAGGGCGACGGACAGACAGACAGTGCTCTTATTATATAGACTAGACGAGGCTGACGGACAGACAGACAGTGCTCTTATTATATCGACTAGACGAGGGCGACGTACAGACAGACAGTGCTTTTATTATATAGACTAGACGAGGGCGACGGACAGACAGACAGTGCTCTTATTATATAAACTAGACGAGGGCGACAGACAGACAGACAGTGCTCTTATTATATAGACTAGACGAGGGCGACAGACAGACAGACAGTGCTCTTATTATATAGACTTGACGAGTGCGACGGACAGACAGACAGTGCTCTTATTATATAGACTAGACGAGGTTGAGGGACAGACAGACAGTGCTTTTATTATATAGACTAGACGAGGGCGACAGACAGACAGACAGTGCTCTTATTATATAGACTAGACGAGGGCGACAGACAGACAGACAGTGCTCTTATTATATACACTAGACGAGGCCGACGGACAGACAGACAGTGCTCTTATTATATAGACTAGACGAGGGCGACAGACAGACAGTGCTCTTATTATATAGACTAGACGAGGGCGACAGACGGACAGACAGTGCTCTTATTATATAGACTAGACGAGGGCGACAGACAAACAGACAGTGCTCTTATTATATAGACTAGACGAGGGCGACAGACAGAGAGACAGTGCTCTTATTATATAGACTAGACGAGGGCGACAGACAGACAGTGCTCTTATTATATAGACTAGACGAGGGCGACGTACAGACAGACAGTGCTTTTATTATATAGACTAGACGAGGGCGACGGACAGACAGACAGTGCTCTTATTATATAGACTAGACGAGGGCGACAGACAGACAGACAGTGCTCTTATTATATAGACTAGACGAGGGCGACAGACAGACAGACAGTGCTCTTATTATATAGACTAGACGAGGGCGACGGACAGACAGACAGTGCTCTTATTATATAGACTAGACGAGGTTGAGGGACAGACAGACAGTGCTTTTATTATATAGACTAGACGAGGGCGACAGACAGACAGACAGTGCTCTTATTATATAGACTAGACGAGGGCGACAGACAGACAGACAGTGCTCTTATTATATAGACTAGACGAGGCCGACGGACAGACAGACAGTGCTCTTATTATATAGACTAGACGAGGGCGACAGACAGACAGTGCTCTTATTATATAGACTAGACGAGGTTGAGGGACAGACAGTGCTCTTATTATATAGACTAGACGAGGGCGACAGACAAACAGACAGTGCTCTTATTATATAGACTAGACGAGGGCGACAGACAGAGAGACAGTGCTCTTATTATATAGACTAGACGAGGGCGACGGACAGACAGACAGTGCTCTTATTATATAGACTAGACGAGGGCGACAGACAGACAGACAGTGCTCTTATTATATAGACTAGACGAGGGCGACAGACAGACAGACAGTGCTCTTATTATATAGACTAGACGAGGGCGACAGACAGACAGACAGTGCTCCTATTATATAGACTAGACGAGGGCGACGGACAGACAGACAGTGCTTTTATTATATAGATTAGACGAGGGCGACGGACAGACAGACAGTGCTCTTATTATATAGACTAGACGAGGGCTACGGACAGACAGACAGTTCTCTTATTATATAGACTAGATGAGGGCGACGGACAGACAGACAGTGCTCTTATTATATAGACTAGACGAGGCTGTCGGACAGACAGTGCTCTTATTATACAGACTAGACGAGGCCGACGGACAGACAGACAGTGCTTTTATTATATAGACTAGAAAAGGGCGACGGACAGACAGACAGTGCTTTTATTATATAGACTAGACGAGGCTGACGGACAGACAGACAGTGCTCTTATTATATAGACTAGACGAGGGCGACGGACAGACAGGCAGTGCTCTTATTATATAGACTAGACGAGGGCAACGGACAGACAGACAGTGCTCTTATTATATAGACTAGACGAGGGCGACGGACAGACAGACAGTGCTTTTATTATATAGACTAGACGAGGGCGACGGACAGACAGACAGTGCTTTTATTATATAGACTAGACGATGCTGACGGACAGACAGACAGTGCTCTTATTATATAGACTAGACGAGGGCGACGGACAGACAGACAGTGCTCTTATTATATAGACTAGACGAGGGCGACGGACAGACAGACAGTGCTCTTATTATATAGACTAGACGAGGGCGACGGACAGACAGATAGTGCTTTTATTATATAGACTAGACGAGGGCGACGGACAGACAGACAGTGCTTTTATTATATAGACTAGACGAGGATGACGGACAGACAGACAGTGCTCTTATTATATAGACTAGACGAGGCTGACGGACAGACAGACAGTGCTCTTATTATATAGACTTGACGAGGGCGACGGACAGACAGACAGTGCTATAATTATATAGACTAGACGAGGGCGACGGACAGACAGACAGTGCTCTTATTATATAGACTAGACGAGGGCGACGGACAGACAGACAGTGCTTTTATTATATAGACTAGACGAGGACGACGGACAGACAGACAGTGCTCTTATTATATAGACTAGACGAGGGCGACGGACAGACAGACAGTGCTTTTATTATATAGACTAGACGAGGCTGACGGACAGACAGACAGTGCTCTTATTATATAGACTAGACGGGGGCGACGGACAGACAGACAGTGCTTTTATTATATAGACTAGACGAGGGAGACGGACAGACAGACAGTGCTTTTATTATATAGACTAGACGAGGCTGACGGACAGACGGACAGTGCTCTTATTACATAGACTAGACGAGGGCGACGGACAGACAGACAGTGCTCTTATTATATAGACTAGACGAGGGCCACGGACAGACAGACAGTGCTCTTATTATATAGACTAGACGAGGGCGACGGACAGACAGACAGTGCTTTTATTATATAGACTAGACGAGGGCGACGGACAGACAGACAGTGCTTTTATTATATAGACTAGACGAGGATGACGGACAGACAGACAGTGCTCTTATTATATAGACTAGACGAGGCTGACGGACAGACATACAGTGCTCTTATTATATAGACTAGACGAGGGCGACGGACAGACAGACAGTGCTTTTATTATATAGACTAGACGAGGGCGACGGACAGACAGACAGTGCTTTTATTATATAGACTAGACGAGCATGGCGGACAGACAGTGCTCTTATTATATAGACTAGACGAGGCTGACGGACAGACAGACAGTGCTCTTATTATATAGACTAGACGAGGGCGACGGACAGACAGACAGTGCTTTTATTATATAGACTAGACGAGGGCGACGGACAGACAGACAGTGCTCTTATTATATAGACTAGACGAGGCCGACGGACAGACAGACAGTGCTCTTATTATATAGACTAGACGAGGCCGACGGACAGACAGACAGTGCTCTTATTATATAGACTAGACGAGGCCGACGGACAGACAGACAGTGCTTTTATTATATAGACTAGACGAGCATGGCGGACAGACAGTGCTCTTATTATATAGACTAGACGAGGCCGACGGACAGACAGACAGTGCTCTTATTATATAGACTAGACGAGGCTGACGGACAGACAGACAGTGCTTTTATTATATAGTCTAGACGAGGGCGACGGACAGACAGACAGTGCTCTTATTATATAGACTAGACGAGGGCGACGGACAGACAGACAGTGCTTTTATTATATAGACTAGACGAGGCTGACGGACAGACAGACAGTGCTCTTATTATATAGACTAGAGGAGGGCGACGGACAGACAGACAGTGCTTTTATTATATAGACTAGACGAGGCTCACGGACAGACAGACAGTGCCCTTATTATATAGACTAGACGAGGGCGACGTACAGACAGAGAGTGCTTTTATTATATAGACTAGACGAGGGCGACGGACAGACAGACAGTGCTCTTATTATATAGACTAGACGAGGGCGACAGACAGACAGACAGTGCTTTTATTATATAGACTAGACGAGGCTGACGGACAGACAGACAGTGCTCTTATTATATAGACTAGACGAGGCCGACGGACAGACAGACAGTGCTCTTATTATATAGACTAGACGAGGGCGACGGACAGACAGACAGTGCTTTTATTATATAGACTAGACGAGGGCGACGGACAGACAGACAGTGCTCTTATTATATAGACTAGACGAGGGCGACGGACAGACAGACAGTGCTCTTATTATATAGACTAGACGAGGGCGACGGACAGACAGACAGTGCTCTTATTATATAGACTGGACGAGGGCGACGGCCAGACAGACAGACAGTGCTCTTATTATATAGACTAGACGAGGCTGACGGACAGACAGACAGTGCTCTTATTATATAGACTAGACGAGGCTGACGGACAGACAGACAGTGCTCTTATTATATAGACTAGACGAGGCCGACAGACAGACAGACAGTGCTCTTATTATATAGACTAGACGAGGGCGACGGACAGACAGACAGCCAGTGCTCTCATTATATAGACTAGACGAGGCTGACGGACAGACAGACAGTGCTCTTATTATATAGACTAGACGAGGGCGACGGACAGACAGACAGTGCTTTTATTATATAGACTAGACGAGGGCGACGGACAGACAGACAGTGCTCTTATTATATAGACTAGACGAGGCCGACGGACAGACAGACAGTGCTTTTATTATATAGTCTAGACGAGGGCGACGGACAGACAGACAGTGCTCTTATTATATAGACTAGACGAGGGCGACGGACAGACAGACAGTGCTTTTATTATATAGACTAGACGAGGCTGACGGACAGACAGACAGTGCTCTTATTATATAGACTAGACGAGGGCGACGGACAGACAGACAGTGCTTTTATTATATAGACTAGACGAGGCTCACGGACAGACAGACAGTGCCCTTATTATATAGACTAGACGAGGGCGACGTACAGACAGAGAGTGCTTTTATTATATAGACTAGACGAGGGCGACGGACAGACAGACAGTGCTCTTATTATATAGACTAGACGAGGGCGACAGACAGACAGTGCTCTTATTATATAGACTAGAGGAGGGCGACAGACAGACAGACAGTGCTCTTATTATATAGACTAGACGAGGCCGACGGACAGACAGACAGTGCTCTTATTATATAGACTAGACGAGGGCGACGTACAGACAGACAGTGCTTTTATTATATAGACTAGACGAGGGCGACGGACAGACAGACAGTGCTCTTATTATATAGACTAGACGAGGGCGACAGACAGACAGACAGTGCTCTTATTATATAGACTAGACGAGGCCGACGGACAGACAGACAGTGCTTTTATTATATAGACTAGACGAGGGCGACAGACAGACAGACAATGCTCTTATTATATAGACTAGACGAGGGCGACGGACAGACAGAGAGTGCTTTTATTATTTAGACTAGACGAGGGCGACAGACAGACAGACAGTGCTCTTATTATATAGACTAGACGAGGGCGACGGACAGACAGACAGTGCTCTTATTATATAGACTAGACGAGGCTGACGGACAGAGAGACAGTGCTTTTATTATATAGACTAGACGAGGGCGACGGACAGACAGACAGTGCTCTTATTATATAGACTAGACGAGGGCGACGGACAGACAGACAGTGCTCTTATTATATAGACTAGACGAGGGCGACGGATAGACAGACAGTGCTCTTATTATATAGACTAGACGAGGGCGACGGACAGACAGACAGTGCTCTTATTATATAGACTAGACGAGGCCGAAGGACAGACAGACAGTGCTCTTATTATATAGACTAGACGAGGGCGACGTACAGACAGACAGTGCTTATATTATATAGACTAGACGAGGGCGACGGACAGACAGACAGTGCTCTTATTATATAGACTAGACGAGGCTGACGGACAGACAGACAGTGCTCTTATTATATCGACTAGACGAGGGCGACGTACAGACAGACAGTGCTTTTATTATATAGACTAGACGAGGGCGACCGACAGACAGACAGTGCTCTCATTATATAGACTAGACGAGGGCGACAGACAGACAGACAGTGCTCTTATTATATAGACTAGATGAGGGCGACAGACAGACAGACAGTGCTCTTATTATATAGACTAGACGAGGGCGACAGACAGACAGACAGTGCTCTTATTATATAGACTAGACGAGGCCGACAGACAGACAGACAGACAGTGCTCTTATTATATAGACTAGACGAGGGCGACGGACAGACAGACAGTGCTCTTATTATATAGACTAGACTAGGCCGACGGACAGACAGACAGTGCTCTTATTATATAGACTAGACGAGGGCGACAGACAGACAGACAGTGCTCTTATTATATAGACTAGACGAGGGCGACAGACAGATAGACAGTGCTCTTATTATATAGACTAGACGAGGGCGACAGACAGATAGACAGTGCTCTTATTATATAGACTAGACGAGGCCGACAGACAGACAGACAGTGCTCTTATTATATAGACTAGACGAGGGCGACGTACAGACAGACAGTGCTTTTATTATATAGACTAGACGAGGGCGACGGACAGACAGACAGTGCTCTTATTATATAGACTAGACGAGGGCGACAGACAGACAGACAATGCTCTTATTATATAGACTAGACGAGGGCTACAGACAGACAGACAGTGCTCTTATTATATAGACTAGACGAGGGCGACGGACAGACAGACAGTGCTCTTATTATATAGACTAGACGAGGCTGACGGACAGAGAGACAGTGCTTTTATTATATAGACTAGACGAGGGCGACGGACAGACAGACAGTGCTCTTATTATATAGACTAGACGAGGGCCACGGACAGACAGACAGTGCTCTTATTATATAGACTAGACGAGGGCGACGGACAGACAGACAGTGCTCTTATTATATAGACTAGACGAGGCCGAAGGACAGACAGACAGTGCTCTTATTATATAGACTAGACGAGGGCGACGTACAGACAGACAGTGCTTATATTATATAGACTAGACGAGGGCGACGGACAGACAGACAGTGCTCTTATTATATAGACTAGACGAGGGCGACGGACAGACAGACAGTGCTCTTATTATATAGACTAGACGAGGGCGACAGACAGACAGACAGTGCTCTTATTATATAGACTAGACGAGGGCGACAGACAGACAGACAGTGCTCTTATTATATAGACTAGACGAGGGCGACGGACAGACAGACAGTGCTTTTATTATATAGACTAGACGAGGGCGACCGACAGACAGACAGTGCTCTCATTATATAGACTAGACGAGGGCGACAGACAGACAGACAGTGCTCTTATTATATAGACTAGATGAGGGCGACAGACAGACAGACAGTGCTCTTATTATATAGACTAGACGAGGGCGACAGACAGACAGACAGTGCTCTTATTATATAGACTAGACGAGGTTGAGGGACAGACAGACAGTGCTTTTATTATATAGACTAGACGAGGGCGACAGACAGACAGACAGTGCTCTTATTATATAGACTAGACGAGGGCGACAGACAGACAGACAGTGCTCTTATTATATAGACTAGACGAGGCCGACGGACAGACAGACAGTGCTCTTATTATATAGACTAGACGAGGGCGACAGACAGACAGTGCTCTTATTATATAGACTAGACGAGGGCGACAGACGGACAGACAGTGCTCTTATTATATAGACTAGACGAGGGCGACAGACAAACAGACAGTGCTCTTATTATATAGACTAGACGAGGGCGACAGACAGAGAGACAGTGCTCTTATTATATAGACTAGACGAGGGCGACAGACAGACAGTGCTCTTATTATATAGACTAGACGAGGGCGACGTACAGACAGACAGTGCTTTTATTATATAGACTAGACGAGGGCGACGGACAGACAGACAGTGCTCTTATTATATAGACTAGACGAGGGCGACAGACAGACAGACAGTGCTCTTATTATATAGACTAGACGAGGGCGACAGACAGACAGACAGTGCTCTTATTATATAGACTAGACGAGGGCGACGGACAGACAGACAGTGCTCTTATTATATAGACTAGACGAGGTTGAGGGACAGACAGACAGTGCTTTTATTATATAGACTAGACGAGGGCGACAGACAGACAGACAGTGCTCTTATTATATAGACTAGACGAGGGCGACAGACAGACAGACAGTGCTCTTATTATATAGACTAGACGAGGCCGACGGACAGACAGACAGTGCTCTTATTATATAGACTAGACGAGGGCGACAGACAGACAGTGCTCTTATTATATAGACTAGACGAGGTTGAGGGACAGACAGTGCTCTTATTATATAGACTAGACGAGGGCGACAGACAAACAGACAGTGCTCTTATTATATAGACTAGACGAGGGCGACAGACAGAGAGACAGTGCTCTTATTATATAGACTAGACGAGGGCGACGGACAGACAGACAGTGCTCTTATTATATAGACTAGACGAGGGCGACAGACAGACAGACAGTGCTCTTATTATATAGACTAGACGAGGGCGACAGACAGACAGACAGTGCTCTTATTATATAGACTAGACGAGGGCGACAGACAGACAGACAGTGCTCCTATTATATAGACTAGACGAGGGCGACGGACAGACAGACAGTGCTTTTATTATATAGATTAGACGAGGGCGACGGACAGACAGACAGTGCTCTTATTATATAGACTAGACGAGGGCTACGGACAGACAGACAGTTCTCTTATTATATAGACTAGATGAGGGCGACGGACAGACAGACAGTGCTCTTATTATATAGACTAGACGAGGCTGACGGACAGACAGACAGTGCTCTTATTATACAGATTAGACGAGGCCGACGGACAGACAGACAGTGCTTTTATTATATAGACTAGAAAAGGGCGACGGACAGACAGACAGTGCTTTTATTATATAGACTAGACGAGGCTGACGGACAGACAGACAGTGCTCTTATTATATAGACTAGACGAGGGCGACGGACAGACAGGCAGTGCTCTTATTATATAGACTAGACGAGGGCAACGGACAGACAGACAGTGCTCTTATTATATAGACTAGACGAGGGCGACGGACAGACAGACAGTGCTTTTATTATATAGACTAGACGAGGGCGACGGACAGACAGACAGTGCTTTTATTATATAGACTAGACGATGCTGACGGACAGACAGACAGTGCTCTTATTATATAGACTAGACGAGGGCGACGGACAGACAGACAGTGCTCTTATTATATAGACTAGACGAGGGCGACGGACAGACAGACAGTGCTCTTATTATATAGACTAGACGAGGGCGACGGACAGACAGATAGTGCTTTTATTATATAGACTAGACGAGGGCGACGGACAGACAGACAGTGCTTTTATTATATAGACTAGACGAGGATGACGGACAGACAGACAGTGCTCTTATTATATAGACTAGACGAGGCTGACGGACAGACAGACAGTGCTCTTATTATATAGACTTGACGAGGGCGACGGACAGACAGACAGTGCTATAATTATATAGACTAGACGAGGGCGACGGACAGACAGACAGTGCTCTTATTATATAGACTAGACGAGGGCGACGGACAGACAGACAGTGCTTTTATTATATAGACTAGACGAGGACGACGGACAGACAGACAGTGCTCTTATTATATAGACTAGACGAGGGCGACGGACAGACAGACAGTGCTTTTATTATATAGACTAGACGAGGCTGACGGACAGACAGACAGTGCTCTTATTATATAGACTAGACGGGGGCGACGGACAGACAGACAGTGCTTTTATTATATAGACTAGACGAGGGCGACGGACAGACAGACAGTGCTTTTATTATATAGACTAGACGAGGCTGACGGACAGACGGACAGTGCTCTTATTATATAGACTAGACGAGGGAGACGGACAGACAGACAGTGCTTTTATTATATAGACTAGACGAGGCTGACGGACAGACGGACAGTGCTCTTATTATATAGACTAGACGAGGGCGACGGACAGACAGACAGTGCTTTTATTATATAGACTAGACGAGGGCGACGGACAGACAGACAGTGCTCTTATTATATAGACTAGACGAGGCCGACGGACAGACAGACAGTGCTTTTATTATATAGTCTAGACGAGGGCGACGGACAGACAGACAGTGCTCTTATTATATAGACTAGACGAGGGCGACGGACAGACAGACAGTGCTTTTATTATATAGACTAGACGAGGCTGACGGACAGACAGACAGTGCTCTTATTATATAGACTAGACGAGGGCGACGGACAGACAGACAGTGCTTTTATTATATAGACTAGACGAGGCTCACGGACAGACAGACAGTGCCCTTATTATATAGACTAGACGAGGGCGACGTACAGACAGAGAGTGCTTTTATTATATAGACTAGACGAGGGCGACGGACAGACAGACAGTGCTCTTATTATATAGACTAGACGAGGGCGACAGACAGACAGTGCTCTTATTATATAGACTAGAGGAGGGCGACAGACAGACAGACAGTGCTCTTATTATATAGACTAGACGAGGCCGACGGACAGACAGACAGTGCTCTTATTATATAGACTAGACGAGGGCGACGTACAGACAGACAGTGCTTTTATTATATAGACTAGACGAGGGCGACGGACAGACAGACAGTGCTCTTATTATATAGACTAGACGAGGGCGACAGACAGACAGACAGTGCTCTTATTATATAGACTAGACGAGGCCGACGGACAGACAGACAGTGCTTTTATTATATAGACTAGACGAGGGCGACAGACAGACAGACAATGCTCTTATTATATAGACTAGACGAGGGCGACGGACAGACAGAGAGTGCTTTTATTATTTAGACTAGACGAGGGCGACAGACAGACAGACAGTGCTCTTATTATATAGACTAGACGAGGGCGACGGACAGACAGACAGTGCTCTTATTATATAGACTAGACGAGGCTGACGGACAGAGAGACAGTGCTTTTATTATATAGACTAGACGAGGGCGACGGACAGACAGACAGTGCTCTTATTATATAGACTAGACGAGGGCGACGGACAGACAGACAGTGCTCTTATTATATAGACTAGACGAGGGCGACGGATAGACAGACAGTGCTCTTATTATATAGACTAGACGAGGGCGACGGACAGACAGACAGTGCTCTTATTATATAGACTAGACGAGGCCGAAGGACAGACAGACAGTGCTCTTATTATATAGACTAGACGAGGGCGACGTACAGACAGACAGTGCTTATATTATATAGACTAGACGAGGGCGACGGACAGACAGACAGTGCTCTTATTATATAGACTAGACGAGGCTGACGGACAGACAGACAGTGCTCTTATTATATCGACTAGACGAGGGCGACGTACAGACAGACAGTGCTTTTATTATATAGACTAGACGAGGGCGACCGACAGACAGACAGTGCTCTCATTATATAGACTAGACGAGGGCGACAGACAGACAGACAGTGCTCTTATTATATAGACTAGATGAGGGCGACAGACAGACAGACAGTGCTCTTATTATATAGACTAGACGAGGGCGACAGACAGACAGACAGTGCTCTTATTATATAGACTAGACGAGGCCGACAGACAGACAGACAGACAGTGCTCTTATTATATAGACTAGACGAGGGCGACGGACAGACAGACAGTGCTCTTATTATATAGACTAGACTAGGCCGACGGACAGACAGACAGTGCTCTTATTATATAGACTAGACGAGGGCGACAGACAGACAGACAGTGCTCTTATTATATAGACTAGACGAGGGCGACAGACAGATAGACAGTGCTCTTATTATATAGACTAGACGAGGGCGACAGACAGATAGACAGTGCTCTTATTATATAGACTAGACGAGGCCGACAGACAGACAGACAGTGCTCTTATTATATAGACTAGACGAGGGCGACGTACAGACAGACAGTGCTTTTATTATATAGACTAGACGAGGGCGACGGACAGACAGACAGTGTTCTTATTATATAGACTAGACGAGGGCGACAGACAGACAGACAATGCTCTTATTATATAGACTAGACGAGGGCTACAGACAGACAGACAGTGCTCTTATTATATAGACTAGACGAGGACGACGGACAAGCAGACAGTGCTCTTATTATATAGACTAGACGAGGTTGACGGACAGACAGACAGTGCTTTTATTATATAGACTAGACGAGGGCGACAGACAGACAGACAGTGCTCTTATTATATAGACTAGACGAGGGCGACAGACAGACAGACAGTGCTCTTATTATATAGACTAGACGAGGCCGACGGACAGACAGACAGTGCTCTTATTATATAGACTAGACGAGGGCGACAGACAGACAGTGCTCTTATTATATAGACTAGACGAGGGCGACGGACAGACAGACAGTGCTCTTATTATATAGACTAGACGAGGGCGACGGACAGACAGACAGTGCTCTTATTATATAGACTAGACGAGGGCGACGGACAGACAGACAGTGCTCTTATTATATGGACTAGACGAGGCTGACGGACAGACAGACAGTGCTCTTATTATACAGACTAGACGAGGCCGACGGACAGACAGACAGTGCTTTTATTATATAGACTAGACAAGGGCGACGGACAGACAGACAGTGCTTTTATTATATAGACTAGACGAGGCTGACGGACAGACAGACAGTGCTCTTATTATATAGACTAGACGAGGGCGACGGACAGACAGGCAGTGCTCTTATTATATAGACTAGACGAGGGCAACGGACAGACAGACAGTGCTCTTATTATATAGACTAGACGAGGGCGACGGACAGACAGACAGTGCTTTTATTATATAGACTAGACGAGGGCGACGGACAGACAGACAGTGCTTTTATTATATAGACTAGACGATGCTGACGGACAGACAGACAGTGCTCTTATTATATAGACTAGACGAGGGCGACGGACAGACAGACAGTGCTCTTATTATATAGACTAGACGAGGGCGACGGACAGACAGTGCTCTTATTATATAGACTAGACGAGGGCGACGGACAGACAGATAGTGCTTTTATTATATAGACTAGACGAGGGCGACGGACAGACAGACAGTGCTTTTATTATATAGACTAGACGAGGATGACGGACAGACAGACAGTGCTCTTATTATATAGACTAGACGAGGCTGACGGACAGACAGACAGTGCTCTTATTATATAGACTAGACGAGGGCGACGGACAGACAGACAGTGCTTTTATTATATAGACTAGACGAGGGCGACGGACAGACAGACAGTGCTCTTATTATATAGACTAGACGGGGGCGACGGACAGACAGACAGTGCTTTTATTATATAGACTAGACGAGGGCGACGGACAGACAGACAGTGCTCTTATTATATAGACTAGACGAGGGCGACGGACAGACAGACAGTGCTTTTATTATATAGACTAGACGAGGCTGACGGACAGACAGACAGTGCTCTTATTATATAGACTAGACGGGGGCGACGGACAGACAGACAGTGCTTTTATTATATAGACTAGACGAGGGCGACGGACAGACAGACAGTGCTTTTATTATATAGACTAGACGAGGCTGACGGACAGACGGACAGTGCTCTTATTATATAGACTAGACGAGGGCGACGGACAGACAGACAGTGCTCTTATTATATAGACTAGACGAGGGCGACGGACAGACAGACAGTGCTCTTATTATATAGACTAGACGAGGGCGACGGACAGACAGACAGTGCTTTTATTATATAGACTAGACGAGGGCGACGGACAGACAGACAGTGCTCTTATTATATAGACTAGACGAGGGCGACGGACAGACGGACAGTGCTCTTATTATATAGACTAGACGAGGCTGACGGACAGACAGACAGTGCTCTTATTATATAGACTAGACGAGGGCGACAGACAGACAGACAGTGCTTTTATTGTATAGACTAGACGAGGCTGACGGACAGACAGACAGTGCACTTATTATATAGACTAGACGAGAGCGACAGACAGACAGTACTTTTATTATATAGACTAGACTAGCAGAAAACCACCTGGTGGGCGGTTTTTTGCTAGCAAATCTAGTGTATATACTGATATTGTTGAGATTTGGATGAGAAATGTTTTCGGTACCACATGTTCACCGTCTCTCGATGTGTCTTTTATGCATGTATAAATATATATGTTATCTACAAGGTGAAATCTTTGAAATAAATATATGTTAAAACGAAAAAGGAGAAAAAGAGATTAGTGACGGAAATATAAACGTTATGATACATAAACGTTATGATATAACGATAGAAATATATAAACGTTTACGATAAAACGATGGAAATAGAAACGTTTATATATTATTGTTTCTACTTTAGGCACAAGGTCAGCAATTACCCAGTGCATTACTGGTACTTTATTTTATCGACCCCGTAAGGATGAAAGGCAAAGTTAACCTCGGCGGGATTTGAACTCAGATCGTAAAGGGACGTAACTATGCTGGAAAGCATGGCGTCCGACCCTCTACCGATACTTCCAATCCACCGCCCTTTATATAATGATAAGCCGAAACACTCGTAAGCCGAAACACTCGTAAGTCGAAACACTCGTAAAGCGAAAGTATAAATAAAGATTAATGTAATGAATTTGAAAAGCATAGAGATTTGAAACCGCGTCTATAGGTGTGTAAATTTCAGACGGACAGACAGACAGACAAACAAACAGAGAAATGCCCATTATATATTATAAGTAGACTATCTAGTACCCGTCCTTTGGACGGGTGAAGTAGCTTTCGATGTAGCTCATTAAAGTAAACAAAGTAAATTTGAATACATAGAAGAAATACGTACTTTATGTAAACATGAAAACTTTAGGCACTATTCCAGCGAAATAATTAATATGTGAGCTCGGTGTTATCCGTTATCCGGTAAACATTTTTTTTACAACATTAAAAGCGCGTGATGGCTTAAACTTAAATAACTTTTAATTATGTGTGTGTAAACCAGCGTTCGAAATCGGAGACGCTGGTCGCGGAGAAAGATAACTCTTGTCATACTTAATCACGAACATTGGCAAAAAATAACCAAATTTTGATATATCTCCAAAGGCCGCAATATCGATTTTTGAAAACCTGTGCCGCTCAGTTACAGATCTTATGGTAGAAGAAGCTCTGTAAAAAAATTTCAAAGAAATAGGATATATGAACCATCATTAAAAACAGATGTCGACACAGACACAGCCTGTAGTGAGAGATTGGAAGAAACCTGTGCAAAGTTTGACCCATTGTCAGTTTTATCGATTTTTTACCTAAAAAAAGCGGTTGTCAATTATTCGCAATATTGTGCCGACCTGCCCTGATAAATTTATGGTTGATTACAAAAAAAAAAATTGAAAATCGGCTTTGCGGATCAAAAGTTGCTGCATCACAGACAGACAGATATGTATGTATATCTATTTTTGTATATCAGTTTTGTATATCTATTTTTTTTATAAAGCTTATATAATAATTTGTTGAATAATTATTATTTTTAATTAATATTTTAAAATTACCAAGAGATGAGAAGCATCAAGAGAGTTATCAAGAGAGCCAATTATCAACAGAGTCAATTACCAAGCGAGTCAATCAGCACTTTGTTTGAATTTTTTTCCTATTAATATTTTAATTAGAATTTAATTTTGTTAGCCAAACATACCTCAATTTTTAACAAAATCAGAATTAGAAAGGTTGTTTCTCCTCGATTTCGTTTTAAAAAAAATAAGGTATTTCGTCCTTTTTAGGACTCATCAGTTTGGCATAAACGATGAATACATTGTTACACTTTAGTTCCTAAAAACCTCAGGAAAGACAACATTTTTTACTACACGATTCTGGTTTTCCGGAACTAAAATTGTAACATTTGCCGGATTTGTTACCCTGCTTATTGCAACATAGAACTGGCCATGCGAAAAGAAATCATTCAGGCAGCTTATACCAACATGGGTAATGGTCTGCCCTTGTGATTTGTTGGAGGTCATCGCAAACGATAATTTAACAGGAAACTGTTTCCGGTAAAAATCGAATGGAACCCTCCCTTCTTCGCTATGAAGCTCAATTCTAGGCAAATGAAACAATTGTCCCTTCCGAGGGCCCACCGCTACTTCGAGTTCGAGTATTCGTGGGTGGATATTTTTTACAACGTATTGAGTACCGTTGCAATATCCCTCGGCGGGACATATGTTTCTGAGCAGAATAACCGGAGCACCTATCTTCAGTTTCAAAAGGTGATCCGGCATTCCAGGAAGAACTATCGAGTTCAAAGTGTCCACTGAAACATGATGCTTTCGGTCTGTTTGCTTGTGGTTACGATCAAACGAAGGGATTACTATTTCCCTACCGGGCAATCTGTCAAAGACTTTTTGATTGATCTCGTCTACATCCTTATTCGTGGGAGTAATGATTGCGCGATCGGTCACCCAATTCACATAATCATTCTCGCCCAACCTAGTTGACACATTAGAGTATATCCTATCTATCAATGGGTCAGGCGTGTCACCTGTCATGAGAAACTGAGGGGGAACTTCAAAGTCGTGGGTCCTCCGATTGTCCTGTCTGCGATTGGCGACACCATCCCGAATCCTCAAAAGGAGGGCTTTAAAATCAATGGAAGCCTGATCGACCCCGTTGACCCTCATGTTTGTATTCAACTTGAAAATGTTGAAAGTATCCCACGATGGGTGATTTTTTAAAGTAGAAGCGACAATTTGTGGTCGCTCTCCATTAGGAACGACTGGGAGAACTTGTCGCCAATCGCCGGAGAGTAGCATGGTGACACCTCCGAGGGTTTTCTTGGATGGTTCCACCCCTCCGCGGACGAATCTTAGAGTTTTATCCAAAAACTCCATCAGGTCCCTACTGAACATGAGGGCCTCGTCCCAAATAATCAGGTCAAGTTTCGCAAGTTCCTTTGCGAGTTTTGATCCCTTCTGGATACTAATCGCTGTTTTATCTTGCGGATTCAAAGGCAACTTCATCCTTGAGTGCAAGGTTGTGCCGCCTTTAAGCAATAGTGCCGCAATGCCAGATGAGGCGCAACCCTCACTGGCAACCTTTTCTACTATCGCATTGATAAGATAAGTCTTGCCAGTTCCCCCCGGGTGCGTCCACGAAAAAGTTTTTTCCAGAATTCTGCCTCACCGATCCCAATACGGAGTCATAGAGCGCCCGCTGATCAGCATTCAGGGAGTTTTCAACCTCCAAAATGGACTCCGAGCTTGCTGTGCTCTCATAAGAAATCCCAATTTTCTGATTCTCGGGCACTCTAACCTCCTCGATTGGCTGGGGAAGGTTGCAAGTATCCATTTTGGTGCCGTAATTTAGCAGGTAAGCGTAAATCTGGTGCAATGCCCTATTGTGTATGATATCCACATCAGCAGTGGGGTCTGCTCGGGATAAATCATGTGAAATCCAGTCTTTGTGGTCATTCCACAGTGACAGGGCGTCAGTCGGCTTCCAAAAGTGGATAAGCATTGCGAACATCCTCCGCATCATGCGAGGGATCATCGAAATCTGAGCATCATGCAATACTAAACTGATTTCGTTGTCCGCCTCCATGAGCTTGCGGAATACTGCTGCCTCTTTGAAGGTTGGAAAAACTTGATCGCCTACTGTTCTGAGATCGGTGTAGCACTTGGGACCTTTTGTTTTTAAAAGCAAAAGGTAGAGGGCGAAGGTTTCCTGATTACCACCTGAGTTTGGTAAAATGTTCGGCATGCGGGATATCTGATCACCCCTGGGCATGCCGAACTCAGGATCATTCTCGCCCTGTACTCGACGCTTCCAAAACCTTTCTTGGACCATCCAGACGTAAAATTTCGGAATATCCAAATACAAAAAATTGTTGGCCTTTTCATCTTCTCGATTGAGAGTAAAAAATTCGGTCAATTTCGTCTTGGATAGTTTTTCCAGGGTTTTTGAATCGGGTTTAGCTAACTTGGGGTCATAAAAAACTTTTTGTTTCCCTTCGAGGTGGATATCCAGCTTTAGGATCGAGGGGTACATTCCGTATTGGGCCAGGCAGAGTAACCACCACATCGCCTCAACGCTGGACATATACCTACCGTTAAGGTATATCCTAACCTCGTCCTTTACCTGGTCATCCATAGGGTTCCCCTGGTCATCACAGACCTTTTCCACCTCATAGTTGATGTGGTCGGCACCTTTTAGTATATATTTAAAAATTTATTGAAATATAGTGACTCCGGCCACCACCTCTACGTTAATGTGGCACTGAAATATGATCCCAAGAAAAAGATTGTGTGGAACAACATCCCTGCTTGTTACCACACACTTTTTTTTACCTTTTTGATGAATTTCCCCCTGTCCACCATTATTATCGGGCGTTCTACGCCTGTATTTAGGGTAGTTAGCCTCGTTAAAATTGGTCGCATTGTTATAGTCCTTCGGAAACATCTTAGAGCAAGAAGTTCCGTTTTTGGACTTTTTACAATGCTTCATACAAGGACACCGGGGATTAAAAACACCGCAAGGACCGTGGATCATTTTTGTAATCACAAAATTATAGCCCAGCTTCTGATTTTTGGTATCCCCTGTCGGGATTTCAGCGCTAATGAGACTATCAACATCCTCCGTGGATGAAATCTTATCGGCCTCGGCCAACCAAATTAAAGCGTGGACATGTGGGAGGCCTCTTTTCTGAAATTCTATTTTGTAAGTGTATGCAACACATTTACCAAAAATACCTCTCTTTTTGATTTTCACATCAAAAAGAACCCTCACACGTTCCATGAAACTCCTGCAAATTAGATCAGGCCTAAATTTTGCAGTTTCATCTTTATTATTGCGAGATAATTCTTCTATTTCAGGCAGTTTAGGATTGGAGGTCATGGTCACAAAAAGGTCTGGACATCCAAATTCTCTGACCAGTGCCATTGAATCTCGGTACAATTTTTTGTACCACTTTGGAGTCCCAGGAGTCGATTCGGACAGGACGATGCCGACTCCAACCTCTGCAGGATTTTCACAATCCTTTAGAGTGTCGACCGATTCAAACCTATATGACCCGTTAATCCTTTGCTGATGCTTAACCTGAAACTGGAAATTAATGTAATCCAGACGCATTTTCATGTCTATCGCATACTGGTGCAACAGATTACCGCTCAATATAAGAGGGTTGAAAAAATTGTCCTGGACCATTAAATAGTACTTGATATACTGCAACAAAGTTTCTTTATGGCCAGTTTCTGTTTTGGGGTTCCAACGGCTCCACCCATTCTGGCCATAATTGAAAATAAGGGGATAGCCCAGAGGTTCATAAAACGGGCTTAGGAAGTCAACACGGACGTATCCTTCTTTGCCTGCCCGTTTTCTCACTAAAATGACCCTCCCAAGTTCCTTAATAGCCTTCTCTTGGTAGAGCCCCGCTATTTCAGACACCGTAGGGAGGAGATGAGTTTTATTGGCAGGCAGACAATCCCCTAACACTATATTCGGACATCTGTTCGAGCATTTCGTATCCCGTTTTGAAAGTTCTTGATAGAATATTCTCATCCGGGATGAAATCATTGAACTTAGCCTGGATATAGTTCAGAATTGCACGGTACCGAGGCTCGAACTCAAATTTTTCCCTCTCGAGTTTTTGGGTCTCCTTATCAAAGATGTGCACCTGCGCATATCTAGGTATTTGGCCTGCTTGCGGCTCAAGTGGGACCATCGTTTGATACGAAAACCCATGAATTTTCATACTCGGCTCAGTACAGTGCATATTACTGAAGGCAAATCCTGTGTTAAGACACCTTGAGAATTTAGCGAACATTTTTGCATATTCGTCATTACCCTCATATAAACTGGCGATTTCCTCCCCGGGGCGTTCAAATTCAGGGAGCTTAACCTTGCCATTCATGCAACACAATCCAGGTGGCTCTAAGGGCAATTTGTACGCCCCGCAATGCTCACACGGATTGTCGTTATATTTGAGGTGGATTATCTCCGAGTCGAAATCCACCTCATCTATGGGCTTAAAAGCAATACGGAAGTATTTTGGGTCCTTTTTGAAGGTCCTATTGTAATAGGCCTCAGAGTGCCCAACTTTGTCCTTGTTCAATCTGATTTCCCGTTCTTCGGTAGTCTCAGATTGCCGAGTAGCATCTTTATGCTCACGGTCTTTTTCCTTCCTTATGCCTTTTGAGTCCTTAGACTCCTGACCCATAGAACGCTGCCTATCTTTTCGCTGCTTTTCAAGTCGCTTATTTCTTTGCGACTCGGTTTCAGAGACCTTTTGAGCTTTTCTGCGTAAAGCTGTTTTCGCAGAGGCTTCGGTGCACTTATGCTGAGCCATATACTCAGCAACCAAAACTGGATCCAAAAAATATTTGGGCTTGCGTTTGGAATCTTCTGTCGGTTTTGCAGGCGGCAAAGTTTTATCAGCTGGCAATACGTCTGCAGTGATTCCAGGCAATTCGTTTCCAATTTTGGTTATTTTGGGACTTTTTTGATCTTCCTCAATTATAATTGGCTTTTTATTGCCTTTTATAGTTGGGATTTGAGCTAAAACCGGGTTGGACAGAAAGGTTGAGGTTTTTCCATAATGATTTTCTTGGAAATTTATCATCAAGGGGTCAGATAGGTGTGCAGCCAGACCTAGTTGATTTAAATTAGAAAGAGTTTTTCTAATAGGGTCGAAAACAAAAACATTCTCATATAAAATGGGATTCACAACTTCCCTGCGATTTAAAAAATTACACTCCAAAATTTTATTGATATTATAGCAATCCCTGAAAAATTTTCTGAGCAGATTAATTTGATTCTGAGTGGAAAACTCAAAATTTGTGGGATTAGAATTTAGAACCCATATCAAAGAATATAAAATTGCAAAAAGACCACAATCAGTTCCATTAGTCTGCTGCTGCACATTTAGAACCCTGAACCTAAAAACGAAATTTTGGGTCAAGGAAAAAGTTTTGAATCCATTCAGAATTCCAATTTTTTTCACTGTAGCCCTGTGTTCATCATCAAGGTAATATTTAATCCGATCAAAAAAGTCAAAATTTTTGAAGTGAAGACCCGAATCTGCCAGCTCAAGCACAGGTAATGAGTCTGCATAACCAAACTTGAAAGTCAAGAAATGGTGACTGTCGCAAATAACGCCAACAGAGGCAGACTCATTAGAGCCAATAGAATTTTCACAAAAATAATATGGGCCGAAGCCGAAAAAAATTTTGTTTGGCAACTCTAATTGCGCCTTAATTTTATTCAAAAAATTGTATACTAACATATTCGAATACCAGGCACTATTGGAATCAATAATAGCAGCGTCCTGAGGGTCATTACAAAACACAAATTCGCGAGAATTAGTGTTTAAGGCTTGGAAGGTGGTAAAAAAATCCACAAAATCTTCCATTCTTTTAAAAAAAAATTTTTTTTTAAATAATATTTAAATAACTGGCGGTTAGAAAAAAATATTCCTATGAAATTTTAATCATACCATTAGGTGTGAATAAGGAAATATTTTTTATTGTCAAAACAAATGTTCAAAAGTTAAACTTTAATTTTTTGAATTATTTCCAATTTTTTCATGAAATTGAACACTGGACGTTGGCTGCTGGAAATGGAAATTAAATCGTATTTAATTGTATTTAAATTTCTAACCTTATTTTATTATTTATATTTTTTCAATAAGAAATAAAAAAAAAAACAACAGAAAAAATTGAACTGCGCAATCTGATTAATAAATTACCTCATCAGCAGCAACTTTCTTCAAATGGTCCTTATTATCAGCAGCAACAACCACAAATTCAATGGCAACCTTCTTCAAACCACAAATTCAATGGCAACCTTCTTCAAATGGTCCTTGCATGGTGTCAAGTCAGAACCGCCCCGAACTGGTTACTTCTGGCTTGTGCAAGGTGTCTCTATAGCAACCAGCGATTCCCTCGGCCTCAGTGACCAAAGTCAGTGGAGAGGGGAAGGTAATGTTTCTATAGCGACAGTGTTTCTCTTGGTAGTACCAAAGTGGAGAAAGGAAGGGGAAGGTAATATTTCTGTAGCACGTGTTTTAGCGTCTATTCACTCTCTCTCTCTCCCTCTCTCCCTCCCGCTATCCCCCTCTCGTAGGCTGTCTCTTTCTTTCACTCTCACTCTCTCTCTACGCGTGTGCAAAAAACATTCGCACGCGCGCACGTGTTTCCACTGTCGGACAGACAGAGAAATTGCTGGTTATATATATAAGTAGACGAGGGCGACGGACAGACAGACAGTGCTCTTATTATATAGACTAGACGAGGCCGACGTTTTCAGAGACTCTTTCAGTCATACACACATACACTCTCTCTCGAAACAAACAACATCCCTTTTCTATCTCTATGTACATCTCTTTCGTTTGACAAAACCCCTCTCTCTATAGATATGTAGATGAGGGCGACATCGTAACTTTCTATCTATCTACCTCTTTCAGTTACCTCGAAAACACACGGCGTTCCCTTTTCTCTCTCTATTGCTGTACGTATCTCTCACTTGGCGCTCCACCCCTCCATAAATTGAGCGTGACGGACGGAGCGACAGGAAGACAATGCTCTTATTATATATAACTAGCAGAAAAACCACCCTCTGGGTGGTTTTCTGCTAGCATGTGTAGTGTGTATATTGATATTATACGCAAGTATATATATACATGTAGATATGATACATCAAAAAAATCGTAATTGACAATATACACAGAAATTGAACGAAGACTGCGTTACACTGTCTTATGTAATCAGTAACGTAATCCATGATACATTAAAAAAGACGATATTATATATAAATTGAATTATGAGAAAATTAGTGACGGAATATGAATGTTCGATCGCTAACCGGAAGTGTTGACATTTGAAAATTTTAAAGAAGTGAATCTTTAAATAAGCAATAGAATATATTTAATCAAGAGCTATGAAATTTAGTAGATAAATTATGTAATATTCATTCATTCGCTGAGGTTAACTTTGCCTTTCATCCTTACGGGGTCGATAAAATAAAGTACCAGTAATGTACTGGATAATTGCTGGCCTTGTGCCTAAAGTAGAAACAATTATTTATTCAAAGTAATCCAACTTATTTTAGAAACGGGATAAAAAAAATATTCTGGACGCAGTCCCGCACTCCTTTCTTTATTATAGTTAAGATTATTATAATAATATAGATTAGCTCACGCTTGTTTATCCCCAATACGCTACATTAAAAAAGACATTAAAACATCACCATACTAATATTTAGAACCAATAGAAACTCAATGTCGTAAAAACCATGTATCATTCAATAAGTTTCCATATTATTGGAGTTTCTGTGTGATCGCTTGATTTGCTACAAATAACAACCAAATTTCCATCACATCACAATTAGCAACCTAAAGAAGTAAAGGACACATTAGGTGAGATTTAAACTAAGAATATAGAGATATAACTGCATACCACAGAATATTATGTCCACATCTCTCCCCCTGATACTACCACTATTTCCCTGCGTCAGGTGAAAATAAAGGCAACATTTTGGTAGAACTGTTAGAGTATCGGACGAAATGTTTTGTGATATGTACTCCGGCTTCCTGTGTTCAAATTCAGCCGAGATCAACTTTACCATTCATACTTCTGGGGTCGGTAAATAAAGAGTCGGTGGTAGAATTGCAGATTTGTTAGAATATCGGAAAGAATGCCTTGTATTTGTTCCAGTATACATAGTTCAAATTCTGCTTTGTTAGAGTTAAGCAGTAGTCTGATTTAACACCACCGCCAAGCTCTTGGTGGCCTTTAGTGGAGCCCAGTCTGTTTATAGCATTCATGCCAGGTCTCTAGTTTGAGGATACTTTCTTCCCCCACTCCCATACCAGTCTTGAAAGCCCTGAAAAAAGGGTCATGTTCACTGACCTTCTTCCTAACTAAGCGATAAACAAAAAACACATCGTAGAAGGGTTTAAGGTCTCTAGACATTATCTGCCTCAATTATCTCTGGCCACCTCCCACGCCATGCTGCTCTCAATGATATCATAAAGCATGGCCTTGACGGTGCAAGTTTCTATTCCCAGCTTAAGCCAGCAGGACTGGACCAAAGAGGCAGTAAAAGGCCAGACAGCATGACAAAGTTCCTGTTCCACGGAGGTAGGTTCCTCATCTGGGATGCTACATGCTGTGACACCTCTAGTGGAAACCTGGTGCATTCAGCTACCAGACCAAGCTCTGCTTCCCGCCACAAACTTTCTAAGTATCAACTGCTTTCAGAGAGGTTTGTAGTAGAGACATCTGGCGTTCTTGGCCCCTGGACTACATCCCTACTCATTGCTATCAGAGCGGATTTGGCTGCCTGCAGGTGCGAGCCCCGTAAGGTGGAGTGGCTGTTCCAGCACGTCTCCCCTGGGCCAATGTATTCTCCATCTTGTCGGCCGGGATTCAGGAGGGTAAGTTAGGTGGAAGATATTTGTTCGGATGTCACACATTTCCCCTTCTTTCTAGAAAGGAGTTTCTAGAAAGGAGTTTCTTATGTTCTATGACTATCACCAGAAAACAATTATATCTGATGGAACACTTATATCAACTGGATAAGCAGCAGAATATATTTAAAACAAAATTCTAAAGTCTGTTTAGAACCCGGAGGCTCATCAGGCCAATGCTCATTCCGGTTTCTGTGGCACGAAGTGACCGACAGTACAAGACTCCCTTTTGGACAAGATGCCAGTCCATTGCAGGGTTAACCCCCCAGCTATTGCTGGTACTCAATTTTAGCTGATTATACTGGAGCAACGTGAAATGAAGTGTTTTTCTCAAGAACACAACACACAACCCAGTCCAGGAATCGGAGCCACGACATTATAATAGTAAGTTTGACATACTAACCACTAGGCCACGTGCCTCCACAGAAGAATATTGGATAGCTAGTAAAGTGAGTGCTAAAATTACACTCGCAATGAGGAGGGGGAAATCACCATCCCACCCCAAAACAGAAGACTTTGTACTGCAAGAAAATGTAGTGAGATGAATTAGCAATATTTTAATCTATTTAACGTGTGAAATATATAACGACTATTTTCAGATCTTATTCACCTACTTTTTTCTGTCGACTTATGCCAGAAACTATGACGGATGCGCCATATATCCCTTTAATTATAGGATTATAAGTGACATTGTTCCTTCATTGTATCTTTCACAGCTCATAATACCACTACTTCTTACTAGAGCACTGTGACCGCTAAGGTTTACGCCCACATCCGCCCTTAAAGCTCAAACAACACCAAAAAATTCCATCGAGATTTTCTCCTTTACTGTTTTTTCTTTTATTTTTCTTATCCGCAATATTATGACTTAGATGTTGAGGCCTCAACACTCTTTCTCCGTGAAGACAGACAAGTGCACAAAATTTTGGGGTTTTTTCACACCTAACGTTATATCAAATATGGTGAATTGACAAAGTCGTTAGGACATCAGACAGAATGCTTTGTGATATTTGTTGTGCCTCCATCGCAGGGTTAAATCCTTGGTACTCATTTTCAGCTGAGTATACTGAAGCAATGTGAAATGAAGTGTTTTGCTCAAGAACACAACACACTATCCAATCCAGGAATTGAACCCACGACATTATGATTGTAAGTTTGACACACTTACCACTAGGCCACGCATCTCCACAGCAGAATATTGGATAACTAATAAAGTGAGTGCTAAAATTACACTCGTAGTGAGGAGGGGGAAATCACCATCCCACCCCAATGACAGAAGACTTGGTATATCACTGATATATATTTAGGCCACATCGTTAGTTCAACACCCATACCACCAGGTCACGCACCTGCTAGAGTTAAATGCACAAGACAACCCGTAATTTACTATGGTGTCCTAACGACTCCATCAGGAGTTATGGGCTCATGGCTTGGTATGGTAGCACTGAGCTCTTCCATGAAATCTTTGGATAAATCTTTTTACTCTAATTCTGAATTTTACCATACGTCATTCATTAAGCTGCCCGTGGGTCATCAATATCAATCGATTACATCGATTCCAGTATTTCCTGAAGTAGATGAGGCAAGGCCAAATGATTAAGAAGTTTGTGCTCCAAAATCATTAGATACCGAGTTCACCCTCATTGCGTGACATCTTGGGTAAGTGACATTTACCATAGCCATGATTCAACCCATGCCTTATGAGTGAAATTGGGTAGGTGGAAATTGTTGAGAAGGTCGTCGGATGAACTGTATCTGTAAATCGAAGAACAAGCTTAGTCACACACAGTGTGTCATGCAGAATATCCCTGATATGGGTACATGTGTCTGTTGAATGCTCAACCTCATATACATTAATTTCATGAGAAGGATGCACTGTTGATTGAGCATGTGGAATACTCATCGTCGAAACCGAAGGAAGTCCATTCCAGTATTTCCTCATCAGATGTTATACTGAATATACTCTTAAAAATACCAAACTCCATGGAGTAAGTCATCCAGAATAGTCTATGTTATCTGCTACTGAGGATAGTGAGGATGACTGAAGGAGTATGTTACTTTACGATAGGATAGCTAATTCATTACCTCACTTACTTGCAGCGTTTCCCTTCATTACAGTCACTTCCTTAAAATCATCATATAAGTAAATCACATATCGGGATCGTTATTTTGCTTTATTTTATAATCACGGAGGTAAATACTAATCAGATGAAGCTGTTTATATACGTATATTGGCACTATTGCAAGCAAATTTAATAACAAAGACAAACAATTGTGTTAATTTAGTGTTTTTATTTCTACCCGGCCAAATCATACACTTTTCGTACATCCACAGAATCAACAATAAAAGATCGATTACAAAAGTATGCTATTTAAGATTATCAACTGCTATTTTAGAATGACTACTACCACAGTTCAGGGGAGGTCATGTAGCCTCAGTCACTTAACACTGTTGAAACCGGGTTAAGTACCGGCCTGATGAGCTTCCGAGTTTGAGACAGACTTACACAGGCTACTAGAATAAGTGTTTATTTCCGATAATGGCTTTAACAAAGTGTATTTTGTTGCAAGTATTCGAGATAGAACTCCTGTTTGAAGGTAATTTATCATCTTTCTCCCACTTATCTTGGACAGGGCTGTATTAACCAATGACCAAACCCTTTAGGTTTCAGTTATTTTGAGCCCCTCTGGTAATCAAATGACTGACCCAGTATAGCAAAATAATAATAGTAACAACAATAGTGTTTTTTATTGACCACAAAGGGTTTACAAAAGATACATTAAGGACAGCACAGGACGGTGAAATGTGGGTTTCTGTGTGTAAAAGGGAAATAAAACAAATACAAAGGATGTAACAAAAATAGAAACAAAAGAAAATTCCCCAATAGGGGAGATTTCCGAGGGTCACTCATGGAGAAAGTCCACAAAATCTACAGCCACCCTGACCACCAGGGCAAGTGCCCTCTCCCAGATGTCCTCCCTCAATCTACAGGCACACGCTCAAAGCAGGCCCATTCACTCAAGCCATTCTCTGCTCTTTCACTCACCTTTAAACAAATTGCTTTGAAGGAAGCACTTCCTTCTCCACCCTGATTTTCCTCTTCAAATGAAACCCGAAGAAGTTAATCTGGGTATCATTGAAGAGGAAAATACCCCTCTTCAGTCCTTTCAGACGCGTCCACCATACAACCTCTTTCGCCATGTTCACCAGACAGGGAAAAACAGCCTGCCTTTCCTGGTTAAGGAAAGGCGGTGGGGTGATTTTGACGATGGACTCAGTTGACAGTCTGATCCGTCCTACACATGACAGCAGGTGTTTCATCGCCCTACGCGCATCTCGGACATTCCTGGCTGACGGCACTTCTATGCCTGTAGAGCTTATCTCGGACCGGCAACGCTCCCTAGTAGCACTGCCAGGGAAGGGATTTCTGGAAGTTATCCATAGGCCCTGGACCTCAAGTCCTGCGGAAGAGAATGGCTAGTTGATTTTCGTCGACGCCCAGAGTTTCCCCAAGAACGTCTTTGCTTTTACCACGGAGTGGATGGACAGCAGATGGACCGCTTGGCCATCGGAGTGCATCCCTTCACCAAAAAGCGAAAGAGCAAACGTTCCTGTCCAGTCAGACAAGACTTTGGATAAGGGGTGACAACAGGTATTTCTTTTTCTTTTTTGTACAATATTTCCTTAATCAGTGCCACTGTTGACCAATAGCTAGAGTATAAGCATAAGACTATTCCAACTCCCGAAATTTCAGACTGCAAAATGCAATTCAATTTTATATTTGATTTTATTCTACTTCATTTTATTTCATTTTATTTCATTTTCAGGGATAGAAATGAATATGTAACAGAAGAGACACCACAAAATGTATTGACTATATTGTCACCAGGAGAGATTTCACAGAGCATTGAAGGTATCAGAAACATAACAGAGCACAACGGCAGGTTGACAATAGGGATGAGGGTACTTCTACTTATGAATACAAAGATCAGATAAAACAAACAAAACAAGAAATTCTCAACGAAATTAGAAAAGTAAAAAGCATTAGTATGGGTGAAAGAGAGTCCTTACAAACATTGACAAGAAACAACTAGAACAAAAGACACAAGAACTGGAAATCAGGCTGTTAAAGCAATAATTGAAGAGGTGGAGTCTGATATATCAGAACAGAATTAGGTTATTTATGCAGCAGCAACAGTAATAGAGATGAAATGTTGGTTAAGGAAAAAGCGAAAAGGACACAACACTCACAACACTCACCCTGGATAAAGAATTTGAAATGATGAGGGGAGAAATATCAATCCTAGATGAAATCTGTGCTGGGAAATCAGTCAAGAGAAGGAAGGAAAGTGATTACGAAATACAAAGTAACTTCAAAACTAATACTCCACCAATCAAAGAAACCCAATAAAAGAAAGTACAGCTGAAAGCTCAAAGAATCAGATTTGAAAAGCGAAATAGGTTTTGCAGACAAAATAAACTGTTTATGTCTGATGCTAAAAGGTTTTATAGAGAAATTGAGACACAGACAATTCAAGTAAAGGAACCTCCTTCAATTCATGAAATTGAAGAATTCTGGAAAACAATATGCAGTACAGAAAAACCTCATAATGCGAATGCAGAATGGATAAAGAACATGGAAGAAACATACAATACTTTAGAAAGGCAAACTTGGCAAGACTGAGGCTATGGAAGAACTGGAGTTGGCACTAAAGAAAGCCAACAAATGGAAATTTCCTGGCATTGATAAAGTGCCAAACTTCTGGTTATCTTCTCTAACTTCTACTCATGATATATTGGTAAAATGTTATAATGAAATTATACACAACAGTGAGAAAAGTCATAATTGGTTTGCACAAAGTATACCATATTTCTTGCCCAAATGAACCGAAGCAAATGTCCTCCAAAATGATGGCCCAATCACTTGCCACCCACTTCAACCTTGACTGAGACAACCTACAAATTTATGGATGAAAATCATCTATTCTCTATTGAGCAGAAAGAATGTCGCCGTGGGTCTTACGGATGCAAAGACCAACTTCTCAACCGTATGATTCAGAAAAACTGTCATAAAAAGTATAGAAACCTGAGTACTGCTTGGATTGACTATAAGAAAACATTTGACAGTGTTCCAAACTCATCGACTTTGCAAACTTTGGATGTTCTGAGAATTTCCCCAGTAATATCAAACTTCCTGAAATACAACATGTCTATATGGATTACAAATCTATCACAAAACATAGGGAAAATAGTACAACCATCACACGGATACAGTAACAGAAGGCGAGAACGCAACAATCCTATGGGATTTCCCTGTGAATACTGACAGAACAATCAAGGCCAACAGACCTGATAAAATTGTGAAAGACCATAAAAAGAAAACATGTATTTTAATTGACATGAGCATTCCATCAGATCGTAACATCTCCTTCAAAGAGTTCGGAAATCTCAGGAAGTATAAATATCTATCAATTGAAATTGAGAAAATATGGCATCCTAAGGCCTGTATAAAACCAATGATAGTTGATGTACTTGGAATGATAAAAAAGGGAACTGAAATATATTTGGACCAGATACCTGCAAAGTTATCTCTGCAAGAGATACAGAAAATAGTGCAGACTGGCTCTATCCATGTCCTGAGAAGGGTATTATCAATTTTAAAACTTTACAAAGACATTTACTGATGTTTGTACCCTTGTGACATCATCTGTTTGACAATTGACTATAAAATGTGCGTATTATCAAATTTTACCCTAGGTGTCAGGTTGACACTCAGCATGGTTAAGTAAAGAAGTAGAGTTAAAAGGAAGTTTCAAATAATAATAATGGTTTCTGGTTTAGGCATAAGGCCAGCAGTTTGGGAGGAATGGGAAAGTCGATTATATCGATCCCAAAGCATTACTGGTACTTTATTTTATCGACCCTGTAAGGGTGAAAGGCAAAGCTAACCTCAGCGGGATTTTAACTTTATGCTGCTAAGCATATTGTCCGACGCTCTACCGATTCTGCCAATCCACAGTTAGAAGAAGAAGAGCCCCTAGTCAGCCTTATGAATAATTGTTTCTACTTTTGGCAGAAGGCCAGCAATTACACCAGTACATTACTGGTGCTTTATTTTATCGACTCCGTAAGGATGAAATGCAAAGTTAACCTCGGCGGTATTTGAACTCAGACCGTAAAAGGGCGTAACTCCATGCTGCAAAGCATGGCGTCGGACCCTCTACCGATAGTGCCAGCCAACCGAATAATACAAACTTGTCCGGGACCACGTGGTTTCTGAATGCCAGCCTGGTAAAATACTCTTCAACTACCCTGTCAAAAATGATTCGACGATTATATATTATGCCCATGTGTACATTCTATTAAGAGTACTTTTTGTACATTAAAAACAATAAAAATGACCATTAGATTTAACGGACTTTTTACATTAACAGACACACTTTATCTATTAGTCTCTTAAATCTAGGATTTACTGCCTTGTGTATGTATGTGTGTGTCTTTTTATTTAATTGAAAAGATGTGTTCGTTTATCAGTAGAGATGGAAAAAAGTTTAAAATAAAGTTTTAAGTGGTATTATCACGAGTTCAAATCAAATATTTACATTTACAGCCAGCGAGAAGAAAAGTTTGTAAGAAATAATTTGAACTGCAACCACATTGAGTCTTTCTCTCTCTGTCAGAGCATAACAGTTCAGTCTCTATTGAACCATATCAGGGCCGGACTTTCACCTGCCAAGGCCCTAAGCTATATGACATTTGAGGCTCTTTTCTGAAAAAATTCGTGTGAAAAAAAGTAAATGAACTGGGTAATTGCTGGCCTTGTGCCTAAAGTAGAAACAATTATTATTTATTAATGATTACAAAATAAATTATATATATTTTTTTGTCTCCTTTGGCTAAGACTTCGCGCACCATTCTCTCCCCACTTTGTCAGTTGACAGACTTGGGATACTTTTTCATCTATATTTTGTAATTCACCTAAAGGCATAACTTGTCTGTACTTGTTTTGTAATGTCCCAAAAGTGCACTGGAATGAATGGTGTCAGTCTTAGTGAATCGAAACCGTATTGATTTCCAGAGGTTGACCGAGAAGATGGGACAGACCATCTTTCCGTTGTTTCTGCCATTGTCTTAGTCCTGTGTGCCCCTATTTTGAATATATATATATATATATTCAAAATAGAGGCATATATGCCCCATATATATATATGGTCAGTCCCATATATATATATATATGGTCAGTCCCATATATATATGATGATCAGTCCCATATATATATGATGGTCAGTCCCATATATATATGATGGTCAGTCCCATAGATGATCAGTCCCATATATATATGATGGTCAGTCCCATAGATGGTCAGTCCCATAGATGGTCAGTCCCATAGATGGTCAGTCCCATAGATGGTCAGTCCCATATATATATGATGGTCAGTCCCATATATATATGATGGTCAGTCCCATAGATGGTCAGTCCCATATATATATATGATGGTCAGTCCCATAGATGGTCAGTCCCATAGATGGTCAGTCCCATAGATGGTCAGTCCCATATATATATGATGGTCAGTCCCATAGATGGTCAGTCCCATATATATATGATGGTCAGTCCCATAGATGGTCAGTCCCATAGATGGTCAGTCCCATAGATGGTCAGTCCCATATATATATGATGGTCAGTCCCATAGATGGTCAGTCACACACACACACACACACACATATATATATATATATATATATATATATATATATATATATATATATATATATTTCGTTTCTGAATTTTTTTAGCAAGATTCTTTATCTGAAAACATGTGTTGAAACCGATATTGTTATACTTTGGGAGGGTCATGTTGCCAATAAGAAACACACGCACCAGTTGCTTTCACTCCAATTTATTATAAATTAAATTTATAAATTTCCGGTTGGTTGGTTCCACAACCGGACGGTTGTTCATATATAGTCAAAGTTCTTTCGTCACACATTCAGAACAAAGGAGAGGCACAAAACAAAGAAAAGAATCCCAGTCACTGAAGAGGTCACAGAATGTGTGACGAAAGAACTTTGACAATATATGAACAACCGTCCGGTTGTGGAACCAACCAACCGGAAATTTATAAATTCTTAAATTTATAAATTTAATTTATAATAAATTGGAGTGAAAGCAACTGGTGCGTGTGTTTCTTATTATATATATATATATATATATATATATATATATATATATATATATATATTTCGTGTGGGATGCTTAAAACGTCCGTATGCGGTAGGCCGTTTGAGCACTCGATGTTCTTACAGAGCAGAGTATAATATCAGAGAAACGATTGTAATATGTCTAATAAATTTTAATTCGTCGCACCACTGATTTTCCGTTTCCTATGTGATATATATATATATATATATATATATATTGTTATACTTTGGGAGGGTCATGTTGCCAATAAGAAACACACGCACCAGTTGCTTTCACTTCAATTTATTATAAATTAAATTTATAAATTTAAGAATTTATAAATTTCCGGTTGGTTGGTTGGTTGGTTCCACAACCGGGCGGTTGTTCATATATTGTCAAAGTTCTTTCGTCACATATTCTGTGACCTCTTCAGTGACTGGGGATTCTTCTCTTTGTTTTGTGCCTCTCCTTTGTTCTGTCCTACACCATCTTGTTTTTGTGTGTGTTGTGTGCTTAGTTTGCGCATGTGTTACATCCGGTTGTCTGTGTGTGTTTTTATTTGTTTATTTATTTGTTTATTTACATGTTACTGGGTGGTTGTTTGTTCTATGTGTGTTTTCATTTTATCCTTAATTGTAAGTTGTCATGTTGCTCTTCCATTCATGTTTTCTATTTAATTTTGGTTGGAGTTCATTTATGTTTATTGCCTCTGTGATTTGTCTAAACATTGCGTCTTTTCTGTGTGTAGATTTGATTTTTATTTCTATGTTCTCTAATTTGCCCTTATGTTCTATTTTAGCATGTTGGTAGAGTACTGATGAATTCTTTTCTATCTTGAAGCTCTCGCCAGTGTTCATTTAATCGTTCTCCTATACTACGAGCTGTCTCACCTATGTACACTATATTCTTATCTTTACATTGTCCTTCAGTACATCTTATGCTATATACTATGTTTCTAGTTTTACAGTTAATATGGGGGCTTAGTTTACAGATTATGCATTTCTTATCTATACAGGGAGGTCTTTGAAAAGAGAAGAATCCCCAGTCACTGAAGAGGTCACAGAATGTGTGACGAAAGAACTTTGACAAATAACCGCTCGGTTGTGGAACCAACCAACCAACCAACCGGAAATTTATAAATTCTTAAATTTATGAATTTAATTTATAATAAACTGGAGTGAAAGCAACTGGTGCGTGTGTTTCTTATTGGTAACATGACCCTCCCAAAGTATAACAATATCGGTTTCAACACATGTTTTCAGATAAAGAATCTTGCTAAACAAATTCAGAAACGAAATATATATATATATATATATATATATATATATATATATATATGTGTGTGTGTGTGTGTGTGTGTGTGTGTGTGTGTGTGTGTGTGTGTGTGTGTGTGTGTGTGTGTGTGTGTGTGTGTGTGTGTGTGTGCGTATGTGTGTGTGTGTGTATATATATATATATATATATATAACAATTTGTTGAAGTTTGCTTGAAGTATTGTGGAATAGGAAATACAAATTTAATCAGGAATAAGTTTAAATATTTGAAAGCCCGACAATGCGTGTGAGATAAATACCAAGGTAATATGAATTAGAGAAAATAGGATAAAAGGACTGAGAAAAGAGTGAGAACAGTAGAATTTTATCTTAGCAATTTTATTGATCCCAAATACTTTCGGATTTACCATCCATTACCAAAGGAATCAAACCGATAACATTATGATCGTATGCCAAGCATCCTAACCATTAGGCCATGCGGTTTTAATAATTTCTTAAAGAATCGATTGAGTGTTTTCTGCCAGCTTTCTCCAGCCTACATTCTATCAACTGTTTTGTACCTCGCGATACGGTTATGTTTCCAAAACTCTTACTTACATACCCCAATCTACTTCAGCAGAGGATTTGTGCTAAAAAAGGGGTACATAAGAGATGTTATTAAAACAAAGACTGGATTGACCCACTAGAAAGTTTAGGGGTTTAAAATTCGATGCAGTTAATAGTAAGAAGAGTATTAATCTTATCCTTTCAGTATATATACCTTTATCTTTAAGACGATTATAACACAAAGACAGATTTTACAGTTCACAAAAATTATATGTGTATATATATGTGTGTGTGTGTGTGTGTGTGTGTGTGTGAACGGTGCTCAGGATTGAAAAGATTTCGTTAACATGGGTGTTCTGTTTTTTAATAAGTTTGATTCGAGGGATTAAAACAATAGGCTATGCTTCAACAATGATTTGATAAATTTTTATCCACTTCTTGTTTAGGAGGGATATATTGAAAGTGAAATATTTGTCTTTTATAATTTCATAACATTATGACTTACTAACGTTGTCTGCATGGATCGAACCAATTAGGTCGATTTACATGCTTAAAATAGCAGTCAAATCTTCCTCAAATTACATTCTATCTACCAACTTTAATAACCGCAGGTAGATAATCTTAGTGATTAGAATGGTGGGTTCACAATCGCAAGGTGAGGATTTCGATCCCAGAGCCAGGTGACATGTTTTGTCCTTTAACAACACACTTTATTTCATGTTGTTCCAGTTCACTCAGCTGGGGAAAATGAGTTTCGACGTCACTCGTGACAAACTGTATCGCCCTTTGGCTTGGACAACATCATAGTGAATATAGAGCGTATATAATGTATGTATATAGTTTATATAGTGTGTATATAATGTGTATATATGCGTTGCGATGTCACTGATGCCATGCCTTTTCCTTTCCCTTGGACAACATGGGTGGCATGGAGAGAAGTGGGACTGGTATATGGGTAACTGCTGGTCTTTCACAATAACATCTTGCCCAGGCTTCTGCCTCAGAGGGGAATTTTCTATTTGCAAACCCATAGTCAACCATGACCGAAGGAGTCTATGACGATGATGAGATACGCTTAAAGAGCTTGGTGGTGCAGATGTTTTTTGGAACAGTATGTATGCATCTTTTAAGCAGAATTTAGGGTAACTGCAGGAGAATGCACAATTTGTGAAGTGGCTACGGTGGTATTTGTGATTGTATGTGGCTTTTCAAGTCTGGCCTTATTAGTTACCAATGAATTCATAAGACCAAACAGGTGATTGTAGTATGTTCACAACAATAGATTAAGTAACATGCAGCAGTACATGTGGGAAGGTCTGCAAATCTATTGGTGGAGTAAAATGAACCAGACCTGGAGAGGGATAGGTTCCGTCAGGCTTGAAATGCCCAAGAAACGCTATACGGCGCTGCTACGAGGCCCTCGGGAGTTACGGGACCATACCTACATACGTCAGAACACACCTATACACATGCAGCTTTGCTTGTAATGTATGCTAAAACATGTAGAAATTTGACAGACTTAAAGCGCCACAGTCGAAAATGAGATACGTTTAATAGTCTGCTATAGTCCGCTTCAAAGTTTTCTGTTCTTTCATTATCCGTTATGATAATGTGAAAGGAAGAGCAATAAATGGGATTATGCTCGAGGAAGTTGATCATTTTATATCATCTTGGAGTTAGAATCTAGAGGGATGGTCACAATAAGAAAGAAATCGGAAGTTGTTTTGTTATGACAAGAAAAGAACAATATGGCAAGGATAAAAAAAAGTTGAGAGTCTTTATAGCGTGCATCTTCCCAATAGCTACGTATGTGTATTACAATATTGGATATTACAAAAAGAAGATTAACAACAAAAACATCATTGTTTTCGAAGACATATTATCAAAGAATATTCGGAGTCTCCTGGGTGAGATGACATGAATCAGAGAGGAGCTGAACATTCCAAGTAACTATTGCAGTATTTAAAGAAACAGAAGCTAGGATGTTTTGGTTATATGATAAGGCATGATAGAATGGAAAATAAAGTCCGGTGGAAAGGGGCGACCAGAATATATGTAGGGAAGGGTAGTGGGTTTTTTTTTTTACATTGGTTATTTTAGTCATGTGATAAGGCATGATGGAATGGGAAAGAGAGAGCTTGAGGTGCACATTTCCTGTGGAAATGGGAAGAGAGAGTCCAAGATGCCGAGGTTTGGGATTCAATGGGGGAAAACTAAAAATATTGCACAAAACAGAAAATGATATCAAGCTGCTGTGAGAGAAGATATATTCGGAAGAGAGTATGCCATGAGTAAAAAAAGAAAATCAATTATCTCTGAGCTCCCGACAAGTTGACATTACGATGGAAAGTTTTAACTTATGGAAATATTGTAGCTCTTAGTAAATAGATAGTTACACGTAAATATTGCACTACTCACAAACTTCTGTGCCTTTTTACTAAAACTGCAATAATATATCATCTAAAACTTGTATTTAAACAATGTATGGACAAATCTATGAAAGAAGATCCCATAATTGAGGTTGAATTTTGTTGGAGATAAACAAGTCGATAATATATGTCTTTTGGAAGGCAATTAGTTGTTATAGACTATTCAAATGATAACTCGTTGAGAGTCATAAGTCAATCTGGTTTAAAAGCATTTAAAATGTGGATGTCTTCCAAGTTGTGATTTAATTGCAGCAGAATTATGTTTTAGTATTGAGAAGTGAGTTAAAAATCGTTAAAAGAGATGAAATAGGTGAAATATGAATATACATACATACATACAGTCAACGTGATCAGTCAGACATTTTGGCGAGGGAGACTATTCATTAAATTTAAGATGAATATTATCTCCGACAGTAATGCCACAACTACCAGCCGTGTAGAATAACTGGATATTCTTCAAACTATATCCACTGAAGACACCTTTTATTCGAATTCGTAGAGATATCCGACTAAATACATAATTCACTTTACAAGGATTTGCTACAAACAGCAAGACTGGACACAACATCAACAATAACAATTTACCGAACACGAGGAACGAAATCAATTTACCGATGAAAACTAGTGAGACAATCAATGAGAAAGGTAAACAAAATTTATTCACTTGTAGTTACAGAAGAAAAACAGAAAGAACACGACTAGTTAGGAAATTACAAGTACAATCCATTAATCGAACAGTAAAAATATGTAAAACATTCCCCAAATTCTGCATCTAATAATTGCATATACACTTGTACAGATACAAAGCATATGCACATGCACACATATAACTCAAAACATCCACATCCACACACAATAACATCCATACCTGCACACACATGCATGCAGACATATCTACCTAGTTGATGTTGTATAAATTTCAATGAAAGGGTCTTGTATCTATGCTAGAAACCCACTCTCTCTATTGGCAAACATTTGTGAAATTATAAAACCAGAAGAACATACATACATACATATACACACACATAAATATATACAAATATATATATATATATATATAACGAAGGAAATGTGGTAAGGAACCAGGTGGACCATAACGCACCAAAGTACTCAATACTTGAGGTAGTAGAGTGGGTAATAGGAACCAGTAAGACCCCGACAGCTGAGCTCAAGCCGTTTCAACGGCTAATTCTGGACTAAATGAAAATTTATCCTGGTATTTAAATAGCCGATCTTCTCAATATATATATATAGGAACAAGTATGACCCCGACGGCAGAGCTCAAGCCGTTTCGACGGCTAATTCTGGACTAAATAAGAATTTTTAGCCTGGTAAATAAATAGCCGAACTTCTCAGAGGGTAATTCCTTATATGGGAAGATAGTAATTGTCAAAAGGATTGGTCAAAAATTTGTTGTAAAGACAGATGATTCTATCATGGCATTTGGTGGGAGGTAGGGGTAGCTGAACTTGCCGGCATGTTCGTCGAATATCTGCTCATTAGCGGACAAACGAGATATGCGGAGGGAGATGTTTTTAACCAGGTTATTGGTGATGTTTCTAGGATGGTTCGACCGGCGGTGGATGTAATGCAGGTTGTCGTTTGGTTTCCTGTATGGGTAGTACAGATCATTATCGAGGTTAAGGGTAACGTCCAGGAAGTTTACTCGGGTTAGGGACGTTTGTAGGGTTATTTAAAATCGCCAGTCGCAGGAGAAGCTGATTAATTGTTTACGGACCCGGTCTGTACTACTGGGGTTGTACCCTTTGAGGGTAAGGAGCCCATCATCACGGTACAATCCACCGCCGAACGCAGGAAACATTTCGGTGAGTTTAAATAGTAGGAATAATCCTATAAGGTCTGTGACCTCGGCCGAATCCGTCGCGCCCATACTGACGTCGAAGGGGGAGTCAGGAGCTCTCTTTATCCATTTGGAGTTGTTGAAAAGTAGGACTGTCTTCCTGGCGTGGAGGATAATATTTCTTTCCTGGTCGGTGATGGGCGTGATTGTTTCGGCAAAGTACAAGGCGGCCGTAAGGAGCGGTAAGGTAATTGATGCATCGTAACTCTCTATGTCAAACTGGATGAATTTTGTGCCTCGTTTGTCCTCCATATTGCTGAACCATGAGATTACTTCCTGGGTGTTGACCCATAGGCTAATTCTCGCGTTTTGCTTAACTTTTGGTATAACGTGGTCTAGGATTTTTTTTACTGATTCTCCCTAGGTCGGACTTCGTTGGGTTTATAAGCCTGACAATTACTATCTTTCCATATAAGGAATTACCCCCTGAGAAGTTCGGCTATTTATTTACCAGGCTAAAAATTCTTATTTAGTCCAGAATTAGCCGTCGAAACGGCTTGAGCTCTGCCTTCAGGGTCATACTTGTTCCTATTACCCACTCTACTACCCTAAGTATTGAGTACTTTGGTGCGTTATGGTCCATCTGGTTCCTTACCACATTTCCTTCGTTATATATATATATATATGTATATATGTGTGTGTGTGTGTGTGTGTGTGTGTGTGTGTGTGTGTGTGTGTGTGTGTGTGTGTGCGCGCGCGAAATATGCAATTTTTCTGTTAGTGTGTGTTTCGGCGGAATAACTGATCTGGGATCAAACTGGAGGTCCTGCTGCACATAAAAGCGGAAAACTTGTCCTGCTAAATGGAATCGAGCTGGGTGTCGCATCTGAGAGTAAAAAAACCTCGCTTTCATTATTGTGGTGATACCAACAACTTGAGAACTTTCTGCCCTCAACAAAAAACAAGGAACTGCAGTTACAGTCCCCTGCTGCCAACAACACGACCGCAACATTGACCTACAACAGCAGCAGCAGCTGCTGCAACGACAGCGGCACCATCTCCACATACACCAACAACACAACCAGCAGCAGCACTAACATCACCACCACCACCAACACCATCACCAACACCATCACCACTAACAACATCATCACCAATATCATCATCACCAACACCATCATCACCAACATCATAATCACCAACACCATCATTACCATCATCATCACCAACACCATCACCACCAACATCATCACCAACACCATCACCACCAACATCATCACCAACACCATCACCACCAACAACACCATTACCAACACCATCACCAACACCACCACCATCAACAACACCATCATCACCAACACCATCATCACCAACACCACCACCAACACCATCATCACCAACACCACCACCAACACCATCATCACCAACACCAACACTACCATCATCACCAACACCATCCACACCACCACCAACACCAACATCACCAACACCACTACCGTCGAAAGTACTACCCACAATAAAAAAGAAATACACACAAGATTAACATAACCACACAAACACAAACACTATAATAAGAAATCACACATACTGCGTGTTAGTGAGGACTAACAAAGGACTTGTGTTCCTCATAGCCCAAAGGAAAGGCATCCACACAGAGGGGTAGGTTTCGACGCCAGTACCTTCATACTACCACATAAAACTATGAGGGAGAGCTTTCCACAAGACATTGGGCCCTCAAGTATAAAGGCCACCAATCAGTTTCTAAAGGGTTTCCCAAAAGAACTCCAAATGAACAATGGTGATCAAATCACCCAATCTCCAACAACCCCATGAGAGTAAATAGCCTCCAAAAAAATTTGTTCTACCCCCCCCCCCCCCCCCCCAACACCACCATCACCACCGACACTCATGACTATAAAGGTAGGGTGCATAAATACACGTGGTCTAAAGTCATCCTAGAATTAAGGTCGCTTGCTCAACGACTTCAGATCACTATCTATAGATGTGAGAGCTGTCAGTGAGGCTAGAAATTCTGATAAACGCGCATTAGCACTCATTTCTGATAACTTACATCTCTTAGATGGCTTGGAATTGAAGGCAGACTGACAATACTGTTTCGGAAAGGGTTGGACCTCAAGGAATGGACGATAAGTTGGTAGTCCTGAACGTAACGGTAATGAAGGTGGTGCTTTCAGACGTATGGTCGTCTGTGATCCGACTGTGGCAGGATGGCCGGATTTCTTCAGGTGCATGGAAGCCTTTCTTGGAACGTCTCGTCCTTTACTGTTAGCAGGGAACTGGAATGACATCTTAGACGCATAGAAGAGAGGTAGTGCAAAAGCCTCCAAAACCTGATCAGTCGGTTCCAACTATCTGACTGGTACTGACTAAATTTCCCAAATGCGCCAGTGTGGACATAGAACAATCGCATACAGTCATCTAGATAGCTTTTTTAAAATTAAGATAGAAGATAGGGATATCATATGGTACTTTCAATTACAAACGGTCACATATTCAGGTCACAAATTTGTGATCTGCACAGTCAACCTCGATAGAGCACCTAGACAGGGAACAGTTACTGGTAACATAACGTATGAGGTTTACGGGGACCGTAATAGCATATTAGTCAAGCGCCAGTTGTCAGGAGCAATTGTCAACAATAGATGGTGGTGTGCTCTCAAGAGAGCGATTAGATTACAATCAATAGCATTTAGCAAAGAAGTATCAATAGAAACAAATAGAGTAGTTAAACCAGAAGAGACGATTAGACGTAGCATCGCAACTGACATGCTAGCTGCGATAATGACCCCAGACCATTTCAAGCAAAGACTAAGACTGGTCGTCTGACACCTGGAATGTTGTCAGAAGCTCACATCCCTCTATCAGTTGAGCAATGCGATCAGTGGAAATTCCAAGATAGCGTTCTATAGAGAACTAGTGGTGGGAAAATATGTTAATGTAGGTGTATACGTCGTTTTATTTTTTGTTGTTTATCTACTTTTTTTTTATTGCTCCATATCTTAGGCTATTAAATACTTGTGTTGTTAATTGCTAAATAACAAAGACGTTTTTAGTATCCAATTAAAAATCACGAAATTTTGATTAACAACTGAAAAGCATTAAATATTTATTACAAGCTGAAAAAATTTAGCTGTTGCCGTGTGTCTCTTTGTGAATAACAAAAAAATAATGCGTAGTAATTGTTTTAGTATCTAAATCAATGTCAGATACCATATTTTGTCTCCTTTTCATTCTACGTTCTGAGTTCGAATCCTCCCGAGGTCAATCTTGTCTTTAATCCTTCCGGGGTCAATACAATAAAGTACCAGTCAAGTATTTGTGCAAATTTAATCATCTGTTCCCTCTATCCAAAACATGTTTCCTTAAAAATCATTATTTTAATTTTACCAGTTCACTAATTTCTTACTTAAACATAAGACCAACCGGATATAAAACATTGAGGGACTAAATTCATACCTGCTAGATACAAGGCGGGGAACTGGCAGAGTCGTTAGAGCTTTAAAATAAATGTCTCGGTATTTGTTCCGGTTTTCTTCGCCGATCACACTTTTGCCTTTTATCCTTTCAAAAAACATGCAAAAAGATCAGTGGAAATGAAAATTGCTCAATTTCTTCGAGAAGTTGCTGAATATTTGTATTTTTCTAAATTACTTTTGACAGGGCATCAGTTGGTTAATACAATTCTAGAAGCCCTTAAAGGCCACATTGTAAATATAGATACCCCTAAAGGCCACAGTGGGTAACATCGTCCTAGATACCCCTAAAAGGCACACATTGGATAGTATAGTCCTTTTTCTTGAGTCACCCCTCCATCGAAAGTGAATCATTCATTTTGTTTGTTTGTTTTTTCTAATGGCTAGAATATATGCAACTCACCGCACCTGCATAGTCATGAATTTCCCCACTAACTGGAGCAGTTGTGCCAACCCATTGTTGAATTAATAGTCGATCATCTGTGAAGCCACTAGTGTTCACGACACCTAGATCATCTAATTAAACTGATGATCGTCGCATGAACTACTGCTTATTATGAGACATACAGGTTTTTTTTTTATCGAGGTTTACTGCTCTAGATCTGACCTATTCTGCTATGATAGCCATATCAGAGGCACCGCATGTAGTATGTGACTTTTCACCACGCAGGTTGGTCTCCGAACTGAGAGAGACTAGGTGCTCAGCTTGAATGAGCATATATTAAGTGTCATCCATTCACAGAATGGCATGTTGAACAGACACTGGACACACGGGAACGCCAGAAAAGACCATCCAATGCCAACCAGTGAAATATACTACAGCTTTGCACACTCTTAAATTAACATATACATATTTACACACCCACACAATATATACATGTGTACACGCTATTAGATGGCCGTTGACTCACGTGAGTTCATCGCCCTTTGTCAGATGTTGTTTTTCATCCTGCAGGATGTCCAAAATCACACCACTCTCTAAGCAAACTTGGGGTTGCCTGTTTACTCACCGACGATCCGACCATGCGACAGGTTGTATTGGGTTACATGTTACTAGTGACACTCAAGAGTGACCTGACTAATAATATTGTCCTAGATACCCCTAAAGGGCACATTGAATAATATAGTCCTAGATACTCATAGAAAGAATTTCTAACACAGACAATGGACAAATTTGATGTATATGTAGGAGTGTGGGGGAGAGAGGGTGTCAGGGATTGGTGGTCTGTTGAATTAGGGGCCACCTGTATATGTAGGAGTGTGGGAGAGAGAGGGTGTCAGGGATTGGTGGTCTGTTGAATTAGGGATCACCTGTATATGTAGGAGTAGGGTAAAGGATGTCAGGGATTGGTGGTCTGTTGAATTAGGGATCACCTGAGACAGTGATAATAACGGTTTCTAATTTAGGCACAAATCCAACAAATTTTGGTGTTAACGGGAAAGTCGGTTATATCGACCCCACTAATTTGACAGGTACGTTATTCTGTCGACCCCAGAAGGATGAAATTCAAAGTTACCCTCGGCGGAATTTGAACTCTGAACGTCAAGAGTCGTAACTAAACGACACAAAGCATTTTGACCGACGCACTACCGATTTTGCTGCCAATTCACCGTTCTCTATTGGAGAGTGACAGCAACAACTACTACTTCATCAAAGTATAGTGCCGAGCTAACTAAAAAAAAAACATCTACACCCCATATATAAGTACTCGATATACCAGAAATTTCAGCCAAATCTTTCTCGATTTATATTTTACTATCTTTAAAAAATGAGCGGGACGGGGGACAGTTTGATTTGAATTCACGGTGGAATCACCAGTATCAATATGGATTGAATTCAGATCATTGATTGATATGTTCGATCTAGGGTCATCCCAGATTATTGATAGATGTGTTCGATCTGAGTTGACCCTAGATCATTGGTAGATGTGTTCGATCTGGGCTGATCTGAGATCATAGATAGGTTTGTTCGATTTCAGCTGACCTCAAACTAAACAACAATAACAACATATAGAGCTGTGATGTATTCGGGTAATTGTAACAATCGATCGAAGATGGGATTAACCTTCACCTTTACTGCAATCTACTTAACTTGGAATATTGTGTGAGAGAGAGTAAGAGCGGATATCTAAGTCTGTCTGTATGTCTATGTCTATGTCTCTGTATGTAACACATATATATACACATGCGCGAGCACACACACGCACACACACACATATATATATATATATGTATATGTATATGTATATATATATATATATATATATATATATATATATATATATATATATATATATATATATATATATATATATATATATAGAGAGAGAGAGAGAGAGAGAGAGAGAGAAAAGATGAATATAAAATGAAAGTGCTTTTTTTAAAAAGGAATTTATTAGGTATTGACATATGTTTCTGTAACAGACGGAATACCTATGTATCGCTGCTTGCGTAATCATATAATGTTAGCAAGTATTCGATAGCAAATGTATAATCAGTTGTCACTTCTTCAGAGATTTTGGATAAATTGGATAAAATCAGAAAAATTGAAGTATTTATATTAGTTGTAATAGAGGAAGAAGAGAGGGGAGAGTATATGACAGATGGTAATTCAATTTACAGCTAAACAAGTATATAAAGGGTTTCTAATGAGAATACAATGAGTAAATGGTTTATTTTATCTAAATAAGAATTTTGGGGAGTGCCTATTTTAATCTATACTTGACCAATTGAACAGTGGACAGGGCTGGTCATTTGGTGTAGTAGTATTAATTATAAAGTGTCAATTGAGGAAGGGGGGAGATTTCGACTGCTACTGAATCACATTAATGCTAGTAGCCAGCTGGTATATGCATTAGGGAATTGAATTAAGAAATCAGAAATCTCCTTTTATCTATAGCAGTTTATATTAAATGGTAAATAATAGAAGAGTTGATAGAATTAAGACTAATAGAGAATGTTAATATGTATTTTGACAATCAAACGGAGATGGAGACAGGCGTTCAATCCTGGTAGTATTTGTAATATTAAAATGTAGATTTTAAGCGATGGTTACAGTATAACGATCGCTCTATTCTGTTATTTAATAAAATGTTTTTGGATTTCATAATACAAAATAATTCGATATTACAAAATTTACAAAATTCCTGTCCGTGGGGTTATGGAGGCGCATCGCTATTATATCCCATCTTAGGTTAAATTGTTGGTTATTTTCACGCAGCTGCCAAGCCTTGTCTGCGAGTGTTGTTACATAACGCTGGTTTTCATGTTTTATCGAGTAACGATGTCTATAAAGGCGTGATTTGAAGGAGGTGGCTGTAGATCCCACATAGTACCACTTCTGTCTATCCGATTCGATAGTACATTTGTATATGATGTTGCGTTCAAGACACTGATTGTTCAACGGACACATTCCTGGTTGGACACAGTTACAGTTATAATTTTGCGTTGTTGTATTGTCATGGATGGGTTGATGAGGTTGCTTAGGTAGGACAGGATGTTGTTTATTGTTTTGTGATGTTATAGCTAATGTTTTACGTGTATTGTTATGTGTTGGAAGGCGTTTATACAACCGTTTTGCGTTAAGCTTTTTTATATGTTGTTCAATATTAGGGGCGGTTGAATATGAAAGTCGAATAGTGTTAGGGTTTAAGATTTTATTATATTTATGTGATGTAGGAAAGTGTTTTTTTAACTAATCGAAAGAATTGTGAAGGTAGATTGGTTTTAATAGAGTTGTTATAGACCGGGTTGTACCAAATATACTCTTTACATCGCCTTCTGTTTGGTGGTGTGCGACTATTATTGTGTCTATTGCGGTAGTGTATGTATGGTGGTGATTCTGTGCTATTTCTACTCCTATGGGATTTATTTTGGGTGTTTTGGTGATCTTCGACTATATACTCTATATTATCTAGGTGTCCGGCTTTCCTAAGTGCATCATCATAATATTCGTATTAAGGATACTATTTATGGTTATGTATATACTAAAACCTTTTATAGTTATATATATTTTAAACCCTAAATAGTGAAAGATAGTAATTTATTACTACCTTATTACTAGTAAGATAAATAGCTCAATGTAACATCAGTTGTTCTACAGAGCAGTTATATAGAAATTACATGAATCAAAGTTCTGTTTAAACCATTTATTCGCTTACAATTGTTTCTTCCAAACCGAGGTTTGGAATCTTCGGAGCAATTTTTATTTATATAAGATTATAGTGCGGCAGGGTGTTATATGTAATACAAGCAGTATATAACACCCTGCCGCACTATAATCTTATATAAATAAGACACACGTGCATGCCCCACGTGTAACTATTGCATACACTAACTACTTCAAACTATCCTCTTGCTTTATCTTCGTAAACTGCCAATGTTGTATTTTAACTTTAATTTTGTCCTTTAATATGACTTTAATCTTTGTATGTAAATTGCCATGCTATATTATTATAATGGATGTCAACCCACTGTGCATCAATATATACATATGTTTCTATATGTCTCTTGTGTTGGAAAGGAGGTCAAGTATGTAAAAAATCATTGAAAAATTGCTCCGAAGACTTCAAACCTCGGTTTGGAAGAAACAATTGTAAGCGAATAAATGGTTTAAACAGAACTTTGATTCATGTAATTTCTATATATATATATATATATATATATATTTATTAAAATAACAGATTAAAGTTTAAGCAAAGAATCGCTGCTTTCACCCTTAACGGGATCTTCTGAAACTAACAAAGTCAATCTGTAAACGCAGATGTGGATATTTAAAAAAACGTATATATATATATATATTTCTAGTGGTGTAGTTGAGCTTAACTTTATTTGGGAGTTGTCTTCTCCTACAGATGTCGAACCAGATGGAGTTGGTCTGTTTTTCGATCTGGGTTGCAGTCATATATACAGAGATCCCGGACATGACTGCAGCCCAGATCGAAAAACAGACCAACTCCATCTGGTTCGACATCTGTAAGAGAAGACAACTCCCAAATAAAGTTAGGCTCAACTACACCACTAGAAATAGCAGACTGCCCCCTTTCTACCACCTCATCAAGACCCACAAGAATAGTACTAAGACACAAATAAGACCCATCGTCTCTAGCATAGAAGGACCCCTATACAAAATTTCCTGGCTCCTCTCCCAGGTCCTCAAGCCTCTACTCTCCACCTTTCCCGGGCATGTCAGTCGCTCCGACGAAGTCATACGTAGACTACACCAACTCCAGCCAGAACAACTTAAACTAAATAGATACGCCTTTAGCCTCGACGTTGTCTCCCTCTACACTACAGTCCCCGCTCATCCAGCTGTCGATTTATTGACGGACTGCGTGGTCGCAGAGGACATCCACTGCTACGGCTTCCTTCCGACGGACATACACCAGCTTTTGTCCTTCACAGTGGACAACACGTACTTCACCTTCCACCACCACACATACAGACAGACAACAGGATTACCCATGGGATCCAGCCTATCGGGCCTGCTGGCCATCACCTATATGAACCAGCTAGAATACCGAGCCCTCAACACCTGCCATTCCCATACCTTCTTCACCCGATATGTAGATGACATACTCATCCTTACATCATCCCGTGAGGAGGCGGATAAAATATACACAACATTCTCCAGCATGGACGCCAGTATAAAGTTCAGCATGGAACACCCCGATGACCGCGGATCCCTATCCCTACTGGACTTCCAACTCAGGGTAACAGAGGAAGGCAACATCCACACTTGCTTCTATAAAAAAGCCGCCAGCAGGGACCTGTTCGTACATTTCAGATCGGCCCTCCCAGCCAGCGCTAAGTTCGGATACATAAGGAACGAACTAACACGTATCCGGAACAAATGCACCGACGCTAGAGACCGAGACACACACACCACACATTTCCTGGAAGTACTCAAACTGAACGGATACACGACATCCACCACAAACCGTGCCAGAAAGAACAGAGGACACCACACCCGAGGCACTAACACTTGCTTCCTGAAGCTTTCACACTTCAGTGACGAAACAACAACAGCCATCCGCAGAGCTATCAGACGAGAGGGACTAGATATCCAACTGACCCACTCAGGTCCTTCTCTACGCGGACAGCTAACCAAAAGACACTCCACCAGACATGACAACCGCTGCAGGCTAGCCAACTGCCTCATCAACGACACAGACCTATACCACCAGGCTTGCGTCGTATACAGACTAGAGTGCGACAAATGCAGCATCTTCTACGTATGTAGCACCACCAGACCACTCCACATAAGAATAAAAGAACACCTCAATACTAACGCTTCCTCATTTAAGAAACACCTAGTTAAATGTAAAAACACCGACAAAACCATAACAGTTAGGATAGAAACTAAGGAAAGAAACCTCGGCAATCTTAGAATTAAGGAATCACTAATTATAGACAAAACACAACCACCAATCAATAATAGACTAGAACTCAACACCCAATTTATAACTTGATAGAGCATCTAGCCCCATATTTACACCACCACGCCCTCCCACACACACACGCACACACACACACGCACACACACACACACACACACACACACACACACACACACACACACACACACACACACACACACACACACACACACTTACACATCCACTTATTCTCTCTCACACACACACATACACACACAAAGACCAGTTCTAACACGAGATAACATCTATCTCCCACATTTACGTATAGACATATCTTCTCACACTCACACACACACATACTTACACCTCACACATTCTTCCACACACTTAAACAGGCATGTACAAAAAAAACTTTTAAAGGGAGACTACTCTTTATCCACCTAACCTTAACTCTTTGGCATTAGAGATATAACAGATACTCTATACCATTTCCTGTCAGCATGACTTGGCAAGCTATTTAGAACACTGGTTTAACCGCTTTACTTCCCTCCGAAGAAGAGATATTATCTCAAAAATTAAGGACATTTAAATAAATCTAAGGTAAAAGACTAATTGTCAACAATATCTTTTGCATTTGCATTTTTAATTCTATGTCCATACCTGCATTGTTTTGGCTTTATTATGCATACACAAACGTTTATACCTCATTACACAATGCTTCAAGTGAACTATAACTTCCTCCATATATATATATATATGTATTATGTATGTATGTGTAGGATATCCGTAGATGAAAGGTCAAGGGAAACAGTGCTCTATTTATTGAAAGAAGCCTTAATTAATTAGTATAGAGTTTCATACACTTAACATATATGTGTGACCTTGGGTTTCGGGGTCCAGTTACGGCCATCACTGTATAGAGGAGAACCTTTTCAAAACTGGTCTCTCATCGGGCGCTCAGACAAAAATTAGAAAAGAAACCCCTTTAACCGACTATATTTGGTTTTAAACAGTGGAGAATCGTATTTCGGGAACAAAGGACGTAATTCCGGAGTGCTTGACCGCCTAGCTTCAATTTATGTGTGTAAATTGCATGTCGTATGAGTTGCGTTCTAATTATGTAAAAACTTTCAATGATATCGTTGCCAATGGAGATCGTAGAATATTTACTTCTGGGGAATCAAGGGAGGCAACTTTTGTGGATGTAGATGTCCGTTTATAATCTGGCTTGTCATCTATATTGCAAATATTTTAAAAGTCTCCACTAATAACTTCCCAAGGCCTAAAATCTGAATATACAAAAATAATTTTTTTTTAAATTGTTGATTGTGTGTGTATGTTTATGGATGGAAGTTGAGTCCATTACTAGAACAGAAGTCTAATAAGGCCTCCCCATTCGTATTTAGAGCGGGGTTGCTATTCCTTACAATTACTCCTTTCCATGTCATGTGGTCAGTGCCAACATGTGCATTGAAGTCTCCCATCAGGATATATGACTCAGTCTTAACAACATCTAACGCTGCAATGAGTTCGGACTCCTTGTTTGGTGCATAAACTTGCACCACCCACAGAGACTTATCTTTCAGTGTAAGCTTCCCGCCCGTACAGTCATTTCTGGTGCAACACCTGAATAATGGAGTTTCTATCCATCATCCAAATCTACAGTATCAGAGCCAAGGAACTTTGTTGAGGAAACCCCGATTGTATCTAGCTGGTAGCATCTAGTCTCCTCCCCTAGTTAATGTTCCTTACCTGTAAGGGTTGTGATGTTCCAGGTTCCAGCCGGACCCTCTTTGGAGTCTCGGGATACGCAACCTTTGTGCGACAATCCAACGCCTTCCTCACAGGTCGCAAGCCCATCGATAGTTTTTGCGGCAATATATTTTTCGAACAGGCCCCTCTACCTAAGGCATGAACGCGTCCCTTGTTAACCCGTACGAAAGACGATGCGGTATGGTTCTTTTTTGTTCCTTTAACCATATTGCAATTGCTGTTTCGGTGGTCTTATTCGTGCCAGTCACCAATCTGGTACTTTCTCACACCCGCAAAGACTAAGATTATTTAGAGGCGGCCTTTACTCGCCTCGTCATAGCTACGTCACTGGGTTGTGAGAGTTTTCTTGGGAACTACAGGCGTCACCCATTGCTCCATCTACCCTAGTAGTTTACCCCTGTTGGTCTGGGGTTGCTTATTCGTCCAGTAGTTACCCACTTATATTGCAACTAACCATTATACCTGGTGGCCATATCGCTATCCGCCACCTGCAACCCGTTTAGAGTTCCATAATTCATTTTATTCTTGTCTCTAACCTTTTCGATTCTGTGCTAGATGTTCATGTTAAGATAGGGACTGAACTGTCAACTTATCTGCAACTTGAGACTACGTAAAGCCAAAGAAGCCCATAAAACTACAGGATAAAATTGGAAGTGTTGGTGGATAAGGATGCCATGACCAGATAGGCAGATACTATTGCATTCTATGGCTGACCCGTGTTTGCCGAGTAGCCTGGATCTCTGGAAGGACACTTGAATAATGTCAATCGGGAGTGAGAATCCCTAATTTCTAATAGGGAGACAAGAGAGATTGTTCCAATTACAGAGGGATCTCTTTGTTAAGCCTCCCCAGTAAAGTCTATGCTAAGTGCTTGGCAAAAAGATGCAAGGAGATTGTCGAGTCTAAGCAAACTGATGAACAGTGGGGTTTTCACCCTCGATGCAGCACAGCTGACCAAATATTCACAATGTAGCAGGTCTTCGAGATATAGTGGGAGTATTGCCAAGAGATATATTCGTGTTTTATCGACCTTGAAAAGGCATATGACTGCGTTCCTTGGGACCTGCTGTGGAAGGTTCTGCAGGAGTATGGGATCGATGGTCAGCTTCTTGCTACCTTGTTATCTCCAATGTTTCGGATAAATGGTGCTAAATCAAAACCATTCAATTGCGCACATTACAACTAATTTTACGAAGATAAAAGATGCTCGCGCTGTAAAAACCGTTGTGCGGGCCGCAAGTGTGCTTGTAAAGGGCCGCATGTGACCCGCGGGCCACCTGTTTGACATGCCTGGCTTAGACTCTCAGCAAGTGAAAGTCCGGCCCCTAGAAGCGGACCTCTTAACCATTCTGCCCTGCTATGTCCACAACAAATTTCTTAACTATTCTGCCATGCTGCATCCAAGAAGCACATGTTCATAATCTTAATCCCAAAAGTTTAAAAGTAATTAGGCAAATGAACTTTTAATATGCCCCCACCCATATAAAGGTGCATAATCACAATTATGATTATATCTGACTATTACCTGTGCATACATGCAGAATCTCACAACTACATATATAAGAAGAGAGAGGTGAGGAAAGGTAGGAGAGATGAGAGAGAAGGAAAGAGGGCAGAAGGAGTGTGGGAGTGGAGGGAGAAGAGAGGGGGTAGGAATGGAGAGAGAGAGAGGGAGAGAGAGAAAGAGAGCAGACAAATAAACAATAATTTGTTTTCATATTAAAATCGTAAATTGTTCCATTGCAATATATTGTATCAGCGTGGTGATGCGCTTTTGTAAAAATGTGGCCATGTGTGGTGTGCAAACATGAATGTGTGTAAATATGTGAGAGAGAAAGAGAAAGAAAAAGAGGGAGGGAGGGAGAGAGTGTGTGTGTCGTTTTCATCTGAATATATCGAGATAAAAGTGGAGGTGGAGTCTGGTTTGTGTCCTATGTCACTTGCCTATTAAAACTTCGGAATTTGTCATGTGCTTACAAACATCAGTCACGAGGACAAACTGAAAAAAAAAGTGTGGGTTAAAAAAAAGACAAATAGGGAAAAGAAAGCGTATTACAGAGGTGGATCACGTGATTAATTATTACCAGGTAATCTAGCGGCCTCTAACCCAACGCCAGCTTAGTATATAGTACATTTCGTACGCTCATTCACAGTGAAGCACTTGTAAGTTTCGGAACTCTGAGGGATCTTAATGGCTTGTTAACCCTAACACCATACGCAGAAGGGCGAAATAATAACCTTGCAACAACAACAAAAATTTGTGTTTGTTGAGGATTTTTTTACACTTTCACTTTAAAAGAAATATTTAAATATATTTACAAAATATGCATCACCGTTTAGCTATGGATGTTCCTCAAGCATTTGTGTGTATCCTTTTCGTCTTATTACTGCCCTCAGTTTCTGCACAATTTCCCCGAATATGCACACAAAATGCTACCACAGTTGATGGAATTTGTTGCCCAATAAGGCCAGGTAAATTCTCCTCTTCTTCCTCTATTCTTTCTCTATCTGGTATAAACTTGTTTTCCCTGCATCTCTTTTTTACATTTTCCATGAAATGTTTCGCCCATTCCCGTTTGAAAGATCTGCATGTTATTTAACTTCACTTTGCCTGCCAAAAACAATTTTTTTTAGATACTTAACACTTTGCTCTACTGTTTTTGTTCCCTGTATGTCTTGGAGTATTTACCTTCGTCTCTTGCTACCAGTTCAAATCCTATTAACGTTATCTTTTTATCCATCGTTCGGGGGTTGATAAAGTAAGTAAAGTACTGATATTGTAGCGGAGCCCAGAGAACAGTGGCCACGCTCACCCCCTTGCGATCCCAAGTTTCCTCAATTCCTTCCCATGTTGAATTGTCTTCTAGTAATTTTCTCATTATTACACCTTTACAGTATTAATTAAATAAGTTTTTTTTGTGAACTGTTAATGCGTGATTGTTCTATAGTTGGGTATATTGGTATTTCATTTGATATATACACAATATACACTATAGTTCTGTGTGTGTGTATATATATATATATATATATATATATATATATATCATACACCTACGGTAGTAGGTGTATAATATTCTTAAGGTCCCATTTCGGTCACTCGCGACACCTTCAAAGCTTTGTCACTAATTCAATTTTTGATAGAATTGGATGCGGTTTTTTGCACTTTATAGGACCATAGATAAGCTACTTTTTGACATAAAAATATTGAAATTTGGTTCAGTAGAAAAAAAGTTACATAAAAATAAGTGAGGACTAAAAGAGTGTAAGGAACTACATACATAAGTAACGCTTAGTTTGTTTCTAATTTCTAATACATTAAAATAGTGATAGATTGTGCGATAGTGAATTGTGGTCCGGTAGCTCAGTCGGTAGAGCAGCGGACCCGTAATCCGAAGGTTGTGGGTTCGATTCCCACCCTGATTACTTTTCCTATCTGCATTTCTTCCTATTTATTATTATTATTTAACTTATTTGTTGATAAATATTTTTATTAATATTAATATAATATCCTTGCATTGCCTGGAAAAAAGTGGATTACAGGGAAAAATGCGGGCGCATGTAAAGAAATATTCTTAAATTAATAAACCTAGAAAAGTAAAGGACAAGTTATTACACCTGGAAAAGTAAAGGACAAGAAAACTTCTTAAAATATTGCAGCTAAAGTCTAAACTTGAAAAAAATATTTAGATTATAAAACTAAAAATAAATAATTATAAGTTAATTGTTAAAAAAAATATCACTGGAAAAATGACTGTCTTATAGGGAGAGTTGACTACTGTATACTTAATTTTTTTCTTGGTGTATACAAATTAATCTTTTTAAAATAAAATTTGTACAATAATTTGTACAATAATTTGTACAATAATTTGTATAATAATTAATTAATAATAATAATAATTAATATGTACAATTTATTAATTTATGTTATAAGATATTTAAAAATTTTCACTCTTAATCAAATTATATTTTTAAAAATTTAGTTATAAAATAATGCAGTAAAATAAATCAAAAACAGTGCATCATATAATTGCACTTTTTATGAGTATTACAGATTTTTTTTATAATATAGTAAAATTCAACATCTCAAGGGGCAAAATTAGGTAAAAGTCAATTCATCAATTATTCATTTATAGTGAATCAATCAATTATAGTGAATTCATCAATTCATTAGATGAACTGTTGAATTAGACAATGTTTAATTTTTAATTGTAGTCTAATTTTACTCTACCTAAAAATGTAGATTGGTTATTTTGATCTCTGACAGGTCTTAAATTTCATTATTAAACAATTATAATCTGTTATTATTTATCATTACAGTTGGCTCCCTAATTAATTATTTATTAATTGTTAGTGTCATTTACACGCCAAAATTTTGTTTTATTTGATGTTTATAATTGTCACTCATTTTTTCAGTCCCATTTAGTAAAGTAAAATAAAGTATATTTATTTAATGACCCAACCACTATGGTGTAAATTAGGATCACAAAATTAAATAAATGATCATAAATTAGTATTATTATCAATTAGAGAGTCAACTGTATTATTAGAATTTATCACTTTCTATGTATATTTAAATCAAATATTTTTTATTATTCAAATTTATACTATAACTGCAATATTTTAAGAAGTTTTAAGAAGTTTTCTTGTCCTTTACTTTTCCAGGTGTAATAACTTGTCCTTTACTTTTCTAGGTTTATTAATTTAAGAATATAAGGGCGGTGGATTGGCAGTATCGGTAGAGCGTCGGACGCCGTGCTTTACAGCACAGTTACGTCCCTTTACGGACTGAGTTCAAATCCCGCCGAGGTTAACTTTGCCTTTCATCCTTACGGGGTCGATAAAATAAAGTACCAGTAATACACTGGGATAATTGCTGACCTTGTGCCAAATGTAGAAACAATTAATTTAAGAATATTTCTTTACATGCGCCCGCATTTTTCCCTGTAATATATATATATAATGTAAACCATTCTTTCCCAGTTTGGGTTCCTCCCTTGACTAACATTTTTCTAAAATTCTTTCCCTGAGAGCCAAGAACCTCCCGTTAATCGCTGCCATAGACGGGAGTGGATCCAGTATTTACTTATAACTCCACCTCAATAAATATTGTCTCGTCATTATAAATCAATAGGTATTATACATTTGGTTGCTTCTCTAGCAATAATGATAGTATTTCTATTTATAGTTCATTAATAATTACTAAGAAAAAAGAAAAGAACAAACAGAAAAACACATGAAATACCCACCAGTTTTCCTTGAAATATACGTCATATTAAGAAAATTGTAGTAAAATTGTTTATTTTCGATGTCACTTTCGTTGGAGTTTTACCTGCCAAAACCTAAGACAAGTTTCTAAATGTGGCTTGATAATGATTTCTAATCTAGGCACAAAATCTAGGGAAAGTTGATTATATCGATCACAGTACTTTACTGGTACTTTATTTTATTGACTCCGGAAGGATGAAAGACAGAGTTGTCCTCGACGGGATTTGAACTCAGAACGTTAAGAGAACCGAAACAAATACTGCAAAGTTTTGTGTCCGGCACACTAACAACAAAAACGGGGTCGATAAAATAAAAGTACCAGTAATGCATTGGAATAGATTTAATCGACTCCCGCCACCCTCAAATCGTTGGCCTTGCGCTTAAATCAGAAAGCATTATTTCTTTATTGGCTGAGAAAACACACCATAATAAGTCGGATAAACAATCAGAAGTGTTGGCCCTAAAGAGGGCCTTGTAACGTTCACTATTGCAAAGTGTCAATAATGGGGGAAAAGTTACATCTTCTTAATTCGTGTTAATCTTCCCACGATCCGACACC
>OZ024741.1:389325189-389337689 GCA_964016885.1 Eledone cirrhosa
ATGCTTTCTTAAAGTCAATCCCGGCCATAGATATGTTGGTATGGTTTTTACAAAGCCTGAACACTGTATTATCAATCGTCAGGTGATCCTTGGTACCCTGAGATCTCCCCCAACATCCTTTTTGTTCCCTTGGTAATATTCCTTCATGTAAAAGAAAATTATATGCCTTCTCCGCAAATATTCCAGTAAGTACCTTCCATGTTCAGGAATGCTATAGGAAGGTAGTTTCCCACAGTATTCCCATTACTTCTATCTGATATTACAAGCATTGTCCTTCCCGTTACCATCCAAGAAGGAACTGCACCTTTCTGGACACATTCATTCAATTGAGTTGCTGGTCTTTCATTGCATTTCTTAAACCAAATCAATGGATCCCATCTGGACCGGGAGTTTTCCTGTTTGGTTCCTTAACCACTTGATCCTTCACATCGACTGTGCTTAGGGTAATATTTCTATGTCTGCAGTATCGGTAGAGCATCAGACAACATGATTTGTGGTAGAGAGTTATGTCCCTTTACGTCCTAAGTTCAAATCCCGTCGAGGTTAACTTTACCTTTCATCCTTACAGGGTTGATAAAATAAAGTAGCAGTAATGCACTGGGGTCGATTTAATCGACTTTTCCCTTTCCCTTCAAATAGTTTCTGCCTAAAGTAGAAATCATTATTATTACTATTATTGAATATCGGTAGAGGGTCGGACGCCATGCTTTCCAGCATAGTTACGTCCCTTTACGATCTGAGTTCAAATCCCGCCGAGGTTGACTTTGCCTTTCATCCTTACGGGGTCGATAAAATAAAGTACCAGTAATGCACTGGGTAATTGCTGGCCTTGTGCCTAAAAGTAGAAACAATTATTGAATGACAAAACAATGTTGTCTCTGACTGAGACAAAGCGAGTCTGTATTTCAATATAAAACTGATAAAACTGATCGCTAGAACAGCCGTTACAACTGTTACATGCTGTCAAAGACAGCAATGGTAAAAAATGCCTGAGGACAAATACCAGCGGCCAGTGGTTAAATTATTATTATTAGGGCAGTGGGTTGGCATTATCGGTTGAGCCTTTGGACAACAAGTTTTGTGACATAGATTTACGGCCCTTTACATTCCGAGTTCAAATCCCGCTTTACCTTTCATCCTTATGGGGTCGTTAAAATGAAGCACTAGTAACGCACTGGGGTCGATGTAATCGACTTTCCCCATCTCTTCGGATTGCTGGCCTTGTGACAAAAGTAGAAACAATTAGTATTATTGTTTTTTTTTTTGTTTTTTTTTATAATTCATATTTATAGAAATGACATTACTTTGATGCAAAACATCTATGACATTATCCTGGTTCTTCATTATCTATTTAAGGCTAAACAATAACAATAACAAACTCCGTTTAACTTTTAACACCCGCTAATAATTTAAGAACGGGTTTGTTAATTTAAACATTTATAGTGTCTTTATTAGTGGAAAGACTGTTGTGAAAATTTTCAGTATTATAGTAATTACTTTAATGGTTGATGCAGTCAAGAATGTTTGTCAATGAGGTTTCATGTGGTACAGAACGTTAAAAGTTAAACTCATGCATCCTTGTAATGGTAACTAGCAGTACATATTCAACAGCAGCAACTGAATAGCAAATGTCCAGCATGAGCCTGCAGCACTTTCCATGACTTCTAATCTGATTATTAATTGTATAAATAGAGGGGAACTAAATAATGGGACCAGATTAAGTTAATAAACAAGCCATTTGTTACCATTTCTGTATCATTCTGTTGTATTTAAAAAGGATATTTCTGATCACAGTCACACAGCTGTTGAGTTTATTCTTATCGTGTTTAGCTTCTGGTGAAAAAAAACATTGATTCAGAAATTAATTTAAAATATAGATTGAGCTATCCTAAAGTTCTAATATAAATCCTTTTGATCAAGATTATAAAAAAAAAATGTTTTGTTCTCGCAACAAAAGAAAATGACTAGTTTATATACTGTTCTACTTTCATTGACTGAAAAGGTTTGTGAATGTATTTCATTCAACATCTACGACATGGCTTTATCACCTTCTGCACTTCAAAAGTCGTTGTCCCCAAACCCAGAGACTTGGTCCGAATGATTGCAGCAGAGAAGACTCGATTAAAATTAATCAAGAATAAGGTGATAATGTTTTAAGAGGGTTTAGTCTATTTGTTGTGGAAGAAAAGACGAGTACAAAAATTCTGGTTTATGGTGACACGTCTCCACCTCCAACTTAGTCACTTCGGCCACGAATCCTGGTACGGCGGCCCGCAATGCAGAGGAAATGAAGATAAACAAATACCGGGGATTGTCCGACCGTTTCCTCTCCGCACCGGTCGCCGTCAAAACGTCAGGCGTACTTGGACTACATACTGTCGAGCTCCTCGGCAAGATCGGATCGTCGGAGGCCCGATTGTCAAACAGCTAACGTGCAAGAGACTGTATCGGTAGAGGGTCGGACGCCATGCTTTCTAGCATAGTTATGTCCCTTTGCGATCTGAGTTCAAATCCCGCCGAGGTTAACTTTGCCTTTCATCCTTACGGGGTCGATAAAATAAAGTACCAGTAATACAGTGGGTATTTGCTGGCCTTGTGCCAAAAGTAGAAACAATTATATATATATATATATATATATATATATATATATATATATATATATATACACACACACACATACACACACACATATATATATATACACACATTCACACATATACATATACATATATATATATATATATATATATATATATACACATGTGTATGTATTTATAGTTATCGACGATATAATGAGAGAGAGTGATATAGTGAATTTGAGAGAGAGAGAGAGAGAGAGAGAGAGAGAGAGAGAGAGAGAGAGAGAGAGAGAGAGATAGTGTGCTTAGTTTTACCAAAACAGATTGTGAAGTGGTACGACTGATGAAATCTCCTCCGAAATGTCAAAAACTCGAGTCAAAAGTTTCTAAATTCTACTTCAATGACATGAAAGATCTTCTAACCATGCATTCTTGAAAACCAAAAACCATTTTAAAAAAGCAACAACAACAACAGCAGCAACACCAAAATTACAAAAACAAAAAAAATAATTATTCTCCCCCCCCCCCCCCCCCCCCAGATGGCCTTAGAATATGTCCCCCTTTCGTACAATTGGCTCCACGAGTCTTTCGACGGGGGAAATCTATCTATAGAAATCTCTCCGAAGTCGTAGGTCAATCCTTTGGTGGTCATGACCATCAGAGGAAATATCGTGGGAAAACATCTCTTTCGCTACATGCTTAAATAATACACTCGCTATGTCTTGGTCGCTTAAATAATACACTCGCTATGTCTTGGTCAAATCTATAACAGAGAATACTTACCCAAGTTACTGTTCAGTCAGATTGAAGTCGAAAACACACAGTTACGAAGTGATCTTCTTTCGAGCAGTCAGACTTGTTCAAAGCAGACATATTAAAAAAAAATTGTTAGAAGCAGACTTGTTAAAATGCTTCTTAGTGACCTTTTTAAAAACAAGTTTGCTAAATACTTCTTTAAATACTTATTGAAAGCAGATTTGTTTAAAATAGACTAGAGGTAATCTTTCCTCTAGTAATAAGCCGAGTTTGCAACACAGTTTCGATTTTTGGCTGTACCTTGGGAAAAGTATGCATGTCACATAAGCACGAGGTAAGCTCTTAGTGAATTAAATCTCATTCACGAACTGGTGCCACTTCCTGGTTCCGATAATTTTGCTTCACTTATCTTGTTCATCTAAAACCCTTATAACAATGTCTGACATCCAGTTATTTTAGGCATCACATTTATTTATTCCGAGTCTTTCTTTTCTATTGAAATACCTTTACATATTTGTTTCCCGTTAACAATTAACAAAGCTGCTTTGTATTTAATTGTATTTTAAGCCAACCTACGGTTGTGTGGGATGTGCTCTCCACATGATAACAAGATAAAAAGCTGACTCCATTCATTGGATTCAAGCCATGTGAGGAATTTTGATTGTGAGCGGAAACAGAATACATAATAATTGTCAATAATGAAAAGGGTTCTGTTGTCTCTTGTTGTATTGGGTAACCTTTGTCCATAAGCGGCACAACGAAGAGAGAGAGAGAGAGAGGGGGGCAATAATATTCGTGATTTTTCTTTTTAAAAAATCATTTTAAGACAAATTGATAGTTTTTCATAGAAAAATATTTTTTATAAGCTATAAAATGTTCAGAGCTGCAATGAAGTATGTAAACAAATTTGTTGCTTTAAACAGATCAAGTTTTCCTTTCATCCTTTCGAGGTCGATAAATAAAGTACGAATACAGGGTCGGTGGATGGGTGGAATTATTAAAGAGTTGGTATCTGTGCCGGCTTTGTGCATTCTTTGATATTCTGCTATTGGTAAATTGATTTTATGTCTCCTTTAATGATGTTGGCCTTGTGTTAACGTTAGAAATCTATCAGACTTAATGGCCAGAAGGTCTACAATATTGTTTGTATTCCTCCACAAGTGATGCATAAACAAGACACTAACTTTTAAATGGCCTAGTCTACTTTCCAGAAGGTCCTAATTTTTTTTCTCCGTGTCTTCAATCTCCTTTCAGCAGCGAGACCGGCAAATAAAAGGTCTTCCATAAAAGGCTGATGTTGGTCATCTTCAATGTGGTCTTCACTTGGTCTTTAAAATGCTTTTTTTATCCCCATCCAGGCGCTGAAAATCGTGTAGCTATCCTTAAAGTCTTACGAGAAGATATGAACCAGACATGCTCATTATATATCTGAGACATCCATGTGGTGTATATTCAATACTCAGAGGAATTCTGTAGAGAATGAGTAACTATATTTTAATAACTAGAAGGCTATATGTACAAGGCAGTGGAAACACAGACAGCACGTTACACGAGGACACACAGATGGTGATTTAGTAAGACTTTCTTTCTGGACCATGCAAATGATACAGAGGTTTGTCTAATGCAGTTCATCCAAAGTGCTTTCAGTAAGGGGAGGTAACCTCGGTATCTACAGTTAGTCGTTCTTGTTGTATTGATTAAATGGGTAGAATGAGGTGGAATTGTGTTCTACTGACATATCCCTTCAGTCTTCTGCAATAAGCTGTAATAGTAGTTGGAGACTTCTAGAACTTCTATAAGAGCAAAACTGAGCTTAGTAATCGATTGTAGCTTGCACAGCAAAGTCGATACCACTGTAGAATAGACTCACCCTGTATTATCCCTTGAGTTTTTCCTAATTTAGTTATTCAATAACTATTCATTAAATAATGGTTTCTAATTTAGGCACAAGACCAGTAGTTTGTGGGAAGAGGAAAATCGATTATATCAACTCCAGTATTTGATTGGTACTTTATTTCATCGACCCTGGAAAGATGAAACGTGAAGTTGACCTCGGCCCCATTGAAACTCAGAACTTAATGAGTTGGAACGAATAACTTACGACATTTTCCCCGACACTCTATCGATTCTGTATTATAAAATGAAAATAGTTTCTATAGCAAGAGATATTTAGGGTGATTTTAACTAATTGTAGGGTGCTCTTTCTGAATATGAAGTCATTCTTGCTCCATCACGTCTAGATTTTGATCTACAATATAACCTCTATATACCAGATTTACAGAAATGTAATGTAGCATGCAGTACGTTAAATGTTTCTATTTGTCTTTTAAGAATGTCTTTGATTGTTCTTTTTGTGACAACCTTAAATGAGAGAGCTGTAAAAGTAAATATAACACATATTAGGTCATGTCTAGTTTTTAGAACACTTTGAGTTAAATCTGAGTTTTGGATGTTATTGTGACTTGTATCAAAATGGTAATTGCACTGTTCTTCTTGGAGTGCTGTTTTTTTTTTTTTTTATTATTTCTCCACTTGAATTTTAATTACTTCAAGACGTCTATCTCGCAATGACCCAGGTCACTTTTGCTATATATGTAGGAAATATGCATTCTAGGAGAAGCAACATGACATTCATACAACCAAGATACAAGGATTACTTCAAAATAAAACTTGGAGACCAAGATCAATATTTTGTTTCAGATATTGTATGCAAAGTGATCGATTTCCTTGTGGTCCAGTGGCAAGCTGAAGCAAATGCCATTTGCCACTCCAAGGACATGATAAGAACAAAGCAACCATTCTACTGATTGCTACTTTAGCATTACTAACATGGATTGGTTCAATAAGAAAACTGTGAAGTATATCAAGTACCCTAATTTCCCATCAGCCATACGACCACAGCCATATAAAGATGAAATTCTTCCTCTGACAAGCAATCAACCATTGAATGAGTCAGATGATGGTTCCGATGATGAAACTGGATGTGAAGACCAAACGAATGACAATGCCCTAAAATAAGTCTAGAACAACTGGATCCTTTTGCTTAAAAGCTGGAATGATGCTTACCTGGCTGGAACAATGCCAAAGAAACTAAAACAATAACGTACAGGCACCGAATGAAGAAATCTCTTAAATGGTTCGACACACTTGATGAACAGGGTTTAGTTTATTACAAGAACATTACTGGTTTGATGATGGCACTTGGAATTTCCTTTCATGTCAAGACAGAGAGGTGGTTATTCATTGATGCTAGTGTTTCCAGCTATAAGACTGTTCTTTTAAATGTTGGAAATAAGTACCCAGGGGTTCCAGTGGGTTGTTCGTGGAAGGTAAGAGTCATATGTTAATTTCCTTGATCAGATATGATGTTTTCATGTGGAAACTGGAGGTAGCTGGAATTCAAAAAGGCTACATAAAGTTTTGCTGCTTCTTGTGCCTGAGAGACGGGTTGAAATGAGAACTACATACGACAGGATTGGCAAGGACGTCATAAATTAAATGGAGACCAGAGAATAAAAGCGTTCATTACATGCCACTAGTTTCACCTGAACTAATTGTGTTACCACCACTACATATTAAACTTGGAATCTTCAAACATTTCGTGAAGTCACTGGAGCCTGAGGGGCAACTAATCAAGTTGCTGAAAGATATATTTCTCCGATTAAGTAAAGCAGAGCTTAAAGAAGACGTATTCGTTGGACCAGACACTCACAAATTGATGAAAAATCAGATGGTCAGAAATACATGGAATGAAGTTGAATGATGAGCTTATGATGTTGGGTTAAAGACAGTTGAAAACTTTCTAGGAAAGAACCGAAGCCCGAATTACAAGACAATCATAGCTGGCCTTCTGGATTCATTCGATGCACAAGTGTTGAAATGTCTTTGACGATTCACTTTTTAAAGAGTCACTTGGATTGCTTTCCTCTGGACATGGGAAGATCAGTGATGAGCACGGTGATATATTTCATCAAATGATAGCTATTGCTGAAACAAGGTACCAAGAGCAAGCCAATCCGTGCATGATGGCAGACTTTTGCTGGCTTCATTCTTCTTGAACTCCATGCTACTGAGCTTGGCAGTGAAATCAATGCTGTAATTTTTTTGTGGTAGTTTTATTTTAAGTGTATACTATTATTTTAACAGCGGTTAATTGTAGTTTAGTACATTAATAAATTACATGCAATGTTCACAACATTAGACACTTTTTCTGTGAATGTAATATTTGTGGGATATCTTGTAGATCAAAATGTAGGCGCGATGCACCAAAACAGATTTCATATTCATATTTAAAAATTAACTAATATCATCTAAAGTAGTAATTGCTGTCATGCAGTGTTATTATTTACTTAAGGACGTTCTGTTACACTTCATTTATACATTAACTAGCAGAATGGCCCGGCGTTGCTCGGGATTCTAAACATAGATTGGCATGTTTATCCCTCCTTTCTGAAACAGTACAGAGAAGTACGGAATACCTCGGCCTTGCGACCGTCGAATAGCAGATTCCACTGACGATTCGTTTGCCCGCCTTGTTCTTTTTCTTGCCGCTTTTGCAGTATTTCGGCCAATGGAGTATCTCTTCCTTCGAGGCATGACCTAAAAGCAGGACGAAGTACACTAAGACTAACTGGTAGAGTAAGGAGCAAACTCGTCAGTGATGCATGTGATTTCCGAACCGTTGACTATGTAATTGCTGGCCTTGTGCCAAAAGTAGTGGGACTTTTGGGATGGCATATCGGCAGTAACAATGACGATAAACCGTCTGTGCTTTCGTGAAATAAATACGTTTGTTTATATTTTGTTTTTGTGTATGCAAAAATATCTGTACACGAATATATAATTATATATATATATATTAAAATAACAGATTAAAGTTTAAGCAAAGATCCCTTAACGGGATCTTCTGAAACTAAAAAAATCAATCTGTGAATGCAGGAGTAAATATTTCGAAAAACGTTGCAACCGAAGAAAAACAGGAAGACGATACTTTGGTTTGTGAAGATGTTTTCATAATGTCGTAATGCAGACAGCCAGACACACAGACAGATATTATAAGGGCGCGGCGTTATAGCTATGTATCTATCTAAAAAGACAGACTAAGAAAGAGAGAGAGAGGTCGCTAACCGGCGCCTAGTGCAGTCTCTAGGGCATTGAAAATTTGAAATATTTTTTGCTCAAAAAACTCACACGACCATAAGTATTACATGTGTAAAGTTTGAAAAAATTCGGTCTCGAGTTTTAGGAAGACAGACAGACAGACAGACATTCTCTACAGATTTAATTGTTTGATTGTTTATTTGTTCAATAATCATTGACTTAAGGAAATTATCCCTGATTAAAATGTTTAGTGAAGGCACATGGCTTAGTAGTTATAGCAATGGGCTTGCAATCGAAAGGTTGTGAGTTCGATTCTCGGACCGGGTGATGTGTTGTGTCCTTGAGCAAGACACTTTATTTCACGTTGATCCAGTTTACTCAGCTGTAGAAATGAGTTGCGATCCTGCCAAATCAATGGGTGGCAGTAGTTCCAACTGCACGGATCGAAAGACTGGTGTAGTGGTTCTGAGAACAATGTGGCTTTGCAGATGATCAATGCAAATTGAGAATGGAAAGGCGCTCCCGCTCGAGTTAGAAGAGAACTATTGACCTTCAGGAGAAGCAGCGACCCTTGATTGTATTCACCAACCGAAACAAATATGAAGTATACTAAATCCAATGCTCTTAGGGGCGGCCCTGGTTCTTCTTATTCGCGACTGCAAACTCGGCCAGATTGGATTAGATAAATGTATAAAAAGGTTTTTTTATTCATTTACTTTAAAATCAATTTCTTCCTGATTGGTTGGTCAGTAATAACTCACTTAACATTGAAAAGTACAAAACATCACTATGGCTGCGTCACATTGAAAATTAATGTCTTTACTCAAATACTTCAACATTTCGTAGTGACTTGTTTTCAATTAAATGTACCATAAACATTTAAATTAACAAACAAATTTTTCAATATTTTCTACTAAATCATTACAAAATGTTAAAGGTTAAAAGGATATTAACTAATAATTATCTACTAACAATAGAAATACTTGTATATATATGTATGTCTGTATGTATGTGTGTATGTGTATGTGTGTGTGTATGTGTATGTGTGTGTGTATGTATGTATGTATGTATGTATACATGTATGTGTGTATACATGTATGTATGTATGTATGTATGCATCAAGTGATGCCGAGTGCTGACTGATACAATGACTACCGGCTTGTATGATCAACTCTCAGATTGACAATCAAGCCCACAGTGTAGAAAAGAGCCCCACAATTCAGCTTGATGCACCACCCTCCCTAGAGGAGGTAAAGACTGCAGTCAACCACCCGAAAACCTCCAGAAAGCCATGATAGTGTCCCTGTACAAGAACAAAGCTAAATAATCAAACTGCTCATACTACCGTGGCATCACGTTACTCACAATTGCAGGCGCATTTCACGTTTCCTGCTCAATAGACTCATCCCAGCCATTGCAGAGGATGCCCTTCCAGAAAGCCAATGTGAATTCCGAGCCAACCACAGCACCACAGACATGATTTTTGTCCTTCTCCAGATCCAAGAAAAATGTAGGGAACAAAATATGGCCCTGTACGCTGCCTTCATTGACCTGACAAAGGTATTTGATAAAGTTAGTAAGGATGGACTGTGGAAGATCCTCAGCAGACTTGGATATCCGCCAATATTCCTGGCCATGCTCCAGAAACTCCACACAGGACAGCAGGGATAAGTAAAGCACAATGGTGGTCTCTCTGATCAATTACCTTTTGAGAATGGCGTTAAACAAGGCTGTGTCTTGCACCAACCCTATTTGCAATCTACTTCAGTATGATGCTCCGCAAAGCAAAGAAAGATATGTACGAGTGCATTTGCATCAGGTTCTGTACTAATGGGAGTGATGGGAGGAATTGATCCTGGACCTGCTGTCCGCAGACGACTGTGCCCTTCTGGTGCACACGGAGGAAGATCTCAATGTAGCCGTCAGCAGCTTTACAGGGGCAGCCTCAAGAAAACTGAAATCATGTCCCAGAAACCAGTAAGTGAAGAGTACCACCCTCCGCAGTTTAATATCGATGGGCACCCCACCCCAGTGCAGTGGAGTATTTCACATACTTGGGAAGCATCATTACCAACAGCGCTACCTCAGCAAAGGACATTGACAACCGCATTGCCAAGGCCTGAGTCAGCTTTGAGGAGGGTAGGAAGGCGGTGACTGAAGACAAACATCAAAGAAGAAAGTTGTTCAACACCCAACCACCAACTAACCAAGTACACACTTGTCCCAACTGTACCAGAGCCTGTAGGTCCAGGATTGGCCTCTGCAGCTACCTCAGGTCTTGTCACCGCACAGAACAAGACAACAATTCTTCCCACTGATCTTCGCAAGCGAAGAATTCGCCATTCGTGTATGCATGCATGTATGTATGTATGGATGGATGGATGGATGGATGGATGGATGGATGTCAAAGGACATTCTTCTAGGAGAAGGCAACTCAGGAAACTGGGATAACTCCGACATAAAACCTGCGGCTCAGTAGATGATGTTGATCTTTTCTTCTTTTCAGGTTGTAGCTACTGTCGCCCAGAGAGTGGGATTGACTCAGTGCACAGTCTTTCCTCACTTTAAAAAAATCTTCACACACAGGCATTGCACGATAGCATTAATTGAAAATTATTAATAATGTTATATCGTTCAATGGTCATACTCGATAACGAGGGGGCAGCCATCATGTATGTATGTATTTATGTACAACTCCTTTTTGACAGCTGAGTGAACTGAAGCAACGGGAAATAAAGTGTCTTGCTCAAGGACACGACGCGTTCCCGGGAATCGAACTAACGACCTCACGACCGTGAGGTGAATACCCTAACCACTCAGCTAGCAAAAATGTAATTCGAAGGTACTCGTATCTGTGGAATGCTCAGCCACTTACGCGTTAATTTCCCGAACAGGCTGTTCCGCTGATCGTATCAACTGGAACACTTGTCTTGGTAACCGACGTTGTACCAGTAAAACCAATGTACGTATGTATGGTGAGAGAGGGTAACAGCACGACACAACCAATTAAAGGTTGTCACTTTCGTTTGTTCACTTGTTGTCTTATTGAAGTGCAACACCTCAAGTGGATGTTACAAAGGCGCTACCCCGAAGGATAGCGAGGGTGATGCGCTATGCATTAATTTTAAAGTTCTATCTGTTATCTCCAAAAATATCATACCTTTCCTGGCTTTACTAGGTCATGATGTTTCTACCCCTCGGACTTTTATGTCCTCTTTCTCTTTCCATAGGCGCTGAAATCTCATTATCTCCCCGTCAGCTATCTATTCATTTAATCAATTTAAACGTCTGTATAGAGCTAGTAAGCCATAGTAGACTAAGGAAAGTATCTAATACTTCTTAGAGTTCAGAAACTAAAAACAAGATATACGGAGATAAGTGAATATTAAATTCTAAATTTACATAAAAAAAAAAAAAATTAAAATAATATAAAAGATTTAATAGGAAAGGCCAATGAGGGGCAAAATAAGCATAAAGAATCTATCAGTTATATTCTATCACCTTTTTAGTTCCCTTCCCTTTCCAAACCATTCCTGCACTTGAACCCATACCTACCGACTAATTGGTAGACGATACTCCTCTTCTCCAAACCCTACCCTACCAGATATATTACTTCATTTTATCGACCCTAGAAAGAAGAAAGGCAAAGTTGATCTCGATAGAATGTGTATTCAGAAATTAAAGTATCAAAGCACCGGAGTAAATATCGCAAAACATTCCGACGCTCTAAGAATCTTCTAATCTATTGCCCTTTCTTTATTAAAGATCATAAAAAATGACATTACTTTACGCTATGTTAATGAAAATAATTCTTCTTTTGATATTTCCCAAACAATTATTTCAATGAACTTAAAGCTAGATAATATAATTATTCAAGGTATAAATTAATCAGCATTCCAGCTTCTATAAAGAAAATTAATCCAGACAATACGATTAAAATAGCTATCATTTTTACATCATGAGTGTAGGTGTGAACAGAGCTTTTCTTACGTTATGTCTACCATGCACAAATTCTATTTGAAGCCCACGTTAATATTTTCAGAGAATTACGTATTATGTATTACG
>OZ024741.1:389357689-389365189 GCA_964016885.1 Eledone cirrhosa
CCCAGTAACACTGAGAAGTTTTCGAGTTCTAACATCCATCTCACTTAGTTCTTGCAATGACCAGTTCAGTAGGCCAAATGTTGGCGTTAGAATTGGCACAGCATAAGTATTGTGGGCAATGTATTTGTTGTATGCTGACAGTTCTGATGACCATATTTTCTTTACTCTTCTGAGGTATTCAGTTCTGGTTCTCTCCTTATTTATGGGTCCATCATATCTGACATTCTCATCCTGTCCAAGATATCTGTAGTCGTCACCTGACTGTAGAGGTTGTATTGTCAGGCCGTTCATCTCTAGATTTCTAGAGGAGGGCACAGCTCTTCCACGTTTTACTGCCAAATATGCACACTTGGACTCACCAAATTTCATTTTGATGTCGGTTGAAAATTGTGTAATGAGGTCCAATTGTTTCTTGATGTCATTGATATTTGGCCCATACAACTTCAGGTCATCAACAAAGAAAAGATGGGAGATACTTCTGGGCCCACTTCTTTGTCCACCTTGTTTCCTGAGTAGGTAAGATAGTGGATTCAGTGAGAGAACGAAGAGTAGCACTGACAAGCTATCACCCTGAAAGATGCCCTTCTGGTAATGTATCTTATCAGTCTTAACCTGCTCCTTCTCACCTCTAAGGATCAAACTGGTGTACCAGTTCTTGGTCAGGCGTTCAACAGCAGCTACCAATGGTTGTGGGACTTTAGCTAATTGTAAAGCCTTAACAATCCACCCATGAGGTACACTATCAAATGCTTTTTGATAGTCCAGCCACACGACAGTCATGTTTCTGCGATTCTTTGTTGTTTTTTCCTGAATCATTTTGTTAGTTAGTAGGTGATCTATGCAACCCCACACCTCCCTCTTTCCACCAGCTTGCTCAGGTGTTATGATGTTGTTGGTAGCACAGTGATCCTGAGGTTAAGGCACCCAGTATATAATTTATACATGATGTTTTGGCAGGCAATTGGGCGGTAATTTTTAGCAAGGGTGGTTTGGCTATTTTGGGGAATGAGGAGAGTAGAGGCAGTTGATAACCATCTGGGCAGTTCTTGTGTGCCCTTAATGGTTTCTGTAAACAGCCGTATGAGATCTTGCCGATAGAAAGTGAAATTCTTCAACCAGTATCCTGTAATGAGGTCTGGGCCTGGCAATTTCCTATTCGACATTTTCTGTAGAGCTGTTTCCAGTATTGACCCATCTATGTCATATTGTTTTGTCTGGACATGTTGGCAGTAGTCCTGTTCCAGTTCTTTTAGCCAATTAGCTTGTCTGTTGAATCCGTCATCCGTTTCCCATACAGATCTCCAGTAGCTCTCAACCTGTTCTTTTGAAGGGGTGTCATTTACAGAGATTGAGCTTTTGCCACCGAAGCTGCGATAAACTGATTTAGGATCTCTGGCAAACAATCTATTTAGCACTTGTCGTTTATGTGCTGTTGACTTATATTTCAGTCTTTCTGTTGTAGCTGTGAGTTGTTGTTTCAACTGGTGTAATTTGGAGTTCAAAGTTTTAAATTTTGTATCTCCAAATCGTCTCTCTAACTTTTTCTTTAGGTCTTCCTGGTGTCGTGTGAAGTTGCTCTCTATGTTGCATTTCATAACGACTGCGATGTGTGAGATACTTCGTCTCAGGGACAAAATTTTGGATTTTAAATTTCGCATCCACGCTGGTTCAGGCTTTCTGCTTGTATCTTGATTGCGTAGTTTTAGATGTGTGTTATATGATAGCAATGTGACAGCTGAAACATATAACAAAACATTAAGCGTTTCAAATGTCGTTTCTACACCTTTAGATCGTATAGCCTTCAGATAACTGCCAGCTATTTCGTTCACCGCTTCCAATTCCAATTTAGTGGGTTCTTTACTGACTCTAGTGTTGTATGGTCTGTCACTCACATTAAGGCTGTGTATCTCTTGAAACATATCGTTCCATATCACTTGTAGGGAGCCCACAAGTTTTTGGTGCTCTGTTTGTTCAGTAGAGTCATGAATTTCAGCCTCGTTGTTGATATGGTGACAATTACTACTAGAGTCAGCTGACCTTTCTCGCTGTTCTTCAGTGGAAGTGGGATGGATTTCAGCAAAATTGTTGGTGAGCTGTTCACTGTTAGATTTAGCTGGCCATTCTCTCTGTCTGTCAGTGGAGGTGGGGTGGTTGTCTACAAGGGCTGTATTTGTAGTATCACTCAATTCCGTTAGATGTATCAATTTACATCTAATGATACGTTTTGATATGTATGTATATATATATATATGCATGTATATATGTATATATATGTATATGTATGTATATATGTATATATATATATATATGCATGTATATATGTATATATATGTATGTGTATATGTATATATACGTTTTGATATGTATGTATATATATATATATATATATATGTATGTATATATGTATATATATGTATATGTATGTATATATGTATATATATATATATGTATGTATATATGTATATATATGTATGTGTATATGTATATATATGTATGTGTATATATATATATATATATCTATGTATATATGTATATATATGTATGTATATATGTATATATATATATGTATGTATATATGTATATATATGTATGTATATATATATATGTATGTATATATGTATATATATATATATATATGTATATATGTATATATATATGTATGTATATATATATATATATATATATGTATATATGTATATATATGTATGTATATATATATATATATATATATGTATATATATGTATGTATATATGTATATATATGTATGTATATATGTATATATATATATGTATGTATATATGTATGTATATATATGTATGTATATATATGTATGTATATATATGTATGTATATATATGTATGTATATATGTATGTATATATGTATGTATATATGTATGTATATATATATCATCATCATCATCATCATCATCATCATCAACGTTTAACGTCCGTGTTCCACGCTTGCATGGGTTTGGACGGGGGTAGTCCCACTTGAGGCAAGAGTGATTGTCTTGCTCGCATAGGACTGTCTGGCAAGTTTTCTACAGTTGGATGCCCTTCCTAACACCAACCACATTTACAGTGTGGGTCTGGGAGGTTTTTACCGTGTTGCCTACACGGCCACATTACAGCGTGGACTGTGTGTTTTTTTGTCGTGACACCTACACGATCTCATTTGTTTCGGCCTGGATGGTGTGGCACCAACATAACTTTACATAGAACGGGGTGGTGTGGATGGGGGGGGGGGTATTTTGTTAGAGATGCCTACTGGCTGTAGTAGGTTTTACTATGTATTTAGGTAAGGCGGGTCTTCTCTGTTACTGAGTACCGCCAAAGGTTTTGGTCCAGTGACATTGTCTTGGAGAGGTGTAAGTGTGTGAGGTCGGAGTTTATCAGCTCGTCCCAGGTTTTTCTAGGTCTGCCTATTCCGTGGCTACCGTCTATCTTTATTGCCCTGCACTTTGTTATACAGCTATCGACTTTCATGCGCATCACGTGTCCATACCTACGTAGCCTTATATATATATATGTATATATGTATGTATATATATATATATATGTATATATATATATATATATATGTATGTATGTATGTATGTGTATGTATGTATGTATGTATGTATATGTATGTATATATGTATATATATGTATGTATATATGTATGTATATATATGTATGTATATATGTATGTATATATATGTATGTATATATGTATGTATATATATATGTCAGGTCACCAGTTGGTGCTACTGGTAACATGTATCCCAGTACAACCTGTCCCATGGTCGTTGGCGACTAAACTGGCAACCCCACCAAGGTTTCTTGGTGAGGAGGGTGACTATGGACATCCTGCAGGACTAAAAACAAAACCTGTCAAAGGACAAAGGAGCTCTTAAGAGTCAATGGCCATCCAAAATCACCAGGAGAGATGACCTCTTAGCCTTTGTCAAGGCAGAATTCTAGGAGAAGGAAAACTCTGATATAACACCTGCAACCCTGATGGTATCCAATGATGTTGACTTGTTCTTCTTTTTGGTAAATATCATCTTGGTTAAGAGAGTGGGACTGACTTTGTGCATTACCTTTGCTCACTATAAAAGCTTCACGGCACAGGAATTGCTTTATATCTTGAGATCTCTCTGCACTTGTCGTCACATGGAACCATGGGCCCAGCACTATGTGTCAATAATTGTCACAAGTGTAGTGTTTGTACCAGAGTTTTCAAGTCGCTGGCTGGACTAAAAAGTCACACTCGTTCAGCGCATCGGTAGGGGTTCTCCTACATGGATATAAAGTAGTGGCCGTACTCGAAAACGAGTTGGCAGCCACCATATATATATGTATGTATATATGTATATATATATATATATATATGGATGTATATATATATATATATATGTATGTATATATGTATATATATATATATATATATATGGATGTATATATATATATATATGTATGTATATATGTATATATATATGTATGTATATATGTATATATATATATATATATATGTATATATATAATGTAGGAGGTGAGTTTTATTGTAGTACAATAAAGCAATGCAGATATCGGATAAGAAGCACTCTACAGTTTGTAGGACTGGAGTATGCATAATATAAGATCAAAAGATGGTTAAAGGAGTTCCATGTATTTTATTATGCGCATTTCAAAAACAAACATCATCATGCAATAATATTTGTGTTTTCATCAGATAAAACAGGAGAACATGATATGAAGGCTAAAAAACACTTGTGGATAGTGCAGTTTTAAATCTACATATGAAAAGTGGTTTTAGATTGATGTGTGATATTGGGAAAAATATTTTATTTAGAGAGGGTGGGGGAAGGATGAAAAAGGGGGAGGAGATGAGAGGGAGAGATGGGTGATAGAGAGAAAGAGATAGCTTTTATAACTGAGAGGAGATATACTGTCCCACACAGAGAGGTTGAAAACCGTTGGAAGATAATGTATAAACCCCAAAAAAAATTTTTTGAAAATCAACGAAAGGAGGATATGTGCGAGGAAAAAGTATTTTATTTAAGGAGGGGGGGCTGGAAAGGATGAAAAAAAGGGGGAGGAGATGAGAGTGAAGGTGGAGAGGGAGAGATGGGCGATAGAGAGAAAGAGATAGCTTTTATAACTGAGAGAAAGATACATTGTCTTACACAGAGAGGTTGAGAAACCGTTGGAAGATAATGTATAAATTAAAGGAATTTGAAAATTAACGAAGGGAATTTATGTATGAAGATAGAGAGAAGAAATAATAATTGTGGATGAATATTCTAACGTCAAAAAAAGGTATGTTGTGGCAATTTCAAAATTAACGAAGAGAAAAATTATTAAGGTTTGTGTGTAGAAGGATTTGAGAAAAATAATGTGAAGTTAAAGTTTGTATATTGGAGGAATTGATAATATATGCGAATAGAGTTAATATGTATTAAGAATGAGTTCGTTGATGGGGAGAAAAAAAAAAATTAAGGATGAAATTGAGATTAAAAAGATTTATGAGAGAGAGAAAAAAAATAATGATTGCGGATAAATATTCTAACGTCAAAAAAAAACAGATGTATATGTTATGAATGATTTTACAAGTGAAGATAGAGTGAGGGTAATGAGTAAACAAGTATTATAGAGTGTATAAAGCCCTTTAAAGTATGGTAGGAAGATGGGTATATTTTAAAGAGGTGTATGTATATGTGCCTTTGAGAAAAGATTCTAAATTGATAAAGAATTGAATATTAACTGTATACTTTGTGAAAAGTTCTATGGAATTTATGCAGGCAGATAGAAAACAAATCTGTGCGTCTATTTATTATAGAATCTAGGTTAGAGATAATGGTAAATTTTTCATTTAGGCAGAGATTACAGATTTTAGATAGAGAGCTGTTCAAGTATGAGGATGCAGAAGAAATCTTCTTCCAAAAGATGGCATATATAACTCCGAGGATAAATCTCAAGGATCACAAAAACAATTTTCGCACTGAACTACCTGTTAGATTAATCGCCCCCTCTAAATATGATCTGGGGGTTGTTAGTAAAGCCATCTTGGATAGAATTATCCCACAGGTTAGTTCTAATTGCTCTTCTTTGAACCTAAATTTATGGTTTGGTACTTCTGAAGTGATTGGCTGGTTCAACAAATTGGATAATAAAAACAAACTAAAATTTATTCAATTTGATATTGCCAGCTACTATTCCTCCATTTCGCCTTCACTTCTCAATAATGCTCTATCTTTCGCAATTAAATATTCTGACATCGCCACAGATGAACTTCACATCATCCTCACCGCACGTAAAACCATCCTAGAGTTCAACAACGAATATTGGACCAGAGCCGATACCTCTAACAACTTCGACATCACAATGGGAGCATCCGATTCATCCCAATTGACTGATTTAATTGGTATCTTCATTTTGAACTCTTTGAGTCGGAAAATTCCTCAACTTCGCGGTGGAATTTATCGTGACGATGGACTCTTTACTATCCTAAATTGCAATATAGTTAACCTTAATATTATTAAGAACAATATACGTAATCTCTTTAACCGACATAACCTAAAAATTGAATTTGATAATAGTATCAAACTAGCTAATTTCTTGGATGTATCTCTTAATCTTGACACTGGCCTATATTACCCTTACCATAAAAACAATGAGAACCTTAATTATGTTAACTTTAAATCTAACCATCCTACCAATATCAAGAATGCTATAGTTAATAATATTGGAAATAGAATATCTAACATATCTTCTAATAAAAACATCTTTGATGCTAACGCCAATTACTATAATAACGCACTTTCTAAAGCCGGCTATCCAGATAAAATCAAATATAGTAAAGAAACAAATTCTAGAAAAACTTACAGTAGAATAATTAATCATGACCATTCCAATAATTTTAATAAAAGACCTAGATACAAAAACATAATCTGGTATAATGCTCCTTTCTCCATCTCTATTAATAACAATATTCCTAAATTATTTTTTAGTGCCTTAAATAAATGCTTCCCTCCCTCACATATCTATAGTAAAATATTTAACAAACACACCATCAAATTTTCGTATTCTACATCCTCCAATATTTCCAACATCATCTCTAAACATAACAATAAAATACTAAATACTAAATCTCTTCCTTCCAATATTGAATTTCATAATAACAGTAATAGTACTCCCGACGTCATTGTAAACCCTAGGCTAACTTCTGTAAACCCAAATACAACGTCAAACACAACTTCGCTAAATGTTCATAATCCAACTCTAAATCAAGAAACTATTATTCCTATTATTCCTATCGCAAACAACTTCTCCAATCCAATTCCTTCTATAGATAACACTAGATCACTCATTAATAATCTCTCTAATTGCAACTGCCGCATTAAAAATAAATGTCCTCTCAACAACCATTGTCTCGATAAAAACTTAATTTATGAATGTAAAATTATAACTAGCACCAATTCCTTCACCTATTTTGGCTCCACTTCCACCTCTTTTAA
>OZ024741.1:389370189-389395189 GCA_964016885.1 Eledone cirrhosa
TTTTATAGGGCGTTAAGTACCCAGGCGCCGTCAAGACGCGATAGTGGGACGAAGAATGTAACTGGCTGTTCATGTTCTGTGGCAACCAAACCATCGGTATGTAATAACAACATTGATAGGGACACTAATGAAAGGAAAGAGAAGACGATGAAGATCATGGGCCACCAGGCATTGAACCTTTCAGGAGAATATCATCATCATCATCATCATTGATAAATTTTCGATATGCTAATATGGTATCTATTTTATTAAAGAGTAAATCAATTTCATCTTTGAATTGTGATTTGGAAATAATCCCACCCTTTAAATCAATACCTTATTTATTTACAAATTTCTAATTTCAGGAGATACACTTCCATGTGGTGGTCCATTGCGGGGTTTGTGCCGACCAATAGATTTTACGAACGAGGTTGACCTAGTCCCTCCTACGAACAAGATGGATGACCGTTTTAACTGGCCAACACGTTTCTTCAAGAAAGCTTGTGACTGTCGTGGTAATTTTATGGGTTACATGTGCCAACACTGTGACTATGGATTTACAGGGCCCAATTGTATCAAAAAACTTCGTCGCGTTCGCAAAAATTACAAGAAATTAAGTACAAAAGAGAAAAATGACCTTCTCCGTGGTATATTGCTTCTGAGTGAGACGGAAAGTGAATATGTAGTTTTGGACACGACTGCTTCAGTTGATCCTACAATAAATCCAACATTTGTTAATGTGTCAATCTACAATTACTTAGCTTATTTCCATTATTACGTAGCCAGAAGAACACTTATACAGCCTTTAGAAGCGTGTCAAGCAATATCCTTCGTACCCGACTTTGCTCACGGAGGACCAGTATTCAGTTCGTGGCACCGGGCCTATCTTTTACTTTGGGAGATGGAAATTGCAAGAGTTCTGAATAATCCATCGTTTTCTTTCCCCTACTGGAATTGGACTGAGTCAGGTTCTAACTGTGATGTGTGCACTAATGACTTCATGGGCCACACACCTAATAATTTAAATGGAACGCTGGATACTTTGTCTTTGTTTTCTGACTTTTCTGTATATTGTGTACCGAGTTTGGGTGGTTGTGCCGGTTGCAACATGACTACGCCGAGTAGCAGGATTATTCGACGCCCGGGTAACAACCCTGACTATCTTTCAATGCCTACTTTGGAAGACATGAATTTCTTGAAGACTATTAGCAACTATGACACATTACCGTACGACGTACGCAGTGGTAATAACAGCTTCCGAAACTTATTGGAAGGGTTTGCTGATAGAAATGGACCATCCGCCGATAAGATGCACACTCATAATCAGGTAGGTGAGAATTTAGTAAATATTATAAAGAGTCAAGGTGAAATGCGAAAACTCATCTCTAGAACAGCTGTTAAAACGGCCAAATGCTGTCAAAGACAGCGATGGGCAAAAATGCTTCGGAACAAAGACCAGCGGCCAGCTGTCGACGGAGAGTCAATCTACGAGGTAGGTGACAGGCAGATGAAACAGAAAATATAGAGATAGGAGCAGGGCAAGGAAAATCGTATAGGCGCATAGAACTGATTGATAGAAGACAATAAAGAAAGGTGGTGTACAAGACAAGTTCCCACACACATCTTCACCCTCATCAACTCTCAGTCTAGCAAAATGATTTCGTACGATTTAATTGCAAGTACCATTTTAAAAAGGCTGGATCGTGCAACAGAAAAAATAAATCTTCCTGCTGGTATGATATGTGTGTGATAAAACAAACAGAACAGATAACTTTCTTTTTATTTGCCACCAGGGCATCAAAGAGGGGACAAGTACAATGGGGTGAGTTTACATAAAATGGCGTCCTCAATAAGGAGGAGGCAATAACAAAATATAAAAATATAAAATATAAAATATAACAAAAATAAATTGAAAAACAAAATCCTCAATAGCGAGGAGGCGCCTTGGGGGGTCGCACACACCCCCGAAAAAAGTGTGCAACCCTTCTCCTCAGGAGCACAGAGAGAGGGTGCTCCCATGAACTTTCATCTTTCTCACCTACAGTCTGATGTAGAGTGAAGGCCCATTCACACAGGCCATTCATCCCCACTTTCACCCATCTTTCATAAAAACGGCTGGGGTGCAGCACCTCTCTCTCCATCCTGATCCTTCTTCCGAAATGATATCGGAACAAACAGAACAGATAGATAGGCAGACAGATCAGAGTGCGAAGCAAAATAACGTCTTAGCTAGACTAGGCTGCCGATAGAAAAGGCAAGAAGAAAAAAAAGAAAATAACGAACGGCGGAAGTGGTGGCAAACGGAGGTGACAGCAGGAGCAACTAGTATAGGGCAGAAGAGAAAGGCGGGGAAGGGAGAGAGGGCCAAAGAAGACGAATAAAATAAAATAACGGATGGCGGAAGTGACGGTAAACATGAGTGACAGCAGGGGCTGCAAGTAGAGAAAGAGGGAGCAGAGTGAGAAAGTGAAAGAAGAGAAAGAAAAGAAAACAATGGGATAGTGGATCTCAGGCTGTGGTATCTGTCATTAATAGAAAACTAAATGTAAATATAATTTGTTTTTGGCCACTGTTTGCTCTTTATATTTATCAACTAGAGTAGATTTCATATGTCAACATTAAATCTCCACGTAAATACATTTTAATAGAAAAAGGAAAAAAGAAAATTTAGATTGAGAAGAAAGAGTGGAATGTAAAATAGGAAAATATAAATAAAAAAAAAACAAACGGAAAAGGGAGGGAATGGCAAGGACTCTAGTGTCACAGAAAAATGGGGAGAGGAGGGGGTGGAGGATTGGACTCTGGGTCTATCGTGCGGCGGTAATGGGGTTGCGCCCCGCGGACATGACCGCAAACGGGGATACTCTCTGCTGGCCGTTGGTCTCTGTCCTGAGGCATTTTTTGCCCATCGTTGTCTTTGACAGCATTTGGTTGTTGTAGCGAAGAGTTTTCTCATTTTTTCACGAATTCTAATATCTTCATCGTCGTGTGTGTGTGTGTGTGTGTGTGTGTGTGTGTGTGTGTGTGTGTGTGTGTGTGTGTGTGTGTGTGTGTGTGTGTGTGTGTGTGTGTGCAAGTATGGATGTCGTTGGATATGTGGATCTGTATGTTTTGAGTTATATATGCACATACACATAGATTTTTATATATATATACATGTGTTTGTGTATTACACGCTAAATTTCTGGAATGTTTTACATATACTTACAGTTCCGGTAATGAACTGTGCATGCAATTTTCCGATTAACCGAGCTCTTTCTGGTTCTACGAAGCTCAGCTTCTCAAGATTTGTACTGAAACAGTTAGTAACATATCCCATATGTATGGATGTTCTTCTGGTTTTATAATTTCACAAATATTTGCCAATAGAGAGAGAGTCAGGTTCTAACATAGACACAAGACTCTCTCATTGGGATTTACACATCAACTAGGTAGATATGCATGTATGCATGTGTAGATATGGATGTTATTGTATGTGTGGATGTGGATGTTTTGAGTTGTATGTGTGCATGTGTATATGCTTTGCATCTGTACAGGTGTATATGCGGTAATTAGATGCAAAATGTTTGGAATGGTTTACATATTTTTACTGTTCCATTAATGGATTGTACTTGTAATTTCCTAACTAGTTGTGTTCTTTCTGTTCCTGTGAAGCCTAGCTTCTCAAGATTTGTATTGAGGCAGTTACTAACATACCCCAGTGCCCCAATAATCATAGGCATAAATCTGAAGGTGTAATCAGGGTGGAGTATCTGCAGATTTCTCATCAGTTTTGCATAAATATTCTCCTTTTCGCTAATCTTTGATATTATATTGACATCTACATCATGCCTCATAGGTAGATAGTACCGCGATGACATCTTTGAACAGCTGCTGATGACATGTGTGATATCTTCGATGTTAGTTCTGCAGAGTCTGCACTTGTTATCACATCTAGGTGTTTTGCCTGCATCCCTATCTCTTTTGTGAATCAGGTATTTCGTGTTAATCTCCTGTTCTTGGATTGCAAAAGCGTATCCTTCAAAGTGGGAGCCAATATAACGGTTGTTGGTCCAAGATAGACTACTTTCCTTATGTATATTACTCTCACTCTGGAGCTTCCTGGCAACATATCCATGCATGATTTTTTGCTGATAGGAATGCAGATTTTCATCCATGGATTCACTGCGATACTGCTGAGTGACATCGCTGGGTGTGAGTTTTTGATTATCACACAGGGAATATCTCTCAAGGATCTTATCTGTTTCATGCAGATAGACTTGCTCGAGAAACGGGCTCCTACGCTTCGAGGTTCGTAGATGTTGTCGGAGAGATATGATGCGACATTCAAATGTTGTCTGGACTGATGTTAGGCCTCTGCCACCTTGCTTACGTTTCAAGTAAAGGCGGTCTATGTATGTATGTATGTATGTATGTATGTATGTATGTATGTATGTATGTTATGTATATATGTGTTATGTATATACATGTATACATATGTATATATATATGCGCGAAGACATAGAAATAATCGGGCTGGATACTCAATTACGCGGTTAAACCACTGGCGCGTGTAGGACCCCTAGCCTTTGTCAGGGCTTTCTTCTAGGAGAAGGCAACTCAGGAAACTGGGATAACTCCAACAGAAAACCTGCGGCTCAGTAGTTACCGAGAATGTCAATCTTTTCTTCTTTTCAGGTTATAGCTACTGTCGCTCAGAGAGTGGGACAGTCTTTCCTCACTTTAAAAAAAATATTCACGCACGGGCATTGCACGATAGCATTAATTGATAATTATTAATAGTGTTATTATCATTATTATTATTAATATTACTTTTTTTCCAATTCAATGAAGATCCCAACCAATAGATAATTGGCAATAAGGGCTCTGGAACAAAAGAGATAATTGGCAATAAGGGCAGGGGCCCCAGGGGTATCACAGCCTGGGCCCGCTCGTCATCGTGTCACTGTAATAGAGCCAAACAAGGCATTTAATATTGGCTGCTGAAACGTACGGACGCTGCTTGACAGGGATTCCTCTGAACGTCCTGAACGAAGGATCGCTCTTGTTGCAAAGGAGCTTCGACGTTACGATCTTAACAACGTAGCTTTATCCGAGATGAGGTTAGCAGGAGATGGTCATCTTACAGAATTTTGTGGAGAGTATACATTCTTCAGGAAAGGAAGAGAGGCTAGGGTAGCATTTGCTGTTAAGACTGCTCTTGTGGATGAATTAGAAGAATTCCCAGTGGGAATTAGTGAGCGTCTTATGTTCATGAGAATTCCGCTGGACAAAGGAAGATATGCGACCCTGGTGAGTGTGTATGCTCCAACTATGAATTACGTCGATGAGGAAAAAGTGTCTTTCTACCATCTCTTGAAAGGTGTTTTAAGAAATATCCCTCAGGTAGTCAAGGTCATCGTGCTTGGTGACTTTAATACTAGAGTGGGTAGGGATTTTAACACATGAAATGTAATTGGAAGGCATGGGGTGGGAAAGTGTAACAACAATGGTATGCTCCTGCTGCAGATGTGTGAGGAGCTGGATCTGTGTGTTACCAACACCATGTTCCAGCAAAAGAACAAATTTAAGACCACATAGATGTATCGTGCATATAAGGGATGGCATCATTTGGACTACATCCTTATCAGGGTGCGTGACAGACAGGATGTGCAGTGTGTGCTCTTCGTGGAGCTGAGTGCTGGACATACCACCGCCTGGTACGCGCAAAAATGAAACTAATCACTAAACGTAAAATCCGGACTCCTGGTGTTACCCTGCCTAGGAGATTGAATGCTGCTCGTCTTAGAGATAATAATGTGAAGAGGACATTGCGAGAAAAGATGCATATTGCAGATTTTGGTAAGGATTGGCCGACCCTTAAAAAGTCGGTTTATAATGTAGGCAGGCGTGTTCTGGGATCGGTGCAGAGAACGCATCAAGACTGGTTTGATGAAAATGATGAATATATAGATGATTTGTTGGCTGATAAGAGACGTGCTCTGTCACACTACTTGGCAGCAAAGTCACAGGAGATGAATATGTTTCATAAGGAACTCAAAGATGTGATATCACGTGTGAGGCAGAGGCTTTCTCAGATGAAGGATAAGTGGTGGAGTGAGAAGGCTGATGAGATACAAGCTGCATCAGATTCCAATAGCACAAAGCTGTTGTACAGTCTCTTGCATGAAGTTTATGAACCGTCTTCTTCTCTGGTAACACCACTTCGCAGCAGGGATGGCAAGGAACTTCTTTGTGACTCACACGGTATTCTACGAAGGTGGCGAGAGCACTTTGATGAACTTTTAAATCAGCTGTCTGTCATCAATGAAGATTTCCTCAATCTAATCCCTGAAAAACCTGTGAAAGTAGCTCTCACAGAACTACAGACGTTAGAGGAAGTTGCAGTAGCTATCTCGAAGCTGAATAGTGGAAGGTCTCCAGGTATGGATGACATACATGCAGAGCTCTTACAATATGGTGGTGAGAAACTTCTGCAACATCTTCCCTCTTTCTTTGGCAGGATATGGGCTAGTGAATCCGTACCTGAAGACTAGAGAGATGCCGTAATGGTAGTCTTGTACAAGAGAAAGGGTAACAAGAATGATTGTGGAAACTACAGAGGTATATCATTGCTTTTTGTCGTAGGAAACATTTTATGTAGGGTGCTTCTGGACCGTCTGCTGACACACATTGCAGATTATGTTCTTCCTGAAAGTCAATCTGGTTTTCGTGCTGGACGTGGCACTACTGATATGATCTTCTCAGCTAGACAGCTCCAGGAGCTGGAACAAGGAACAAGGTTTGGATCTGTATCAGGTTTTTGTCGATCTGACACAGGCTTTCGATACTGTTAACAGAAATACATTGTGGAAGGTTCTCCAGAAACTTGGTTACCCTGATAAGTTCCTTGCTTTGGTTAGGTCGTTCCATGACGGCATGAAGGCTTGGGTTAATGTCAGAGGTAACATGTCGGAGCCTATCTCAGTAAAAAATGGAGTGAAGCAGGGGGATATTCCATCACCGACCCTGTTTGCCATATACTTTGCAATGGTTTTCTATATTGCATTCAGGAATTGCGAGCATGGTGTTTACATCCAATATCGAACCTCTGGCAGCATATTTAACATCAGGCGCTTTGCTGCAAAAACAGAAGTATTTACATCAATCATAAGAGACCTCTTGTATGCAGATGATTGCGATCTTGTAGCGCACACAGAGATTGATATGCAGCACATTTTGAATGCATATTTTTATGCTTGCACTGCCCTAGGATTTACTGTCAGTCTCAAGAAAATCGTCGTCATGTACCAACCTGCCCCAGGTAAGCAGTACAGTGAGCCAAATATCTATGTGTATGGTAAACGACTTGGAGTGGTTGATCAGTTTCTCTACCTGGGAAGCATTGTCAATCGATACAGCAATCTTGATAATGAAATTCCACTCAGGATTAGGAAAGCTAGAAAGGCGCCTCTGGGGTCGGCGAGACATATACAAGAAGATAAAGGTAAAGGCGTACAACGCATGTGTGCTCTCTTCTCTTCTTTATGCCTGCGAGCTCTGGGTCACATATCGACACCACTTTAAACAATTGGAGCATTTCCATCAGATGTGTCTCAGACTGATCCATGGCGTTCACTGGAGGGACCACATCAGTGATGTCGAGATTTTGGAAAGCTTTCTGTGTGACAGTATAGAAGCTCTTGTGCTTAAGCAAAGACTCCGATGGAGTGGTCACCTTGCCAGGATGAAGGATTCTAGAATACCGAAACAACTCTTTTATGGAGAGTTAGTTAAAGGAAAACGATTTCCATATAAACCAAAACAAAGGTATAAGGATTCGTCGAAAGCCTCTTTGTAAGACGCTAACATCTCTGCTGATACATGGGAAAGCGTTGCTGCTGATCGTAATAAATGGAGAAAGACTGTATATGAGGAGAAAGTTGCCTTTGAGGCATCTCGAATCGCATACGAGAATGTAAAAATGGATGCGAGGAAGGGCATTGCTGTTGCACTTCCAGACGGCGAGGGTCCTCCTATGGTGCTGACATGCAGCGTCTGTGCGAGACTCTGCCTAAGCAAAGCTGGACTCGAAAGTCATCTTCGTAGTCATAAAGTAAGACCAGTGGTTGACTACCAGGCTTTTGCTGGAGATGCTACTCATCATGTCTGTCAAGCATGTGGTAGAGATAGAGAGTGTAGATCAACAGGAGGGTTCAAACGACATGCAAAAGTACATGAGCTCCAACCACAGCCGGCTATTCCCAGTGAATGATTTGGTTGCCGACTATGTGCAAGACATTTTAGATCATTGGCTGGGCTAACAAGCCATTCGATCGCAGCACTGTTAATTGTTATTGCGCGTGCGTGTGTGTGTGTGTGTGTGTGTGTGTGTGTGTGTGTGTGTGTGTGTGTGTGTGTGTGTGTGTGTGTGTGTGTGTGTATACATATATATATATATATATATATATATATATAATTATATAATTTAAAAAAAAATGTTATTGTTATTGTTATTCCTTGAATCTCAGTCATTGATGTTGGTTAACTGGAAAGTCCGTTGGATTGAATATCAAGCCACTACCTGCAGCCTCAGATATTCAGGACGTATCGGAGGGTTCTTGCCGTTCCAAGCAAGCATGCCTTTTGAAGCGTTCCAAAAAGCGTGAAGGGGCCGATTTTCTTTAACCATCCCTGGAAACCTTTGGAGATAGTCCCCAGTGCGCCTATGACAATCGGGATCACTTTGACTTCATGGCAGTTCCAAATCCTTTTCACCTCCCACTTTAGGTCCTGGTATCGGTTAATTTTCTCCCTCTCCTTCTCTTGCACTCTCGTGTCGAACGGGCAGGCCACATCCACAATCAGGCACGATCTTTTTTCTTTGTCCACAACCACCAGGTCAGGTCTATTGTGTTCCAGTTTTTTGTCCGTCTGTATCCTAAAATCCCACAGCACCTTCACCTGACTGTTCTCCATCACCGCCTCTGGCCTATGCTCATACCATTTCTCAGAATGTGGTAGATTGTTTACTTTGCACAGGTGCCAGTGGATCACCCTGCCCATCACATCGTGTCTCCAGCCCTTATAGTGGGTCTGGGCTAGGTGTTTACACTCGGACACAATGTGAGCCACAGTCTCCTCTCTCTCTCCACAGATCCTGCACAGTGGGCTAGCCTCCTCCTTGTAGATATGGTGCTTCAACCACTTCGTTTTGAGGGCCTGCTCCTGCGCAGCCATTAACATTCCTTCTGTAGCCTTTTTGAGGTCTCCTCTTCTCAACCAGTTCCATGTCTGTGGATCTCTAAATTCAGTTTTCTCAAAGAAGGTACTATGAAGGGATTTTCCCTTAAGGCTGCTCTTCCTCCTTGATGTTATTTCCTCCTTGGGTATCCCCTGGCCTACTGTCCCCTCCTTCAGTACAGCTCTGAGCATTGGCTCCTTACTATAGGTCACGTATTTGTATAGGTTGTTTTTCTCCATCTGAACACAGTCCTCTATGCTGATAAGACCTCTTCCACCCTCAGATCTCCTTAGGTAGAGTCTATCGACATCACTCCTCTTGTGGAACATGTTGTAGATAGTCAATAGCTTCCTAGTCTTCCTATCCATTTCTTTTTGTTCAGCAACATTCCATCTCAGAATTCCCGCACTGTACCTAATAATAGACACAGCTCGGGAATTTACTGCGCTTATGGCATTTCTGCTGTTCAGATGTGACTTCAATACGCTCCTTACTCTCCGAATGTATTCAGTTCTTAACAATTCCTTCATTTTTTTGTTCTTTATGCCATCAGCCTCCAGAACGCCCAAATACTTGTATCCTTCCTCAGAGTCAATTTCCTTTATCATCTCACCTGTTGGTATCTGGATCCCGTTACTTCTGCTCAACCTACCCCTCCTCATCACAATGACTCCACATTTACCAATACCAAACTGCATACATATATCACTGCTGAAAATACGGACAGTGTCAACAAGCACATCCAACTCCTTCTCACTTTTCCCGAAGAGCTTAAGATCGTCCATGAAGAGGAGGTGATTGATGGTAAGCTCTCCCCTTCCCAACTTGTATCCTGCTCTCACTTTTCGCAGCATAATGGTCAAGGGCATCAGGGCAAGGACAAACAACAGAGGGGACAGGCTATCTCCCTGGAAGATACCTCTCTTGATCTTCACGCTTCCCAAGGATACTCCAGTTGATGTCAACTCTGTCTCCCAGGACCCCATACTCCTGCCCAGCAACTGTCTGATGTTATCTGCCACCCTGAAGATCTCCAGGCTTTTGGTGATCCAGGAATGAGGCACCATGTCAAATGCCTTTCTGTAGTCTATCCATCCCATGGCAAGATCAGTGTGTCTCCTCCTGCAATTCCCCATTACCATCTTATCAATAAGCAACTGGTCCTTTGTACCACGTGACTTCTTTCGGCATCCTTTCTGTTCGTCCGGCAACAAGTTGTTTGTGTGGAGGTGATGGTAGATTTCCTCAGACACAATGCTCGTCAACAGTTTCCACATTACGGGCAGACATGTGATAGGTCTATAGTTGGTAACATCATTACCCTTGATTCGGTCTTTCATTATCAGAACTGTGGTACCTTTTGTCAACCACTCTGGCACCTCACCCGACACCAAGCAGTCATTGAACATGGCCGTCAGCTTCGGGTGGAGGGATGTTAAATGTTTAATCCAATACCCCTGCACACCATCTGGGCCTGGTGATTTCCAGTTGGTTAGTTTTTTGGCTTGCCCCTTAAGAGTTTCAACTGTGATACTCAAATCAGTCTGTTGCTGTGCCTGCTCACCGATCTCCCTCTGTACTGTCTCAATCCACCCTGCCTGGGCATTGTGTCTAACATCCTGCTCCCATATTCCTCTCCAGAATGTTTTAGCTTGTTCCGCCCCAGGGATCAAGTCGTTGCCTCTTTCTTTCCCCTCAAGCTGTCCAAACAGCATCTTCTGGTTGTTGTCGAACATGCGGTTCTGTTTATACTGACTGACTCTGTTCTCGTATCGCCTGATTTTGGCACTCTTTGCTACAATGCGTTGCTTCAATTCCTCTATGATAATATTTAGCTTTTTACTCCTAGTTTTGTATTTTATTTCCAGTCTATTTTTAGTGCCTATGTTTTTTAGTGTCCCATTCAGTAGTGACTCAAGCTTTCCTATGTCATTTCTCATTTCCCCGATTTGCCCACTCAGTCGCTTCTTCCACCACGGCTCTGCTCTTTCTTGTCTGTTGTTTCCTCTCGCTTTTATACCAAGTAGTTTCCTCACCGTATTTGCTGTTGCTTTGAGGATATTGTTGCACTGGTGAAGACTCCTCGCCTCAAGGTATGGGATGACTTTGTTTACCTTAGCTGTTGTTTCTTTTAACTTTTTCCTGTCTACAAATCTTAGGTTCATAGGTCTCCCACTATCATTGTTCAACTCATCTACCACTAAATTTAGGATGTCAACCGAATCTTGTCCTAGCCCGTCAGCATTCATCTCCTCAGTGGCCGTATCTCTGTTCCAGGTATTATTTATCTCAGTATTCAGATCATTGTCTGCTTCGGGTGGTTCCTCCGTTCTCAGGACCTCCTCACCTTCATTTCCCGCCGGCTCGCTTGTCTGGCATACTACACCCGCCATCTCCAAGCCATTCTCTCTGCTCAGTTCCTCCAGTTCCAGCTCGCTTATCCACCCATTAGTTCTTATTACCCGAGCCTGCCCGGCCAATTTTTGTTCATCTAATTTAAATAAACCAATCTCGTTCCAGATGTTATGCATCCGTCTCCTGTAGCCCCTCTCCTTGGGGTTACTTTTCAGGTAGCATTGCATAACAGTTCTATTCAATTCTTTCGTCCAGTTGGTTCTGGCCCCTTTCCTTCTTCTTCTTCCTCCAACATCAGCAGTATTTGGTTGACAGTCAGGTTCCTGCTGCTGAGCCAGGGGGCACCTGTTGGGTGAGAGTCTGTCACATGACGTTCTAGTCTCCATTTCACCGTTATTCGAACTGTTTATGTTCGATATTTAAACACTCTTATCGAGGATTGGCGAATGTATGTTTACATAGCCATCTGTGGATCCGCCATCCCACTTGGCCCTTGTGTGGCATTATCACCACGCTGTATACGGACACACATAAACAAACAAACACACGGGCAGAAAGGGCCCCAAAAATGAATAAGCATAAGTTTCATTGTAATGTAGTATTCGAATGTCTGACTTAGTTTTTGTTTTTTAAGTTTTACTTTTTCCCCCCTCTTCTCTGTCCGTCCGCCTGCTTCTCTCTTCATTCTTATTTTCTTTACGTTTTTGGGGTTTCTTTTTTTGTTTTTGTTTTTCTCTGTTTTTCTCGTTTTTTACTGTTGTTGCTGTGCTGCTTTTGTTGTTTGTTTTTTCTTTTTTCTTTTGAGTCTATCTATATATTTTGATGCCTTCCTCTTTGTTAGTAGTAGGAATTCTATAATGTGGAAGTGGTAGCCAGCAGAGACTGGCGGCGTTGGCGATACTGAGACAGTGGTGGTGGTGATGTCGATACCGAGGCAGTGGTGGCGGTGATGCGACCGTATTACTGTAGTGATGGTGCTGTAGCGGTGGCAGCAGCAGTGAAGGAGTCAGGGGGTGGTGGCGGCGGTGATGGGATAGTGGTGGTAATGATGGCCGTAGTGAGCGGTGGCGGTGAAGGTGAAAATGCTGTTGTGTTTAGTGTACACAGATGATGGGGTGGGTGGTGTATCTAGTTTCTGGTGTTGGTGAGTTTCGCTGTCCTATATAGTGTAGCCAGAGGAGAGGAGGGGGGGGGTTCTTCTTCTTCCATTTATAGCCATTTTATTTTTTTTTTTTGGATATACAGTGTACAATACAAAGTTGAATATTTGAATATTTGAGCCGTATTACTGTAGTGATGGTGCTGTAGCGGTGGCAGCAGCAGTGAAGGAGTCAAGGGGTGGTGGCGGCGGTGATGGGATAGTGGTGGTAATGATGGCCGTAGTGAGCGGTGGCGGTGAAGGTGAAAATGCTGTTGTGTTTATTGTTATTATTATTATTATTATTATTATTATTATTATTATTATTATTATTATTATTATTATTATTATTATTATTCGAGTCTCAGTCATTGATGTTATTTAACTCGAAAGTTTGTTGAAATGAATATCAAACCGCTACCTGCAGCCTCAGATATTCAGGACGCATCGGAGGGTTCTTGCTGTTCCCAGCAAGCATGCCTTTTGAAGTGTTCCAAAAAGCGGGCTGGACTAATCTTCTTTAACCATCCATGAAAACTCTTTGAGATAGTACCTAGTGCGCCTATGACAATCGGGATGACCTTGATTTCATGGCAGTTCCAAATCCTTTTTAACTCCGACTTTAAATCCTAGTATCGGTTAACTTACTCTCTCTCCTTTTCTTGCACTCTCGTGTCAAATGAGCAGGCTACATCTACAATTAGGCACGATCTTTTTTCCTTGTCCAAAACCACCAGGTCAGGCCTATTGTGTTCTAATTTATTTCTTGTTCGTCTGTATCCTAAAATCCCACAGCACCTTCACCTGATCAGTTTCTAACACCGACTCTGGCTTATGCTCATACCACTTCTCAGAATGTGGTAAATTGTTTACTTTGCATAGATGCCAGGGGAAGACCCTGCCCATCACATCATGTCTCCAGCCTTTATAGTGAGTCTGGGCTAGGTGTTTACACTCGGATACAATATGTATGTATGTCAGGTCGCTCTCAAGTACTACTGGTAACATGTAACCCATTACAACCTGTTTCATCGTCGGGTCGTCGGCGACTAAACCAGCAACCCCACCAAGCTTACTTGGTGAGGAGGGTGATACTTGGACACCCTGCGGGATGAAATACAAGACCCGGCAAAGGGCAGAGGAACTCAACAGAGTCAACTGCCATCCAAATAGTAATTTATTTTCCCCGCCTGGGAATGAAAGGCCCCCAGTTGTTGTCACAACACCTTTCTAGGAGTGGCAAACTCTGAAAAAAAACCCTGCGGCTTCGTAAGCATCTGATGATGTTGACAAGTTCTCCTTTTCCGGTAGCGTTTTCGATGCTGGTCGAGTGCAAGGCCTTTCCCCACTTAAAAAACCTTCAAAGCACAGGCATTGCTTGTTCAGGATCTGTTACAGGTTCGTGTGGCTGGCCGTAGCCTCAAGGTGCACCATTTTCTGTAACCTGACAAGTGATTGCAATACTCTTAGCAGAGTTTGCAGCCACCATGTATGTATATATATATGTATGCATACATACATGTTTGTATGATGTACGTATGTATGTCATGTATCTATGTATGTTCTTCTGGTTTTATAATTTCACAAATTTTTACCAATAGAGAGAGAGAGTCGGTTTCTAACATAGACACAAGACTCTCTCATTGGAATTTACACAACATCAACTAGATAGATATGTATGTCTGCATGCATGCATGTGTAGATATGGATATTACTGTATGTGTGGATGTGGATGTTTTGAGTTGTATGTGTGCATGTATATATGCTTAGTATCTGTACATGTGTATATGCAGTTATTAGATGCAAAACCTTTGGAATGGTTTACATATTTTTACTGTTCCATTAATGGATTGTACTTGTAATTTCCTAACTAGTTGTGTTCTTTCTGTTCCTGTGAAGCCCAGCTTCTCAAGATTTGTATTGAGGCAGTTACTAACATATCTCAATGCCCCAATAATCACAGGCATAAATCTGAAGGTGTAATCAGGGTGGAGTATCTGCAGATTTCTCATCAGTTCTACATAAATATTCTTCTTTTCGCTTACCTTTGATATTATATTGGCATCTGCTGGGCAGCTAATTTCCACTGCTGTGCTTGCCTTCTTTTCCCTGTCACATATCATAATATCTGGTCTGTTATGCCTGCATTTTATTGAGGTTTTTGCTGGAACATTCCACCAGTACTCTTTCATATTATATATGTCTTCCACATTGCTGTAACTTTTAATGTGTTTATTATCGGGGATATCTTTTCTACGAATTGCATTGTACAGTGTTTTGGCCACTACATCATGCCTCATAGGTAGATAGTACCGCGATGACATCTTTGGACAGCTGCTGATGACATGTGTGATATCTTCGATGTTAGTTCTGCAGAGTCTGCACTTGTTATCACATCTAGGTGTTTTGCCTGCATCCCTATCTCTTTTGTCAATCAGGTATTTCGTGTTGATTTCCTGTTCTTGGATTGCAAAAGCGTATCCTTCCCAGTTCTCATGATCTTATCTCTTTCATGCAGATAGACTTGCTCGAGAGACGGGCTCCTACGCTTTGAGGTTCGTAGATGTTGTCGGAGGGATATGATGCGACATTCAAGTGCTGTCTGGACTGATGTTAGGCCTCTGCCTTCCTGCTTACGTTTCAAGTAAAGGCCTTCTATTTCACTGTTGATGTGGAAGTTTCCGGTGTTGTTTAGTATTTTTCGATTTTCAATTGCTCGGATTTCGTCTATCTTCCAATTGAGTATTCCAAAAGTTGGTGTTAGGACAGGCACAGGAAACAAATTGTGAGCCACTGTTTTGTTTTGCGCAGAGAGTTCCGATGACCATATCTTTCTTAGTCGGGTGTAGTATTCCCTGGTTACGTGTTCTTTATTACAGATACCATTATAGGATATGTTCTCATCTATCCCCAGGTATCTGTAGCAGTCCTCATCAGATATTGGTGAGACAGTTAGGCCATTGATACAAATGTTGCTAGATTGGTTTGTTGTTTTTCCCCGCTTTACAGTCATGTATGAGCACTTATCTTGACCAAACTCCATTCCTATATCCTTTGAGAATGTTGTAACCAAGTCAAGATTTTTCTTATCCCATCCATGTTCTTGGCATAAAGTTTCAGATCATCCACAAAGAAATTATGGGTTAGGTTCGTATTTCTGTCCTCCTGTGAGCCAATGATGTATCCTTCACATTTCTTGAGCAGAAAGGACAAGGGGTTTAATGACAGGATGAATAGTATCACAGAGAGACTGTCTCCCTGAAATATACCCCTGCGATATTTTATTTTATCAGTGAAAATAGAATCCTCCTTCTCTGTCTTTAACCTTAGGATAGTAGCCCAAGAAGAAGACATCTTCTCTATGGCTCTGATAATAATGTCTGGGATTTAGCAAGTTGGAGGGCCTTTATCATCCAAGAGTGGGGAACAGAATCGAAAGCTTTCTTGTAGTCCAGCCAGACTGTAGTCATATTCCTCCTAAGTTGTCGCACCTCCGACATCGCAGTTTTGTTGATTAGTTGTTCATCATATACCCAAACCCCTTTCTATCCAGCTGCTTGTTCATCTGTGATGATGTTATTATTTTCTCAGTGATCTTGGACGAATAGGTTCAGGCAGACTGTATACATCTTATACATCAGGTTCTGGCAATGGGTCGGTAGTTTTTTGCCAGATGGGTGTCTTTGTTCTTGGGGACCAGTAATGTTTGTGCTAATGTCAACCATTCTGGTATAAGTGTATCTCCCTTAAGAACTTGTTGGTAGAGGTCGGTAAGATACCTCCGATAGAATATCAGTTTTTTGTATCAGTAGCCGACAATCATGTCTCTTCCTGGTGTTTTCTTATCTTGGAGTTTTCCTATCACAGTCTCAAGGGTACCCTCACATATTTCGTATGTTTTTGTTGTAGTGTAAGAGCAATATGCATGTATGTGTTCTCTCTTTCTCTTAATTTCGAGTATATTTTTGACCGGCCACCTTCCTGGTGGCAAGGTTGTAAAAGAAAAGAAATTGTAATCCCTTGAATCGCAAGAATGTTTTGCAAATTTTGAAGGTACCAGCTATCGCAGCCATTTGTAGACTATGAATTAGGGAGCTGCGCTCTTTGTCCGCAAATCCAAGTTCAGTTATACATTGGTCCAAGCGGGTTGGTATATAACCCGTAGCTCCAATAATGATGGGTATGAAGCTAAAGGTGTATTTTGGATACTGGATTTGTAAACTCCTCGTCAATGGTCCGTAGATGTCCTCCTTCTCCTGTATTTTTCTGACAACGTTTACATCAAGTGGGCAGCTGATCTCCACAACAGAACACGTTTTCAATGTGTGGTCCCAAACAACAATATCAGGCCGGTTGTGCTTTAATTTGGTGGCAGTTTTTATTTTCAGGTTCCACCAGTATTCCTTAGTGCCATCTGTCTCAATATATTCTTCCTCGTTTGTTGTTAATTTTGTTTTCCGAAGTGCGTTCCAGATGGTTCTAGCTATCCCATCGTGTCTCATGGGGAGGTAGTAGCGAGATGACATTCTTTCGCAGGTGGCAACAATGTGGCTTACATCCTCGATCTTTGTTTTACATAGCCTACATTTATTGTCAGCTGGTGGCCCTCCTCTTTTGTGCAGCAGATATTTAGTAGGGAGTTCTTGTTCCTGTATTGCATAGAGATATCCCTCAAGGTGTGATGTCATAAACTTGTCGGAACTCCATGCCAGGCTTTTTGAGTGGTTTATCCCCTCTATGGTCTGCGTTTTACGTCTCAAGTATTCATGCACAACTTTTTCTGTAAATTGGTCAATTTTTTCATCTTGTTTGAATTGAATACGATCTTCCGATTTCTCTGGGTGAGAGATTTATATCAGGCTTTATTCCATATCTCTCCTCCAGATCAGTCGCTATCCTAATGATATTTTTTTCTTCATGTATATATGTATGTATGTATTATGTATGTATATATGTATGTATGTGTATGTATGTATATTTGGTATGTATGCCTGTATATCTATATGTATATATGTGTTTAAGTATGTTAGCCCACTGGAAGTGAGAGACTCCTAGTTGTTGTTAGAACATCATTCTAGGAGAAGGAAAACTCAGATCTAAAATCTGCGACTCAATGGCAGCCAATTATGTTGGCGTGTTCTTTTTGGATAACTATCACAATTGTTCAGAGAGTGGGATTGGTCCAGTGCAAGACCTTTCTTCACTTAAAGAAAGCTTCAAACACAGGCATCACTTGATCTAACCGTCTTATACGAGTGTTGCATGAAAAATGACTGGCCGTAGCTGAAAAAATCTTTCGCTTTTTTTTTTCGCCGCAGCATATGCAAAAAGGAATGAACAGTTAAAAAGTCATGTTCATGTGAGCCAAGTATGAGAGAAGGATCAAGTAATGGCAATTCTCGAAAGTGAGGTGCAGCCATTATGTGTGTTTGTGTATGTATGTATGTATGTATGTATGTATGTATGTATGTATGTATGTATGTATGTATGTATGTATGTATGTGTGAGTGTTTTGTTTTCTCTTAATTTCGAATACCTTTTTGACGGGCCACCTTCCTGGTGGCAAGGTTGTAAAAGAAAAGAAATTGTCATCCCTTAAATCGCAAGAATGTTTTGCAAATGTTGAAGGTGCTAGCTATCGCAGTCATTTGTAATCTATGAATTGGGGAGCTGCTTCCTTTGTCCACAAATCCAAGTTCAGTTATGCTTTGGTCTAAGCGGGCTGGTGTATAACCTGTAGCTCCAATAATTGTTTCTACTTTTGACACGGGGCCAGCAATTATCCCAGTGCATTACTGGTGCTTTATTTTATCGACCCTGTAAGGATGAACGGCAAAGTTAACCATGGTGGGATTTTAACCCAAGGCGTAAAGGGCCGTAACTTTATACAGCAAAGCATGGCGTCCGACCCCACTACCAATTTCAATAATGATGGATATGAAGCTGAAGGTGTATCTTGGATACTGGATCTGCAAACTCCTCATCAATGCTCCGTAGATGTCCACCTCTTCTATTTTTCTTACAACGTTGACATCAAGTGGGCAGCTGATCTCTACAACAGAGCACGTTTTCAATGTATGTATGTATGTATGTATGTAAGCAGCCACTGATGACTAAATCAAAAGGATACCAGGCTGACAACGAGTTAGTGCATAGGAGGTTATAACCAGTCTCCACTATCTTCAGTGTTGTGTAGTTAACCCCAGGTCAGTTCTGACTGAGCAGTCTTGCATCATGCAGATGGTTAAACGTTTGTGTGTGCCCCACACGTCTATTACAATTACTACGTGTAAGATTCATTTAAAAAAAACACAATAACTGTTAACTTTATATATATCATTTATTTTTTTAGGTCAAAATTTTCCACTACAAGTTAATTGCCTGACTACCATTCTGAACCACATATCCATGGTTCCAGTTATCTCATGCACCTAGCTAAGACAATTTGGATTACACACCATCGAAAGCGATGGAGGTCCATTCCAGTGTAGTCGTTAATTGCATCGGTCTGAATCCGTGTTGTGCTTTGAAGGCAGTGATGATATCAAGGATCAGACTTTTTAGATTTGTTTAGAGTATGCATAGGGCAGTCATAGGACTATAAGATGTAACTATACATGGGCTTTGCAATTGTGATTCTCTTCAGAGTAGCTAGGGGTGTACGTTTTTAGTTGCCCTGTATTTGGAAACCTATATGAATATTTCCTTAAGGGTAGGTACTGCCGATCACAACAGCATCTTCTGATGTACACGAGGTGCATCCAGGAGCGATGACTAATCTCTCAGAGGCTCAGGTCATAAGAGCAGTTAAAGAGCTTAAATGTGACAAGGCCGCTGGGGAGGATGAAATCCGGTCCGAGATGTTAAAAGCCTTAAATAGACAAGGTATTCTCTGGCTGACTTGTGACTGGGTGGCCTGGATCTCTGGAAAAGCACCTAAGCAATGGCAATCGGGAGTGATAATGCCAATTTTCAAAAAGGGAGACAAGAGAGATTTTTACAATTATAAAGGGATCTCATCGTTAAGCCTCTCCAGTAAAGTCTATGCTAAGTGTCTGGCAAAGAGATGGAGGGACATTGTCAAGTCCAAACTACCTAATGAACAGTGTGGGTTTTCTCCCCGGCAGATCTTTGAGAAATCGCGGGGGTATGGCCAAGAGGTATATTCTTGTTTTGTCGACTTTGAAAAGGCGTTTCTTGGGACCTGCTGTGAAAGGTTCTGCAGGAGTATGTTGTCGATAGTCAGCTCCTTATTGCCCTGATGTCTCTATACGAATGCCCAAGTATTTGAGTTTGGATAAATAGTGCTAAATCGAAACCATTTGATGTGATAGTCGAACTCCACCAAGGTTGTGTACTGTCACCTCTTCTGCTCATTATATACGTAAACAGGATTAACATGCGCAGCCGGGTTGGAAGGGGTATCATGTTTGGCAGGTGTAAAATCAGTCGGCTGGAATTTGCAAATAGCATAGTGTTACTTAACTCGACAGAAGGTGATCTCCGACATGCACTCGGTACTGCATGGCTGGAATGAAAATCAGTGCACTCAGCCAGCTCAGTTCATTCTACATGAGAATGGAGTTCCACTGAATCAGGTGGAGAAGTTCAGGTATTTCAGGGCCATGTTCATGAGTGATGGAAGGCAGGAGGCTGAATTAAGTACAAGAATTGCAGGAGCTGGTGCAGTAATGGACCAGCTTCAACATTCAGTAATCAGAAGGGAGGTAGGCGTAAAGGTGAAACTCACTATCATCAATTCGGTATTCGTGCCAACCCTTACCTATGGTCATACATCTTGGGTAATGACCGATAGGATACGATCACGAATACAAGCGACCGAAAAGAGGTTCCTCCGAAGAGAGTCACTCCAGGTAGAGCTGCTACTTCTCCGAATTGAGAGATCACACTTCTGATACTATGAACACGTGGTTAGTATGTTTCAGGAAAGAATTGCAGAACAGATTTTACGGGCAAAACCAACCAGCAGCAGACCCAGGGGTAGACTCCGAGCAAGATGATTGGATAACATCCATGAGCTTGGCTGGTCGTGCTTGGGGATCCAGCTGGATCAGTTGGAGACGGTTGCTTCTGACAGGACCCGCTGGAGGAAGATTTTGAGGATTATGCTCTAATGACACTCCCAAGGATAAGTGGATTCTATTTCCTGGAAGAACTGATTCCACTGAACTGTTTATTAAGTTTGAAGAAGTTTTTTATTATTATCTTTTATTTAGTTATTTATTTATTTTGAAATGCATTTAATTTTTATTTTTTTGTAGATGTATGAGTTTTATATGATAATAATTGTCGAGTCTTAGCGGAAAGTTGGGGATTGTTTGTCAAGTAGGAACAGGTGTCTGGAGAAAAGCCTGTTCTAGTTAACTTAATGACGTAAATTGGGTTGGGTTGGGCATTTTTGTTTATGTTTGTGTTTTCGAATGTAAAGAAAGTTTTGTTGCGATGCCATTATTTCACCTTTTTTATTATCAGTATATGCTGAAAACTAGCAAAATGATTTCAACATTAAAGTATCCACAGTTATGGTATGTGGGACCTGGTGAAGTCGGTAGGGATATATATATATATATATATATATACAAATGAATATATGATAGGGATAAACACTGATACAAGTATACATGTGTTTGCATTGCAAATGACCAAGTTAGCTAGATTGAAAAATACTAATTAAAATAATACGGTTTGCCTGTCTCGATTTAAAATAATGAATCAATAAAAACAAACCTATATTGGCAGGAATAGTAACTTTCACTTAATTGTTGCGAAACAAATTTAAAATGTGTCCGGGTATCACGGCTATTGCCAATATAGGTTTGTTTTTATTGATTTATTATTTTAAATCGAGACAGGCAAACCGTATTATTTTAATTAGTATTTTTCAATCCAGCTAACTTGGTCATTTGCAATGCAAACACATGTATACTTGTATCAGTGTTTATCCCTATCATATATTCATTTGTATTACACGGCTCGCAATAGTCCTTTCTTTGAGCTATTTAATTGTAAAAGACTATTTTGAGTTTATAACTCTATATTATATAATATTATTTACTGCTATATATATTTCGATGATAGACATTGAATGGCTATGACCTCATCAGGCAGTTGGTCAGTTCTTAGATATGCCAGCTCTGTGTTTATAGTGTTGATGGTATCAGAGCCTTGGGATATATATATATATATATATATATATATATATATATATACAATTGAATATATGAGAGGGATGAACACCGGTGCAAGTATACATATATTATATATATACATATATCATATATATATATAAATATATATATATATATACATATGTATGTGTATGTATATATGAGTGTATAACTCTACATATTATTTGTATATATATATATAATATCTACATATATTTTATATATATATATATATATACATGTGTGTGTGTGTATGTATATATATATATTATGTATATATATATATATATATACATATATATATATATACATATATATAATATATATATACATATATGTATAATATCTACATATATATACGTTTTAAGAAATATTTACTTCTGAATATTTACTTCTGCGTTCACAGATTGACTTTTTTAGTTTCAGAAGATCCCGTTAAGGGTGAAAGCAGCGATTCTTTGCTTAAACTTTAATCTGTTATTTTAATATATATATATATATATATATATATATATATATATATATATATATATAGGAACCAGTAAGACCCGACAGCTGAGCTCAAGCCGTTTCGACGGCTAATTCTGAATTAGCCGTCGAAACGTCTTGAGCTCAACTGTCGGGGTCTTACTGGTTCCTATTACCCACTCTACTACCCCAAGTATTGAGTACTTTGGTGCGCTATGGTCCACCTGGTTCCTTACCACATTTCCTTCGTTATATATATATATATATATATATATATATATATATATATATATATATATATCATATATATAAACAGTATATGTAATAGGAAAATGTTAGACACCGACGGCAGAGCAGAAGCTGTTTCGACGGCTATTTCTTGACTAGGTATATATATATATATATGTATATATATAATATATGTATATATATATATATATACATATTATATATATATATCATATGATATATATATAAATATATCATATATCATATGATATATATATACATATATCATATATATACATATGCATATATATATACGTATATATATATATATCATATATATATATATATATATCATATATATATATATGATATATATATGTATATGTATATATATATGTATATATATAATATATGTATATATATATCTCATATATATATATCATATGATATATATATAATATGTATATATATATGATATGTATATATATAACATATGTATATATGATATATATCATATATATATATAACATATGTATATATATCATATATATCATATATATATGATATTTATATACATATATATATATATATATATAATATATATATATGTATATATCGATCGACTTTCGTCAAATCGGACCAAGGAAACAATGTTTCCGTCGGTATTTCCAGTTGCTAGTACTATCTATCGGTCGCAACTCCAAGTAGAAGGAGCAACCTGAAATAAAGTTTCTTGCTCAAGGAAATAACGCATCACCCGGTCCAGGAATCGAACTCACAACCTCACGATTGTGAATCCAATTCTCAAACCACTCAGCCACGCGCCTTCACACACACTCACATATATATATATATATATATATATATATATATATATATATATATATATATTTATTTATTTATTTATTTTTTTTTTTTTTTTTTTTTATTTATTTCGTACTGAACTACCTGTTAGACTAATCGCCCCCTCTAAATTAGATCTGGGGGTTGTTAGCAAAGCCATCTTGGATAGAATTATCCCACAGGTTCGTTCTAATTGCTCCACTTCGAACTTAAATTTATGGTTTGGTACTTCTGAAGTGATTGGCTGGTTCAACAAATTGAATAAGAAAAACACAAAAATGTATTCAATTTGATATTGCCAGCTACTATTCTTCTATTTCGCCCTCACTTCTCAACAATGTCCTATCTTTCGCTTACAAATATCCAGACATCACCACAAATGAACTTCACATCATTCTCACCGCACGTAAAACCATCCTAGAGTTCAACAATGAATATTGGACCAGAGCTGATACCTCTAACAACTTTGACATCACAATGGGAGCATCCGATTCATCCCAATTGACAGATTTAATTGGTATCTTTATTTTGAACTCTTTGAATCGGAAAATTCCTCAACTTCGCGGTGGAATTTATCGTGACGATGGATTCTCTACTATCTTAAATTGTAACATAGTTAACCTTAATATTATTAAGAACAATATACGTAATCTCTTTAACCAACACAACTTAAAAATTGAATTTGTTAACAACATCAAACTAGCTAATTTCTTGGATGTATCTCTTAATCTTGACACTGGCCTATATTACCCTTACCATAAAAACAATGAGAATCTAAATTATGTTAATTTTAAATCTAACCACCCCACTAATATTAAGAATGCTATAGTTAGTAATATTGGAAAAAGAATATCCAAACTATCATCTAATAAAAACATCTTTGATGCTAACGCCAATTACTATAATAACGCGCTTTCTAAATCAAATATAGCAAAGAAACAAATTCTAGAAGATCTTACAGTAGAATAATTAATCATGATCATTCCAATAACTTTAATAAAAGACCTAGATACAAAAACATAATCTGGTATAATGCTCCTTTCTCCATCTCTATTAATAATAATATCCCTAAATTATTCTTTAGTGCCTTAAATAAATGCTTCCCTCCCTCACATATCTATAGTAAAATATTTAACAAACACACTATAAAATTTTCCTATTCGACCTCCTCCAACATCTCCAACATTATCTCTAAACACAACAATAAAATACTAAATACTAAATCTCTTCCTTCCAACACTGAATATCATAATAATAGTAATAGTACTCCCGACGTCATTGCTAACTCTAGGCTAATTTCTGCAAACCCAAATACAACGTCAAACGCAACTTCGTTAACTGTTCTTAATCCCAATCTAAATCAAGAAACTATTATTCCTATCGTAAATAACTTCTCCAATCCAATTCCTTCTATAGATAACACTAGGTCACTTGTTAATAACTCTGCTAATTTCTCTAATCGCAATTGTAATTGCCCTGTTAAAAATAAATGTCCTCTCAACAACCATTGTCTTGAAAAAAACTTAATCTATGGATGTAAAGTTATAACTGACACCAATTCTTTTACCTATTTTGGCT
>OZ024741.1:389400189-389430189 GCA_964016885.1 Eledone cirrhosa
TCTCTCAGTCTCTTGTCCGGAAAGTCCTCAAGATCCAGCCACCAAGTCATCTGCACATTGTTGCCACCCTCATGGTGTGAAGAAAAAGATGCATCGTCGCTAATATCTATCCCCAGGTCTCATCGATTTTGACACGGGAATTTCAATCCCTCCTGGTCCGGTGTAGCTGAGTTGTATTGTCTGTGTGTTTGCAGATTGGTATTGTAGGGCTTGAAATTTTCCAGCATTAAACTGCATGTTGTCCTCAGCCTATTTGTATATGGAATCCAGATCTTGTTGTAAAAGGGCAGCATCAGCCGGGTTTTTGATTGTCTGTGCTACCTTTGTGTCATCAACATAGCTAGTGGCATGTCTGAGGGAGCCACCAAAAACATTAGTTGTCCCAAGACTTTGCCCTGGGGCATCCCACTTGTTATTGATGTTCCCTTTGAGAGGGCCCCGTTGCCTTAAATGTCAGGCTTCTGTCTTTTAAGAAATCATACAGCCACTCACCTACTTTTCCAGTTGTGCCGAGTCTGTGTAGTTTGTGACATATCATTCCGTGGTCGACCTTGTCAAATGCCTTCGCAAAGTCAAGATATATCACGTCCACATGTGAGCTGTCCAGCAGTTGTTTCAGTACCCAGTCATAGTGCTGTAACAGCTGTGTAAGGCAGCTTCTTCCTCCGAAAGCCATGCTACGTGCTAGTTAGGTGGTCATTTTCCTCGAGGAACGTGATCAGTTTATTTCTGATGATTCGTTCCATGACCTTACTGATATGTGATGCCAGGGAGACTGGCCTATAGTTTTTGGCCTCCGCTCTGCTTCCTCTATAGATAGGGCATATTGTGCCTTCTTTTAGCTCTCTGGATAGTTTACCGCTAGCCAAAGAACTTCTGAAGAGGATCTTCAGTGGTCTTGCTAAGGCACGTTTACATGCTTTTAGGGGACTTCTTGTAATCCATCATGTCCAGCAGCTGGGTTTGTTCTAATTTCGTCTATGGCGGATATCACATATTTCTCTGTTATGTCTATGCGGTTGATGGTCGCCATTTCTTCGTGGAGTGTTGTGACATCAAAGAAATCCTCTGGCTTTGTTATTTGCATGTGCCTCAGAGGAGGTGTGAACACACTTTTGTACTGTTCATTCAGTATTTCACTTATCCCTTGAGGATCCTCAGTTAATGAACTATCTTTATCGAAGAGTGGCCCAATCTTGCAGTGTAAAGAGGCAGTTTCTTTTGCAAATTTAAAGAAGGCTATAGGGTTTGTTTTAATATTTTCTATGGCCCTGGATTCTCTCTCTCTCTCTCTCTCTCTCTCTCTCTCTCTCTCTCTCTCTCTCTCTCTGTCCTCTCCTTCTCATGGGAAAGTTTGAATGCAGTTTCAATTTCAAATAGTGCTTGTTTCAGATAGGGTTCCTTCTTTTTTTCTGTTGTGCATTTAACTGGTTTGAGATCTTAGTTCTACGTCTCATAAGGATTTTCCTGTCTCTGGGAATAAGATTTTTGTGTTCGTTGGCCTTTTTCTCCGGGACAAACTTATGGCATATAATTTGTATTGTTGTTATGAAATGTTGAAAATGTGTGTTGGTGTCTTGTGTAGTGATGTTGTCGCTCCATTTTTGCTTCCGGATTTCTCTCTTGATCTTTTTCCAGCTAGCCTTGTAAAAGCTTAGGCTGGATAAATTCCCGGTGCTTCTTAATGGTTGCTTACTCTCTCAGACCACATATCGTTAGTTCGACTAATTTATGATCCGAGAAAATCGTTGGTGTCACCTTTGCATTGTGGATGATCACTGCGTTATTTTTAAAGCAGAGATCCAGGAAATTCTCGCCTCTTGTTAGGAGGAGTACTGCTTGTTCCATGAACAGCCTGTGTGTGAGGGCCAGCAGGGACTACGTCTGTCTCAGTTCGGGTGATGTTATTCCAGGGAGGAGGTGATACGTTAATTTATGTACGTAGAATATTGAGACTCTGGTCCAGTTTGTCAAGGACTTTTTCCATCCCTCTCACTTACCTTCATGATTAGGGGCGTCGGGTGGCCGATATGAGACATATTACCGTTTTTAGTTGCTTCATATGTACTATCAGTGTGTCACAAACTGACTTTAAATGTGTCAACAGTACAATTGGTGTGATATCTTCACGGATATACAGAGCAACCCCACCATGAGTTCTCTCCTTCCTGTCTGAACAAATTACAGTATATTTTGGTGTATGTATTTCCGCATCTGCTATACTGCTTATCAGGTTCACTTTGGTTAGTGTCATGCATATTGCTTGATTGCTTATGGCTAAATCTCTCAGGTAGGAAATTTTACTCATGTTAGTGAGTTTCACGAGACCTCTGACATTCAACAGCAGCACTGGTGTGACATTTGGGGTGTCAGCAATGGTTGTCGATGTGACACCTGGCCTGGTGTCAGCGGCAGCCACTCTGGGTCCCTTGATTGTAGTCGTCTCGAGTGCCGGTGTAAGTGACCCTGGCTCTGAAAATGGTGTAGCCAGGTCAGTTGTCCCACAATTCTCTCCGCCATTTCTAAAAAATTATTTTGCTCCGCTGTCGCCACCTGTATTTCATCTGTATATGCCTTCTCCTCTTTGTTGGGGCGGCGCGCGCGACATCGCCATACTTCTGGGGCAGCTTACATCGGCTCTGGTTTTCGCTGGGGCATTTTGGGTGAGTAGGTTGTGCGTACTCACCAGGGGCCTGGGGTGAGCGAACTACATCCTGTCCCTGTTTCTCCATGCAAGCAGGTTCTGTTCCTGTATATATATATATATTAAAATAACAGATTAAAGTTTAAGCAAAGAATCGCTGCTTTCACCCTTAACGGGATCTTCTGAAATATTTGCTCTACGGTTCTTATATATTTGATATACATTATCCTTATCGAGCCCTCTTTGGATTTTAGTCTTCACATTTATTATTATTACTATATATATATAAATGTGCGTGTGTGTGTGTAACAAACAAAAGTTTATCGCTCTACATGGCTGAATACAATAAATGTAATCTGAGTTTTTCGAATATCAATGATAATATTTGATTCGTTCGCAATGATGCAAACAGCCTCTTTAAAGCCATGTCAGAAGAATGACCCCCTCATTGCTCTTGTGTTGGCATGTAAACAGAACTCCAGACACTTATGTTTCTGGGTGAAAATATATGATATTTTCTAAAATATACAGTGACTGGTCGGCCTGATTTGCATATTAGCAGACTGCCTGATCAGTCAGATCTGCATATTAGCAGATCCACTGATCAGCCAGATTTGCATATCAGCAGATAGGCCAGTCAGTTTCATGTATACGAGCGATTAATGGCCGGCTTTGCCATATTCAAATAACAAACAAAAGTTTATCGCTCTACATGGCTGAATACAATAAATGTAATCTGAGTTTTTCAAATATTAATAATAATATTAGATTCGTTTGCAAATGAGGCTACTCAGCCGATGTGTACTTAAGAAAATACTATATATTTTCAACCGTTCTACAAACTGGCAGAGGTATACAGTCCTGATGAAGGGTAATGACCCAGAAACATGGCGTTCCTCAAAGCTAATTTTGAACAAACAGGTGACGTTCGGTCACTGGCACGGTACCGCTTCAAAGCGGGCCGTTTGTTTACAAACGAATCGAACATTATTATTAATGTTCGATATAACCCATACATATGTATATGTATATATGTGTATGTATATATATGTATGCGCGTATACAGGGTGCGGACGGTATTTGAGGACAGACTTATGGTTTTTAAAAAAACCGCTTATATAATAACAGAAAAAAAAACTGTATTCTTATAAAAATAACATAAACATAAAGCTAAATTATCAATTTAATAATTTCATTCAATAAAAACACCATAAGCATCAATAACTGCCTCTAAACGGGGTCGAAATCGTTTGCAAGCTCGGATTAAGCGGTCCTTGTTCATATCGGACATGACTCGAATTATGGCGGCTTTCAAAGAATCTTTGGTGCTATGGGGGTGTTTATTGACATTTTTCTCAACGATGCTCCATACATAGTCCAGTGGATTGAGACCTGGAGAATTAGGAGGCCAAATGTTGGGTGTGATGTGATCATGCAAATTGTCAGCCATCCATTCTTGTGTCATTTGAGCCTTGTGTGACGGTGCAGGATCTTGTTGAAAGACATAAGGCCTTCCATTGCATACACTGTTGATCCAAAGCTTAACAACTTTTTCCAGAACCTCAATATACGCAGCAGCATTCACCCTAAGGCCTTGTGGAAAAAAGTGAGGAGGTATCACATGACCTTCATTGCTAAGAACACCCAAAACCATGACACTTGCAGGAAATGTTGTGTGCATTATTACTCTTGGAACGTCAGAAGGGTCTGTACATAGCCACCTGTCATTTCTTCTGTTAGTTTTGTGGTCCTGGTCAAAGTTTTTCTCATCTGAGAAAAACCAAATCACGCCATCTTCTGATGTATTTTTAACTTTGTTTAAAAGTCTTGGGTCTGATTAAACGCTTTTCTTTTGTTTTTTCTGGCATTAATTGACCTCTCCTCATCACGTAAGATTTGTATCTGATGTCTTCATGCACAACATTTCTGATTGCTTTTTCTGACACACCAAAATCTTTTTGCAAATGACCTCATTGATTTTCCTGGATTGTCATTAATGTTTTGCTTAACTTCCTGAATAAATTCAGGTGTCCTGATAGAATCAGAGCGTTTGGAATGTTTTTTACGTTTTGATACAGGTAATACGTTTCCATTTTCTTTCTCTAACTCACACCGAATCTTGTGGACAAAAGATTTTGCAACTTTCAGAAAACGAGAAATTTCTAAATCCCATGCTTAGCCTTCAAAGCCACAATCACAGCATGCCTTTTCATTTCATTAGTAAGCATAGTTATTTCCATTGTTATTTTCTGAAATGGAAGTTCAATAAAGATTAGTCAAATAATGAGTAAAATTACATGCGTCCTCAAATACCGTCCGCACCCTGTACTATGTGTATATGTATATATGTGTGTGTGTGTGTGTGTGTGTGTGTGTGTGTGTGTGTGTGTGTGTGTGTGTGTGTGTGTGTGTGTGTGTGTGCGCGTGTGCGTGTGCATACTTACATTTATGTATCAGCTGTGCTAGAGCGAGAAATAAAATTCTTTCTAAATGTTTACCTATAAACATACCATATTTCTTTAGAAATACGAAGTTCTAACACACACACACACACACACACACACACACATATATATATATATATATATATATATATATATATATATATATATATATATGTATGCATATATATACATATATTGAAAATGATAGGTGGGTACAGGTATTTGTAGCTGCTGGTCTGTCCAGTACTGTACTGAGTGAGAAAACCCTTCGTATTCTCGGTACCTTACTCCATCATGAACCTCTGCAGTTAGATGCATCAAGGATAAAGCAATTTCATTTTCTTTCACTCTAGTTATCCTCAATGTTTTCTCTGGAAAAAAAAACCGTAACAGCAGCCATTCCCTTCACCTTTGCTACCTATTGCTGTTGTTACTGCCTCAATTGCTGTGTCCCGCCTTCTTCCTTTTGTTTTTCCCCTTTTTTCTGAACAGAAGACCCTCAAGTGACTTTTGCTATGACACGTGGAGCAACTGGGCCGTCTGCTCTGTACCCCCGGTCTGATTGACCTCCTATAGGTCTCTTAATCGAGTACAACTACGAGATAACCTTATAGTTTCCGTGGCTTATCAGGGCTGGGGGATATGCAAATCCACATACGACAACATTCTGCTGTGTGTCATCTCTGTGTGAGCCACTTGTCCGTACTGTGGTACAAAAGTGACAACGTGATTTAACATTTGTACTAATGTCTGTGACCTTTACATTCCTTACCCTCATTTACCGTGGCATAAGCTAGCGAGTAAATGTATGGAGCACCAGCTCTGCTTGCCTCCTCACATCATCCTTGATCTTAAAAGCTAGATACAAATTTCCATATAACCTGTCCTAGTTGCTGAAGAACGTAGTTTGCCACACACCATCTGTGGCTTCCTCTAACTCCTATTTCATTATCATATGGAAGCTCCTACGTTTCTTTTTACAGAGGTATGTCGCATTCCTCTTTGCTCTTTCGTAGATAAGTTGATTGAACAAGGAGGCTTTTCTTAGTGTGACAAATCTCTTCCACATTTTTCCCTTTGCCCGGAGTTGACTGATGTCTTTTATTTCTTTTTGGTACACAAAAAAATCCTCCTGTATTTTGTCGTATTTTACAAAACAAATCTTGTATTTTTGTTATTGCTTGTTAAATACGAGGATCTTACATAAACCTATTCTTCTCGCTAACAACTCAACACCCCTCCCGCCCGCCCCCACGCACCACCATTATTATTACGTGGACCAATCATAAGCCAGAGGCCTATACTATCGCTTACCTGGTCGCCTTCGATATGTAGGATGGAAGGACTACGGAGTTCTGGAGAGTTGAAGAGAGAAAAATCTGGACGCTCAGCGACAATGCCAAAGATAAAGACAAATTCACCTCGTGGACGAGAATGCGAGCATTCCTCTTTGTTTCGGCCGCGGATGGCTAACATAACCCCATCTCCCCCCGCTCCCCACCGCTCCCACCCTCCAAACGCAATCCAAAACTTCAGAGTTGGTACCATGAATGTAGGCACCTTAAAGGGTCGCTCTAACGAAGTTGTAGAAATGCTTGAACGTAAGGAGGTCGATGTTTGTTGTATTCAAGAGACCAGGTGGAGGGGTGGGTCTGCTAGATTCATTGTGGGTAAAAAACGATGCTATAAGCTTTTCTGGGTGGGAAATGACAATGGGCTGGGTGGAGTAGGAATCATGGTAGCAGAAAAGTGGGCAGATAAGATAATAGACGTAAATAGAGTGAACGACAGAATAATTAAAATAAGACTTGTCCTCAATAGAACTACGGTGACAGTAATATCTGCGTACGCACCCCAATCCGGACTGCCCGGCACTATAAAAGACAGATTCTATGAGACACTGATGCTCACTACCTCCCAAATAACCGACAGTGACTATATAATTATTGCAGGCGACCTAAATGGTCACGTTCGACAACATTGTGACGGCTACCACGAAATCCATGGAGGCTATGGGTTTGGTACTAGAAATGAGGAAGGCTCCAGAATCCTGGAATTCTGTGACGCAAATAACCTAACTATCTGTAACACTAACTTCAAAAAACGTGACGATCACCTGATCACCTATAGATCCGGGGAACACACAAGCCAGGTAGATTATATCCTTACCAGAAGACGTGACAGAGTGTCTGTTGTAAACACTAAATCCCTCCCCCATGAAGAATGCACCTCCCAACATAGACTGATAATTAGCGAACTAATAGTCAGGACGAGACGTACTAGACAACAGAAGAGGACTATCCTCAGGAGAAAAATATGGAAGCTAAAGGACCCCACAGCCAGAAATAAATTCAAAAGTATACTACTTGATGCTTTCGACAGTAAGGAAGAGCAATTAGAGTCGTACAATATAGAGGAGCAGTGGGAATTCCTGAAAGCAAACCTGCTGATGGCGGCAGACGAAGTCTGTGGCTGGAGCAGGCCTGTAGGCAGGAGGAAAGTAACATGGTGGTGGAACAGTAAGGTGGAGGGGTCAATTAAGGCCAAAAAGCAGGCTTGGAAAGTATGGCGGGATGGAGGAAGCAGAGAAGACTATCAAGTGGCCAGGAGGGAAGCTAGGAGACAAGTGTACTTCGCAAGAAGGGAAGCAGAGGAAAGAAAGTTCAAGCATGTTCTACAACGTGAGGACCAAAAACGTGAGGTGTTCAGGATTGCTAGGCAATGTGTCAAGGAAAACCGTGATATTGTCGGGGAGAAGTGTGTACTTAATGATGACGGCGTACTTGCCATCACCGACGCTGATAAGAAGGTAGCTTGGAAGTGTCACTATGAAAGGCTACTAAATGAGGAGAATAAATGGGAGAAAGACAGTCTCCCCCACATCGACCCAATAGAGGGACCAGCAGTGTTAGTCGAGGGTAGTATAATAAGTAAGGCAATCAAAGATATGAAGACGGGTAAGGCGGCTGGGCCTTCAGAAATAGTTGCCGAGATGCTGAAGGCATCTGGTACGGTGGGACACACCATGGTCACCCGGATAGTTAACCAAGTCGTACAGAATGGGGTTGTTCTGAAGGACTGGCGTAGCAGCATCATCGTTAACTGTTATAAGGGTAAAGGAGATGCCCTAGATAGGAGTAACTATAGAGGCATTAAATTAATCGACCAGGTCATGAAGGTCACGGAAAAAGTAATAGCGCAACTAATCAGAGAGAGAATTGATCTAGATGAAATGCAGTTCGGGTTTGTGTCAGGCAAAAGTACCACAGACGCTCTTTTCATTGTACGACAACTACAGGAGAAGTACCTAGCTAAAAGTAAACCCCTATACTTAGCTTTTGTCGACTTGGAGAAAGCCTTCGACAGAGTCCCCCGTTCCATTATCTGGTGGGCTCTTAGAAAACTAGGTGTTGAGAGCTATACAAGCCATGTATAAAGAAACAGTCAGCAAGGTTAGAATTAACAACGAATATAGTGAAGAGTTTAGCGTAAAAGTTGGCGTCCATCAGGGCTCTGTTCTCAGCCCCCTACTATTTATTATTGCGCTTCAGGCTATAACAGAGGAGTTCAAGACCGGTTGCCCATGGGAACTCCTATACGCAGATGACCTAACACTCATAGCTGAATCAATGGCCGAGCTAGAGAAGAAATTCCAAACATGGAAGCACGGCCTAGAATCAAAAGGCCTTAAAATTAACCTGGCTAAGACTAAAGTTCTAGTTTGTAAGAAAGAAAATAAGGCGGCGGTCCCTTCCGGGAAGTGTCCATGCTCAGTGTGTAGGAAAGGCGTAGGTAGAAACTCCATTTTGTGTCCCAAATGCAAAGTATGGGTGCATAAAAGATGTAGTGGGATCACAGGTAAGCTAACTAAGAACATAGATTTTACATGTGGCCGGTGCTCTGGTGCAATAAGTAGCAGCAAGTGCCCACAAAATACTAGCTCTTTCAACTGCGCAGAGGGTTCTATAGAAATAGTGGACAGCTTCCGTTACCTGGGTGACAAAATCAGCAGTGGGGGAGGGTGCTCTGAAAGTACAGTAGCTAGAGTCAGAACTGGATGGAAAAAGTTCAGAGAGCTTATACCACTATTAGCCGCTAAAGGGTTCTCCCTAAAAATGAAAGGCAGGTTGTATGATGCCTGCATACGAACAGCAATGTTGCATGGCAGTGAGACCTGGGCATTGTGTGCAGAGGATATACGCAGACTAGAGAGGAACGAAGCTTGCATGCTCCGCTGGATGTGTAATAGTAATATACGTGAACGGCAAAGCATAAACGAACTAAAAAGTTAGAAATAAGAGAGATCAGATGTTGTTTACTCGAGAGAAGGCTACGTTGGTATGGTCACGTGATGCGCATGAAGGACGATAGCTGTATAACAAAGTGCAGGGCAATAAAGATAGACGGTAGCCACGGAATAGGCAGACCCAGAAAAACCTGGGACGAGCTGATAAATTCCGACCTCACACACTTACACCTCACCAAGACAATGTCACTGGACCGAGACCTTTGGCGGTACTCAGTAATAGAGAAGACCCGCCTTACCTAAATACAAAGTAAAACCTACTACAGTCAGTAGGCATCTCTAACAAAATACACCCCTGTCCCACCACCCCCACCCCATCCACACCGCCCCTTTCAATGTAAAGTATGTTGGTGCCGCGCCATCCAGGCCGAAACAAATGAAATCGTGTAGGTGTCACGTCAAAAAACACACAGTTTACGCTGTAATGTGGCCGTGTAGGCAACACGGTAAAAACCTCCCAGCCCCACACTGTAAATGTGGTTGGTGTTAGGAAGGGCATCCAGCTGTAGAAAACCCGCCAGATAGTCCTATGCGAGCAAGATAATCACATCTTTTCTACTCTAGGTTAATGGGGTAGAAGTTCAAATATTCTGAAAAGAAAATGTTTCAGTAAATAATCCTGTGATTAAGAAAGGCCGGAAGAATGATAATGAATTATGCGTAAAGATATTCCAATTCTTTGTAATTTCAACATCCAATAGTACGATAGAAGAGAGAGTTAAAAACCAGATATTGTTATAGTTAGTAAGGCAAAATGGAAATTCGAAAAGTATCTGGATTTCAAGTATGAAATTGTGACATTATGGAACATTAACAGCGTCGATATCACAGACCTCAGATTGAATGTGAAGGACACGATCACAGTTCCTTCCTACAAACCAAACCATATATATATATATATATCATTTAGTTACTAAAATAAAACTTGCGGCCGTCAAGAGCAGCTAGTTTTTGGAAATCGATGTCTATGGATGTCTCGTTTAACCAGAGATTTTCAATTGCCTGGAAATTATTCAAGAAAAACCTGTTCCAATAACGGCATCTGACTCCCGTTTGAAAATTATCGTTGGCTGCTTCAATATCTAAATCTTTTCAGCCAGACTAAACCTGCAGTTTCGTAATATGTTAAAATGTTGGCAACGCTTTATGTTATTAGAGGGAATTCTTATCCTTGGTTTCTGAGTTTCCAGATAAATTGGTACAGGACCATAAAGTATTCCTTATTTGTTGGCATAAATTAATGAAAAGGCTAATGGTAATTATTGACGTTTGAAAGTGTTTGCAGTGACTTCCGTGTAATTCCTTTCGATACCATCAAGGTATATTATGAATACTCGATATACAATTCCTTAGGAGAGATAAAGTCCCTCTGAGTGGACAGGTAGATGCAATTCGACAACTCCAAATCGGCTGTTGGTGTAGGAATGGTATGGATGCAGGATTTCGATTTGGGAAGTGATGCGGTTCAAGCAAGAATAGCTGTTCTTAACGTTGTGAATATCGAAAAGTTTATCGTGCGCCTGCGTTGGTGGGAAGGTTGTCTTACCAAAGCAAGAAAATTCCTGAATATGTTGGTGGTCCCTAAGCTTAATCCACCACAGAATTAATTTAACGTAGTATTTTGTCTTATGTTTTAGGATTCAACGTACTTTCAGATATTAATGTCCATGAACTAGCTATCATATATTTGTATGTTCGTCTTAATCTAGATAATCTCAGATTACGAACCTTAATCTTTTTGTCGATAGGATGGATGACATATTTAAACTGTTTTTCGTTTATAAATTAATTGTGATATTAAATATGAAGCTAATTGGGAAAATGGTATTCATTTGTTAAGTGGTTGAGAGTATTTTTAATGCTTAGAGTATCAAGAACCTAAAGTAGAATTAGGTATGCTGTGATATGAAAATATTATCAATTACTAATAATTTTTTCTATTTTTTTACTTTCGACAATTAAGAGAGACAACTCCTGGCATATTTAACTTTTATTGAAGTTTGTCCGCAGAATCTTATCATAGCTGTAACTTATTTATATTATTCCCTAGCATGCTTGCCGAAGTATTCACAATTAAATATATATTTTGAAGAGTGAAAAATAATTATTATTTGTAAATTAAATTATACCTGCATGATGTATATTCAATACATGATGTATATTATTTATTCAATACTTGTAATATTAAACAGTTAAGAGTTAGAGTTATCATTAGAGTTATCTTAGTGCATCGGTTAATTCTCGACAGATGAAAATCGTGTTCGAATAGTTTATTTATTTGTAATCCAACTCAACCTCCTCCTATTAGATTACAATTGTTTCGAAACAATTGTAAACTAATAAACACTTCTTCATGAATTTTGGTTGATTTTCTCTAATTATAACTTTGATATTTACGCTCTGCCTATATATTTAATGCTTGGCTTAAGCTTTGTTTTGCCCTCTCTGAACACTTGTCTTGCATCCTATATACATTGAGCATACTGCCCTCCTTCTACTGGCATTTAATTTTCACAAATTAATCTCTACATTATCTTCTTGGATTGGATTGTATACATACCAATGATATATGTATATAAGTTAATCCGGGTTCAATCGGAGGTAACCACACTAAGTAAGGTACTCAATACATAGTAGAGTATATATGTTTAATATAGAAAAGCTTCTACATGACTAGAACTGTTTCATTCATCCGAAATCATCAGAAAGCTGACTGTCCAAGTAAATATGATGGTATTTATATCCTACCGCCAGAAAAGATATAAATACCACCATATTTACTTGGACAGCCAGCTTCCTGATGATTTCGCATGGATGAAACAATTCTAGTCCTGTAGAAGCTTTTCTATATATATATATATATATATATATATATATATATTAATCTTTTCAATATAAAGCGTGAAACTAATAAGACATTTTGTACCTCTGTTTGCTGTCTCTTTGAACTATATATATATTATATATATTATATATATACAGGTTTGTATATATATATATATATGTGTGTGTGTGCGTGGGTGTATTGTTATACTTGGAGGGAGGGGGGTCATGCTGCCAATAAAAACACACGCACCTGTTGGTTTTCACTTCAATTTATTATAAATTCACGGTTGGTTGATAGGTTCGATAACCAGATGGTTGTTTATATATTGTCAAAGCTCTTTCGTCACACATTCTGTGACCTCCTCAGGGACTGAATTTTTATTTTTTTCTGTCCTACTACATCTTGTTTTTGTGTGTTGTGTGCTTGGTTTGCGCATGCCTTACATCCGGATGTGAGTGTTTATTTATTTATTTATGCGTTTATTTACTTGTCACTAGTTGGTTATTTTTTCTATCTGTGTGTATCCGGTTTGTTTTATTAGTTTGATTTTTGTGTGTGTCTGTATGTCTTCATTTTGTCCTTAAGTTGTGATATTGTTGCTATTCCACTCATGCTTTCTGTTTAATTTTGGTTAGAGTTCATTTTTTGTTTGTTGCCTCTATGATTTGTCTGAGCATTGTGTCTTTTCTGCGAGTGGATATAATTTGTATCTCTATGTTCTCTAGTGTACCCCTATGTTCCATTTAGGCATGTTGCTGGACTACTGATGAGTTTTTCTCATCCTAACGCGTTGGTTCTCATTTAGATTGCTCGATGTATTGAAATGATGATATGGCTGGTGGAATAAACGTCTTGGCTTATGTACGTCCATTATAACTTTGCCTTTCATCCTTACGGGATCGATAAAATAAAGCAACAGTAAAGCATTGGGATAATTGTTGGCCTTATGCCCAAAATAGAAACAATTATTTGGTAAATTATTTGTTAGATTAGTGTAAAATTAAGGAAGCCAATTGTGTTAACGGGCTCAAGCATATGTGCGTTTGTGCACATATTAGGTGGCACTGGAAAGGGAGTATAGTGTCTCATGTAGGGCAGTGCGCGTATGGAGGCAGTCGTTCCTAGATAGGCTTATGGAGATGTTTGTATAGATTATGTTTAATTAATTTGCTGGTTTCTATGCAGTGCTGCTGGGTCCCTCTCTAGTCCTGTGGGATGTGAAGTGTTATCGATGAGAGTTGAGTGTTGGGTTATTGGAGTTGTGCTATTGCTGATTAGGCGTACTTGGTATAGATTATGAGGTAGTGTAATTGGTAAGGTGAGTAAAAGGATATGGCTATTTGGTCGACTTCTATGCATAAGGTGGAGATCGTGGTAATTTATAACTTATTGTGGTCCTGGTTTTGGTTATCCGGTGGTAACATTGTGTAGGATCGCTAGAGTAGTGGCACTCCCGAAGAGATACGTGGGTCTACGCGGTTAAGTAACAAGGGATATATGTGTTGTTAGTGGCTACGTTGGTTTGTAGAATTGAAATGTTCTTTAGGATTGAGAATATTATAAGTTCCTGCTTTTGATTAGAAGTGGTTGTTTAGCGGTCATTATTTGGTAGATTTTCTGGGAGAAGAGCAGACACTCCCTTCGTTCTCCATTATACTCAGTGTTATATTTAATATGTTTGAGGTTGTATTTGTTAACAGCCTCTGCTAATGAGGTTGTATTGGCTAATTTAGTATGTTTGGAAGAGTTTGTTTGGGAATATCTTTTTTGAATGAATTGGCAGTTGCTCCTATGTATGATTATATATATATATATATATATATATATATATATATATATATATATATATATATATATATATATATATATATATGTATGTACATATATGTATGAAACATATATGTACATATATATATATATATATATATATATATATATATATATATATATACACACATGCATATGTCATATATATATATATATATATATATATATATATATATATATATATATATATATCATGTATGTCTGTGTGTACGTGCGTATGTATAAAGAAATTAATTTTCAAATATAAAAACTGGAAAGATGTAGGTGAAAAAGTTATATCAGCTGAAAATATGATGATTTATTATAATAAACTGTACACACGGCTACATACAATTTTTTTTTAATATATGAAATCCTAATGTGCAAGCTTATCCACGCGTGGAGCTAATGTTTATATTAAATATGTTACCAAACACTGTTATTTATATTATAATTTAATTTACATGTTTCATCCTCCTGGTACTCTTCGGAATTAACCAAGATATAAATACCTTAACAAATTCATCTCTTCGAAACACACAACAATTCGCAGAACATTTTATTTACATTTTAAAGAACTGCACAGCACATCAAAACACGTAAAACAGGACCAAACTATCCTTTCTATAAAATTTCCTGGTTTCTTTCCGACTTCTTAGACCTCTCCATCACACTTTCACCAGACACGTAGACAGCTCACAAGAAGTAGTCAACAGACTAAAAGAACTTTACCCCACCACACTTGAACAGAATAAATACCATCTTAATTTAGACGTAGGTCTCTTTCCACCTTTTCCCCGCCTCCCCGTCCATCGATATAATTACAGACAACATCATCGCCTCTAACGACCTCAATTGTTTGGGGCTCACTGATGTTGACATCCGCGAACTGCTCTCTATCATCGTGTGCAACACCTTTTTCCAATTTGAGAGTTCTGTATACAAACAAATCTCAGGATTTCCGATGGGATCGAGTCTTTCATGTCTGTTGGCCATCACGTACATAGACCAGTTGGAGTGCACAGCACTCATCACCTGCCGCTCTTGCTCCTTCTCCAAGTACTGGGATGACATCCTTATGCTCACTTCCTCACACGAAGAAGTTATCAAGATCTATATCTTTGAAAACATTGATGCACAGATTGTGCGCCATGACTTCGCCCTCCCTCGGAGCCCAAATAGCCTATAGACAAGATGAGATTTTCCGGATACGCAACAGATGCAATGATGGTAGCGACAGACATACCAGCACAGTGTAATTCCAAAAAGTTCTCAGGAATAACGGCTACCCTGCTTCTCTTACCACACACCAAAATGCCAAGGCAGCAGCACGTAAAAGAACAAGGAGGACACGTTCCCCTAAGGATAACATTTGATACCTAAAGCTGCCACATTTCAATGAAAAGTCGACAGCTGCCATCAGACGAGCCATCGATAGGGAGAAACTGAATATACGGTTGGCACATTCGGGACCCTCATTGAGGAGACTGCTCCACAGACATCAACCCACATACAGCGATATATACACATTCTCTAACTGTCCCATCAAAACCGCAAAAGCGTGCATCAGAGCGTATGTTGTTTATAAGATTACGTGCCTAACATTTGCTCCTCATACATCGGAAGTACCATAAGGAGACTACACATACAGATCAAGGAACACATGATAAGAGGTTCTTCCGTCAAAAAATTCTTGGAGATGTTGCAACCAAGACATTGAGATTACCATAGAGGCGAATGAAAGGAATACGGGAAATTTAAGAATTAAGGAAGCATTTTCATCAGCCACTCTTTTTTACCATCATTTGCCCTTCGTATTTTTTACCGCATTGCACCGGCTTTTAAAAAATTAACTACACTACTATATATATATATATATATATATATATATATATATATATATATATAAATGAGCTGAACAAGTAAACATTAAACAATCTTTTAAATACGATTTAAATATTCACCTGTTCTATTGCCGTAACCGACGGTTTCGCTAATCAAAAGATTGGAAATTCGGAGAATTTCCAATGGAAAGAATTAGCTCTTCAGACAGCTATTTCCATATCATAGGGCATAAAGCCTCATAGTTTGTAAATATATTGCTTCCTGTCCGATGCATGAGGTCAGGCCGTTAAAGTGACCCACACATAAATAGGCTGTAAGTAAAAGCGGGACATTATAGACTCGTTGACACTTCATGCCGCTAAAAAAAATAGCATATATATATGTTCTTCTGGTTTTATAATTTCACAAATTTTTACCGATAGAGAAAGTCGGTTTCTAACATAGACACAAGACTCTCTCATTGTATGTATGTATGTATGTATGTATGTATGTATGTATGTATGTATGTATGTATGTATGTATGTATGTATGTATATATATATAATTACAATTTGCTTACAAACCAAAAATTAAAAGTTCAAGGCATTTGATTACTGACAATTGTTTATTCCACAGATACCAAATTATTTTATTTAACAATTTGCTATCAATTAGCATAGACTATAGGTGTCATCAGAGTTTAATTAAAATACCAATACAAATCACTCAAGAAAAGACATAATATATATCACTTATCAAAATATCAAAATAAATCGGTTAAAAAATCATAGTTAAAAAAATAGTTTTAAAAATATCATAGTTTAAAAAATATGGTGTCAATTGTATTAAAACTTATTAAAATCACTAAATCCAAAAAATCACATATTAACAATAATCCATTCCTTTAAAATCTTAGTACCACTATTAGAAACTTGGTTAAAGAAGATAAAATAATGGCTTTAGCTTTAAGACAAAAAATATATAGTTTATATTATGAAACGTACAGAACTTTCATATATAAGGAATTAAATAGGAATTATAGGAAAACCACTATCAATAACTTAAATGAGATTAATGTAGAAGGATAATCTATTGTTAAAAAGTTTTAATTTTAAAAGATATACGGAACCATATACTACGAAAACTCCTAGATTTTCATTAAAGGATCATGAGGATGACTTTAATACCAACACAACAATAAGATTAATATGCCCTTCTAAATCTGATATAAGATAAATTAGCAAACCAATTTTAGACAAAGCCATCCCTATAGTTAAGCAAAAAATAACATTTAATTTTTGGAGTAATAAAGTAATAGGTTGGTTTAATAAGATAGAAAATAAAAAATCTAATAAATTCATCAATTTGATATTAACACATATTACACATCTCTATACCCCAATTTACTAAACCAGGCTTTAATTATGGCAATGAGACTAAGTAACCTTAATCAATCCCATATAGACATAATTTTAGCAGCTAGTAAGACTATAATAGAATTTGAAAGTAGTTTATGAACACGTAATAATACGCCAAATAACTTCGATATTACAATGGGATCCAGAGATTCAACCCAAGTCACTGATCTTGTTGAACTATATTTTTTGAGAGAAATTAGCAAGAATATCTCATACTTAAAGAGTGGATTATACCGAGATGATGCTCTTTTTGCTTTAGAGTTTAAAAAACACAGCATAGAAAGAACTAGAGATGAATTGCATAAACTCTTTAAAGATTATAATCTAGATATAATTGTAGACGTAAATACTAAAATGGTAATTAACAAAACTACTATTAAGCTCTCATTCTCAACCACACCTAATATAGCCACGCAATTGGCTTTTAGTAACAATAGGAAAATTTTAAAAAAACACCAAATCCTTTAAAAGGAATAATAACATAATAATATATCTAACCAAAACAACCAAAATACTCTTTCAAATAACAATATCAATAATCCACTACCTGGAACTATGAATAACATACAAATTACATCTAATTATTAATTCCAAAGCTAACACTTAAGATTAAAAAATCAGAAATTTCCTTCACTTGTCCTCATCAAAACTTACACTCATTTAATTATTATAAACCTAACAATTTCGATTAACAAACTTTATTTCAACTAATGCTTAACCTGATATTGAATCCTTATTAATGTTTATATAAATTATATGATACATTTGTTTAATTAATATACTATATTATCCAACTTCTTCCTTTGACCTTAATAATAATAAATACATAAGTATAATTGATGGGGATGCTTCATTCTATTCGGTGCCTTAATCATTCCTTTTTGGTTTTATATTTACTTTGTTTCCTTGTTAAAGAATGTAACCAAGTGGTTAGAGTGTTGGATTCACGATCATGAGGTCGCCAGTTTAATCCTTACGCCGGACGGCACGTGTGTACTTAAGCAAAATACTTTATTTTAAGTTGCTTCTTCTGCCAGATAGTATAGCTATGGAAAGACCAATGGGAACATTGTTTTCTTGGTCCAATCTAACAATCGGCTCTTTGCCTAGTTAAGTTTATGGTTTTCATCATTTGTTTATGGTTTAGTAATTAACATTTCAAAACACTTCTTTTCTCAGGTCCATGCCTTTATGAACGGAACATTTTCTGAATTGGTCACAGCTGCATTCGACCCTATTTTCCAGCTTCACCATGCCTTTATAGATAAAACTCTGGAACTCTGGATCAGAGACAACCAACCATCTTTCTCAGAGGTGAGTCTAATAGGTTCAAACTATAATAAGCTTACTGTATAGAAAAGCAGATTCCCAGCTCTAGATATTTCATTGAGCTTATGTTATTTACAATTTTCGGATTGCCCCCTTACCCGTAGAACATGTTTAAAAAGAACCCTTAATTCCTAATCATGCCACATGAATGCTGTCTTGTGCATTCTAAACCTGGTGGAAGTCATTCTTCTCCAGGTCGGAGCACAGCCAATTTCTTCCCCAAAGAGAGAGAGAGAGAGAGGGGACAAGGACCAATGCCAGTAGTTGAATGGTACTTTATTTATCGACCTTGAAAGGATGAAAGTTAAAGTTGACTTCAGTGGGATGTGAACTCAGAGCGCAGTGAGTCCCAACAAATACCAAAATATGTTTAATCCACCACCTGAACGACTCTGACATTCCACCACCTTCGCAGATGTATATCTATATTTTTCACGCTACCTCTCATAAAATAATTAGAAAAATCACCTAAACTTCCACCTATAACACATATATTAATCCAAAACTACTAAGCGTGAACAGACATGACATCATGCAAAATGATTTCAGGTGAATGTCTTACAAAGCTTTGGTTGAGAATTCATAAAGATCTATTTATGGCATTGAGAGGTGGGAGAACTAAATATTCCCTTAATGGGTTATCTTACAATTTGACTCGTTCCTTTAGTCAGTAAAATAGATGTTAGCTACACATAGAAACTAATTATTGTTGCCAGCTGTTTAACACATCTGACTTCAATCAACTATTCCATTTCCAGCTAAATAAAAATTGCAATGAACAAAAATAATTAATGAAGTTCCTTTGCTCCTGTCAGTTATAAAAATGTTTTTATAAAATGTCCTTAGAAACGTCGACCATAATTATACATCACATGTTTGTTTGTATATATTGCGGACTGTTGAAGTATACAGACATGTTTTATACAACAAATGACATTGGTCTTATAATGAAATCGACCTCCTCATAAATCCATGGTTTTCTCTCTCCCAAACTGAAAATATAGACGCTTCATGTCTGAATGAGACTGCTGAAAAAACAGCCCAAATATTCAACACGCGGTCTGTGAAGCAGATACGAAGCAAACTTAAACATATCGAGGTCTCATTCAAATTAACTCAAAGTCACTTTGAAAAACTTCACTATATTTTTTCTTCAAATATTGGTCAAGTGTATCAACAACAACAATAACAACAACAGCCACAACATCAACAAGAACAACAACTGCCACAAAATCAATTAGAACAGTCACAACAGAACAGCAGCAGCAACAACAAAAACAACAACCAGAAGAGCCACTCTTACATTTCAGCATAATAGTGGAATTATTCTCTTCCCATTCGAAGGAGATCCCTCATCTGGGACACCGTTGTGACACGTTCTCCGCCACAAATCCTGGCACTGTGGCCCACAATGCAGAGGATTGTCCGGCCACTTCCTCTTCACACCGGTTACCATCGCGACCTCAGGTGTACTTGGACCCCATACTGCTGAGCTGATCTGCAAGATCGGAACGTCAGCAGCCCATCTGAGGAAGGAGCCCCACGAGGTGGGGGTGGCTGTTGCAGTGGCTGTTACTGAGCATTGTCTATGGAAATGCTTTTGAGGTCTTGTCTGTCCCAACAAGCTCTAGGTCTAGATCCCATTACCCTCCCTCTTCTTCTTCCCCTTCTTCTGTAACACTAGGGCCCTAGTCTTTCTCTTCCTTTTCCACTTTTAAATATTTGTTGTGTTGTTATTTGAAATAGATTTGTTTTTGATTTTTTTTAATTTTTATTAATAAAATAACTTTATAGTGGATTTACTCAATGTCAGTATCTCATCACCACTTTCCATTCATCACTTTCACCCCAATAACCACCACAATCATCATCAACATCATCATCATCATCACCACCACCACCATTATTTTCTCCTGCTACTCCTACCACCTCAACTAATAATAAACCACTGCTTTCTCTCCCTGCATTGCCACCTCAATCCTACAGTTCTATAAAAAAAATCTGTCAAAATTTAAGAAGCAGAATGCGTCCCCTCACCCCCACACACAAATAAAAGAAATCAAAATATGCTGTTATTCACTGTACCAGAGGTTCTGCACATGCAGTGACTGCATCTTCACTCATTTACCTGAGATGCACAATTCAAATTCACAGGAACACTACCAGCCAAACCATACATCTCACAATAACATCAACACCACCAAATAGTAGATTGGACGCTAAAACACACGTAACTCGGAATCCTAAAATCTGCCGGTATTCCCAACATGAAAGACTATGTCTATGTCAGCAGTAAGACTGTCCCTTCACACATCGTCCAGAAATGGGACTGCAGCCCAACACCTAACCCACAGTAAAATCACCCCCTGCTGCAGTAATACTGGTCCAGACTTTCATGAAGGTACAAAACAACAAAAACAAAAACATAACCAAAATGGGAAACTGCAACCCTATCTAACAGTGCAACCACACCCCCAGTCAAAAACTGCTCCCTAAGCAAGAAAACTCTTTTTTAGCCATGATGAACCTGGCAAAAGACATACCAAAAAACATTCTAGCTATCACACAACACCATCCTATGCTATTACCCCAGTGCGCCAACTGTCCCCATTGCTCTCACTAACAAACAAACACAAAACAAGCACTCTGCAACAGTCAAAACCAGCCACTACTCTAGCCTCCACATTTCTACTCAACGCACAAGGTGTCAACCCTTCCACACGAAAATGGAAGGTCCAATTCATTGAGGTTTGAGTTGGTAACTATCCACACCGCATCCCTTTCTTCATCCTTACTGAGACCCATCTCGACAACTCCCACTTGGAAGCCGAAGTGAAGGTGAGGGATTTCACAACCATCTGTGCAGATCATGATGACAGAACGAAGGGTAGAACTGCTATTTTCCAGCATGATTCCTTTACAGCAGACAGAAATATCACATTCTCCAATGGCAACAACGCCAATGATTTGACAGTAGTTGGGATCTACAGGCCATCCCTGCTGCCCACACTATGCTTTAAAGAATGCCTCGACAGCATTAAGTGTTTTATACACTTAATGCATCTGTATATGGTCTCTGGTCTGTTGGATTTATTGCACCCCTTTTGCCGGGCTCTCCCGTCTGCTGCTGCAGTCATCAGACTCTCCTCCCCTAATTTGAGGTGTTGATTCAGGGTGTTTCTCCATCTTGGCGGGTCAGCTACGAGGCCCTCCCAGGACTCTTTGTTGATCTCAATGGCCTTCATATCTCTCTTCACAATGTCCTTGTATCACAGCCGTGTTCGACCGGTGGCTCTCTTTCCAGAGGCCAGCTCCCTATATAAGATGTCTTCTGGGATACAGCCATCATTCATGCGGTGGACGTGTCCTAGCCAGCATAGTCTGCACTGTCAGAGCAGGTTAAACATGCTCATAAGGCCAACACAAATAAGGATATACCCAGGATAGAGTGCAGGCTTCTCAGATGGAAGGTGTTGAGTCGCCTCTCCTGTCTAGCATATGGTGACCATGTCTCACTGTCATACAGCAGTGTACCAATGACACAGGCATTGTACACAGCCATATTTTACCACCAGCTTGGGGTTTGTCCACACTTGGATTGTGAGGTGAGTAAATATTGTGGCTGCCTTCCCAATCCTTCTGTCAAGCTCTGTGTCCATGGAGAGGTTGTCAGTGATGGTGGAACTGAGGTAGGTGAACTGATGGATGATATCGGTTTTGATGACTGGTGGTGCCTCTGTGTCCTGTCCCAAGGCGTTTGTCTTCCCAAGGCTGGTGGTCAGTCAAAATCCCTGCAGGCCTGGGAGAAACGGTCCATCAGCATCTGGAGTTCCTGCTGGGAGTGCGTCACAACTCCTGCATCATTGGCTCAGAGGCGGGTGAGGTTGAACAGCTTACTGTCTGATCTGGTATGTAGGAAGATCCCCATTCGACTGCTATCACACTGCTTGAATAAAACAAAATATAACCGCCAACAATGCATGAAGACCATCATCTATAACCAAAGAACAGCTGAGGAGAAATGAACCATTGATAAAATCAAACTGTTGGCAGTCTCCAATACAATGCTAAAACCATGGGTGAGATACTGCAGAAACAATATTGTTGTTTTCAGCAATCCTGATATGGCTGATCTGGGCCGTATCAGTGATGTTAATCCCCAACACACTATATCGGACATAATGTTTGGCACCCCTGATGTCTTAGTGGCAACAAACAAAATTAAACACAATTAAGCAGTAGGCCCCACATGGTTCCTTTCTAGTGTCCTGAAGGTGTGTCGACACCAACTTGCATCTCCTCTAGCTAATTTGTGGAGGAAGTCACTGGACGCTGGCTATATACCTGAAAACTTTCTGTCCCAGTCTGTTCTCCCAGTTTTCAAAAAGGGGAACAAGTCCCTTGCAGTGAAATACCATCCAGTTTCACTCACCTCTCATATCATCAAGGTAATTGAGAGGGTGGTGAGATCACAAATAACTTACTTCCTTGAAATGACCAATCTGCTGAACTCCAATCAACATGGGTTCCATAATGGAAGGGACTGCCTAATGCAGCTTCTGCATCACTTTGATGACATTTTGAGAGCTTTGGGAGAGGGCTACAACACTGATGTCATCTACTTTGATTTCAGCAAGGCCTTTGACAGGGTTGATCACAACATACTACTGAGAAAACCATCCAACATTGGTGTCACTGGAAAGTTGCTGCAGTGGATCAAGTATTTCCTGTCAAACAGAGCCCAACATGTTGTAGTGGAAGGAGTACAATCAAGCCGCGCCAAAGTCAGTAGTGGTGTCCCACAAGGCAATGAGTTGAGCCCACTTCCTTTCATTATCTATATCAATGACATTACTGATGTCATCAGGATGTGTTCCTTGATTCTCAGAACTTTCCAGTCAAAAGATATCCACATCATTCTCCTTCTTTTCTCTACTTTTTCCCAACCCCACCTTGAATACTGTTGTCCATTGTGGTTTCCCCACACAAAACACCTCAAAACATTGTTTCCACCGGTCCAATTTGATGAAAGTCGATTGACTGTCAATATGTATAATAGAACTCATTCACACTTGCAGTTTCATATTGCCTTACTAATTATCAGAGTTAAGGCCTTAGTGATTAAGATGTTTTACTCCCGATCATAAGGTTGTGAGTTCGATTCTTGGCTGCATGCTGTGTTCTTAAGCTGAGAAGACGTTTTGTTTCACATAGCTCCAATTCACTCAGCTGGAAAAAAATGAACTGTATCCGTAATTCAAAGGGCCAACTTTGTCAGATTTTGTGTCATACGGAATCTGTTTAAGAACTATGTTAGGGATACACGTATCTGTGGAATGCTCAACCATTTGCACATTAATTTTCATGAGCATGCAGTTTCATTGATCAAACAACTGGAACACTCATCATTATAACTGATGGATGTCCAACACACATAGTACACTAATTTCCCAATTAAAGTCGAATCAATGAATGGTCATTCGTAACACGTTCACAAAACATTCCCTATTTAACTTTTCTGTCTCAATGCCAAATTCTCATTTATTTTATTTTTTAACCTTATAAATCATATCAAAGTTTAGTTAATCACAATTCGAACCCTTTGGTGAAGGCCTTTAGTTAATTCAATGAAGAACAAAGTAATCTGGTAATGTACTAATGCGCAGGTGAGGTATCACCATCGTCTTTTAATGTCCACTTTTCCTGCTGGCAAGGGTTGGACGGGTCTTCACAACTGAGTCAGCACTGACAGGTCGGGAGTTTTTATTATCACTTACATATGGTCCTACACTCTACCGATTATATTTTTTCATGACACACGCACTCAGAAAGTCGTCATGTTTTGACACAACTGAAGGTGCTTCCCAACCCTTTGTTTGGCAAACTTTCCTCGACCGGATGCTCTTCCTAACACCACCACTTTACAGCATGCACTTGGTGCTTTTATAGTGTAGATCACCAGCACTGAGGTTATCATTTCTAACAGAAACTGAAGGATCCCCACAACCCTTTTTTTTTTTGCAAGCTTTCTATGACTGACTGTCCTTCCTATCCCCAACCACTTTCCAGCGTGAACTGGGTGCATTTATCGTGTAGATCACCAACACTAAAGAGGTTTTCACACCGTTGACACAACTGAGGGGTACTTTCAACCCTTCTAGCATGGTTTCTGCAATACAAACTCATGCTAGAGACAGAATTTCTAAGCAATCACTAGTTGTTTCTTTATTTTGTGTGTGTGTGTTTACACCCAAAACATTTCCCACTAGCCAAGCCATCTTCATTCCCAGTGAAGAGAGAAAATATTGGTCATAAAATATTTCATTTGATGTATCAGTAATTTTTTTTTTTAACTGCTTCTTATTTTTGACAGCTGCCACAGTTTGAAGCTCCACCGGGTCATAGTAGAATAGCCAATATGGTCCCATTTTTTCCAGTACAGAAGAACTTTATGATGTTTGTTCATTCACATGCCCTTGGCTATGATTATGACACTTTCCTAGAAGATGATACAGAAAGTAAGTAATATTCATGTTTTCAATTTTTTTTTCTAAACCAGCTATTCTGAAACGAGAGGTACTTGGTTCTTAGATAAGAAATTTCAAATCTTGGAGAGGAGGCACAATATTATCCAAAGGAGAAATTGGGGAGGAATCCAGATTGGGAAAGAATGGTGTAGATTCTGTATATATCTAATAAAATAGAAATAGAGCTAACTTTAAGGGAGATCACAAATTAACAGTTCACAAAAACACTACTATTTCAATGTTAATCATATTTAGATCTATACAATTATTGAAGTTTGAAATGTTAATTTGGTGCTCGGGCGAAAAATGACTAGATGACATGGGAGAGGAATTGAGAAGAACTGGAGTTGCAGGGTGGGGATGTGACCTGGATTCCTAAAAACCATTATTGTAAATCAAAAAGAATTATTTTCCAGTTTTGTTTTTAAAACGTTATATAAATTTTGATATTAATAATGTCATCTCAGGACAGGGTGACAGGGTGACAGGGTGACAGAGTGACAGGGTGACAAGTTAGCAGAAACTGCGGAAATCAGACTAAATGCCTTGTAATAGTTTCGTTGATCCATGTTTATATATTTGTAATTTATATCAAGTTTGGTAAACAATAGCATCGTTGATTACAGATTTTCTATGGTCCAACAGTTGATTCATTGCATTCTTGAGAGCAAAAGAGACAAAGCAGTATTTGTAAGTCAGTGTAGAACAAATGTTGCAAGGGCCTTTATTCGTAGAGCCCAGTATTTTCATTATCTAACCAATATGTATATCGATAAAAGATATACATAAACATAAATAAGTGGATACAAACATATTTCACAATATTCGGCTGTTTTTGTATCAAGTCACTACACTCCTCTTTCTGTTCTGTTACCACCTCTTACTTCAACTCATCAGCCTCTTCCCCTCTCTTTCATTCTTTGTCTTTCCCTTTTCTTTCATTTAAAATGTCGTTTTTATTATTTCTTACTAAATTACAGCCCTTTGCATTCTGAGTTCAAATCCTGCCGAGTTTAGCTTTGCCTTTCATCCTTACAGGGTCGATAAAATAAAGTAGAAGTCATGCACTGGGGTCGATTTAATTGACTTTCCCCTCCCCAAAAATTGTTGGCCTTGTGCCTAAAGTTGAAACCATATTTATTGTTATTATTATCGTCAAGGGATTGGCAGTATCGGTAGAGAGTCGGACGCCATGCTTTCCAGCATAGTTACGTCCCTTTACGGTCTGAGTTCAAATCCCGTCACGGTTAACTTTGCCTTTCATCCTTACGAAGTCGATAAAATAAAGTACCAGTAATGTACTGGGTAATTGCTGGCCTTGTGCCAAAAGTAAAAACAATTATTATCGACGTGTTCGTATTGGCGTGTGTAAGTTTGTCATTTTTCACTTGTTTACAAAAGCTTTTTTGCCAATTTTTTTGTCACAAACTGTTTATGCGGTGCCTGACTTGACCCTCAAGGAAGGTAACCCCATAATATTTGGGCTTCTAGTCCAAATATTGTATTTTCTTCTTAAGAAACCCTCAAAATTTTCAAAATTTCCAAAAAGAAACATGTGCCAGAGAAAAAATAATTTGCACGAGAAAAGTGTGCGTCTTTCCAGTCTCTAGAGCTGAAGGTAAATAATTTCACCACCATCACCACACCAACTAATACCAACACCAGTACAGACACTACCACCACTACCAACAGCATCAACACCTGTATCAGCAGCAGCAGCAGCAACAACAACGGCAACAGTTACAACATCAGCAGCAGAAACAACAGCAACAACAACATAAAAAACATACCAACAACAGAAACAACAGCAACAACAGAGATGTCAAGCCCTCAAAGCAGGCAGGAGCCACCCAAGTGACCATATACTTCGCGAGGGAGGTCAAAAACGTTGAAAGAGTTCACGCCAGTGACAAAGAGAGGAGGGAGGCAAAGCTTTTGGAGAAGAAGAGCGGACACATGGTCAGCCTCGCTTTGAAAAACAGACGTCTGTGTACGGTCTTGTACCATACAATTGGTACACAAATCGCACAGGGTGTAACAGGTGACCGAGTCCCAAGTCCGAAGGGCTATGGGTACCGTTTGGGCACAAAAACATACATAGTCAGGGCAACAAAATAGGGCACCATGGATGTTCACTTCGCTACCCACGGAGAAGCCAAGACACACTCGATCACTCCGCAGCGAAGAGATCACCATGGTTTCGACGTACTGCGGCCCAAAAGTTGATAGGATCCGAGTGACCCAGGTTCCGCCCTCAAAAGAGATCTTTTGGCTGATGCCGGCCGTCCTCGCTGACGTCGAAGAGACGACCACCATTGTAGACGTCATAAAAACAAAGCAAGAAAACTGATCAGGATCGGGGATGGAGCTGCTAATCCAGTTAAACTATGAAAATATAGAGGCCATCCCCTACCCGTGACCGTTGAGAGTAGAAGTCCAAGGTGTAACAGGTGTGAGGACAAAACGCACCTAAAGGCTTTCTGCCCAAAACTAAGCAAGGTGGGAACGAGCTCGCCTCTCTTCCCTAAGGCGGGTCCCCCGACTGAAGTGGCCCGACCATCGGAGGCCACAGTGGTGGCAAAACTACCAACACCAGCACAACCACTGGTAACATCGACAACAGAACCACCATCTTCACCACTAACAACGGCACCAATGCCAGTGGAAAATATACCGCTTCCCGACATCGCACAATCGGACATCAAGTGTGATGACGCTGAACGGTGGAAAATCGTCGGAGCGAGAAAAAAAAAGAACTCCCGCCCTTCGCCCTCGAAAAAAGATGGTGAAACAAACAAAAAAGTAAGTGCCACCATCACCATCATCAACAACCACACCACCACCACCATCATCATCATCAACTTCATCGTCCATCAATACCACAGAAAACACGAAAAGCACCAACAACGTCCCAAAAGCAGACAGAATACACAGCTATAGACACAAACAACAAAAAAACTCATAAACTACAACACCAACATTACAGAAACAAATTACATACGACCACCAAAAATTGCACCTCCCACATAAAATAATCGAAATTTCTCAAAAGATATATACAATCTTAAAAAGAAAATACGTCGAGACAATTGGAGACTATCGAGGGACTCCCTCGAAGAGAAAATACCCTGATATTATCGAGGAGAAACCCACCACCGGCCGGAGGGAGGGATCACCCACCCTCCTTCCAAAAAGCCAAAAGTAAGGGGTTTTTCCCCTCTCATTTGTTTTCCTCCAATATTATCAAACATGGCTTCTCTCAGGATAGGCAGTATAAACGCACGTGGCTTGGGGGTCGTCTTGGAAGCAGGGACATCTGTTCAATGACTTCAGGTTGCTGAACATAGATGCGATGGACATCAGCGATATTAGAAACTCCGAGGCACGAGCATTCACACTCATTTTCAGTGGCTACAAGGTGTTCGCATCTCCAGGCCGTCCGGGATCTGGGGGCGGAGGCACAGTGTTGTTCCGGTAAGGTCTGGATCTCGAGGTACAGGCCATCTTCTTGGAACCAGAAGGTAAGCTGGTGATGCTGGACGTGACCAGTGGAGAAGGGCACGCTTTCAGGCTAATGGCCGTCTACGCCCCGAAAGGGGAAGGACGGTCTGATTTCTTCCGATGCCTGGAGACCTTCCTTGGAACGTCGCGCTCTTTAATGTTAGTGGGTGACTGGAACAGGATCTTGGATGCACGCTGGGACTGTGTGGAACTAACAGATAGAGTAGGAAGGTGCAAAGGCCTTGCAAACTTGCTCAGACGTTTCCAACTGTCTGACAGATACGGTCTGAATTTCCCGAATGTGCCAATGTCGACATGGACAAACGCATCAGGTCATCCAGATCATATCTAGATAGGGTATTATGTAGGAATATAGATAGGTATAGCATAAGATGTCCACATTTAAGGTGGTCAGCTACACAGACCACAAATTTGTGATCTGCTTGGTACACCTAAATAGTTTACATAAACGGAGACCCGGGTATTGGAAGCTGAACACATTGTTCCCGGCGCGTAAAGCCTACAGAGACCGGATTAGCGAATTAGTTAAGCCGGCGTTAACGGGGACAGTCGTTAACAACAAATAGTGATTCACCCTGAAAAGATCAATCAAAGTAGAATCCGTTACGTTTAGCAAGGCTATAGTGATAGAAAAGAATAGACAAGAGGGAGAACTAGTTAGAAAGCTAGACGAGGCGCTTAGTAAAGGCATCGCGACCAACGTGCAAGCAGCCAGATTGGCCCTTGACCAATTTTTCAATGCAAAGCACGAATGCTGCGTTGTCAGAGTTAGGGCACATGCACGATGAGACGGAAGCCATTCAATGGTCCCTGCTGGTGGAGGCACGGCGTAGAAACAAAGCCACGATCCGGTCTTTGGCGCACCACGACGTGTACATGTTCGTCGATCCCGAGCAATGTGTGCTGCCTTTCAGCAGCACTTCGCTCAACTGTTGAGGAGCAATGGTGGGCCGGATCGTGGAATGGACTTTAGTCCCTACCTCGACGGCCTATCGCGGCTCTCGGTCACGGGGGTGGAGTGTTGTGAAAGGCCAATGAATGCCGCTGAAATACTGGAGGCCATGACTGGCTTCGTGAGGGGTAAATCGCCTGGTTTGGATTATCTGCCCAACGACTTTTACGTAAACATTCCATACTTGTTCACTGACCTCGTGACAGACGTCAACTGCAAGTAGCAGGAAAACGGGAGAATTTCCAGTTCGGAGGAAGAGGACCGTTTTTAGAGGGTGGGTCGCACCATGCACAGCGACATCTGCTCTCTGGTGAAAGTGAACGGTCACCTTTCGGAACCGTTCAACATCATGCGCTCGGTCCACCAAGTTGCCCCCTCTCGTCCCTGTTGTATGTATTGAC
>OZ024741.1:389440189-389447689 GCA_964016885.1 Eledone cirrhosa
TGTGGTCATGTGTATTATATTCACATGTAGTTTTAAAGAGATGACGTTTAGTGTGGTGTCGTTCACAGTCATTTCTACACTAGATCATGAACATAATAGAATAGGTGAATGTTATTACACTATAAAATTAGGGACTATGCATATAAGCAGTACCATTGTTGGCAGAGACGTAACTAGGGAGAATAGTGGCTATGGCAAGAGGTGAAATTGCACCCCTGCCTAGACATCATATATGAGGTATGCCAATGTGGTGTACTATGAGGTATGCATATTTTGTTGCGTAGTTGTTAACACTGTATTTTTACCTATGGGCCTAATAATCTATATAAATGGTTTAATGATCCAGCCACCAATGTCCATTTTATCCATGATAATCAAAGACGGATCATACATCATAGAGTTTCGTTTTTCACTCTCCAACGATAGCTTATCTGACTTTAATAGAAAGTACTCTTAGTTCAAGTGGTGCTAATGACATGGTTGTTTTACCCTAGTTACGCATCTGCCTGTTGGAGAAGAAACGTTTGGTTTCTATGTCATCTAGCCATGTGATGGACTAGCATCCTGTCCTGGGAGAGGTCATGTACTCTCTGTCGCTTCACGCCACGGAAACTGGGATAAGCACCAACCAGATGAGCCTCCTGGCTCGAGACAGACTTTATACTTGTTTTTAAACAATAACAGCAAGAACTGGGTTAGTAGATCTGACAAAGAAGGGTGAAAATTCATTTACAAGACAGGCTGTTTTGCCAAGTAAAATATTTATTAGATCAGTGTCTTTCAAAATAGGTTCCTTGGAAGCCCAAATTTCTGTGAAAAAATATCTTGTGGTTCCACGAGATAAAGTGTTCTTTAATAAAATATTGAATAATAATGATAAGAATGATAAATTTTCATATGAATAAATGTCCCTTTCCAAGACAATTTTTATTTCATTTTTAAAAAATTACGGTGGAGCGGACTATCCGTAAAATATATGTATGGGTTACGCGAATTTTGGAAAATTATATAAGGCTTCTGAATGATTGTATTAGATGAACAGAGGAACATGTTATATATTTTTTTTTTTAATCATTTTACAGAAACATCACTGAGTCCAGTTTGGATAATTGTTATTGTCGAAGCTGGTCTTTTACTGCTCTTGCTGGCCATCATCATCGAACTGGCACGCACACAGAAACGTCGTTTACCAACAAGAAAAGTGAGTTCTACATCGGTTCACAACAACGTCACCGCTGACACAGTTGATGAAGAACAACCCATATTCCAACCGGGAAACCCAAGCTACAGAACCTATAATGCTGCCGAGAATTCATAGTCGAAGAAAAAAGAAAAAGCATGATCTTTTATATTAATTGATTTGTGTATCTTTACGTATGCTAAAGTATTTTGACAATATTTTATCCAACATTACTTTTTTGTGGGTTTTTGTTTTTACTTCCTTCGCTGTAACTCTCAATGAGGTTTCTTTGTGTGTGAGTGCATGTGTGTGTACGTGTGTGTTTGTGCGTGTGTGTGTGTGTGTGTGTGTGTGTGTGTGTGTGTGTGTGTGTGTGTGTGTGTGTGTGTGTGTGCGTGTGTGTGTGGTGTGTGTGTGTGGTGTGTGTGTGTGGTGCGTGTGTGTGGTGTGTGGTGTGTGTGTGTGTGTGGTGTGTGGTGTGTGGTGTGTGTGTGTGTGTGTGTGTGTGTGTAGAAAAATATCCCTACATCAACAAAAAATATAACATCTAAGGAACATCTGTGTGATCACTAGAATTAGCATATAAATCTTACTTAAATCATATATTTGCATCTTTAACCCTTTCACTAACATACTTTTAATGAAAAACATTGACTATAATTTCAAATCATTTTGAAAATAATTTTAAAAAAATTGAAAAGATTTAGTAATATAACTAACTTTTCCATTATTAAGCTGGTATTTGAAATATAACTTAACAAAGTACATAGCATTAATACGGAATGTTTTAGATAAATATAAACAGCTTTATATCATAGAACCAGGGCTGGTTTCAGATGGTTTGGTCTCAAAAGGGTTAAAGGTAGTTATATTGTGGAAGAGTTTGAATAATGTACCTTATAATCAAATAATTAAAATTTTAGTAGAAATTTAAAAATATATAAATAAAATAATAAACAATTACGAACACAATATATTTTGGCTCACATTACAAAATATCTAACGAATAAAATAGAATTTCAGTGTATTTTCATTAAAATGGGAATTGTAGCAGATTTTTGTCACTTGTTCAATGCAAAGAATCAGAGACAATCGAAGTTTCCAACTCTTGAAGTATCAACATGAAATGGACCATGTCTTACATATTTCTCATTATATAATATTTCATATTATAGGATTGTAACACCTTTCTAAGGACTTCCTATAACTGTAGAATAATTACTACAGTAAAATCTATGACAGAAAAAAGATCACCAAAGTTATGCTAAATAGAGAAATCCTGTTACAATATCGATCATACATAGAATTGATCTTGGAATAATTTAGTTTCTAAGCAATTCTATGTTTCTACCTCAGCCCGTTTACATTCTTGTACATATACTTACTGATTAATTTGGCAAATACGGTGAAGTTTATGCTTCGTTGATGAGGCCATAATAAACCTGAAACATATCCGTAGTTCGCTCCCATGTTTGCCGAAATAATCAAATTGATCCTCTTTTAAGCTCATGGCCTAAATATTTCTAGTTACCTTTTTATGATATGTTAACACTAATTTAACTACTGTTGTACATGCAACATACGTACGTAACTGGGTAATTTATTCTCTAAGCATGGCTAGTAATAAGTTAAACACTGAGAAATTACAAAAATACCATTTAAAATAACTGACTGTTTACTGCTATGTTTCTGAAGAAAAACAATGCGTCAGAGTATTGTCAGAAGGAATTAAAAATACATGCATAGAGCCTCTACACAATCATTTTATCTGCTAAGGACACAAATAGTCACAGACACACACACACAAGACCCCCCCCCCCTACTTATTCACACACACACACACACACACACACACACACACATTCTAACGACCCGTGGAAAAAAAAGCAGAAATGAAAGGAGGTAAAATATACAAGAGAAATTGTCAAATTGCTAAGAGATATGTAAAGATTACAAGTATCAATGTTTTAAAAATAAGCTGCTCGCAGATTGTTGTACATAGAAAAGACATTCATAAATAATATTGCTGGCTTTATTATTATTATTATTATTATTATTATTAGGTCAACTTTGCCTTTCATCCTTCCGGGATCGATAAAATAAAGTACCAGTTAAGTACTGGAGACCACGTTGGCCTTGCCGAAATTAGAAATCATTTTAAGGGCGGTGGATTGGCATTATCGGTAGAGTGTCGGGCAACATGCTTTGCGGCAAAGAGTTACGACCCTTTACGTTCTGAGTTCAAATCCCGCCGAGGTTAGCTTTGCCTTTCATTCTTACGGTTTCGATGAAAATAAAGTACCAGTAACGCACTGGGGTCGATTTAATCGGCTCCCCACCCCCAGCCCCAACTCCAACCCCTAAAAAAAAGAAAAATTGTTGATCTTTTGCCTAAATCAGAAACCATTATTATAACGGTGGATTGGCAGTATCGGTAGAGGGTCGGACGCCATGCTTTCCAGCGTAGTTACGTCCCTTTACCATCTGAGTTCAAATCCCGCCGAGGTTGACTTTGCCTTTCATCCTTACGGGGTCGATAAAATAAAGTACCAGTAATGCACTGGTAATTGCTGGCCTTGTGCCTAAAGTAGAAACAATTATTATAATTATTTTGCGAGTGTTTAACGTTGTATTAAGCTGCCAGTTAGTGAAATCCGTGACCGGTTTCTATTCCTGGGTGACCGATGCCACTTTACTACATTCACACTGCTAATTAATGCCATTGGCTGAAAATAAGAACATCACCACCATCACCCCTATTAAATCTGGGCCTGCGCCTATTCAAACATAGGCTTTACTTCAATTTTTTTGTATTTACTGTTGTTCTTTGTTCTTTTATTGTTTTCCTTTTATTTTCTTTCTTTAAATTCATATTTTCGACAGCGGGGGGAGGGGGCATCACAAATACGTTACTGTAAAATCTACCACATACAAAATCTGTAAAATCTACCACATACAAAACAGTTTCCAATAAAAAAAAATTTTCTTTTTCTAAGACATGACATGATCTTGGAGAGAAATTATAATTTCATGCTATGAAATACAAAATTACAGGATAACATTTAACAGTGGTTTTATTTACAGTTTATATTCATCGATAGTAAAAATGATATGAGACATCGATTTCACTATTAAGAAAATAATACACACAAATAATATAAACAAAAAAATATGATGGTTATAGATCCCGAGGCATTAAATGGTATAACCCACAATATAATATGGTAGTGGCCACACCAATACAACAATAACTAAAATCTTTCTTATTTTCATTAGGAAGCATTTTCCATTAGCGCATAAATATCACAAAACTGTTAATAGAAACGCAGTTAAAATAACCTATTCCACAACCCCAACCTCACATATAATATCACTGCATCTAACTTAACGAAATTACCTAGCCGTAGTAATATAAACAACCCAGAAGTTGTAATTGTAGGAATAGGGACTACTGCCCTCGAGCCAGGAAATGCCTGTCTAGTGATATAGTTTACAAATGTAATGATGATACACCCACTACTAGTAATGCTTACATAGAGTCAATTGCCAATAGATTTAAGCAACATCTATACATGTACTCTCATTCCTTTCGTAACCCTTTAAGAAGGAATATCCCTTCACTTTCAGTCTCTATGTGGAGTTTAAAAGACAATCACATCCCGTATAGGTTACACTGGGAGATCTTAGCTAAAGCTAGATCCTGTAATAGAAATAAAAGACCATATGATATTTGTGCCGCATAAATTGTATAAAACTTTCTTGTATTACAGCCCAACATTATATCCTAACGGATAGTACGGACACTGTGCTGATAATATACGTCATGATGTGGTAGCTAAGAACATTCTAACTTTATATATATATATGTGTGTGCGTATGTTTATATATATGTGTGTGTGTGTGTGTGTATATATATAAATAAAAATAGAGAAATTAATGTAATCCAAAAGGCAACAATAATTCAGACATATAAGTGACTATAACATCAAGAAGAAACATTTTTAACGTAAGATTTGGGATAAGTAATACAATCTTATAATAAAAAAAAATACTTAACCGTCAATTTGGGGAAAACTACAAATGCACTATATATAGTCTTAAAAGACTATTTCACGAAACTTTTCAGTGGAGTTAGTCACGGTTGGGGTCGATCTTCAGTAGTGCTCAACACGTTAACTAAATGCCACTGCTAAAATGCCGGAGGGGAATTAAAAGCAAGCAAGCGAACAGCGTGTAGAGTTGAAATAACAAAACACACGTGGACACACGCTAGTGATGCCGGGATGAGACGAAAATCTGTTTACAAGAAACACCAGTCAAAACATTTCCGAAAAAACTCAACAAAAATATGGAGTTCAGCATAAGCAATATTATCGCAGTTTTTTTTTTTTTTTTTTTTTTAACTGGGATTAGTCACAAATATTAAGTAGCACTCAAGGAAAGCTCCAAGTATAAATATATAAATGAAAATAGAGAAATTAATAATTTCTACTTTTGGCACAAGGCCAGCAATTTACCAGTGCATTACTGGTACTTTATTTTATCGACCCCGTAAGGATGAAAGGCAAAGTAAACCTCGGCGGGATTTGAACTCAGAATGGCAAGGGCCGTAACTCTATGCGTCAAAGCATGGCGTCCGACTCTCTACCGATACTGCCAATCCACCGCCTGAAAATAGAGAAATTAATGTAAGCAAAAAGCCAATAATAATTCAGACATATAAGTGACTATAACATCAAGATGAAAAATGTATATATATATATATATGTATATATATTTGTATATGTGTGCATATTTTTGTAAGTAGGTATGTGGATATGTATGTGTATGTGCATGCGCATATGGAATATTTATGCGTGTGTATATATGTATATGCACGCGTGTATGTATATTATATGCGTATAGGCGCGAATATATGTATGTGTATGTATACATTTGTGCGAGCAATGCAAACGCACGTGCGCTTACATATGTATATGCACACATCTACATGTGTGTATGTATACACATGTACATGTGTGTATACACTATATCCTAGTTTACACATGCTTCCATGTCGACCAACACATACTTATGTACGAGTCTAATTCCAATAACATTACTATTAATGTTCTCATCAACATTATTTCCAGCATAATTACGTTCCTTTACGATCCGAGTTCAAATCCCGCCGAGGTTGACTTTGCCTTTCATCCTTACGGGATCGATAAAATAAAGTACCAGTAATGCACTGAGTAATTGCTGGCTTTGTGCCTAAAGTAGAAACAATTATTATTTAGAGGGTCGGACACCATGCTTTGACGCATAGAGTTACGTCCCTTGCCATTCTGAGTTCAAATCCCGCCGAGGTTAACTTTGCCTTTCATCCTTACGGGATCGATAAAATAAAGTACCAGTAATGCACTGGGTAATTGCTGGCCTTGTGCCAAAAGTAGAAACAATTATTATTACTTTCACTATATTATTAATACCTTCAGTTTTTTTCGTTCAATCATTTTACTTTTATTCACATCATTTTCCATATATGATAGCTGGAAATCATTCGGCTATTTTAAAATGAATATTAGTCTCCTGATTTTTTTCATAGTAAAAATATGTTGTTTTTTCATAGCAAGGAGTTGTTCTTCTTGCTCCACATAATGACGTTATTATCCTTGCATACATTCGCCCATCTCTAATGAATTTCTTCACGTACCGCTGTTCTGTCTTCCTGTTTTCTTTTAGTTGTAACATTTTTGAAATATTTACTTCTGCGTCTACAGATTGATTTTTCTTGGTTTCATAAGACCCCGTTTAGGGTGAGAGCAGAAATTCTTTGCTTAAACTTTAATCTGTACTAATAATAAATATTTACTCTACGGGTTTATATGTATTTATATATCGAGTCCTCTTCGGATTTTGGTCTTTGTATTTATGATGACTATTTGGCTCCTTCGTCAGAGCACTGTTCAGTCTTTAAACCACTATGCAGAAAAATACCTTAATATTTCTACGAAAAATATTCCTGTACCAAGTAGGAAGACATACTTAAAAATACTCATAAAAAAACAGATTCATTCCTTTAAAGGATGCGTTGGCGTGTTTTCTAGTTTGACCACCAGGATAAAGCTGATAGAAACCAGGACAAGTTTGGATTAAAGACATAAAAGCAATCCAAGCAATCCAGCTTTATTACCTTTCGAAAATGATGTACTTCAACTCATACAGCGTTTCAAGATTACTGGAAAACCGATCGGAGTGTTATTAACATCAACAACGCTGGTTTAAAAATCACTTCGGAACTTAATATCCAGGACCGGCCAGAACCTCTGAACCCTATT
>OZ024741.1:389452689-389465189 GCA_964016885.1 Eledone cirrhosa
GGTCTCAGTAAAACAGAGATCACAACAGTTTCTTCGTCCATTGAACGCTGGGGATCTAGCCAAGATATCCCATGTTAGTGGGTGTTCAATGTTGGTTAATTTAAGGTTTTTAATGAGCCTAGCTAGAGATGTTGAGTATCTATTGCTAGGGTCTCGGAAGGAAAATGAGTGCGCGTTATAGCGTACCTTAAAAGGGTTAGAGGTAGAGCCAATATAGGAGCTAGTATGTGATGCTGTTCTAACTGTGCACCTATATACTATATTGGGTGTAAGGCATTGTCCGTTAAGTGGGCAAGCATTAGGGTAACGGAAGTTGTAATTACTGTTGCGATTAGTAAGGGTAGGGTTGTTTAAACTATGCGGATGGTGTGTACTAATAGGATTAGAGGGGAGAGGTGTGCTACTAGAATAAGTATTGGTATAGTTGCGTGATGTATTTAGGGGGGGGTACCGCAGTGTGGGAGTTATATTTTTTTAGTTGTTGATGGTTACTGAATGCGATGTGGCTAGCTAGACTCGGTGTTGTGGAGAATGAGATTTTAATATTGTTTTTATTAAAGAGTTTGTAATATCTATGGTTGGGGGGGGGGATGCTTAGATATTATATAAAAGAACCGTTGAGGGATATTAGTGGCTAAATTAGATGACAATGGGGGGTTAAGCCAGGTGATTTTTCTAGGCCTATTACTTCTAGGGGTTCTAGCAGAGTTGGCGAGGGCCTTCATAGGGTTATTATTACCGGGGCATTTGCTATTTGTCATCCCATTGTTCATTCCTATTCTAGGGTTGATTCTGAGTCTGCTACTAGGAGTGGGAAGTAGGCCTCTGCCTCTATTACAGTTTCCTATATAGGTGTTGTTAAGGCTAAAGTTCCGGCGTATCTGGCTATATGTTATTGTGTTTCTAGTTCTAGTGTTAAATTTATTATGGTTGTGGTGAAGTTCTGTGTTATGGCATTTAGGTATGTAGTAGATAGACTGTTCATAACCAGATTCAGACAGGGCCTTATTATAATATGCCGCGTGGTTCATAAATATCTCCTCATTTGCGGATAGCATGGAGATCATATAAGAGATAGATTTAATGACTGCTCTGATGACTGCCGGTGGGTGGTTACTGTGCGGGCTAATATATGTAAGTATTTCACCTGGTTTATGATAAGGGTAATATAAATTGTTATTAAGATCTAGGGTAACGTCCAGGAAATTTACTACCTTATGCTTCGGTTCGATGGTGATAGAGAGACCATTATTTTTAAAAAATCTATGTAATTGTTTTTTGAGCAAGTCAATGTATCGATTAGTGCAATTGTGGACTGCAAATAGGGCGACGTCCCTATATATTCCACCTTGCAAGGGTTGGATCTCAGCTCTGATGTTATGTAATAGGTAGATTCCAACTAAATCGGTGATTTGCGCAGAGTCGCTTGAGCCCATTGTGATGTTGAAGTTGTCTGTTCTGTCCTTTCTAGTCCAGAATGAGCCGTTGAACTCAATGATAGTCTGCCTAGCCATAAGTATGATGTCAATCTCCTTATTAGTTATGTCAGAGTTGGTGCTAGCTAGGGTTAATGCTTTGTTAAGTAGTGCCGGGGTTATTGAAGCGTAGTAACTGTCAATGTCAAATTGGAGAAACCTCATCGAGTCCTTGGACCTTAGATCTGAGAACCATCTAATGACTTGGCCGATGTTAGACCGGAAGAGGAGGCGCTCCATTTTTCTTGGGCCGGGGCAAGGGACAACGGTTAGGCGGTAGCAGATGACGGATACGATGAACGTATTTGCAACCTCTGCGCAACCTTTCAGGGACAGCTTCCCATCGGCCCATTTCTGGGTGTGAGAGGCCACCCAGTTCGTCACCTCGTTCCAGTTTTTCTCCATCTGGAGGTCCGGACCGAACCAGACCCCGAGCAATTTAACCGGTCCTTCCGTCCAGCGCCCCACGACGCTGTCGGGCGGTATGGACTTGCCTCTCCAGGTGCCGAACTACAAAGTTGCTCCTGTCACTGTTTTATATTCCTTGAGAGCGGTGCCGAGGATCTGGACGTCGTCGGCGTAAGCCGATACGGATCTCCCACATCCCAGTTCACGTGGGATGTCTCTCATCGCTTCCAATTTGTGCAGTAACGGCTATAGGGCCAATACGTACAAGAGTGACGAGAGGGGGCAACCCTGACGGACCGAGCGCATGATGCTGAACGGCTGTGACAGATGACCGTTCAACCTCACAACTGAGCAGATGTCGCTGTGCATGGCAGCGATCCAACTCCTGAAAATGGGCCCGAAAACAGCCGCCTCGAGGACTGCCGCCAGGTACCGATGGTCGACCCTATCAAATGCCTTAGATTGATCTAAGTTGATCAGGGCCCCACCCGTGCCAGGTTCTTTAACCAACCTCTCTGTCATGCATGACATGAGATTACCGACGACAAGCGCCAATCTCGTTGCTAATACCTTGGCCAAAATCTTAAACTCTGCGTTTAGCAGAGTTATGGGCCTGAAGTTGTCTATAACGTCCCCTTTGTTCGGGTCTTTTCTCAACAGCGCTACCGCTCCCCGGCTCATAAAACTGTGAATGCTGCCGTTCTGCTGCCAGTTGCAGTAGACGTCTGCCAAGAGGTCGCCGAACAAGTCTGGCATGTACGCATAAAGCTCGTAGAGTAGACCATCCAAACCAGGCGATTTACCCCTCGGGCAGTCAGACATCGCTTCCCGTATTTCAGCAGCTGTTATCGGCTTTTCGCAATATTGCACTGCGATCGTCGAGAGCTGCGGCAGTCCCTCGAGGTATGCACTGAAGTTCATACTCCAATCTGGCCCGCCGCCGCTCCCAAACAGTTGAGTAAAGTGCTGTTGAAAAGCCTCACACATCTGCTCGGGTTCGAGTAACATGTGCCCGTTTTGGTCAGGCAAGGATTAAATTGTGGCTTTGTTGCCACGTCGCGCCTCCACCACCCGGGCCCATTGGACAGCTTTTGTCCCCTTGTGTCTCAGAGCACGCGCTCTAGCTCTGCCGAGGCAGCCTTCGTGCTTTGCATTGAATAGTTGGTCGAGTGCCAGTCTTGCCGCAAGCACGTCGGATGCGATTCCTGTCCTAAACGCCTCTTCTAGCTTTCTAACTAGCTCTCCTTCTACTCTATTTTCCTCTATCACTACTCCTTTACTAAACCTAATCGATTCTATCTAATAGCCCTTTTCAGGGTAAACCACCACCTGTTGTTGACGATCGCACCCGTCAACGCACGCTTAACTAATTCGCTAATCCGGTCTCTGTAAGGTTTGCGCGCCGAGAAAGACGCGTTCAGCTTCCAGTAACCGGGTCCTTGCCTATGAAGTCTATCTAAGTCGACTTCATAGATCACAAATGTGTAGTCCGAGGAGCCGACTGCTTTAAATTGTGGACAACCTATGCTAGCCTTATCTGTTTCCCTACAGTATACCCTATCTAGATACGATCTGGATGACCCGATGTGGTTTGCCCATGTCCACATTGGCACATTCGGATAATCCAGTCTATACCTGTCAGACAGTTGAAAACGTCTGAGCAGGTTGTTGAGGCTTTTACATCCTCCTCCCCTATTTACTAGCCCCACATAATCCCAGCGTGCATCTAAGATACCGTTCCAGTCATCCACTAACACTAAAGAGCGGGACGTTCCAAGAAAGGTCTCTAGACGTCTGAAGAAATCTGGCCGCCCTGCCCCTGTTTGGGCGTAGATGGCTACTAGCCTGAAAGCATTGCCTTCGCTGCCTGTCACGTCCAGTACCACCGACTTACCTTCTGGGTCCAGGAAGATGGCCCGTATGGCGAGATCCAGGCCTCTCCGAAAAAGCACAGCAACTCCGCCCCCCGCTCCCGGACGGCTGGGAGATGCGTATACATCGTAGCCGCCGAAGATCGGTGCGAAGTCTCTTTCTTCGGAAATTCTGGTCTCGCTGATGGCCACCACATCTATGTTTAGTGACCTGAGATCATTAAACAGGTGGCCCTGCTTCCAAGATGACCCCATGCTACGTACATTTATACTGCATATTCTAAGTACGGCCATGTTGGATGAGAAACGGGATAAGTGAGAGAGGATCACTTACCTTGATCGTGTGGGGGAGGGACAGTAGAACCGTCCCTTTGGCTGGTCATTGGTGTCTCCAAGATGATGTCGGTGTATATCCTCTTGGTAACCGATCCTCTGAAGTCTCCAACTGCGTTGGGGAATTTTTCTTTTAAATGTTTATAATTGTTTCTACTATTGGCACAAGGCCAGCAAATTAGCCAGTACATTACTGGTACTTTAATTTATCGACCCCATAAGGATGAAAGGCAAAGTTAACCTCGGCGGGATTTGAACTCAGAATGGCATTTTAAATGTTTATAATGTTCTATTTTAATTTCAATAATGTTTATATTTTTCGGGAAAGTTCTTGGTGTTGGTGGGGTGTAGTAATTGTTGTCAGTAATGTCTGTACTGCTTTATATGTTCTAAGAGTTCTTTATTTGCCATGTTTATGTCTTTGTAATGTTTTTTTTTTTGGGGGGGGGGCTGTTTTCTTGTTGCTGCTGTTGGGTTTGTTTGTCTTGTGTTTGCGTTGTTGATGTTTGTGGTGATGCTGGTGGTGTGGTGGTTGTTGGTGGTGATGGTGGTGGCGTTGCTGCGAGTCCTCCCTCGAGGTCTGTGATGTCTGGGATGGCCTCGATGCACTCCTGGTCAGTCTGTATTAGCATTTGCATGCCTATACCTGATCAGTTCTCTCTTCCCATTCTCTCTATTTGCAGTATGGTGGTCCTGTCCTCGATTCCAGCAAGTACAGACGCGGCCAGCCAAGGTATGGGCACGTCGGACGGGACTAGGGTCACTTTGACCCTCACAATTTTCTGCCCGCAGTAGGAGGGCACCAAGACTATCTCCTCACTCTTTATGGTTTCCAAAGAGTGAGACTTCGCCTCTTGGGGTGTGGCGAAAAGTATGTCTACTGTGGCATACTTTTTGCCTCGGGTGATGTGGGTTTTGCGCGCCCTGACGCACCCCAAGGCCTTTTGGATTTGAGCCTCCGTGGCTCTCTCCACCCGATGTGACACTTTGCTTACGAAGTCACCGTGCGTAGCTGCTGGTCCTTGAAGAAATCGGGTGGAGGTTTCAGGAAAACTCTATTGTCATTTCTTGTCACCATGGCTCTTGCGACTGCCATCTCCTCCTCCTCCGTGACTAGCACTGTTTCTATATTTCGGGCCACATCAGCAGCACCATTATTGCTGCCGCTACTGCTGCTACTGGTCTTGTTGTTGGTGCTGTTGCTGTTACTACTGCTACAAACGGTGTTGTTGGTGTTGTTGCTGTTATAACTGTTGTAGTTGGTTGTGTTTTCGGTGCAATTTGTATTGTTGCTGTTGGTGTTATCGTTGTTTATTTTCTTGTTAGTGGTGTTAATATCGTTGTTGCATTTGTTGTCATTTTTTTCTGTTGTCTGTATTTTCGTTGTCGCTGTTACAACAATAGTTGGTGTGGTAATTTTTTTTAATTAGTGTTCTCAGTGTTGTCTTGGTTCACGTTGTTTGTGGTGGTGTTTGTTGTGTCAATTTCTCCTCTCAACTTTTACGCCGTTGTCACACGACAGCAGACATATTGCTGGGCGTGGCTCGGCCATGTTTTTTTTGTTTTTGTTTTATTTTTTAAAAGTAAAATGTTCAAATATTTGGGCCAAAAGGCCCAAATATTATACTTTCCCTTTCACAGGGCAAAGTCCAAGGGCTTATATCCCTTACACAAGAAAAATTTAACAACAAATAATTTTAACAGGTAAATAAAGCGACTTACTGGTAGCGAGCAAAAAGATGTCTGAACAGACCAATAATATTAATAATAATAATGCTTTCTTTATTAACCACAAGGGTTTACACAAAGTAGACATTAAGGACAGTACAGGACAATGGAGGACGGTACAAATGGGCATTTCTGCGTGTAAAAAAAAAAAAACAGAGGATGTAATAAAAGAACAATGAAAAATTCCCCAATAGGGGGGAGACTTCCGAGGGCCATCCTGGAGAAAGCCCATTAGAAAAGCCACGGTGACCCTGACCACCAGGGCAATTGTCCTCTCCCAGTTTTCCACCTTCAATTTACAGGCATATACTCAGAGTAGGTCCATTCACTCGGGCCATTCTTGCCTCTCTCACCCATCTTTCAACAAAATGCTGGGAAGAGAGCACTTCCCTCTCTACCCAGATTTTCCTTTTCAAATGAAATTTGAAAAAGTTAATCAGGGCATCACCTAAGAGGTAAGTGCTCGTCTTCAGCCCTTTCAGACGCGTCCACCATACTATCTCTTTCTCCATGGCCACCAGACAGATAAAAACTTCCTGCCCTTCCCGGCTAAAGGAAGAGTGCAGGGCAATCCTCACGATGGACTCAGCTGATAGTCGGATCCGTTCTACACGCGACAGCAGGTGTTCGACATAAACCCACAAGTCACCAATGCTCGGACACTGGACGAGTGCGTGAAGGACGGTTTCGTCGCCCTGCACGCATCTCGGACATGCCCGACTGACGGTACCTCCATGCCTGTAGAGTTTATCCCGAACTGGCAAAGCTCCTTGGTAGCACTGTCAGGCCAGGGATTTCTGGAAGTTGTCCATAGGCCCCGGCTCGAAAGTTCTTCCAAAGAGATTGGCTAGTTGATTTTCGTCGACGCCTAGAGTTTCCCCAAGTACGTCGTCGCTCTTCCCCTCCACTAATCCTCTATAAAACGCCAAGGTGGAGTTTCCACCGATCACATTGCCCGATTGGTCGAGGACTGTGAGCGCCTGAAGACATTCCACTCTCCAAGCGCTCCCTCTCGGTCTTCGCTTGACCCAGGACTGCAGCTCTGTCAAGGAGATGAGCTGGGGAAAGACGCATCTAGCAAACCGCGACCACACCTGATTACCGTCGAGGAAGAGGTGGAGAATAATGATTTCTTTATTGGCCACAAGGGCTGACATCAAGAAAAACATTACAGACGGCACAGGATGCTACAGGACGGTACGATGTGGGTTTTGTGCATGTAAAGATTTTTATTATTTATATAAGAAAAGAAAAAAAAGACATAGAAACATATATATATATAAACAATAAAAATGAAAATTGAAACAATGAAAAATTCCCTAATAGGGGGGAAACCTCCGAGGGTTACTCGTGGCGAAAACCACACAAAAGACCACGGCCACCCTGACCACCAGGGCAAGCGCCCTCTCTCAATTTTTCCATTTCTCAAACTACTATATTCAGAGCGGTCCCGTTCACTCGGACCATTCTCGCTACATTCACCCACCTTTCAACAAACTTGCTAGAAGGCAGCACTTGCCTCTCCACCTGATTTTTCTCTTCAAGTGAAACTTGAAAAAGTTAATTAGGGATTCGCCGAAGAGGAAAGTGTCTGTCTTTAACCCTTTCAACCTTGTCCACCACACAATCTCTTTCGCCATGGCCACCAGGCACGTGAAAACTGCCAGCCCTTCCTCCTCGAAGGAAGACGGCGAGACCATCTGCACAATGGACTCAGTCGGTAAATGGATCAGTCCTACACGCGACAGCAACTGTTCGACATAGCTCCACAAGTCAGCAATGCTCAGGCACTGAACGAGTGCGTGCACAACGGTTTCGTCGCTCTGTGCGCATCTCGGACAGGCTCAGCTGACGGCACTTCCATAATGCTTTCTTTATTAACCACAAGGGTTTACACAAAGTAAAACATTAAGGACAATACAAGACGATACTAATGGGCATTTCTGCATGTAAAAAAAAACAAAAAAAAACAGAGGATGTAACAAAAAAAAAGACCTCATGCGATACATTGTGGAGAGGGTAGCTAGGGAACCTGGCACGGGTGGGCCCTTGATCAATTTAGATCAGTCAAAAGCTTTCGATAGGGTCGACCATCGTTATCTGGCGGCAGTCCTGAGGGCGGCTGGCTTTGGGCCCGTCTTCAGAGGCTGGATCGCTGCCATGCACAGCGACATCTGCTCTGTGGTGAGAGTGAACGGTCACCTTTCCGAACCGTTCAACATCATGCGCTTGGTCCGCCAACGATGTCCCCTCTCGTCCCTGTTGTATGTATTGACTCTCGAGCCATTACTGCACAAACTGGAGAAGTTGAGGGGGGCTCCCACACGAACTGGGATGCGGAAGATCTGTGTCAGCATATGCAGACGATGTCACCGTAATTGTGTCGAATGCCAAACACATCGAGGCGATCGGCACTACACTAAGAGAATACGAGGTAGTGACAGGAGCAATGATCAACCAAGAAAAGTCGGTGGGCCTGCACCTCGGCACCTGGAAAGGCAGGTCCATGCCGTCCAACAGCGTCGTCGGGTGCTGGACGGATGGACCGATTAAATTGCTAGGGGTCTGGTTCAGTCCAGACCTCCAGACAGACAAAAACTGGGATGAGGCGACGAGCAGGGTGGCTTCTCTCACCCAGAAATGGGCAGAGAGGAAGCTATCCCTGAAAGGTCGAGCGGAGGTGGCAAATGCGTACATCGCGTCCATCATCTACTACCGCCTGACCGTCGTGCCTTGTCCTAAGCCTCGCCTGACTGTGCTGGAGCGTTTGCTCTTTCGATGATAATAATAATAATAATAATAATAATAAAACAAAAAGAAATAACTTCTAATTGATGTATCTATCCCTACAGACGAAATGTATATCCATCAAGGTAATGGGGAAATTATCCAGATATAAGCATCTGGAGATAGAAATAACTCACATGTGGATGATGAAAACAAAAACAATCCCTATAATAATAAGTGCTCTGGATCTATACAACATACTGGATAAATCAGCTTGATTAATTTTAGTTGAGCTGACTTATGGACCAAACGGGAGCTATTCCTAGCATTCCTATTGGCCTGCCCCTATCCTTCTTTTTAAGCGTCAGTATACATGTGCTTTTATAGTTTTTTTATTTGGTTTCATTGTTGATGACAGAGCTATGCGTATATAGTAAGATGTTGTCTACTGACGATGAGCCTAACATCTTAATGATGCCTTTTATCTAAGACTAAGAATGGTAATAAGCATTATTTCTTGTCAGGGCGGTGGATTGGCAGTATCGGTAGAGGGTCAGACGCCATGCTTTCCGGCATAGAGTTACGTCCCTTTACAGTCTGAGTTCAAATCCCACCGAGGTTAACTTTGCCTTTCAACCTTACGGGGTCGATAAAATAAAGTACCAGTAATGCACTGGGATAATTGCTGGCCTTGTGCCAAAAGTAGAAACAATTATTTCTTGTCAGCTCAAAACAGCTGTGCATGCTTTAGGAATCAGTATTTACCATCTTCATATAATTTCATTGCTTAAATCTTAAATCACTGAAGCTCACAGAGATGACAAAAGGACTGAAACAAGTGGGGGGATGGTGTACTGGAAAATACTCGGACAATCCATGCTAGCATGGAAATCGGATATAAAACAATAATAATGATTTCAAAGTGTGTAAGTTGTAGGAGTGTCATAGATATATTTAAAAACTACTTAATTGCCATAGTTATTTTATTCTCTAGCTTCCACGTCAGGCAGTCTGGGGAAAACTAGCTACAAATATATTCAGCAGTTGTAAAAGCAAGATGAATTTCCTTAAAACACTCTCCATACTTTTATTCCTTTATTTATTTCCTCCAAATCAGACATTTCTAAAACACAGTTTTGATAAGTGTAATATTTCAGTTAATGACTTTCAACTCTCAAAATTTTGTGCTAAACATATCCTGGATAATTTGAAATGCATCGCTAGGGAAAATTACATCTCAACGAATAAATTTGATATGAATATGAGAATAATGTTCAATTTTCATGCTTTGGCAAAAAAATTTCCACCATACTGTTCCACAACTCCCCGTGCTCAATGTAAAGTTGCTGAAAATGTACAAGGAAAAAGAGAAAACTGTCCACACCAACTATTGTGGTATAACTTTCAGAGATTTCAAAAATGCAGCACCCACATTGCAATAATTAAATCTAGTCTGTTCAGAGATATTCTTAGCTTTTATTGTCAAGAAACTGATGCCAATCGTGGTTTGATCCCATTATTTGGTCCACAGCAGAAATGCTATCCATTGAAAGTAATGCTTAAAAGCAGCAGTTCCAATATTTTAAAACATCAGGTTCTTTACTGCAAATATTTCAATTATTCCAGTATAAAGAAATGTACAATTGATAACATCAACTCAGTTTCCAGTGATGAATACATACATGGAAAAGCTCAGTTCCAAGAAAATGCTTTAAAATTTCTAAATAAAATAAAATATTTTTGTGAAAATCTTTTGAAAATTCCCCAAAATGTAATAACATCATGTTCAGGGGAAGATCTTAAAAAATGTAAAATGAAAGCTTTTGCAAAAACCGCTGAAGTTAATTCTACGTACAGGCCGGGAAGCTACCTGGACTGTGTCAGTGAAATATATAGCAAATGTGAACTTCATCTAGGTAGTATAGTAAAGGTAATTCAATCAAATATTCTATCAACAGCATCGAATTTACCTGCAACAAACTGTATCATTTTGTTTATATTATCTGCTATATGCATGTATATTGCCATTTGACACTTCACAGAACATAGAAACAAAAAAATAAATATAACAAAAAGATTCAATATAGAATATATATTTCCTTTGACACATCATCAGTTTATTATTATTATTAGTACTACCACTAACATTGAACATGAAAACACATTGATACCTAAGCTTATAAATTGTATGGATTACAAACTATATACATATGTATATATATATACACACACACACACATATATATACACACACACATATATATATATATATATATATATATTTATATATATATATATATATATATATATATATAGTAAGCTATTTTGAATTTGCAATACATGAAAAATATTTTTAGATAAACGATACTAACTTTATATACACAAAGCATTATTCATAATTGTGTTTATCATCATCATTGTTTTACATCCATTTTCTACACTAGCATGGGTATATATATATATACTGTGTGCAGTTCATTAATAATAATGGTAACATTAAATAATATATGCTGTTATTCCTCACTATTCAAGTATTTAGGGAGGGCTATTTAGTGGCAGTCATTTATCCTTTTTTCTAATCTTCTAATTCTAAATGCATTTTTTTTAATTATTGGGCTATGTGTGTTTGTATATATATATTTTTTTTAATTTGCAATAGCAAGCACTAAGACAGCATTTAAGCATAACAGAAGTGTATATGAAAATGTATATAATATGCTCATATACAATATGCAGCCGAAGAAAAATATTTTTTTCTGTATTTTCCTCAGTGAATATATCAGAGTTGCCAGTATGCTCTGAGAATGTTTCAACATTTACTAATCTCTCATCGTTGCATTTTGTTACAAAAAAAATATTTTTTTCTTCGGCAGCAAGGCTCCCCATGTGTTTATTGTCTATGAGCATATTATATATATTTATATTTTCATATACTCCTCTATTATATATATATATATAATATATGTAACTCCATGCCATACTCTTCCTGGTTAGAAAATTTTTTTTGGAGGAGGAGATATATGAGCCAAGATACTTGTAATCTTCCACCTGCTTAAGCGTGGTACCATTAAGGGTTCTGATGGGGTAGTTTGGGCTGTTTACGCATCTGTTCACACACTCAGTCTTGGATTCGTTGAGGTACAGTCCAACACAGTTGGACGCTTGCTCTAATGACTTCAAAAGACTCTCAGCATTTTCCAGTGACCGACTGATCAATGCGATGTCGTCAGCAAAGTCGGTGTCGGTCAAGTATTTTGCTGGGTAGTGTGAGCTTCTCCTAGGCTGGTCAGCGTGCATGGTCAGCATGCAATGACATGCACGCCATATGGACATCTCAACTTACCAACAAGCTAAAACTGGAAATATTCCAAGCAACCATTAAGCCCATATTACTTTATGGATCCGAAACTTGGACATTAACATCACAATTTGAGAGGAGATTGGATGGCACATATACCCGCCTCTTAATGAGAGTGCAAAACCTATCCTGGAAACGACATCCCACCTTGTCTAAAATCTACGGCAAACTCCCTCGAGCCTCTGCCCTTCTAAAATCCCGGAGAGCTCAATTTGCTGGCCACTGTCACCGTGCCAGCAATGAAATCATATCCGCTCTCTTGCTCTGGAACCCTGACTCCAGCCTGACTAGGAGTAGGAAGCTGTCATTCCCTGACGTTATCTCTAGGGATACGGGAATCAGCAGACAGGACCTGGGGTCAGCGATGGGGGACAGGGGATTCTGGGGCATGAGAGTGAGATCCATCATCTCGACAGTAGTCGACGAATGATGATGATGATGATATGTAACTCTTTAAAATGTATACAAATATATACACAATACATTTCCTATGTTAGTCAGTTACAATTAGAAGTATAGAAAACAATTTTTTTAGAAAGTAACAACAATGCAAATAGAAATATTTAACCCTTTTGATAACTAAATACATGAAACTGCTCC
>OZ024741.1:389470189-389857689 GCA_964016885.1 Eledone cirrhosa
TAAACAGTTAACAACAAAAATTTTCCGTAACTGGCAATTCAAAACAACTGAAAAAAACAAACTTTTATGGAGCTCATGATAAAACATTAATGAGATAGGCTGGGGGAAAATACGTCTGGCCAACAGTGACCACACCTGTTCATCGTCAAGGAAGCACCAGAGATGTTGCGGCCTCAGCGCATCTTTGCACATCATCAGCCACGGCATGCCCAGCCCTCCACGCAAAGGGTGTTGACAGCAGATGATTCGTCTGACCATGGGAGCATGTCTCTTCCATAAAAAGCAGAAGAGGAGGCGCTCCATTTTTGTCATTGTTGTTATCCACTTTTCGCAGCACTGCGCTGCCGTCGTCGACAGTTGCGGCAGTCCATCGAGGTATGCACTGAAGTGCATACTCTGATCCAGTCCACTGCTGCTCCCAAACAGTTGAGCAAAGTGCTGCTGAAAAGCCTCACACATCTGCTCAGCTTTGAGGAACATGCGCCCGTTTTGGTCAGGAAAATACCGAATTGTGGCTTTGTTGCCATGTCACGCCTCCACCACCCAGGCCCATTGGATGGTTATTGTCCCCTCATGTCTCAGAGCATGCGCTCTAGCTCTGACAGCGCAGTCTTCATGCTTTGCATTGAGGAATTGATCGAGTGCCAATCTTGCCGCAAGCATGTCGGTTGCGATGCCTATCCTAAACGCCTCTTCTAGCTTTCTAACTAGCTCTCCCTCTACTCTATTTTCCTCTATCTTTACTCCTTTGCTAAACTTTATTGATTCAACTCTAATTGCCCGTTTCAGGGTGAACCACCACGTGTTCAGGTTCCAGTAACCAGGTCCTTGCCTATGAAGTCTATCTAAGTCGACTTCATAGATCACAAATTTGTGGTCCGAGTAGCCGACTACTTTAAATTGTGAACAACCTATGCTAGCCTTATCTGTTTCCCTACAGTATACCCTATCTAGATACGATCTGGATGACCCGATGTGGTTTGCCCATGTCCACATTGGCACATTCGGATAATCCAGTCAATACCTGTCAGACAGTTGAAAACGTATGAGCAGGTTGTTGAGGCTTTTACACCATCCTCCCTTATTTACTAGCCCCACATAATCCCAGCGTGCATCTAAGATACCGTTCCAGTCACCCACTAACACCAAACGGCGGGACGTTCCAAGAAATCTGGCCATCCTGCCCCTGTTGGGGTATAGACGGCTACTAGCCTGAAAGCTTGCCTTCGCTGCCGGTCACGTCCAGTACCACCGACTTACCTTCTGGGTCCAGGAAGATGGCCCGTATGGCGAGATCCAAGCCTCTCCGAAAAAGCACAGCAACTCCGCCCCCGCTGCCGGATGGCTGGGAGATGCGTATACATCGTAGCCGTTGTCCGTGGTCTTCATATGGGTGCCACAGACGTTGCTCTCCTACTCACTGTGGAAGGGTCTGACTCCTCTGTTGCCTGCCCTGTTCCTTTGAACCTCACAATCTTCTGCCCACAGAAGGAGGGCACCAAAACTATCTCCTCACTCTTTAGGGTTACCAAAAAGTGAGACTTCACCTCTTGAGGGGTGGCAAAAAGTACGTCCACAGTGGCATACTTTTTGCCTCGAGTGATGTGGGTTTTGCATGCCCACACGCACCCAAAAGCCTTCTGAATTTGAGCTTCCGTGGCTCTCTCCACCCGATATGATCTTTTGCTTACTGTGCGGTAAGTCACCGTCCACAGCTTCTTTCCTAGTCAACATGGCCCTTGCGGCTGTCATTTCCTCCTCTGTGACTACCACTCTCTCTATATTCCAGGCCACACCCACAAAAGAAGTGGTCCCTTTTTTAGTGGCACCATTATTGCTGCTACTGGTCTTGTTGTTGGTGCTGGGATTGTTGTTACTGTTATTGATGTTGTTATTGTTATTGTTGTTGTTTTCATTGATACTGTTGCTGCAGCTATTGTTGTTGTTATTATTGTTGTTTTTGTTGATACTGTTGCTGCTGTTACTGTTGTTGTGGCTGTTGTTAATTTTGTTGCTTTCGTTGATACTGTTCTTGCTGTTGTTGCTGTTGTTACTGTCATTGTTATTGTCTTTCTCGACCCTATCGCTGTTATTTTTGTTGTTGCTGTTCAGATCATACAGGGAGGTAACTCTATGCTTCAAAGCATGGCGTCCGACCCTCTACCGATACTGCCAATCCACCGCCTGGAGCCGATAATAATAATTGTTTCTACTTTAGGCACAAGGCCAGCAATTACCCAGTGCATTACTGGTACTTTATTTAATGATTTCTTTATTCTTCGGGTTAACATCAAGTAAAACATTATGCCAGCACAGAATGAAAACATAAGGTGTGTTTATGTGTGTGTGTGTGTGTGTTTATGTTTGTGGGTTTTGTGTGTAAAAAGTTTCAACAATTTCAAAAGAAAAAAAAGAAGAGATAACAATGAAATTATAACAAAGTGGATTCTTCAATAAGGAGGAGACGTTCGAGGGTCACTCGGGGAGAAAACCCCATGAAACCACAGATGTCTTGATTTTTAGGTTAAGTGCTTTGTCCCAGCTGTGGTCCACCAATTTACAGGCTTACACTCAAAGTGGGCCCATTCACTCAGGCCATGGTTGCTTCTCTCACCCACCTTTCAACAGATTGCTCTGAAATAAGCACTTCTCTCTCCACCCAGAATTTCCTCTTTAAGTGGAACCTGAAGAAGTTAATAAGGGCTTTGCTGAAGAGGAAAATGCTCATCTTCAATCCTTTCAAGCGAGTCCACCATACAACCTATTTCACCATGACCACAAGATAAACGTAGCCTTCCCTTCTTTATTAAAGGAAGGTTGTGGGGCAATCTTCACAGTCGAGTTGGCCAATAGTCAGATTTGTCCTCCACGCGACAGCAAGTGTTCAACATAAATCTACAAACTAACAATGCTTGGACACTGAATGATTGCATGCAGGACGGTTTTGTCACCATGTGAACATCTTGGACATGCCCTGCTGATGGCACTACCATGCCTGTAGAGATTATTCTGAACACACACACACATAAATATGTGTGTGTGTGTTTATTTCTTCATGAGCAAATGTCGTCTGTATTCAATCAATTTTATTAACTTAGATAGCCGCTTATTTTATCGATATTTTTAAAGAGAAAATAAACTCTACATTATAGAACGCACACACACAAACGTAGCCGCGCATGCACACAAACACATACACGCACACACATATATATATATATAAACATTCACATATAGATATGACATAAAGCCTATTAAAAATAACATCAAATCTACCCCAAACCACACAGTTTTGTAAAAAGCTGAGAACACCAGTGAAATAATTTTTTTTTTCTGGAATCTTAAGCAGTCCTATTAGTAGCAACGAAATCTCCCTCAAACCATAGATAGATTTGCCAGAAAATGAGAGAAATAGCAAAGAAATATACCGTTAATCACATATTATAGTCTCATTAAAATCTACTTTAAATTTATATATTAATTTCCAGAACTTTAATCTACACACTTTAATAAGTATCTCTATAAAATTTCAATAAAGAATATTACTAATTAAGAATATTATTAACAAAATTAGTAGTCATTATTTTTTGGCAGTATCGGTAGAGAGTCGGACGCCATGCTTTGACGCATAGAGTTACGGCCCTTGCCATTCTGAGTTCAAATCCCGCCGAGGTTAACTTTGCCTTTCATCCTTATGGGGTCGATAAAATAAAGTACCAGTAATGTACTGGGTAATTGCTGGCCTTGTGCCAAATGTAGAAACAATTATTTTAGAAAACTCAGGTAAGTATCACGGTCAAAGGGAGGTAAATATAGAACTTTCGTCCCTGCTTGAGGACAACTACGTGGTCAATAATAATGCTAGAAATGGCAGTCAAACGTTATATCTTATATAAAAACAAAATGCTAGACACAACAGCCAAATCTCCTTCAAATATTACATCTTATTATATTTTAAAATGGTAGAAATAGAACACAAATCTCCCTTTTATTCATTTTAGTGATGAATCAAGAAAGAATATTTCAATATATTTTCAGCAAAATTCTTATTAGTTTCACACTTTATATGGAAGAGTGGAAAGAAAGTTTGACATGGTATGAGCATGACATGGACACTTTAACTAAACGGCAATATATTGATGGTAGTCGCTAACGATTAAATTTTGAGTTATTTAATTAATCAATACCTTTTTAATTATGAACTTTATCATTTATTTCAAGGCTGTCTCTTCTATATCGAAAACAGCTTATTAAATGTAGAGCTTGAAGTACTTGTTATGATCAAATATAAACACACAAAACATACATACGTACACACATCTGTATACTGTATATACATATACACACACATTTATACAAAAAAACACAAACACACAGAGTTTGATTTAGACCATTGAAGGTGTGAGGCACTTCAGATTAGTATATATAGCAAACCCCCAATTTTACACCTCAAAGTTAGCTTGATGCAAGTAATTGGAATCGAAAAGTTATGTGGGTATTAAATTCAAATATTCTAACAATCCTAAAACTAAAAAGCGCATCATTACTACTCCTGCAATTCTTGCATTTAATTCAGTCTCCTGCCTTCCATCACTGCCCTGAAATACTTGAACTTCTCCACCTGCTTCAGTGGAACTCCATTCTGAGCAGGCTTCCTTGAGATAATATGTGTGTGTATATATATATATATATATATTTATTAAAATAACAGATTAAAGTTTAAGCAAAGAATCGCTGCTTTCACCCTTAACGGCATCTTCTGAAACTCTATTTGCTCTACGGTTCTTATATATTTGATATATATTTATCCTTATCGAGCTCTCTTTGGATTTTAGTCTTCAAATTTATTATTATTACTATATATATATATATATATATATATATATATATATATATATATATATATATATATATATATATATATAAAACGTGAAAACCACTTGATCACCTATAGATCAGGGGAACACGCCAGCCAGATAGATTATATCCTTACTAGAAGACGGGACAAAGTGTCTGTTGTAAACACTAAATCCCTCCCCCATGAAGAATGCACCTCCAAACATAGCCTAGTAGTTAGTGACCTCACAGTCAGAAATAGACGTACTCGACGACAGAGGAGGCCTACCTTGAGGAGAAGAATATGGAAGTTGAAGGACCCCATAGCCAGTGACAAATTTAAAAGCTTATTACTTGATGCCTTTGACAATAAGGAAGAGCAATTAGAGAGGTGCGATATAGAGGAACAGTGGCAATTCTTGAAAGTGAACCTGCTGAAAGCAACGGATGAAATCTGTGCTGAAGCAGACCTATTTGCCGGAGAGTAACTTGGTGATGGAACAGTAAGGTAGAAGAGACAATCAAGGCCAAAAAGCAGGCTTGGAAAGTTTGGCAGGATGGGGGAAGTAGAGAGCACTATCAAGTGGCCAGGAGAAAAGCTAGGAGACAAGTGTACCTTGCAAAAAGGGAAGCAGAGGATAGAAAGTTCAAGCATGTTCTACAACGCGAGGACCAAAAACGCGAGGTGTTCAGGATTGCTAGACAATATGTCAAGGAAAACCATGATATTGTTGGGGAGAAGTGTGTCCGTAATGATAACGGTGTACTTGCCCTCACTGATGCTGATAAGAAGATAGCCTGGAAGTGTCACTACGAGAGGCTATTAAATGAGGAGAATAAGTGGGAAAAAGATAGTCTGCCTCAAATCAATCCAATAGAAGGACCAGCGGTGCAAGTTAAAGGTAGTATAATAAGTAAGGCAATCAAAGATATGAAGACAGGCAAAGCAGCTGGGCCTTCGGAGATAGTTGCTGAGATGTTGAAGGCATCTGGAATGGTGGGACATATTATGGTCACCCGCATAGTTAACCAAGTAATACAGAAGGGGGTCATACCAAAAGACTGGCGTAGTAGCATCATCATTAACTGCTACAAGGGTAAAGGAGATGCCCTAGATAGAGGAAACTATAGAGGCATTAAGTTAATTGACCAGGTCATGAAGGTCACAGAAAGAGTAATAGCGCAACTAATCAGAGAGCGAATTGATCTAGATGAAATGCTGTTTGGGTTTGTGTCAGGTAAAAGAACCACAGACGCTCTTTTCCTTGTACAACTACAAGAGAAGTACCTAGCTAAAAGTAAACCCCTCTACTTAGCTTTTGTAGACCGGAAATGCCTTTGACAGAGTCCCCCGCTCCATTATCTGGTGGGCTCTTAGAAAACTAGGTGTAGATGAATGGCTTGTGAGAGCTATACAAGCTATGTATAATGAAACAGTCAGTAAGGTTAGAATTAACAATTAATATTGTGAAGAGTTTAGTGTAAAAGTTGGTGTTCACCAAGGCTCTGTCCTTAGCCTCCTCCCATTTATTATTGCCCTTCAGGCTATAACAGAGGAGTTCAAGACCGGCTGCCCATGGGAACTCCTATACGCAGATGATCTAACTCTCATAGCTGAATCAATGGCTGAACTAGAAAAGAAATTCCAAACATGGAAGCATGGCCTAGAATCAAAAGGCCTTAAAGTTAACTTGTCTAAGACTAAAGTCCTAGTTTGTAGAAAGGAAAATAAGGCACAGGTACCCTCAGGGAAATGGCCTTGCTCAGTGTGTAGGAAAGGAGTAGGCAGAAATACAATTTTATGTTCCAAATGCAAAGTATGGGTACATAAAAGATGTAGTGGGATCACAGGTAAACTATCTAAGAACGTAGACTTTATATGTGGCCGATGCTCAGGTGCAATAGGTAGCAAGTGTCCACAGGATACTAGCCCCTTCTATCACCCAGATGGTTCTATAGAAATAGTAGACACTTTCCGTTACTTGGGTGACGAAATCAGCAATGGTGGAGGGTGTTCTGAAAGTACAGTAGCCAGAGTCAGAACGGGATGGAAAAACTTCAGAGAGCTTATACCGCTGTTGGCCACACAAGGTTTCTCTCTAAAAATGAAAGGCAGATTGTATGATGCTTGTATACGAACAGCAATGCTACATGGCAGTGAGACATGGGCATTGTGTGCAGAGGACCTGCGCAGACTGGAAAGGAACGAAGCATGCATGCTCCGTTGGATGTGTAATAGTAATATACGTGAACGGCAAAGCATACATGAACTAAGTGAGAAATTAGGAATAAGAGGGATCAGATGCTGTTTACTTGAGAGAAGACTATGTTGGTATGGTCACGTGATGCACATGAAAGACGATAGCTGTATAAAAAAGTGCAGGGCGATCAAAATTGATGGTAGTTACGGAGTAGGTAGATCCAGAAAAACCTGGGACGATCTGATAAATTCTGACCTTACACACTTGCACCTCTCTAAGACAATGTCACTGGACCGAAATCTTTGGCGCTATGCAGTAATACAGAAGACCCGCCTTGCCTATGTACAAAGCGAAACCTACAGTCAGTAGGCACCTCTTAACCAAATATACACCCAATCCACTACCCCTACCCTATCCTCCCACCAACACCACCCTCTCTCTGTAAAGTTGGTACCACAACATTCAGTCCAAATAAATGAGATAATGAGATCGAGATTGTGTAGGTGTCACGAGAAAAAAAAACACAGTCCACGCTGTAATGTGGCCGTGTAGGTAGCACGGTAAAAAGTTCCCAGTTCCACACTGTAAATGTGGTTGGTGTTAGGAAGGGCATCCAGCCGTAGAAAACCTGCCAGATAGTCCTATATGAGCGAGACACGGTCACCCAACCAGCCTTACCTCAAGTGGGTCAACTCCTGTCTAATCCATGCTAGCGTGGAAAGTGGACATTAAACGAGGATGATGATGATGATGATGATATATACATATATATATATATACATATATTTCTATACATTCATGCATTCATTACACTATAATGTATATTTATACACATGTATTATACACACAGATACACATGTATTACTTTCCAACCACAGGGTCCTGGGTTCTAACCCTACATTTGTCCCTGTAAAAACTTATTTCTCTAAAGTTACTCATACATTTATTCCTGTATGTTATCTGTCCATATATGCTGAACATTTATGTAATTATATTCTAGAAATATATTTCTATGTGTCAGTAATCAACATAAACTATAGGGTTTCTCTTATGTAAATAACTAATTCATGAAAATATGAATTTTTAAATTTGGAAATGATTCTTCCTGCATCCAGTTATCCTGGTAAATTCTGTGTATCAAACCTGTCAGTATTGATGGTACTGTTGCTCTGGTCACTGGAATAAAACTGTGGGTGTGCAAAATCAGATCAATTGTACAGTCAAGGGGAAGTAAATCTGTAAACATACAAGGACACCTTGGGTGCTCTACCAGGTAAAAATATCTTGAGCAAAATATATAAATTAATAAAACCCGACAATGAAACATCGATGTATTCGCCATAATTACATTCACAACTATAATAAAAGATTAATAAGGAAATTTAACGTAATAAAGGTAAAAGGAAAACCTAAACTTCGTGAAATTCCTTTAAAAGTATTTGTGTTGTCTTAGTTACCTGTGCGTGTGTATATATAAATATACCTGTAAACCTGTGTATATAAACTTGCCCATGTTCAGTTGTTTATTGAAAGGATACGTAGGAACTTGAAGTCACAGTACAATCCACACTGAAAACATCGATTGATGAGGTCATGATTGCTTTCACTGGACATTTGGCTCCAAACAATATCTTCCACTGAAGCCTACAAAGCATGGGATAAAAATGTAGATGTAGGCTGATCCACACAACGGCTATGTAAACGACTTCCAAGTTTATAACAGGGAAAGTCCCAAATCAAACAAGGACTTGGAGAAAGAGTTGTGAAGGACCTCACGAAAGATATATGGGGGGAAAAAATTCACCACGTGTATTGGGATAATTTTTCCCCTCTGTCAGACTCTTTCAGGAAATTTTTATAGAATGGGAACTATGCTTCCTGTGTGATATTCTAGCCTTGACAAAAATTCCAGGGCCTTGTCTGGAATGTAGAGTGGAGGGAAGATAGTGTTAAATATTCTTAATTCAGTTAGAAATTACATCTCTGAATATAATTTGAAATGATACTTTATCAATGTTTGTTAATTAAATTGCTAAATTTTAATGCATAAATATTAATTAATTAAATTTTAGCATCAATAACCAGTTTCTCATAAAAGTGTCTTAACACTTAATTTCCTGTACCACATGAAATGGCATCCATGAGGGCATTCTTAAAAATGTATAAAACAGAACTATGATTGTATCATTAAAGATTAAAATCTTTCTCTAATATTACAACTTTTCACAATCAGTCCATTAGATTTGAATAAACTAATTTTTAGACATTTCCTGCAAAATCATTAAAGGATGTTAAAAGTTAATAGAAAATTAATTTTTTATTATTGCAATAATATTTATTGATAAACTTTCTCAGTCTTTTATTTATAATAAAAAAAAGATGAATGAATTTCCATTAGTTTCAGTGATGAATGTTCGAGTTGTGCAGTCATCACAACAGCTACTCATTAAATTATAATGCAAATGGCTGAGTATTCCACAAACGCTTGTATGTACCTTTAACATAATTCTCAAGTAGAATCAGTATGACAGTGTTCCATCTAACAGACTTCCACATAATTTCAATTTCCTCATTTTCTCTCACAAGGTTTGGGTTGACATGAAGCTATGATTCCAGGTTCTTTCTTACTGTGTGAGAAAGAACCTGGAATCTCATAATTGTGAAACAAATGTCTTAACCACTCAGCCATGTTGCTTCCTACATAAAGATTGGATATATTTTAAATTTGCCAAGAAATTAAGAAAAACAAAGGAGTTGGTGAACACAAATATGTTTTTGTCTTTTGACCAACCTAATTTTACTTTGGGGAAGGTGGGGTGGATCTATCATCACTTGTTGATGTTTAGCACCAAATCAGCTCTATAATCAAAGATGTTCCGACTATGACCAAGCCATCTTTTTTTCTGGGTATACAGGGTTAGGCTGTAATCTAGCTGAAATTTCTTGTAGGTCGATCTGGCAGACCAAATCAAGAGTTATGTCCCTTGTTAAATGTATTTTAAAAAATGTTTAATAGACTTACTTGCTTTCTTTTATGGGGTGGTTTAACTTGCATGGATTCTACCAAACATAATTTCACTGAATCTTCCTTGGATATTTTATGTGTTACTTTCACTCATTTATTACATTGAAAGATATATCTGAATGGGAGAAAACAATATATATTCGGCTTATATAGCTGAGTAGGTAGAAAATAGAACAAACTGAGTTAAATGAAGAAACATTTAAGAACATGTTAACCCTTTTGATACCAACCCAGCTAAAACTGGATCTAGACTATGAAACAATACCACATATCTTACATGGTTTTTATATAAATTAAACATTTTCAACATTGGATTGGCAGTATCGGTAGAGGGTCGGACGCCATGCTTTCCAGCATAGTTACGTCCCTTTACGATCTGAGTTCAAATCCCGCCGAGGTTGACTTTGCTTTTCATCCTTACGGGGTCGATAAAATAAAGTACCAGTAATGCACTGGGTTATTGCTGGCCTTGTGCCTAAAGTAGAAACAATAATTATATATAACAACCATATCTTAAGTTAGTATCTTAGTAATGAAATATTAATTTTAGTAAATTTCACAAAATCCTTCAATAATTGAAAGTTTATTTCATTGGTAGTATGGCTATGAAAGGGTTATCCTCCCCAAAAAACCCTCTACAAAATGTTCGCGTACAAGAATTTTTGAAAATAGCACAAGAGTTGGGATCTTGTAGAAGGGTTTGTAATTCAATTGATTTTTTTTTAGTTGAATTACTTCCCTTAGATAAATATTCTGGACGAGTAGAAACATATTCGACTAACTAATGAACTGGTTGGTATTGTTTTTATCTGAACTGTTGGAAGTTTATATAACTAACTCATTAATTAATTCTTAACCACACCTTGAACTGGTTCTCCCACACCACGAAAAATAATGTCTTAAAAGGAATTAGATGTAGTGTGGTGGAAATAAGACTGCACTGGCACGGGCATGTAATGAATCTGGATGATGAGTGTTAAGTGAAGGAAGTTATGGAAGAGGATGACCAAAGAAAACACGGGTAGAAGTGGTGAAAGCTGATTTCATAATGCTGAACTTTAGAAAGACAAGGGAAAAAGACAAGTGAAGGGGTTCTTTATTGTTGAGAATGTGTGTAACTCAAGCAAAATGGAGGTCACCAAAGCCCTTGCAAAATGAGCCTGACAATTAAAGAAATCCCCATCACAGTAAAATGGAGAATTCTGGAGAAGTTAAGACCATATATTAGCAGAAGAAAGAGATGTTCCCTTTGTTTCAGTGAGACATTCAGGATTCTATAGGTTTTAAAGTCATTGAACCTGTACTAAAAAAAATTAGGTCTTTAAGGGCTGCTTACACCATTATGGAAAAACTATGGCTTGGAGATTCAGTTATCACAAATAGAAGTGCTACATTCACCATGATTTCCGCACACTAACACTTTACTCCACATGTCACTTTTTTTTTTACACCTTACACTACACTAATAATTGTTTATACTTTTGGCACAATGCCAGCAATTATTTCAGTGTATTACTGTTATCGACCCCGTAAAGATGAAAGGCAAAGTTAACCTCGGCGGGATTTGAACTCAGACCATAAAGGGCCGTAACTCTTTGCTGCAAAGCATGGCGTCCGACGCTCTACCGATACTGCCAATCCACGGATCTGAATTATTAACCAGTCAAATACACAAACACAGCAACACACACATCACAGCAGTTCTCTCCGCCGAGGTTGACTTTGCCTTTCATCCTTACGGGGTCGATAAAGTACCAATAATGCACTGGGTAATTGCTGGCCTTGCGCCTAAAGTAGAAACAATTATTAAAAACGAGTTGCCTCCCTTAGATTATAGATCACTATATTTTTGGGGTTATATCCTCTCTCTACATAAGATTTTAACTTGAAATCTTTTTCAGACATCTTACATTTATGCCTGAAGAATAAGCTACAGATTGCAGCTCAGCCAAATGCATTCTGCTCTTTTGTGTATGGTCTGCTAATGTTGCTGCACAAATGGCTTGAAACCTAAAGTAGCATAATGCATGTTACATGATTATATAGAGCACTCTTTTCCTTTTCTAAGAACTTTTTGCTATACATACAAACATGCATACATACATACATACATACATACATACATACATACATACATACATACATACATACATGGTGGCTGCCAACTCGTTTTCGAGTACGGCCACTACTTTATATCCATGTAGGAGAACCCCTACCGATGCGCTGAACGAGTGTGACTTTTTAGTCCAGCCAGCGACTTGAAAACTCTGGTACAAACACTACACTTGTGACAATTATTGACACATAGTGCTTTGCCTTTGGTACCATGTGACGACAAGTGCAGAGAGATCTCCAGATACAAAGCAATGCCTGTGCCGTGAAGCTTTTATAGTGAGCAAAGGCACTGCACAAAGCCAGTCCCACTCTCTTAACCAAGATGATATTTACCAAAAAGAAGAACAAGTCAACATCATTGGATACCATCAGGGTTGCAGGTGTTATATCAGAGTTTTCCTTCTCCTAGAATTCTGCCTTGACAAAGGCTAAGGGGTCATCTCTCCCAGTGATTTTGGATGGCCATTGACTCTTAAGAGCTCCTTTGCCCTTTGACAGGTTTTGTTTTTAGTCCTGCGGGATGTCCAAAGTCACCCTCCTCACCAAGAAACCTTGGTGGGGTTGCCAGTTTAGTCGCCAACGACCCGACCATGAGACAGGTTGTACTGGGATACATGTTACCAGTAGCACCAAGTGGTGACCTGACATACATACATACATACATACATACATACATACATACATACATACATACATACATACATACATACATACATACATACATACATGCATACATACATACATACATGCATACATACATACATGGTGGCTGCCAACTCGTTTTCGAGTACGGCCACTACTTTATATCCATGTAGGAGAACCCCTACCGATGCGCTGAACGAGTGTGACTTTTTAGTCCAGCCAGCGACTAGAAAACTCTGGTACAAACACTACACTTGTGACAATTACTGACACATAGTGCTGGGCCCATGGTACCATGTGACGACAAGTGCAGAGAGATCTCCAGATATAAAGCAATGCCTGTGCCGTGAAGCTTTTATAGTGAGCAAAGGCACTGCACAAAGCCAGTCCCACTCTCTTAACCAAGATGATATTTACCAAAAAGAAGAACAAGTCAACATCATTGGATACCATCAGGGTTGCAGGTGTTATATCAGAGTTTTCCTTCTCCTAGAATTCTGCCTTGACAAAGGCTAAGGGGTCATCTCTCCCGGTGATTTTGGATGGCCATTGACTCTTAAGAGCTCCTTTGCCCTTTGACAGGTTTTGTTTTTAGTCCTGCAGGATGTCCAAAGTCACCCTCCTCACCAAGAAACCTTGGTGGGGTTGCCAGTTTAGTCGCCAACGACCCGACCATGGGACAGGTTGTACTGGGATACATGTTACCAGTAGCACCAACTGGTGACCTGACATACATACATACATACATACATACATACATACATACATACATACATACATACATACATACATGCATACATACATACATACATGCATACATACATACATACATGCATACATACATACATACAATGTATATATATATCAGTGAGACTTCCTTTAGTGTTCCAAGGGTGCTGGATAACCAAATATTACATACTGTAAATCATATTGATATATTTTATGTAGAAATATGAAAAAGAAAAAAATACTGTGTACATACATTTCCCCTGTGGTTTCATCAATGACAGTCACCTGATCACACAACCAATAGTTAGATTTAGAAGATCTATATAATGAGGATGATGATGATGATGATGGCTCTTCATTTCTCAATGCTCTTAAATAGCAGTTCTTTATCTCTCCAATAGGTGGACAGGGGAACAGAAATCTATCTGTCTGTCCTCTGTAGTAATAATAATAATAATAATAATAATAATAATAATAATAATAATAATAATGTTTTCTTTATTAACCAGAAGGGTTCACATAACGTAGACATTAAGGACAGTACAGGACAATACAGGACGGTACAAATGGGCATTTCTGCGTGTAAAAAAACAGAGGTTGAAATAAAATAACAAAGAAAAATTCCCCAATAGGGGGGAGACTTCCAAGGGACATTTGTGGAGAAAGCCCATTAAAAGACCACAGTGGCCCTGACCACCAGGGCAAGTGCCCTCTCCCAGTTTTCCACTTTTAATTTACAGACACATACTCAGAGAAGGCCCATTCATTCGGGCCATACTTGCTTCTCTCACCCATCTTTCAACAAAATGCTGGGAAGAGAGCACTTCCCTCTCTACCCTGATTTTCCTTTTCAAATGAAATTTGAAAAAGTTAATCAGGGCATCACCGAAGAGGTAAGTGCTCGTCTTCAGCCCTTTCAAACGTGTCCACCATACTATCTCTTTCGCCATGGCCACCAGACAGATAAAAACTGCCTGCCCTTCCAGGCTAAAGGAAGGGGGCGGGGCAATCCTCACGATGGACTCAGCTGATAGCTGGATAGGTCCTACACGTGACAGCAGGTGTTCGACATAAACCCACAAGTCAGCAATGCTCGGACACTGGACGAATGCGTGCAGGACGGTTTCGTCGCCCTGCGCGCATCTCGGACATGCCCGGCTGACGGCACCTCCATGCCTGTAGAGTTTATCCCGAACTGGCAAAGCTCCTCGGTAGCACTGCCAGGCCAGGGATTTCTGGAAGTTGTCCATAGGCCCCGGCCCAAAAGTCCTTCCGAAGAGATTGGCTAGTTGATTTTCGTCGACGCCTAGAGTTTCTCCAAGTACGTCGTCGCTCTTCCCCTCCACTAATCCCCTATAGAACGCCAAGGTGGAGTTTCCACCGATCACATTGCCCGATTGGTCGAGGGCTGTGAGCGCCTGAAGACATTCCAGTCTCCAAGTGCTCCCTCTCGGTCTTCGCTTGACCCAGGACTGCAGCTCCATCAAGGAGACGAGCTGGGGAAAAACGTGTCTTGCAAACGGCGACCACACCTGATCACCGTCGAGGAAGAGGTGGAGATGTCGTAGCCTGAGCGCGTGTCTGCGCATCATCAGCCACGGCATGCCCAGCCCTCCACGTAGCGGGTGTTGACAGCAGATGGACCGCCTGACCATCGGAGGGCGTCCCTTCCACAAGAAGCGAAAGAGCAAACGCTCCAGCGCAGTCAGGCGGGGCTTAGGACAAGGTACGACGGTCAGGCGGTAGTAGATGACGGATGCGATGTACGCATTCGCCACCTCCGCTCGACCTTTCAGGGATAGCTTCCTCTCGGCCCATTTCTGGGTGAGAGAAGCCACCCTGCTCGTCACCTCGTCCCAGTTTTTGTCCGTCTGGAGGTCCGGACCGAACCAGACCCCTAGCAATTTAACCGGTCTGTCCGTCCAGCGCCCGACGACGCTGTTGGACGGCATGGACCTGCCTCTCCAGGTGCCGAGCTGCAGGCCCACTGACTTTTCCTGGTTGATCATTGCTCCTGTCACCGCTTCGTATTCTCTTAGTGTAGTGCCGATCGCCTCGATGTGTTTGGCGCTCGACACCACTACGGTGACATCGTCGGCATATGCTGACACGGATCTTCTGCATCCTAGTTCGCGCGGGACCCCCCTCAACGTCTCCAGTTTGTGCAGTAATGGCTCGAGAGTCAATACGTACAATAGGGACGAGAGGGGACATCCTTGGCGGACCGAGCGCATGATGTTGAACGGTTCCGAAAGGTGACCGTTCACTCTCACTACAGAGCAGATGTCGCTGTGCATGGCAGTGATCCAGCCTCTGAAGACGGGCCCAAAGCCAGCCGCCCTCAGGACTGCCGCTAGGTAACGATGGTCGACCCTATCGAAGGCTTTCGACTGATCTAAATTGATCAAAGACCCACCCGTGCCAGGTTCCCTAGCTACCCTCTCTACGATGTATCGCATGAGGTGGAGGTTGTCGTGGATGGATCTGTCGGGAATGGCGCATGTCTGTGCCTCTCCCACCAGACCACCAACGACAAGCGCCAACCTCTTTGCTAGCACCTTGGCCAAAATCTTGAACTCTGTGTTTAGCAGAGTTATGGGCCTAAAATTATCTATGTTATCCCCCTTGTTCGGATCCTTTCTCAGCAGCGCCACCGCTCCTCGGCTCACAGAGCTGGGAATTCTCCCGTTCTGTTGCCAGTTGCAGTAGATGTCCGCCAAGAGGCCTCCGAACAAGTTTGGCATTTGTACGTAAAGTTCATAGGGCAGACCATCCAAACCAGGCGATTTACCCCTTGTGCAACTAGTCATTGCATCCCGTACTTCAGCGGTCGTTATCGGCTTTTCGCAACACTCCGCCTCAGTGGCCGAAAGCCGCGGCAGTCCGTCGAGGTAGACACTAAAGTCCATCCCTCGATCCGGCCCGCCACTGCCCCCGAACAGTTGAGCGAAGTGTCGCTGAAAAGCTTCACACATTTGCCCGGGATCGAGTAGCATGCGCCCGTCGTGGTCCACCAAAGACCGGATCGTGGCTTTGTTGCCACGACGCGCCTCCGCCACTCAGGCCAATTGAACGGCTTTCGTCCCCTCGTGTCTGAGAGCACGCACCCTAGCTCTGACAACGCAGCCTTCGTGCTTTGCATTGAAGAATTGGTCAAGGGCCAATTTCGCCGCAAGTACGTCGGTCGCGATGCCTTTGCTAAGCGCCTCATCTAATTTTCTAACTAATTCTCCCTCTGCTCTATTTTTCTCTATTGCTAAAGTCTTACTAAACCTAATGGACTCTATTCTAATTGCTCTTTTCAGAGCAAACCACCACTTGTTGTTGACGATGGCCCCCGTCAACGCCCGCTTAACTAGTTCGCTAATCCGGTCTCTGTAGGCCTTGCGCGCTGGTAAGGACGCGTTTAGCTTCCAGTAGCCGGGTCCTCGTCTATGAAGCCTATCTAAGTCAAGCACACAGATCACGAATTTGTGGTCCGTGTAGCTGACTATCTTGAATTGTGGACAGCCTATACTAGACCTATCTATTTCCCTACAAAATACTCTATCTAGATATGATCTGGATGACCCTATGCGATTTGTCCAAGTCCACATTGGTACATTCGGGAAATCCATTCGGTACCTGTCAGACAGTTCAAAACGTCTGAGCAGGTTGGTGAGACTCTTGCACCCTCCTTCCCTATCCACTAATCCCACACAATCCCAGCGTGCATCTAAGATCCCGTTCCAGTCGCCCACTAACACTAAAGAGCGGGACGTTCCAAGAAAGGTCTCCAGACGCCGGAAGAAATCAGGCCGCCCTGCTCCTGTCGGGGCATAGACGGCCACTAACCTGAAAGCTTGCCCGTCTCCGCTGGTCACGTCCAGCACCACCAACTTACCTTCTGTGTCCAGGAAGATGGCCCGTATGGCAAGATCCAAACCTCTCCGAAAAAGCACAGCAACTCCTCCCCCCGATCCCGGGCGGCTGGGAGATGCGTACACACCGTAGCCGCCGAAGATCGGTGCGAAAGCCTGTGCTTCGGAGATTCTGGTCTCGCTGATGGCCACTACATCTATGTTTAGTGACCTGAGGTCGTTGAGCAGGTGGCCCTGCTTCCATGACGACCCCAAGCCACGCGCATTTATGCTGCCTATTCTGAGTGAGGTCATGTTGAAAGGGAGTGGAAAAGATGGGAAAGACCACTTACCTTACTTCTCGTAGGGGAAGGACGGTTTTTCCATCCTTTTCACTGCTTGTGGCCTCCTCAGGAAGGATGTCCTTATAAATCCTCCTGGAGAGTGCTTGTCGGAAGTCTCCGATGTCTTTGGGGAATTTTTGTTTTAGTGTCATGTACGTTTTCTGTGTGATGCGAGTGATTTGTATGTGTGGAGGTGGTGAGAATTTTGGGGTTGTTGTGTAGTCTTTTTCTGTGATGCTGGTGTTGTGTTGGATGTAGTGTAATAATTGCTTGTTGTTCAAATTTAATGCTGTGTAGTGTGTATCGTTTTGGTTGTTTTGTTTTGTTTGCGTTTGTTGTGGGTTTGTTTCTGTTTCGCATTTTGGTGACTTTTGTGGTGTAGGTGATGGTGGTGTTGGAGTTAATGATGGTGATGGTGTTGGTGTTTGGGTTGATGGGGTTGGTGATGCTGGTGTGGATGGTGGCATATCTGTCCTAACTTTTTTGTTTCTTAGTTTATTTGTTTCCCTCTGTATTTTGTTTTTGGAGGGGGAAGGAAGAGAATTTTTTCTTTTTTGGTTTCTTTTTTTTTTTCCGGATATCGTTTCCCACTCCTCGTCGTCACAATCTGTCTCCAGTTGTGATAGGCCGGGGAGTGGAAATCCTCCACAGCCGTTAGTTTTGGTTGTGGTGTGGTGGATGGGGTAGGCGCTGGTGCTAGTTCTGAAGCGTTGGGTGGTGGTGGTGTTGGTTTTGCTGGTGGTGGTAGTGGTGTTGGTTTTGCTACTGTTGCTGGGGTTGTTGCTGTTATAGTTGCTTCTGTTGTTGCTGCTACAGTTGTTGCTGCCATTTCTGCTACTGGTGGTGTTGATGGTTGTGTCACTGGGGTGGGTAGGAGAGGTGGCCTCAACCTTTTAGCCTGAGGGCAGAAAGCCCTTAGGTGGGTTCCTTCACCACAAACGACACACCTAGGTCTTCTGCCCTCGACAATTACCGTGAGGTGGCTGCCGTCAGTGAGGTCTATTACCTCTGGGATCTCCTCAATGCTTTTTTGGTCCGCTTGGATCAGGAGCTCCATCCCAGATCCGGACCAGTTTTCCTGCTTTTCTTTTGCTATTGTTATTATTTTCGTGTTGGCCTCGATGCCGGCGATGACAGCCGCTATTAGCCAGGGAATTTCGATGGCCGGTGGAACGTGGGTCACCCTGATCTTTACGAGTCTCTGGCCACAATAGCTTGGGACGAGTGTGAAGTCGTCACTTTTTAATGGGGCCATGGAGTGTTCTCTAGCCTCCTCTGGTGTTTCAAAGAACACATCCACGGTTCCATACTTTTGCCCACGTCTGATGTGGGTTTTTCTTGCCCACACATGTCCCAAAGCTTTTTGGATTTGGGACTCGGATGCCCGTTCCACTCGGCGCGATTTTACATTTATTGTTCTATACGACACGGTGCATAGGCGCCGATGCTCCATTTTATTAGGTGGGGGGGGGGGGCTGACCCTGTACCCATCTTTCTTTACCATTTGTTTGGCATTTTCTAAATCTTCTTGAGTTACGGTAAATGCTTCGAATTGTTTTGCTACTCTGGCGAAACTGAGGGGGGGGGGCTTTATAATGTCATTGTTGTTGTTGTTGCTATCGTTAATATTAATTTTAGTTTCAGTTGTGGTGGTGACGTCAGTCATCTTTGGTGGGGAAGAGTCCATTTTGCTTGATTTCATTTCGACATCACGAGTTAATTTATTTTTTTCTTCTTTTGTTTCTGTTGTCGCGGTGGTGGTGGTGGTGGTGGTTGTCGCGGTGGTGGTGATGGTGGAGGCTTTAACACCTGCAGTCATTGGTAATGGCGGGAAATGAATGTCTGCCTGAGACAAATTTAAAATATTGCTACTGCTTATATTTTTTTTTGTGTTGGCAAACGTAGTAACATTTACAATGGTGGTGTCGGTGTAAGGTGTTATTTTGTGAGGAAGGCTTTCAGCTGCTTCGTGCAGAGGTGAAGTAGCCATTTTTTTTCAAAGAAATTTTTTGATAATAATAAAAGTTAAAATTTTGGGCACAAGGCCCCAATCTTTTTGGGTGTCCTTTTCGGAAAACAATGTATGTGTGCTTATAAACAGTTTACAATAAAATTTTCCATAAATGGCAATTTTTAAACAAACGGAAATAACAAACCTTTGCGGAGCTCACGATAATACGATTTCCTACGTAGGTCGCCAATAATAATAATAATAATAATAATAATAATAATAATAATAATAATAATAATAATAATAATAATGATTTCTTTATTAACCACAAGGGTTTACATAAAGTAGACATTAAGGACAGTGCAGGACAATGCAGGACGGTACAAATGGGAATTTCTGCGTGTAAAAAACAAAAACAGAGGATGTAACAAAAAATAACAATGAAAAATTCCCCAATAGGGGGCAGACTTCGGAGGGACATTTGTGGAGAAAGCCCAGTAAAAAGCACAATGACCCTGACCACCAAGGCAAGTGCCCTCTCCCAGTTTTCCACCTTTAATTTACAGATATATACTCAGAGTAGGCCCATTCACTCGGGCCATTCTTGCTTCTCTCACCCATCTTTCAACAAAATGCTGGGAAGAGAGCACTTCCCTCTCTACTCTGATTTTCCTTTTCAAATGAAATTTGAAAAAGTCAATCAGAGCATCACCGAAGAGGTAAGTGCTCGTCTTCAGCCCTTTCAAACGTGTCCACCATACTACCTCTTTCACCATGGCCACCAGGCAGATAAAAACTGCCTGCCCTTCCCGGCTAAAGGAGGAGGGCGGGGCAATCCTCACGATGGACTCAGATGATAGCCGGATCCGTCCTAAACGCGACAGCAGGTGTTCGACATAAACCCACAAGTCAGCAATTTTCGGACACTGGACGAATGCGTGCAGGACGGTTTCGTCGCCCTGCGCGCATCTCGGACATGCCCGGCTGACGGCACCTCCATGCCTGTAGAGTTTATCCCGAACTGGCAAGGCTCCTCGGTAGCACTGCCAGGCCAGAGATTTCTGGAAGTTGTCCATAGGCCCCGGCCCGAAAGTTCTTCCGAAGAGATTGGCTAGTTGATTTTCGTCGACGCCTAGAGTTTCCCCAAGTACGTCGTCGCTCTTCCCCTCCACTAATCCTCTATAGAACGCCGAGGTGGAGTTTCCACCGATCACATTGCCCGATTGGTCGAGGGCTGTGAGCGCCTGAAGACATTCCAGTCTCCAGGCGCTCCCTCTCGGTCTTCGCTTGACCCAGGACTGCAGCTCCGTCAAGGAAACGAGCTGGGGAAAAACGCGTCTAGCAAACGGCGATCACACCTGATCACCGTCGAGGAAGAGGTGGAGATGTCGTAGCCTGAGCGCGTGCCTGCGCATCATCAGCCACGGCATGCCCAGCCCTCCACGTAGCGGGTGTTGACAACAGATGGACCGCCTGACCATCGGAGCACGTCCCTTCCACAAAAAGCGAAAGAGCAAACGCTCCAGCGCAGTCAGGCGAGGCTTAGGACAAGGTACGACGGTCAGGCGGTAGCAGATGACAGACGCGATGTACGCGTTAGCCACCTCCGCTCGACCTTTCAGGGATAGCTTCCTCTCCGCCCATTTCTGGGTGAGAGAAGCCACCCTGCTCGTCACCTCGTCCCAGTTTTTGTCCGTCTGGAGGTCCGGACCGAACCAGACCCCTAGCAATTTAACCGGTCCGTCCGTCCAGCGTCCGATGACGCTGTTGGACGGCATGGACCTGCCTCTCCAGGTGCCGAGCTGCAGACCCACTGACTTTTCCTGGTTGATCATTGCTCCTGTCACCGCTTCGTATTCTCTTAGTGTAATGCCGATCGCCTCGATGTGTTTGGCGTTCGACACCACTACGGTGACATCGTCCGCATATGCTGACACGGATCTTCCGCATCCTAGTTCGCGCGGGACGCCCCTCAACGTCTCCAGTTTGAGTATCACAGTTGAAACTCTTAAGGGGCAGGCCAAAAAACTAACCAACTGGAAATCACCAGGCCCAGATGGTGTGCAGGGGTATTGGATTAAAAATTTCACATCCCTCCACCCGAAGCTGACGGCCATGTTCAATGACTGCTTGGTGTCGGGTGAGGTGCCAGAGTGGTTGACAAAAGGTACCACAGTTCTGATAATGAAAGACCGAATCAAGGGTAATGATGTTACCAACTATAGACCTATCACATGTCTGTCCGTAGTGTGGAAACTGTTGACGAGCATTGTGTCTGAGGAAATCTACCATCACCTCCACACAAACAACTTGTTACCGGATGAACAGAAAGGATGCCGAAAGAAGTCACGTGGTACAAAGGACCAGTTACTTATTGATAAGATGGTAATGGGGAATTGCAGGAGGAGACACACTGATCTTGCCATGGGATGGATAGACTACGGAAAGGCATTTGACATGGTGCCTCATTCTTGGATCACCAAAAGCCTGGAGATCTTCAAGGTGGCAGATAACATCAGACAGTTGCTGGGCAGGAGTATGGGGTCCTAGGAGACAGAGTTGACATCAACTGGAGAATCCTTGGGAAGCGTGAAGATCAAGAGAGGTATCTTCCAGGGAGATAGCCTGTCCCCTCTGTTGTTTGTCCTTGCCCTGATGCCCTTGACCATTATGCTGCGAAAAGTGAGAGCAGGATACAAGTTGGGAAAGGGAGAGATTACCATCAATCATCTCCTCTACATGGACGATCTTAAGCTCTTCGGGAAGAGTGAGAAGGAGTTGGATGTGCTTGTTGACACTGTCCGTATTTTCAGCAGTGATATATGTATGCAGTTTGGTATTAGTAAATGTGGAGTCATTGTGATGAGGAGGGGTAGGTTGAGCAGAAGTAACGGAATCCAGATACCAACAGGTGAGATGATAAAGGAAATTGACTCTGAGGAAGGATACAAGTATTTGGGCGTTCTGGAGGCTGATGGCATAAAGAACAAAAAAATGAAGGAATTGTTAAGAACTGAATACATTCGGAGAGTAAGGAGCGTATTGAAATCACATCTGAACAGCAGAAATGCTATAAGCGCAGTAAATTCCCGAGCTGTGTCTATTATTAGGTACAGTGCGGGAATTCTGAGATGGAATGTTGCTGAACAAAAAGAAATGGATAGGAAGACTAGGAAGCTATTGACTATCTACAACATGTTCCACAAGAGGAGTGATGTCGATAGACTCTACCTAAGGAGATCTGAGGGTGGAAGAGGTCTTATCAGCATAGAGGACTGTGTTCAGATGGAGAAAAACAACCTATACAAATACGTGACTGATAGTAAGGAGCCAATGCTCAGAACTGTACTGAAGGAGGGGACAGTAGGCCAGGGGATGTCCAAGGAGGAAATAACATCAAGGAGAAAGAGCAGCCTTCAGGGAAAATCCCTTCATAGTACCTTCTTTGAGAAAACTGAATTTAGAGATCCACAGACATGGAACTGGTTGAGAAGAGGAGACCTCAAAAAGGCTACAGAAGGAATGCTAATGGCTGCGCAGGAGCAGGCCCTCAAAACGAAGTGGTTGAAGCACCATATTTACAAGGAGGAGGCTAGCCCACTGTGCAGGATCTGTGGAGAGAGAGAGGAGACTGTGGCTCACATTGTATCCGAGTGTAAACACCTAGCCCAGACCCACTATAAGGGCTGGAGACATGATGTGATGGGCAGGGTGATCCACTGGCACCTGTGCAAAGTAAACAATTTACCACATTCTGAGAAATGGTATGAGCATAGGCCAGAGGCGGTGATGGAGAACGATCAGGTGAAGGTGCTGTGGGATTTTAGGATACACGGACAAGAAACTGGAACACAATAGACCTGACCTGGTGGTTGTGGACAAAGAAAAAAGATCGTGTCTGATTGTGGATGTGGCCTGCCCATTCGACACGAGAGTGCAAGAGAAGGAGAGGGAGAAAATTAACCGATACCAGGACCTAAAGTGGGAGGTGAAAAGTATTTGGAACTGCCATGAAGTCAAAGTGATCCCGATTGTCATAGGCGCACTGGGGACTATCTCCAAAAGTTTCCAGGGATGGTTAAAGAAAATCGGCCCCTTCACGCTTTTTGGAACGCTTCAAAAGGCATGCTTGCTGGGAACAGCAAGAACCCTCCGATACGTCCTGAATATCTGAGGCTGCAGGTAGTGACTTGATATTCATTCCAACGGACTTTCCAGTTAACCAACATCAATGACTGAGATTCAAGGAATAACAACAATAATAATAATAATAATAATAATAATAATAATAATAATAATAATAATAATAATAATAATAATAATAATAATAATACACAAGACAAACATAATTCTCAAAAACATTATCATCAGAAACAAACTAAGCATTACTGACTTAAATCATCTCTATTATGCATCGGCTAAAGTCACCACTCACTTATGTGGAGTGAAGATGAAAAAACAAAGGAATTCCCACAAGAAATCTACTTGGCAAGATAACATCAATCGCCAAATAAACCTTCTCCGATCTGACATAGAAATTTTAACAAACTATAAAGTAGGTGAACATGTTAAACAAACTAAACTTAGAAAATTGAAAAAAAAGTAAAGTATAAGATCAACATGTGACATAGACATGCTGATAGAAACAATCAAGCAAAAAGTGTCGGCCAAAGCTGCTCGTATAAGGCGCTTTGAAAAACGATCTAGATTCTATAAGGACAATAATATGTTCAAAAACAACCAAAGAAACTTCTACAGAAAAATTGGTAAGTCAACAATAACTGCTAAATCAATACCACCCAAGGAGGAAGTGCAAGAATTCTGGGAAAAGATCTGGGCCGAAGAAAAAGTTCATAACATACATGCCCCATGGATAGACAGACAAATGAAAGAAACAGCTCACCTTGAAGAACAAACATGGGAAAATATAACAGTTGAACAGCTGCGCTTGGCTCTAAGAAAAACCAGCAAATGGAAATCCCCAGGAAAAGACAAAATACAAAACTTTTGGATAAATGCCTTCACAGAGTCTCATGAGCTGTTAGCCCAACTTTACAATGAAATAGTTAAGGAGCCAGAAAAGATACCATCATGGCTAGTTAACGGCATTACATTCCTGCTACCGAAGAATGATGAGACAAACAATCCCAAAAATTACAGACCGATAACCTGCTTGACCACAATGTATAAAATTTTAACATCAGTCCTAACTGAATACACATATGACCACCTGATAACAAATGACCTATTTCCCATTGAGCAGAAAGGGTGTAAACGAGGCTCATATGGCTGTAAGGATCAGCTTCTGGTTAACAAAATGATACTGGAAGATTGTCATAATAGACACAAAAATCTATCGATTGCTTGGATAGATTATAAAAAAGCATTTGATAGTTTGCCACACAGTTGGATTGAAAAATGTTTAGAGATTTTCAAAATATCCCCCGTTATCAGGAGGTTTTTGTCATTCAGTATGAGGACATGGAGAACGACACTCCTTTTGAATAGTGAAACAAAATCACTGGAAGCTGGAGAAGTTAACATTAATTGTGGAATTTTTCAGGGTGACTCTTTATCACCGCTTTTATTCTGCATCGCACTTATACCATTAAGTAAAATGCTCAATGAAACAAAACATGGATATAGAGTCTATGACAAAACCATTAATCACCTGTTCTACATGGATGACCTGAAACTATTTGCAAAAAATGATGAACAATTGCAAGGGCTATTATCCACTGTGAAGCAGTTCAGTGATGACATTAAAATGGAGTTTGGACTGGATAAATGCGCCAAAGCAACGTTCACCAGAGGAAAGCTGCTGAAGAGTTCAGACATTAATCTTGATCGGGGGAACGTGATAAGAGAGCTTGATCAAGAACAAACTTACAAATATCTAGGTGTTTGTGAAGGAGACGGAATCAAGCACTCGACAATGAGGGAAAGGATAAGGAAGGAATGTTACCGCAGAGTCAAAGCAATCTTAAGAACGGAATTGAATGCAAGGAATAGGATCGATGCCATAAACACGCTTGCCATACCAGTAGTAACCTACAGTTACAATGTCATCAACTGGTCAAGCACAGAGATCCGTAGGCTCGATACAAAAATCCGAAAATTCTTAACCATGCACAGAATGCATCACCCTAAGGCAGACATAGATAGAATATATCTCCCTAGGAAAGAAGGAGGACGTGGGTTAATCCAGTTAGACATTGCGTTGAAAACTGCAACAATTGGATTATCCACATATCTAAGGGAATCACATGATTGGATGATCAAACTCGTTTTGAAACACGAAAGCACCAAAAGATCATATTCCATTACAAAAGATGCACAAAGATACAGTAATGGACTACAAATTTCAGAAGTCCCATTTACTGCTGAAATGGAAAACACAGAAAAAGCAAAGCAGGTAAAAGTAACTGCAAAGAAAGAACTGCTACAGAAACTGGCTAAGAAATGGCAAGAAAAGCCTCTGTATGGAAAATACCCAGAGCGAGCTAACAATCCTGATGTTGACAAAACTTTAACCCATCAGTGGTTGGCATCCTCTGGACTGAAATCGGAGACTGAAGGACTGATTATATCCGCACAAGATCAGTGTCTGCCAACAAAAAATTACCAAGCCAACATAATAAAAAATGGGTGCAGCCCATTATGCCGTGTATGCAAAAAACAACCAGAGACCATTGACCATATAATTTCAATGTGCAGTCCTATAGCTCCAACCGAATACCTAAACAGGCATGACAGAGCTGCACAATACATACATTGGATAATGTGCAAGCATTTTGACCTGCCCCATCAAAAGAATTGGTGGGAGCATCAACCACCTCCCATACTTGAAAAAGATCACATCTCAATCTTGTGGAACTTTAGCATCCAAACAGACCGAAAAATAGATGCAAATAGACCTGATATAATATTGAAGGACTTTCAAAGGAGGGTATGCCTGCTAATTGATATGTCTGTTCCAATAGACAAGAATGTATCTATAAAAACATTTGAAAAATTGAGCAAGTATAAGGACCTGGAGATAGAAATTGGAAAAATGTGGAAATTGAGAACTAAAACAATACCAGTGGTTGTAGGCGCTCTGGGAATGATACCTAAGGGGTCTAACGACTACTTATCGCAAATCCCAGGAAACCCGCGTATAGGAGAAATACAAAAGATAGTACTAATGGGAACTGCCCATATACTAAGGAAGATCCTGTCAATATAAGTACATCACAAGTCTAAACACTAAGGATGCATGTGTGAATATGTGTGTTCTTTCTTGAACATGGCGGACCTTGTTGTCTCTTGAGGTCACTGGTTGTGACTTGGTGATAACTCGTATAAACATAAAGCAAGATAAATGCAAATAATAATAATAATAATAATAATAAGAGTAAGGATTCTAACTTGATTCTATTTATATTTTTATCCATACTTTTATCTGCAACCCCTAAAAAATATTGTCCTCTTGATTCAAGGGGTACACATACGTGCACATGCACACGTGCACATACACACACACACACACACACACACACACACACACACACACACACACACACACACACACACACACACACACACACACACACACACCACAAGACAAATGATTAATTCTATATCTACTCTTAAATTTTTACAGTTTCACAAGTGCCAAATACTGACCTTTCAAAACAATTGAACCCCACCTCATTACACCCCCCCACCCCACCCACACACACACATTAAATATGCCATCTGAACTATTAGTATGAATGGTAAGAATATTTTCTATTTTTAAGTGAATTCAATTGAATTCTTGACCTGTTGAACCCCACCTCCACCTTCACCACCAGACCTTCATAAAGAAAATCTGTATAAAAAGAACTTTTAACAGAAAACTCATATATATTCGAACTGCTCGCAAAATTATCATCATCATCATCATCATCATTTAACGTCCATCTTCCACGATAGCATGAGTGAGACGGTAATTGTCCCACTTGAGGGAAGATTGATCGGGTGACCGTGTCTCGCTCGTATAGGACTGTATCTGGCAGGTTTTCTATGGCTGGATGCCCTTCCTAACACCAACCACATTTACACTGTGGATTTGGAGCCTTTTTACCGTGTCTCCTACACGACTACTTTACAGTGTGGACTGGGTGTTTTTTTTTGTCGTGACACCTACACAACCTCTTTAGTTTCGACTGGATGTTGTGGTACCAGCATAACTTTACAGAGAAAGGGTGGTGTTGTTGGGAGTGGGCGGATGGAGCAGGGGTAGTGGGTTGGGGTGTATATTTGGTTAAGAGGTGCCTACTGATTGTAGGTTAACTTTGTACGTAGAGAAGGTGGGTCTTCTGTATTACTGAATAGTGCCAAAGATCTCAATCCAGTGATATTGTCTTAGTGAGGTGTAAGTGTGCAAGATAGAATTTAATCATGCCATCCCAAGTTTTTCTGGGTCTACTTACTCCATAACTTCCATAAATTTTGATCGCCCTGCACTTTTTTATACATCTGTCGTCTTTCATGTGCATCACATGACCATACCAACGTAATCTTCTCTCAAGTAAACGGCGTTTGATCCCTCTTATTCCTAATTATTCACTTAGTTCATTTATGTTTTGCCATTCGCGTATATTACTATTATACATCCAACGGAGCATGGATGCTTCGTTCCTTTCCAATCTGCGCAGGTCCTCTGCATACAATGCCCATGTCTAACTGCTATATAACATTGCTGTTCGTATACAAGCATCATACAATCTGCCTTTTATTTTTAGAGAGAAACCTTTTGTGGCCAACAGCAGTATTAGCTCTCTGAACTTTTTCCATCCCGTTCTAATTCTGGCTACTGTACTTTCAGAGCACCCTCCACCACTGCTGATTTTGTCACCTAGGTATCAGAAAGTGTCTGGGCAGTAGAAGGAGCTAGTATCCTGTGGGTACTTGCTACTTATTGCTCCTGCGCATTGGCCACATCTGAAATCTACATTCTTAGTAGGCTTGCCTGTGATCCCACTATATCTATTATCTACCCACAGTTTGCATTTGGGGCATAGAATGGAATTTCTACCTACTCCTTTCCTACACTGAGCATGGCCATTACCCCATAGGGCACCTGTGCCCTATTTTCCTTTCCTTTCTACATACTAGAATTTTAGTCTTAAACAAGTTAACTTTAAGGCTTTTTGATTCTAGGCCATGCTTCCATGTTTGGAATTTCTTCTCTAGTTCAGCCATTGATTCAGCTATGAGAGTTAGATCATCTGCATATAGATGTTCCCATGGGCAGCCGGTCTGAAACTCCTCTCTTATAGCCTGAAGGGCAATAATAAACAGGAGGGGGCTAAGCGGGGCCTTGATGAACACCTACTTTTACGCTAATTTCTTCACTATATACATTGTTAATTCTAACCTTGCTGACTGTTTCTCTATACATGGCTTGTATTGCTCTCACAAGCTATTCATCTACTCCTAGTTTTCTCAGGGCCCACCAGATAACGGAGCAGGGGACTCTGTCAAAGGCTTTCTCCAAGTCAATAAAAGCTAAGTAGAGGAGTTTACTTTTAGCTAGGTACTTCTCCTGTAGTTGCCGTACAATGAAAAGAGCATCTATGGCAAAAACCCATTAGTATTTAATATTTAATATCTAATATTTGACAAGATGTTTATACCAATCAAAACTGGTTATATCTAATGCAACAATTATAAAAATGTTTTATTCTGTTGGATTAAATAAGGCATATAGGTATGCCATATTTATATAAGGCAGTGAATTGGCAGAGTTATAAGCATGTCAGGTAGAATTCTTTGCAGTAATTATTCTGATTCCCAGCACACCCAGTTCAAATTCTATCAATGTCAACTTCACTTTTCATCATTACAGGGTTGATTAAGTACCACCCCAGGAGGACATGATCAAAGATAAATTGATCAGGATGACAAGATCAAAGATGACATGATTAAAGACATTCCAGTTGAGGAAGATTTTGTTACTATTTCTGGGCAGGTTTAGTGACCATGTAGATGCTCGTATAGTATTAGGTTGTACAATATAGAAACTGTGCTACTAGTTCAAATCATGGTACTTTGACATTTAAAATGTTTTTCTTTTGGGGGTGGGGATGGATATCGATAACAAATCAGACAGTGATTTAATGAAATTGGAAATGCTGATTGGAAATGCATAGTCTGCAAGCTAAGCCCACAAACTAACTGCAAATCTAGGAATGTAGTATATAGCATAAGATGTACTGAGGGACTGTGTAGGAATAAAATAAGAACATAACATACATAGGTGAAACAGCCCGTAACATAGGAAAAAGGATAAGTGAACACTGACAAGAACTCCAGGGTGGGGAATTCATCAGTACACCACCAACATGCCAAAATAGAACATAGCGGCGCATTAGAGAACATAGAGATAAAAATGATATCCACTCACAGAAAAGATGCAATGCACAGACAAATCACAGAGGTAACAAACATAAACTCCAAACAAAATTAAACAGAAAACATGAGTGGAATAATAACATCACAACTAGTAACTAAGGACAAAATGAAGACATACAGAGACAAAAACCAAACTAACAAAACAAATCAAGAACACACACAGATAGAACAAACAAACAAACAACCAACTAGTGACAAGTAAATAAACACATAAATAAATAAAAACACACACAAACACCCTGATGTAACACATGCACAAACTAAACACACAGTATTACTGTTGAAAACATATAGTGTAGTACAGTATTACTGTTGAAAATATATAGTAAAGTATAGTATTATTGTTGAAAATATGTAGTGCAGTATTACAGTTGAAAAGATATAGTACAGTACTACTGTTGAAAATATATAGTACAGTATTACTGTTGAAAATATGTACACGAATATATATATATATATATATATATATAATTAATTAAAAGTTTGTTAGAAGCAAAGTCAATGCAGACAGGCAGCCAGAGAGAGAGATATTATAAGGGCGTGGCATTATAGCTATGTATCTATCTAAAAAGACAGAGTAAGAAAGAGAGAGGAATGTCGTATTATATATCTATATATCTAAAACAGAGAATGTCTGTCTGTCTGACTCCCTAAAACTCGAGAACCACCCAACTGATTGTTTTCAAACTTTACACATGTAATACTTATGGTCCTGTGAGTGTTTTGAGCAAAGAAATTTCAAATTTTCAATGCCCTAGAGACCGCATTAGGCGATTTAGCGATCTCTCTATAATTCTTAGTCTTTCTTTTTAGATAGATACATAGCTACAACGTCAGGCCCTTATAATATCTGTCTGTATGTCTGGCTGTCTGCATTACGACATTATGATGCTACCTGTGTGTGTGTGTATATATGTATATATAGTGTGTGTGTATATATATATATAGTGTGTAACGTTTTTCGAAATATTTACTTCTGTGTTCATAGATTGATTTTTTTAGTTTCAAAAGATCCCGTTAAGGGTGAAAGCAGCGCTTCTTTGCTTAAACTTTAATCTGTTATTTTAATATATATATATATATATATATATATATATATATATATATATATATATATATATATATATATATATATATATATATATATATATATATATATATATTCGTGTACAGATATTTTTGCATACACAATAACAAAATATAAACAAACGTATTTATTTCACGAGGCTCGATAAGGATAAATATATATCAAATATATAAGAACCCTATAGCAAATCCCGAGCAACGCCGAGCCATTCTGCTAGTATTATATATAATAAAGTACCAGTAATGTACTGAGATAATAGCTGGCCTTGGCCAAAATTAGAAACAATTATACTTCTTTTTTATACAACTGTAAAAAACAAAATGATAGACACAACAGCCAAATCTCCTTCAAATATTACATCTTATAATATTTTAGAATGGAAGAAATAGAACCCAAATTTCCCTTCTATTCATTTTAGTGATGAACCAAGAAAAAATATTGCAACCGTCATCCCTCATGATGACGGCCTCCGCGCTCTCCAATATTTTTTAGATTTACGCCCTACCCCTTACCACAGCACTACCACTCTTCTCCGCCTGGCTGAGCTTGTTCTCACCCTCAATGGATTTTCTTTTTCATGTGAATTTTATCAACAGGTCTCTGGGGTAGCGATGGGAACCAGAATGGGTCCAAACTATGCCAACTTGTCTGTTGGCTACGTCGAAGCCCAGATCTTCTCCCAGTACGGTGGACCGACTCCTGAGCTATACAGTCGTTATATCGACGACTGTATCCAAGCTGATCCAAGCTGCTCTCACCCGCGCCCGTGAAACAGACTGCACCACAGCCCTCTCACCCCCACCCTCCCAACACCCGTGTTCCTTTCCCTGTCACCTACCACCTCATCACCCTACCACTCCGGCGACATATCCTCCGTTCTTTCCGTATCCTCTCTTCTGACCCCGTCACTTCTCGCTTTTTTCCAAACCCACCCATTACCGCTTTTACCCGCAACCTCCACGACCTCCTGGTTCACAGTTCCTTTTCGTCTTCTCCCACGACTCCACCCGGCTCTCATCTTTGTTCCCGTCCCCACTGCAACACTTGTACCTTTATTTCCACTCTCACCACTCTTACAGGCCCTAACGGGTCTTTCCGTATCCGCCATTCCTTCACATGCACATCCACCCACGTTGTCTATGCCCTCCGGTGTTCCCTTTGCGGGTCTTTATATATCGGACAAACGGGACGCCGTATGGCGGACTGTTTTGCCGAGCATTTGAGGGATATACGACTCGGTTTGGATACTCCTGTCGCCCGTCATTTCTATTCTCCTGGTCTTCCCTACATGTTTCAGTCCTGGGTGTCCTTTTACATCATGGATCACAAGCCTCACGCACCAGGACTGAACAAAGTCTGATTCACTGCCTTGGGTCCTATTCCCCTCTTGGACTCAATTTCTCTAATACCTCGTCTATTATTACACTCCTAGGTTCCTATCGCTTTCTCTTGATCATTAGCAGCTTCTCTTACAACTAATACATGCCGACTCCACTTTGGAGTCGGTATAGTATAGTATTAATGTTTTAATGTGCATAATATGCCTTGAAATTTCGGGAAAATCAGCTATACGTAACGCCTCAAAAAAGCCCTAAAAAGCTGAAAAATGAAGTTTTTCACCTAATGCGGGCCCTAGGCCATAAAAAAAGTTGGATTTTCTTTGCTCACGGTATGAAGAAGAGACTGACTAATACATAGTTACAATTTCAAGGAAATCGGTCTGACGTAACGCCTCGAAAAATCCCTAAAAAGCTGAAAAAACGCAGCTTTTCACCTAATCATAGGGGATCAAAAAGTTGAATTTTTTAATGTGCACAACACTCTCTGAAACATAAGTAATATACATGTAAAGTTTGAAAAAAATCGGTTGGGTACTTCTCGAGTTTTCACACACACACACACACACACACACACACACACACACACACACACACACACACACACACACACACACACACACACACACACGCGCACACACACACACACACACACACACACACACACACACACATCCTCAGTTTTATATATATAGATTAGTCAAATTTTAGCTTCATTTAAAGAGGAACACTTTAAAACGGATGGTTTTGTTCCATAGAACCAGAGCTGGTTTTAGGTGCGTTGGTATCAAAAGGATTAAACCGAAAACTTGACCTGAACACCGTATTCTTCTGTGTATTGTGCTCATTCATGCATAATGTGCACTCTTTTTTGACCAGAAAAATAGCATGTAGTATAGCCAATCTTCAGAAATGGGGATATGCCACTGATGATGATTCCAACTGCCATTACAAACTATGGAGCACCTTCTAGTTTTCCCCAATCTTGAAGATTCATGCACACTTAACGACTTTGAAATTTGAACACTACAGGAAAGACTCTGTGTGCAAAACTGGATGTGTGTGGTGTAGGAACTTGATAGGGAGAAGACCAGAAAAATGTCTGGGAAAAAAAACACAGAATAAACACACACACACACACACACAAAGCTTTGCACAAACTACCACCTTATCACCATAATCACCATCATCATCTCTCTCTCTCAACACATTCCTGATATCAAAATCCCCACCAAACCTGTGGATTTCCAAGATATCATGAGCTACTGCTGTTATTGCTGTTATTGCTGTTGTTGTTGTTGGTGATATTGTTTCTGTTGCTGTTGTTGTCTCTGTTGTTGTTATTCTCTCTCTGGTCATTGTTTCTTCAATGCTATGGGGGGAAATATTGTTTATCCAACCAGTTTTGCTGATTCTTCTGTTGAAAGACTAAATAATACAGTTTAATGAATATACAGACACACACACATGTATATATATATATGTGTGTGTCTGTCTGTTTCTCTCTGTATATTTGTATATGTATCATCATCATCATAATTTAATGTCTATCTTCCATGCTGGTGTGTGTTAGACATATTGCCATTTTGTGTCTATATCTAGCTCATATGTTTCATTTTTAACATGGTTTCTCTGACTGGATGTTCTACCTAATACCAGCCAACCACTTTACAGCATGTCAGAGAGCATTTTATCATATCCCCAGCACTACGACCTTACAAAGCAAACTAGGTGCTTTTTATCATGGCCCTAATACTACTAGTTTGTAGTGTGGGCTGGGTACTTATAATTGTGGCCCCATCACAACCAGCTTACAGGGTGAATTGGCTGCTTTTTTATCATGGCACCAGTACTTCCACTTTACAATGTAGACTGGGAGCATTTTATAGACTGGGTGTTAGTTGTGTCTTCAACTTACAGTTGGCTTGTGTGCATGTGTGTTGTTACGCATAAAATAAATATCATCACTGGATCAATAGTTGCCAGCATCCTTGGCCTTGGCAAGCTCCAATACCAGTCAACCAAGATACATATAATGCAGACAACTGTAATACATGTATGGCATCAACCCATAAGGTAAACCCTAACTCCAACTACTGTGGCCAACTCATCGAGTTTTTCAAGACAATACTTGAATCACTGATGGTGGCTCATGGGTGGATGTTATTTATCTTAACTATAGATCTTTCTAGCAATCAGACCTGGACACAATGCAGCAATAAATTATGGACTGGTAACTCAAGCTGGCTGTGGATAAATGTACCACCATGCATTTTGAGAGGAAAAAACCTAGCTTTCACATACTCACTCCACAACACCAATCTCAAGAAGTCTTCTTGTGAACGTCACCTTGGCATTACTGTCAACAGCATGATAAGTGTCGTAGCATCACTCAGTAAGACCTTTCTCAGTTGCTCTCCAGCTATCTATTTAAAGCTGTATATAACTGTAGCGCTCTCTAGACAAGGGAAGTAGCTAGAGTTACTTCCCGTTGAATTTCTAGAATATTCCTTAAACTTCCGTTCCAGGGATTATAAACGATAGAGCAAAAAAGCGATTTTTCTCTCTTTTGGCGGCAAGCTCTCAAACTGACTATATCGAACGCAAATATATTAAGCTTTTTCCAACCATATCTTGTAATGCAGGATTACACCATATCATGCCACGAGGTACGTTTTGTTACCACATTTGTAATACACGGACTACAATAAATGCAAGTTATTTTGATACTCGTTTTGAGAAACTCTTCATGCCTCAGTTATTACTTCGAATGTAGAGAGAGATAATTCTCACAAAAAAGAAATTGTATGAAAGTTCTTCTATATCTTCTTTCTATTAAAATTAGTAGTTGGGATCCGGTGGTACTTACTGGAGTAAGTAACCCTGGGACCAACTCCCTAAAATGGTGACCCCGAACACGCAGCAAAACAAATCCATTTATTCACCATCGCCTAAAAGTGGTGACAAATATTTTCATACACTATTACAATTTATTGCTACACAAACTATTGCTAAACAATTCCCTAAAATGGTGACCCCAACAACGACACAGAAAAGAATTGTTCTCGACTCTAGGAAGTTCGTTTTATTTCACTCAGTTCGTGTGGGGCGAACAAAATAAAAAAATTGAAGAAGCAAATCGCCATGTTGACAGCATCATATTTCACCAAAATAGAAAAAAAAAAAATATTGTCCCTCGTGTCTTCGGTTCAACCAAGCTTTCGTTTTTTTTAAGTCGCCATCTTACTTGCTCGGTGCTATATTTTTACTTCAGCTATTTATGGTACTACCACGTGTGCGGTAGTTGGAAAAAAAATGCATTATGGAATTTCCTCGTGTGCCTACTTCGGCAGATTCAGTCGCCGCTTCTGCTTTCAAAACCCAGCCTGCTTCACCTCGTGAGGATTCAATGTTGAGAGCCTTGACGCGTTAACTCGGCATCTCTATCCCAGTTATTTCAAGGTCTTCGATCGTACCAAGTCAGAATCAACCCAGCTAAATGTGTGTTTGGTACAGCTTCACTAGAATTCCTTGGATATCTTATAGATTCGGAAGGTATTCGACCTCTGCCATCTAAGGTGGAAGCGATTCAGCGTATCGAACCACCACCCCTCCCCACCTCACTGAAACAATTACGTCATTTCTTGGGATTAATTAACTTTTAACGTGGCTTCATTCCTAACTGTGCGAACAATTGTTCCTCTTGACGCAGTTTTTAAAGGCTGCGAAAAAGAAAGCTGCTCCTATTTCATTTTCTGCCGATGCCTTGCAGTCTTTTGAATCCGTCAAGTCTGAGATAGCTGAAGTTTCCTTCCTCGCCCATCCTGTTGCAAACGCGAGACTTTCTTTAACTGTTGATGCGTCCGATCATGCTGTTGGAGCAGTTTTGCAACATACGATCAACCACCAGGTTCAACCACTGGGATTTTTCTCACGCCAACTAAAACCAACGGAACAGAAATACAGCACCTTTGATAGAGAACTTTTGGCTGTTTATCTTACCGTGAAGCACTTCCACCATTTTTTGGAAGGGTGGGTGTTCACGATATTCATGGACCATAAACCGCTAACATCGCTCTCCAATCCAAGTCCGACAGGTACTCTCCGAGAGCATATAGGCATTTGGATCTCATCTCCCTGTACACCAGTGACATTCGTCATATAGCCAGAACTGCCAACATACCCGCGGACGCACTATCTCGACTTTCTGTATGATCTCTTGCGTCTCCTGCACATATCGATGTGGTTGCCATGGCAACTGACCAACCTACTTTGGATTCGTTGGACATTTCTTCTGACCAGTTCTCCTGCTGCAAATTGGAATATTTACCTCTTCCATCTTCTGAAGGGAAAATTCTCTGCGATATTTCTACTGACTCACCCAGACCACTTGTTCCAGATTGCCATCAACGTACCGTTTTTGATGCACTTCATTCCTTGTCGCATCCCGGCACAGCTGCCACGGTGAAGCTCATCACGGCCCGATTTTTCTGGCCTAATATGCGTTGTTTAATCAGCGGTTGGGCACGTTCTTGTTTGAAGTGTCAGTGCTCTAAGATTTATCGGCATGTCTGCACTCCTCTTGGAAAATTCAGCCCGCCAGACGCCCGTTTCCGTCACATTCACATGGATATTGTTGGTCCGTGGCCCGTTAGTCGTGGGTTCACATATATATTGACCTGTATCGATCGTTTCTCTCGGCGGCCTGAGGCCATACCCCTAGTGGACATAACAGCCGAGTCCGTTGCCCGAGCTTTCATTTCCAATTGGATTGCTCGCTTTGGTGTTCCTTCTAAAATAACTACGGATCGTGGACGACAGTTCTAGGCTTCCTTATTTCGTGAAATATCACGACTTTTGGGTGCTCACCACATTCATACGACCAGCTATCACCCAGCCTCCAATGGAATGGTGGAGAGGTTCACAGACAGTTGAAAGCTGCTCTTTGCGCTACTCCTGATCCGCAACGTTGGATCGAATTTTTGCCAATCGTGCTTCTTGGTTGTCGTACTGCCATTAAGACAGATTTGGGTTTCTCTTCTGCTGAACTTCTTTATGATACCACCTTGACTGTTCCTGGTCAAATGTTAGCACCGGTGGATTCATCGCATCTTCATCCAGCATCATATGTCACCAGGATTCGTTCGTATTTTTCGGATCTTCCACCAATGAACCCTCGTGACCAGTCAATTTCTTCTGCTGTTCCATTGGACATCTCTACGTGGACACACATTTTTATACATAGTGTTCGACAGGGGTGTGCGCCATCGCCAACTCTCTTCAACTACGCCATTGACTACACTCTCAACACAGCGCTCCGGGATTACCCGGGCGTAGAGGTCGGGAGAGGAGTCGTGGTGACGGACCTGGCCTACGCGGATGACATCGTGCTGATGGGCGCTAACGGGACAGATGTACAAGGTGCTTTCGAAAGGGTGCACACTGCAGCCGCCGCTGTTGGTCTACGAATCAATGCCGCCAAGTCGAAAGTCATGACGTCACTGGTCTCGCCTGATGCCTGGCAGCCAATATCTCTCGAGGGCGTGGACCTGGAGGATGTGGAGTCCTTCGTTTACCTGGACTCAAGAGTGGTTCCAACAGGACAGGGCGCAGCCGAGGTCAAACGTCGCATAGGTGCTGCGAGATCCGCTTTTGGGCGCCTCCAGCGGTGTCTATGGGACAGAAGAGAGATCACCTCGGCGACCAAAGGGCGAATCTACCAGGCACTATCCTCCTCTATGTCTGTGAAACATGGCCTATGAGGGTAGTCGATCAACGAGGGCTGGAGGTCTTCGACAATGACTGTCTCCGCCGCATTCTTCGCTGCCGACGCGTTGATCGGGTACCTACCACCAGTCTTCGTCTTCGCCTGAATCTTCGACTCCTTCCTTCAGTTCTTCTGCAACAGTGCTTGAGATGGTTTGGTCACGCAGCCCGGCGCCCTGAGGGTGAGCTGATCAGCGATGTTCTCCTCCCACCTCCACTCCCTAACTGGCGCAAGCGCGTTGGCGGGCAGCTGAAGACCTGAGCAACGACGATCAAGGAGGACCTCTCCGAACTCTCAGGTCCACAGGTGGTCGGCCTGCGCCGATGGAATCGTGACTGGCTCGCTATCTCCAGTGACCTAGCCCGGGACCGTCGTGCGTGGGCTGCCATGGTTCGGGATGCCGTCAGGACAAGGGAAGAAGCCGGCTCAACCCGTCCAGGGTGAATGTCGACACAAGTACAAGTAAGTACATTTTTATACGGAATGATTCCGTCAAGGGACCGCTTACGTCACCCTACAATGGACCTTTTCGTGTGCTTTCGCACACACCAAAACATTTCACAGTGGCTGTCAATGGTCGAAAAGAGACAATATCCATTGACAGAGCAAAGAAGGCTTTCTCTGAAAGTCTCATTACAATCCCTGACATACCTCGTACATAGACTCCCACACCAACACCTTCACCTCCACCGCAAACACCACATACCACACAACCTTATGTCACACGAGGTGGCAGGACGGTAAAATGGCCACGTAAACTCTCAAAAACTATATACATTTAACCCCTAGTGGCATTAACAAACTTCTTTTTTCAGTTTCAGATAGAACTAGTGTCAGAAAAGTCTGTACACTGGTGATGTATGAACTATTTTATTTTGAAGAAACTTTGAACTTACCATTGACCATTAATTTTTCTCTGCTCCTTTATATTAACTTTGAATTATCAGTTTGTTACATTCACATTTTTTCTTTGTAAAATGCATTTACTTGTTTTGTGCTTTTTTTTTGCTATTTGCTTCAGCTGCGAGCTCATGTTTTATTCATGCACTTTCTTGTACTTTTTGCTTTGCTCCTCATTTCTTGCGAGTTCTCGCTACAATGACCTTCGGTTGGTTATTCGAGTTCTCGTCTGAGGGGGAGTCTTGTAGCGCTCTCTAGACAAAGGAAGTAGCTAGAGTTACTTCCCGTTGAATTTTTAGAATATTCCTTAAACTTCCGTTCTAGGGATTATAAAAGATAGAGCAAAAAAGCGATTTTTCTCTCTTTAGACAGCAAGCTCTCAAACTGACCACATCGAGCGCAAATATGTTAAGCTTTTTCCAACCATATCTTGTAATGCAGGATTACACCATATCATGCCACGAGGTACGTTTTGTTACCACATTTGTAATACACGGACTACAGTAAATGCAAGTTATTTTGAGAAACTCTTCATGCTTCAGTTATTACTTCGAATGTAGAGAGAGATAATTCTCACAAAAAAAGAAATTGTATGAAAGTTCTATATTTTCTTTCTATTAAAATTAGTAGTTGGGATTCGGTGGTACTTACTGGAGTAAGTAACCCTGGGACCAACTCCCTAAATAACTATGGTGCATCTACACATAGAATTTGTAGTCTGGAACCCCTATCTTGCTCAGAATATTGACCACTTGAAATTGTTGATGGTGACCACAATAGTAACTCCGAAGTGTTCAGCATCCGATATAACAGTTCGGTCTATATCAGATTGGGTAGATTTAGGAGGAGGCTATGGTCTCCTGTGGGGAAGGCCCAACATGCTGTGCAGTTGCATGACATGTCTTACTCAAGCATTGCAGGCTTTACTCTGTACAGTATGTATGCAGGTGCAAAAGGCATAACTGATGGTGTCTGTCCGGATGACTGGGTGCGAATCTAAAAACTCAAAAAGTACCTAACCAAATTTTCTCCAAATGAAAAATCATACTCTAAGATTTAGTACGCTTCAAGAGTATCCAGCTGATTTTCTTCGGATTTTGCACATGCATGCAGAGGTTTCACGATTTGGGCCTGTTGGTGTTCTATGTTTCCAGTAGATGAACAATCTACCAAAAAGTACCAAAAAGTACACAGCTAGATTCCTCAATCTTTGCATATGCGTGTTGCTATTTCACGTTTACTATACCGTGCAACGCCGGGTCCTGCTGCTAGCATATATATATATATATATATGTGTGTGTGTGTGTGTGTGTGTGTGTGTGTGTGTGTGTGTGTGTGTGTGTGTGTGTGTGTGTGTGTGTGTGTGTGTGTGTATAAAAAGAAAATTCACTGTGTATTTTTGAAAATAGCATATATTTTCACTAGCTCTGACAGTTTGGCAGATGAACAGTGAGCTGTATTGATGAAGGGTGATACCCAGAAACATTAGTATCTGCAGTTCTGTTCACATGCCAACACAAGAGCAAGAATGAAGGGTTCATTCTACTGACATGGCTATAAAATTGAGGCTTGTTTGCATAATTGCAAATGAATCGAATGTCATTATTAATATTCGAAAAACTCAGATTACATTTATTGTATTCAGCCATGTTGATCGAAAATTTTCTTTTTTATATATATATATAAATATATTATATATGTATATATACATGTATATGTATTGTGTTAAGAAGAAATCTGTATATATATAAAATTAAGTATGTGTGTGTGTCTGTGTATTACCTATAGGGGCCTACATCTTACGACAGATTTTCATGAAACTTTACAGGCTCATAGATTAGTCATCGGTTAGTGTTTTCTATATATCAGCGTATCGGTTTTTTTTTTATTCCGGGGTCATTCTGCAGATAAAAATCGATAGGGGGGGGGGGGGGGCACCTTTTTTTAGGTATCGAAAAATAAGATTTTTGGCTCTGGCTCCCACATTTTGCCACCGATTTCGTTCAAATTTTAAAGCAAAATAGAATTTATCGTTGCACATCCTTTATTTATTTATATATTTCTACCTTTTTACTTTATTAATATGTTTTTATCTTCGTATTCTGCTTTTATTTATCTATGTATTTTTTTGTTTTTTGCTTACTGTTCCTGTTATTTAGGTTTTTACTCGCTTTACTCTCATTAAGTACTTATCATTGTACTCATTAGCACATGACACTAGAATATCTCCCCCTGAGAACCACAATACTTATAACCCGGACTATCTGGGGACCTAGATATAGTCTATTTGCGCTTTTCATCGGGTTTTATAATTGATTACACGCGATGATCCGACTGGCGTGGTCGGTTTCCTGGCTGCGCACCCGGCGCCCTGGTGCATAAGCCTCCCTTGAGTGCTTGGAAAAAATAAATTTCCCCTTATTTCGGTAAATGAAATTACTCGTAGCGGATTGCTTCGCCCCGGGGCCCGCCGCGCCGCCGTTTTTGACCGCCATATAGTACCTTTAAATTCTATTAGCTGTATCATGCCTCCCTCTACTGGCACTTAAACAAATCCCCCTCCTGTGTAAATTAATAGTACTCGTTTGGTATAACGATGGCCTAACGACGATGGCTGACTTCCCACTAGCACACCCGAAGCCTAGAACAGTTACATTCCTCGAGTGCTCTGAAAAATTGATTTCCATATCTCTTGCTAGACGGTTTCACTCGGAATGGCAGACACGTGGTTAGGATGGGCTGGCCGGAGTTTGCAGTCGTCGCGTGCTGTTTGACTGCTAAACAACGACTTAATCTTTACTCTATATCCCACCCTGAAAACTTATCGAGGATCTCTATAATACACTTAAAATTTTTTCATAAAAGACTCTCTCTGTAAATTCTTTAACTAAATCTCGCAACCCAAACCATAAATTTTTTGACATTTTTTAAACTGTTTAATTTTTAATTTTATAATTTTTTTAATTTTATAATTTTAATCTTTAATTTAATTTCATCCTATAAATCTAAACAAAAATTTAACGTTCCAATTTTCTGTTCACACATTATACCATGCAGACGCCCACTATATATACCTCTGTTATAATATATACCTCTGTTAAGATATAGGTTCTTTAGAATAACATTTTTCGCGGCAATTCCTAGCCTGATTGTAGCATGACATTAACGCTGACTTTTCTTCTTTCTTTCTGTCTTTTTTTCTCTTTGACCGGGTGGTTAGTAGCACAGTATAAGCTTTCGCCCCCTCACCAGATAGCCTTAAGTAGACCGAATAGCCAGCACTTGAGGGCGACCGGCTAAAGTGGAAGATGCTAGATGGTCAGTCGTCCTCGGGTCTATGATTTTCAGCCCCATGGATTTTATCTGTTACATTCATTTATTATATTTCGAATACCTGATGATATCACCGGATTCATACGGAACCCGGTCAATGAAATGATCATAGTATAATAAACCTTTCAAGGATTTACACAAGTCCAGCCTCCTGTTATTTTATTATAATAATTAACTCCGTACTCGCACCACAATCTACACAAACGAAGACGGTTGAGCTGCTTTACGTTGAGTACTCTCCATATTGTTACATCAAGATTGACGATACGGAATGGCCAACTCTATCCAGTGGTGAACCTTCAAACCTAAATAAATATATGTATATATATATGTGTGTGTGTGTGTGTGTGTGTGTGTGTGTGTGTGTGTGTGTGTGTGTGTGTGTGTGTGTGTGTACAAACAATTATCAGAAAAATAAAAAGAACAAACAAAAAAATGAACACACTAAAATACTGTCAACAGCAACACACATTCGATGGCTATCGCCCTGCTTGAATAAAAAAAAATATAACCTCCAACAATGCATGAAGACCATCATCAATAGTCAGAGAACAGCTGAAGAGAGGTGGGCCATTGAGAAAATCAAACTCAACCCCAAAGTGTTCTTTTCATTTGCTAAAAAACACAAGGTCACTGTCTCCACTGTTGGTTCTCTAGTTGATGAAAATGCCAAAACCATGGGCGAGATACTGCAGAAACAATACTGCTCTGTTTTCAGCAATCCTGATATGGCCTATCTGGGCTGTGTCAGTGATGTTAATCCCCAACACACTATATCGGACATAACGTTTGGCGCCCCTGATGTCTTAGCGGCAATAAACGAAACTATACACAATTCAGCAGTAGACCCCCGACAGGTTCCCTGCTTGTGTCCTGAAGGTGTGTCGACACCAACTTGCATCTCCTCTTGCTAATCTGTGGAGGAACTCACTGGATACTGGCTATATTGCTGAAAACTTTCTGTCCCAGTCTTCAAAAAGGGAAATAAGTCCTTTGCAGTGAACTACCGTCCGATCTCACTCGCCTCTCATATTGTCAAGTTATTTGAGAGGGTGGTGAGATCACGAATGACCCACTTTCTTGAAAACAACGGCCTGCTGAACTCCAACCAGCATGGGTTCCGTAATGGAAGGGACTGCCTAACGCAGCTCCTGCATCACTTTGACGATGTTTTGAGAACCTTGGGAGAGGGCTCCAACACTGATGTCATCTACCTTGATTTCAGCAAGGTCTTTGACAGGGTGGATCATAAGATTCTACTGAAAAAACTATCCAATATTGGTGTCTCTGGAAAGTTACTACAGTGGATCAAATGTTTCCTGACAGACAAAACCCAACATGTTGTAGTCGAAGAAGTAAAATCAAGCCCTGCCAAGGTCAGCAGTGGAGTCCCACAAGGCACTGTGTTGGGTCCACTTCTTTTCATCATCTACATTAATGACATTACTAACATCATCAAGCACAGCAGCATAAGAATCTTCGCAGATGATTCCAAGCTCCAAAGGGTCATCAATGAGGTGGGTGACCGGACTTGCCTTCAGTCAGACCTACTGGCTGTTATCCGATCCGATGGGCAGAAAAGAATAATATGCTGCTGAATGAGGATAAGTTTGAATTAATCCACTTTGGAAAAAAGGATGCCCTGAAACTACCATACTCTCTTCCTTCGGGTGAAACTTTAGTGGCATCCAACAACATCAGAGACCTGGGAATTGTGGACAACAACATAAGCTGGGCCACTCATATAAACAGCAAAGTTGACATGGCCCACAGAATGTGTTCCTGGATTCTCAGAACCTTCCAGTCGAGAAATATCCACACCGTTATCTTTCTCTTCTCCACTTTTGCCCGACCTCACCTTGATTACTGTTTTCCACTGTGGTCTCCCCACACGAAATAAAGTATCATGAAATTTGAAGCACCCCAAAGATCGATTACAAAAAAGATAGATCGCATGACAGGCCTTCACTATTGGAGTCGATTAGAAAAGCTCAACCTTTATTCTCTCCAACGTCGCCGTGAGCACTACATTACCTGCATGATGTGGAAAATATTCCATCAGCTTTGCCCAAATTATGTTGGCATCACCTTTAATGTATACCCAGGGCTTGGGCCCTGTGCTATCCGCCAACGACAAAAATCTCACTCGCATCTCATAACAACAATACGGCACAATTATTTCACCTCAATTGGCCCTGCTCTCTTTAACATTACAGCAAAACACATTAAAACAGAAACAGACCCCATCAAGTTCAAGAAGTCTTCGGACAAATTCCTTCAAGAAATCCCGTTGCTCGAGTGGGTCATGGTGCCCAAACCCTGATTTGTAAGACTTCGCCAGGTGGTGCTATTAAGTAAGACATGACCTGGTCAAATACTGGCCGAAACCTATCAAAGTTATATGTATATATATATACAAGTATATATATGTATGTATATATATATATATATATATCATAAAACATGTCTTTAGAATCACTAGATATAATATATACTATTTCCTCTCCCAACATGTTTTATGATATATAGCTCTGATTATTTAATTTATTAATTCTTCATTGAGCCACAGCGTGACCCGTTGCAAAACACATATATATCTATGACTTTATATATATGTAAACCTTTATATGTAATAATCTCCCGTTAGGTTGAGATACAATTTGGCTATATTGGGCTGCGGTTTCTAGCAATAAGCCTACTCGCCGTAAACAACTAATCACATCCTTTCTAACTTGACCGCCGCCACGTCACGATTCTTAGCCATTTTTTAATGTATTTTTGGCGCAATCACTTTGGAAAATTAATTGTCTAATTTTGAGCTCACTCCTGATGAATCCGAAGCTCTGGACATTCCCTGTTATCGGATGTCTTAAAATACGGATGAAACCATGGTAGAGGTAATTAAATATGTACGCATTTCTAAGTTTATTTTACACCTAATTGTGTTTAGTTGACTGTATATCTGGTCGATTTCTACATGCTGCCGAAATGTTCGTTAAATACTCCATCGTAGCCGCCGTGAAGGGGCTGCTTTCGGTTATTTGTCGGAGATTTCTTCATAGGAGCCTTTATTCTTATAGCTTGGTCTAATTGATTTTTTTATACGGTTAATTATGCTAATTGTGAGAGGAAATGGTATATATTATATCTAGTGATTCTAAAGACATGTTTTATGATATATACCTCTGATTATTTAATTTATTGATTCTTCATTGAGTCACAACGTGACCCGTTGCAAAACACATATATATCTATGACTTTATATATATGTAAACCTTTATATATATATATATATATATATATATATATATATATATATATATATATATATATATATATATATATATATATATATATATATATGTATGTATGTATATATGTATATATATGTATGTATATATGTATATATATGTATCAAAGGGCAAAGGAGCTCTTAAGAGTCAATGGCCATCCAAAATCACCGGGAGAGATGACCCCTTAGCCTTTGTCAAGGCAGAATTCTAAGAGAAGGAAAACTCTGATATAACACCTGCAACCCTGATGGTATCCAATAATGTTGACTTGTTCTTCTTTTTGGTAAATATCATCTTGGTTAAGAGAGTGGGACTGGCTTTGTGCAGTGCCTTTGCTCACTATAAAAGCTTCACGGCACAGGCATTGCTTTATATCTGGAGATCTCTCTGCACTTGTCGTCACATGGTACCAAAGGCAAAGCACTGTGTCGATAATTGTCACAAGTGTAGTGTTTGTACCAGAGTTTTCAAGTCGCTGGCTGGACTAAAAAGTCACACTCGTTCAGCGCATCGGTAGGGGTTCTCCTACATGGATATAAAGTAGTGGCCGTACTCGAAAACGAGTTGGCAGCCACCATGTATATATATATATGTGTATATATATATATATATGTATATATATATATATATATATATACATGTATATATACATATATATATGTATATATGTATATATATATGTATATATACATATGTATATATACATATGTATATATAAGTATATATATATATATATATATATATATATATATATATATATATATATATATATATATATATATATATATATATATTACTTCAAAATTACAGAACTAAATAGGGTTAAGAAAACAATAATAGAATTCTTTAAAAAGTATGACCTCAAATTAGAAGTTGAAAGTAGCACTAAAGTAGTTAACTTCCTTGATGTCACCCTTAATTTAAATTCAGGACTATATTATTCCTTCCATAAGCCCAATGAAAACCTAAATTATGTTAACTATTACCCAAATCACCCTAAATCCGTGAAAATTGCAATAGTTAATAGTGTTCAAAAACGCTTAACTAGATTATCCGCTAACAAATCCATTTTTGATGAAAAAGCTGGATATTATAATGAGGCATTACATAAGGCAGGATATAAAAATAATATTGAATATCTAGATAATACTAATTCGAATTATAAATTAGGCAAAAATACGAATAACATAAATAAAGCGAACTCTAAAAATTATTTAAATATAAATAAAAATACTAATGTCGTGAATAAATCTCGGAAAAAAATCAGAACTAAAGCAGTTATTTGGTATGCACCTCCTGCCTCTTTAGCTATCAAAACACCCCTGGCAAATTTATTCTTTAAGGCATTAGATAAATGCTTTCCCACTACACATAAATACCATTCTATACTCAATAGACACACAATTAAGCTATCTTATTCTACAACTATGAATATGGCTCAGAACATTGCAAAAATAAATAGTAGAATTCTTAATCATAACCAACAAACAATTAGGGATAATGGCAATATTAACATTAGCAATAATATTGATACTGTGAATAACAATAACATTAATTTAAGCACTCACAATAGAACACCTCCAAATATTAGCAATGATAAGGTGTACAGTTTAAATTATAGTAATAACAGTAAATCGAAATGTAACTGTAGAAATAGATCGAATTGCCCTCTGCAAAATAATTGTCTTGATAAGAACCTAGTTTATAAATGTACCGTTAAAGCAAATAACATCACCTACAACTATATAGGTGCAACTTCATCGAGCTTTAAATTAAGATATTCGAATCACAAACACTCTTTTTCGAATCTGGATAAGATGTTCTCCACCTCTTTATCACAACTTATATGGTCCTTGAAAGACAAAAATTTGGAGTACTCAACATTTTGGTCAAAACTTCGTAATAGCCAAGTCTACGTTAATTCCTCAGTATTACCTAACTGCAATCTTTGCGATATGGAGACTCTATTAATAATTAATAATTACGATAACTTAATTAACAAAAAAAGTGAATTATTCTCAAATTGCTTGCACAAAGCTATATCTACATTCCAAGCTTCACAAAAAAATCAGGAAAAAACATTGAATAAATGTGAAATCATTTAGACGTTTATTAATAACTCTGAACGTGAAACAATATTGTCTCAGATTAAAAGTTTTTGTAATGCTTTTATTATTTATACTATTGTTAATATTAGATTAAGGGTTTCTACCTTAAGATTAAAATTGTTAACCTGATCTCTTGTTGAGTACGTATGACCTTTAGATTTATAGCGAGATTACTGGGTTGTATGAATGTAACAAAACGAGACATGGTTTGTGTATATAATATTTAATTAACGGTAGATAGTATACTTGACATGTCAAAGATAGATGTTAGAATGAAACAAAGTTAGTAGTTACCGTTTTGATTGCCAGGCAAACGCGGCTGGCAGAGGGCGCCTGGCTAAGGCCAGGCGCCTGTTGGCCAAATTAATGGCAGAGCCAAATGAGAGGCTCTTCGACCTGGTGCCGAAAAGGCAAAGAGAGAGAGGAAGCTTAAAGTTGTTAGTTTTATAGGGCTCTGACCGGAAGTCGCAGAAAGGGTTCCACCTCCCGTCTAGATCCCAATCAAAACAAGGGAGACAACCGCTACATAACCTCCCGCCAGAATTTTAGTGTATAAAAATCGAAATGAAAATATGTAGCAAGTTGGCGAGAATGTTGTAACAGGCATGAAAATTACGACAAAAGAATGTTTGGAAAAATCAATGATAGATATCAAGGTAGCCAACCGCTCTTGGCCAGAGAACGACTGGACATCCATCTATCCATCACCCAAAGATACAATGTAATAAAGTAAAAGTAATAGAAGAGCTCAAAGTTCAAAATATAGTTCACAGGTGTGCAATCACATGACAGCAGGAAAGAAAGTGTGTTCCAGAGAATGAATGCAGGTGGTTTCTGTTCTGTGGTATATCGTGAAATTTCCAACCTCCGAATGGATTTTCTCACAGGAAGAGTGCTGCAAAAATGAATTCTCTGGCTTTGGTGAAGCTGTATTGATGTATTGCTGTTGCTGTTATATTGCTGTTGCTGCTGCTGTTGTCTCGCTGAGTGAGCGTATTCGGTGTTTAAATTCACAGTAAAAAAAATTTATTTAGAAAAAATGAGTTGCGCAAAGTGCTAGAAATAGCAGCCGAAGTTGATGGTCGATGTTGAGAATGCGTTGACCTGGAAGGGTCAAGAGGCCAGCGACCAGAGAAATAAGCATTCTTAATAAATGCGCGGTTATCAACTGTAAATTTACATTGTAAATTTATAAACCGGCAAATAGAAGAATATAGCTTAAGGCTGAAGAATCCCTGGTGATAAATGGCGTGCGGCTGTCTGTGAGTAGAGACATCTCTGTGAATCGAGAATTTGTGCTGCCTACACGTGCCAATACAAGGTTGAAAAAAAAATAATATTTCTAACGCGCGAGAAAATGATAGTGCAATGTTGAAAGTGACAATGATGAAAAAGAAAGGCTTCACTCAGCATAATTATTGGTGTGAACTTTGGAAAAAAAAAAAAAAAACTTGAACGATGAAGAAAACGATGAACAAAAAGGCAATGGTTCATCGAAAATAAATTTTCCTGTTGAAATGTTTTTTTAAAGAATATCAAATTCCTTTTTTTGTTTTGTTTTTTTTTTTGTTTTGAAAGAGTTCGTTGTAAGAAACGAGAAACATATATATATATCGTGAAATGTTTTTTTTTTTGTTGTTTTTTTTTGTTTTGAAAGTGTTCGTTGTAAGAAACGAGAAACATATATATATATTGGTGAAATGCGACAGTTAATTGATGCGTGAGAGAAAAAGTCTGTCTGTGCGAATTCCACATGTGCGTGTGTGCGTGTCCTTGAGTATTTTCATAGTTTGTCGCTAAATTTGCTGTGTATTCGTAATGTTACTCACAAAACCAGATGTGCTATTTTTTTCTTTTTTGGGGGGTGACCACTTATAGCGATGAACGGCTGCGTGTTCGTATCACGTCGGGGTCACCAATATAGCGAGATTACTGGGTTGTATGAATGTAACAAAACGAGACATGGTTTGTGTGTATAATATTTAATTAACGGTAGATAGTATACTTGACATGTCAAAGATAGATGTTAGAATGAAACAAAGTTAGTAGTTACCGTTTTGATTGCCAGGCAAACGCGGCTGGCAGAGGGCGCCTGGCTAAGGCCAGGCGCCTGTTGGCCAAATTAATAGCAGAGCCAAATGAGAGGCTCTTCGACCTGGTGCCGAAAAGGCAAAGAGAGAGAGGAAGCTTAAAGTTGTTAGTTTTATAGGGCTCTGACCGGAAGTCGCAGAAAGGGTTCCACCTCCCGTCTAGATCCCAATCAAAACAAGGGAGACAACCGCTACAGATTGTTTAAATACTTTTAATTTTGGTTTTTGTATTTTCTAAATCTTATATCTTATATATTTGATACCTTGGATGTATTCAGACTTGTAAACCGTTTAATTACTTTGAAAGGTTATTTAAGGTTATTTACGATTCACGAGGATATGATTATACATTTATAGTATAAAAGTCTCTTTAGATCCAAGTTGATAAATTTTTTTGTACTTAAATTGATGTAAAATTTCAAATACAGTAAAATCTAGTCGAATCAAATTTATAACACTCTTAACAGTAATTATATTATATATAAGTGACTAATATCATCTTAAACCTTAAACTTTATAGTCTATATATAAATTATACAAATGTGTATATCTAGATAAATCTGGTTTAATAATATCTTATTAAATACATTTATAATGCTTTATGACTTATTAATAACATCTTAATTTTAATGTTTTTTTTACTAATATATTGATTATATTCTTAATTTTAATATACTTTTAAATATACTTGTGAGTACCTTTGGAGTTATGATAAACATAAATTTATCTCTTTCACGTTACAATTGCTTGAACTCTGATATAATACAATAATATAAATCCTTTAAAATTTTATAGTCTAAAATCTTATGTCATTTGATTAATTGACTATTTCTAATTAACTTAAGATTTGAAAATAAACGGTCACGCATCATATGCCTAGATATCCCCCCCCCCTATCTAATTACACGCTATTTATATGTTACAATGCATATCTTCCTCCCTTTGTTTATACGATTAAATTTATTTTCCTCTCTCTATCATTTGATCATTTCTCCCTTCTCTTGTTCCTACGATCAAATCTCCTTCTTTTTCTCTCTTTCCGCATGATTTGCTATCTCAATCTCTCACTTCCACTATCTACAATAATGAGGTATGCATATATTTTATTTAAAATTTTAACAGTTATATAAGTTTATGTATTATATATTATTAGTTATTTATATATCTTTATACACATTCTCATACGTACCCTCTGTATTATATGTAATTTTTCATGTTTCAACTTAAGGTATATAAATATCGAGTTTTATCATAACTAATCACTGCCATGACTAAATTATAACCATCAACATAGTCAAGGTATGTCAGGAATCAACTTATTTTATCTGATGAGGACGTACAGTTGAAATAGCTCAGTACCTCTGAAATATGTATAATAAAATATATTTGATCACATGAATGTCTATATTTATTAATATTTTGAAGTAATATTAATAACTCCAGAAAACCTTCTTGTAAAGTGCTTCTAATCTATTGTGAAACTTTATTCATTGATGAATTCATTGAACCTTGTTAAACTTTTAATTATATATATATATATATATATATATATATATATGCCCAGTGGCCATGCTCTGTGTGTAAGAAAGGAGTAGGTAGAAATTCCATTCTATATCCCAAATGCAAACTATGGGTACATAAAAGATGTAGTAGGATCACAGGTAAGCTATCTAAGAATGAAGATTTTCTATGTGGCCGATGCTCAGGTGCAGTAAGTAGCAAGGACCCACTGGATGCTATCTCCTTCAACTGCCCAGATGGTTCTATAGAAATAGTAGACACTTTCCATTACCTGAGTGACAAAAGCAGCAGTGGAGGAGGGTGCTCTGAAAGTGTAGTAGCCAGAGTTAGAACAGAATGGAAGAAGTTCAGAGAGCTAATACCACTGTTGACCATAAGGGGTTTTTCTCTAAAGATGAAAGGCAGATTGTATGATGCATGTATGCGAACGGCGATATTACATGGTAATGAGACCTGGGCGTTATGTGCTGAAGACCTGCGTAGATTAGAAAGAAATGCAGCTTGCATGTTCTGATGGATGTGTAATATTAATGTGCGTGAAAGGCGAAGCATAAATGAATTGAGAGAGGGACTAAACATAAGAGGTATCAAATGTTGTGTTCTGGAGAGGAGATTGCGTTGGTATGAACATGTGATGCATATGAAGGGCGACAGCTGTATAAAAAAAAAGTGCAGGGCAATGAAAATTGATGAAAGCTACAGAGTGGGTAGACCAAGAAAAACCTGGGACAAGGTGATAAAAACTGACCTTGCTCACTTACACCTCTCTAAGAAAATGACACTGGGTTGAGATCTTTGGCGCCATGCAGTTGTACAGAAGACCCGACTACCATTGCATACAAACCAACAGTCAGTAGACACCTCTTAACCCAATGTACACTCCACACCACACACCCTACCCCATCCTCCCTTTCCCGTTCCGTCCACTGTGTCGATCACACAACAGTCCATACTGTAAGGTGGTTGTGTAGGAGACATGGTAAAAAGGCTCCCAGTCCACACTGTAAATGTGGTTGGTGTTAGGAAGGGCATCCAGCTGTAAAAAAAACCTGCCAGAGGCATTTCTGTGCGAGCGAGACACGGTCTCCCAGCCATTTCCGCATCAAATGGAATAAAACCGTCTAACCCATGCTAGCGTGGAAGATGGACGTTAATCGATGATGATGATGATATTGATGATACGTATATATGTATATATGTGTGTGTATATATATATATATATATATATATATATATATATATATATATATATATATATATATATATATATATATATATATTAGATCGCAGATATATATATATAAAAGACAGCGAGAAGCGAAAACCAACCAAACAGTGAGTGTGTTCTGTTATTAATTCTGGCAATATTACGCAAATATGACCCTCCCCAAATATAACAATATATATATATATATATATATATATATATATATATATATATATATATATATATATACATATGGTAAATATCTTTAAGTCGTTTGGAAGCCTCGACAATGCAAATGGGTAAATCTCCGGGTAACAAGATCCGGTGGTGGAGAGAGAGATGTAAGTGGGTGTACGTTGAGATGCGTGGTGTGTATAAGACGTGTAGAGGAATGAAGGAAAGAGTATAAAGGATAAAATTAAAATAACAACACGAGAGAGAGTTACCTTGGGAGAGATTTAATTGTCCCTATATATTTCGGATTCACATCCATCAACTGGGGGGGTTTTCCGGGGTGGGGAAAGGTTTCTGTTGGAAAGGTGCGAAACGCGTCCTCCGCTGTTTGTTGTTTTGAATATCTGAGGTATTCAGCAGAGCGCGCGTGCGCGTGAAATGGGGTCGGTCGGGCAGAGGTCAGCGGCCGAATGTGGGAGTGGGGTGGCGCTGGCTGTCAGTCCATTCTCTGCTTGTTTGTTAAATGTTACTGTGTGTGTGTGTGCGTGTGTTGTTGTCTCGCTTGAGCGTGTGTGTGTGTGCGTGTGTTGTTGCCTTGTTCCTCTGTATTGGCAGTGTAGTATGTTCGTATGGTGGAATGCTACTATGTGTGTGTGCGTGTGCGTGTATAGTTGACTCGTTTGTGTGTGTGTGTGCGTGTGTTGCTGCATCGTTTGTTAACTTAAACCAGCCACCTCATTTCGCTTCTCTCGGATCGATTGTTTATTTGCGGTGCTAGACGTTTGATAAAAAGCGCTTCCTTGATACGTAACGTGCCGACATTTCTTTCAGTCGCTAGAATTGTGACAATGGGCCTTCCGTCTTTGTTTCCGCATTTATCTATGTGTTTCCGGAAAGACGAGGCCCTAGTTTTAGTGTGTTCCTTGATCCGGATGTGCAAAGGTCGGATTGTGCTACCTATATAGTATTGGTTGCACCTGTCACATTCTATCTTATACACGACATATGTGCGTAGGCAACAGTTCGCATGGCGTATCGGGCAGTCTCTGAGGGAGCACGCGTCAATGGATTTCCCGGGTTTCCTGGAGAGGCATCTTCGCAGGGAGGGGCCCGAGTGGGCCAGGTGGATGTCGAGGCCCTCCCTCCGTATAGCCTTGCGGATAGCGTTGGTGGTATTCTCGCCCAGGTGTGGCATTTTAAGGAAGCACTTGCCTTGGGTGCCTCTCTATCTCTTGTGTCTGGCGTCTCCCACTCTGTCTGTGAGCGAGGTAGGGTACCCGTTCGTCTCCAGCACCTCGAGGAATCGCTTGGTATGAGTGACACCACTCGCGGGATCGCTGCATCTGTTTTTGATTCGCGCGATCTCGTCCGTGATGTATCCTCTTTTGGCACTGTTAGGGAGGGCGGACTTGTAGTGAACGAACAGGTCCCTGCAGGCTGCCTTTCGGTAGAAGTTGCAGTGTATCCTTCCCTGTTCCGTGATGTTGATTCGGAAGTCGAGGAGGGCAAGTGACCCGTCTTCGTTGGGGTGTTCAACACTGAAGTCAATGTTCTCGTCCGTATTGTTGAACGTCTCATAGATTCTGTTCGCCGTGTCTTGGGAAGATGTGAGGATGAGGATATCGTCCACGTACCTTGAGAAAAAGGCGACGGCGTTGGGATGGCAGGCGTTGAGTGCCTTGCGCTCGAGATTGTCCATGTAAGAGATCGCTAGCACACCCGACAGGCTTGATCCCATGGGCAATCCCGAGGTTTGTTGGTATGTTTGGTCAAGGAATCCGAAGTAGGTGTTGTCGACGACGATGGATAGGAGTTGGTGGATGTCAGTGGTGGTGAGCCCGAAGCAGTGTAGGTCGGTGGATTGGACGCGTTCCATCAGTATATTGACGGCCGGGAGTGCCGGGACCGAGGTGTAGAGAGCGACTACATCAAGGCTGAAGGCATTTCTGTTATTCCTTCTGGTGTCGGGATCCATTTGATGCAGGCGCTTCAACACCTCCTCGGATCTGTTAACGTGTCCCGGCAAGGTGTCTAAGATGGGTTTGAGTATTCTGGCTAGGAGCCATGAAATTTTGTAGAGTGGTCCCTCCACGCTCGATACAATGGGCCCGATCTTCGGGTCGGGTCCCTGTTTGTGTGTTTTCACGAGGTGGTAGAAGGCGGGTAGTCTGCTGTTCCTCGTGAGGAGGTTGTATCTCAGCTTCTTCGGGAGCTTCCGCCGATCGCAGATGTTGGTCCAGGCGGCATTGATGTGCTCTTCTATCTGCGCGGGAGTGATTCCTGTGACCTTGGAGTAGAGGTTGTCATCGTCAAGGTGTTGCAGGGCCAGGGTGTTGTAGGCCTCTCTGCTGATGACGCAGAACTCTTTTCCCTTGTCGGAGGGGAGATAGATGAGGTTCTTCGATTTTAGGTTGGAGAGAGTGGTGAGTTGAGATTTGGTGAGGTTATGTGTTGTGCGTGTGTGTGTGTGTTTGTGAAGTATATCCGAGATGGAGTGTTTTAGCCTGATGAGTTTAGTGTCGAGTTCGTGGTTGGTGGGTGGGGGTGGAATGGGTTGTCGGGGTGGTAAGTGGGGAATTTGGGGTGGGTTGCGTGGGCGCTGTTATTTTCTGTGGCGCTGTTGATGGCGGTCACCCATTTAAGTTGGTAAGCGGCTCGACAAAAGTTGGCCTCGATGTTGAGTTTGAGTCTGTCGTCGAGACGTGTGAGACGATGAACTTGGGTCCGAGGTGTAGGAGTTTCAGCTCGTCGCTCGTGAGAATGCCGGTTAGGTCGGTGACCAGGTACGTCGCATCGTTGAGGTGTGGCTCGGTGTTGGTGGATGGGGCGGTGGCGGTTGTTAAGTTGTTGTTTTCCACGTGGTTCTGGTCCGTCTGTTCGTTAGTGTCTATGTTCTCGTTGTGGCGTTTCGACAAGATCCACTCATATTTTCGCTTGAGCCGTTTTTTCTCGTATTGGCTCTGGAGTGGTAGCACTGGTCGATTGCTTTAGTGATTTTTAGGAGCAAGTCCCCGGGTGCTATTGACAGTCGATGTGTCCGCTCTGAGAGTGTCCGCTTATGGACGTGTAATTGGCGGTTGAGATGTCTCAGGATCTGTTTGATACACGTGCGATGTATGCGGTTAGTGGTGTTTTGGAAAGGTGGTGTACGTAGGCTTACTGGTAAGCGGATGTTCCTGATGGTGGTGGGGATGACATCGTTTTTTAGGCAGTGTTTCAGGAAAATAATTTGACAGCCAGCATTGGCCCATTTCTCCGACAATCTAAACAGTTCCCTTACGGATGCAAACAATTCCTGGCTCAGGTGTAAGGATAAGAGAGTATTGAAGTTTGCTTGAAGCATTGTGGAATAATAGGTAAATACCTTAGATATTCAAAACAACAAACAGCGGAGGACGCGTTTTGCACCTTTCCGACAGACAACCTTTCCCCCACCCCGGAAAAAACCCCCAGTTGGTGGATGTGAATCCGAAATATATAGGAACAATTAAATCTCTCCCAAGGTAACTCTTTCTCGTGTTGTTATTTTAATTTTATCCTTTATACTCTTTCCTTCATTCCTCTACACGTCTTATACACACCACGCATCTCAACGTACACCCACTTACATCTCTCTCCACCACCGGATCTTGTTACCCGGAGATTTACCTATTTGCATTGTCGAGGCTTCCAAACGACTTAAAGATATTTACCTATTATTCCACAATGCTTCAAGCAAACTTCAATACTCTCTTATATATATATATATATATATATATATATATATATATATATATATATATATATATATATTCATTAGTTAAGAAAAACAAGACCACAAATGTCACATATATATATATGTATATATATATATATATGTGTGTGTGTGTGTGTGTGTGTGTGTGCAAAGCGGTTGCAAAGGAAGGCGGAAGCATAGGATCCTATATGATTTGGTCTCTTCAATTTAAAAATGCCATCGATGCTGCTATGCAGACGTAAAACTCTCTTCACCACCATGAAGAAACACCAACTTCCCATCACAATGATCTTCAACCCCACCAAGAAAGTCTTACATGAAGATACGGCAGCCAGAGCCGTCTTAACGCATGGGCAAGCTGGGCAGTTGCCCGGGGGCTCCACGATGATAGGGGACCCATTTGTATTTATATTCCTGTGAGTGGTTGTGTAGGTAGGGGCCCCAGTACTCTGCTTTGCCCGGGAGTGGGGCCTATAATGCTGTTAAGACGGCCCTGACGGCAACTCCAGAAATGCCTGAAGAAGAGGTGCCACCTGAGGTGCTTTAAATCCTCTACTTTGCTGTGCAGTCATTTTCTTAATTATTTTCATCATCATCATCATCATCTTCATTCAATACTTATTGGTGAGTACCCATATATTTTACTGTATTTTTTATTAAATTATTATTAGATATATATTTTTGAAATTATATTTTACTACTGACTGCGAGGTCCTAACTTCACTGGCGGCTCGCCTAACAAAGGTAACTGGTGATGCTCGTGAGGGCGCTTGGTTGTTCCAGCGCATCAGCCTCGCCATCATCCGAGGTAACGTTGCGAGCGTGCTGGCTTGCCTCAAAAATTATGAGAGGTTTCACAATGCCCCTCATGATATTGTTATCTTTTGTTCTGACAGCGATTCATTTGTCCACCCCTTTTACAAGTCTTTTGTTGTATGTGGTCCTAGATATATGTATTACCTGCTTGTGCATTTTATTTCTTTTTATATTTCTTTTTTTCCTTTCCTTTTTATTTCTTTTTTTTCTCTTTCTATTTGTAATAATATATATTGTTTAATAAAAACTTTTAAACATTATTCATATAAATAGTACAATATAAATGGCATTAAGAAAACAAGCAAAAGAATAAAGAAATTAAGCAACGAAAGAAGTGGAGATTGAGGGACAGGCTTCACACCACAGTCTGAGTGGCATGATTCAGCTGTGCCCCGTGGACAAAATGACGAAGGCATTGCCACAGAGGATGGTTTGCAACACTCGTTATAACAGTCACCCTACCACACGAGACTCCTTCTTTGGGGGGACAGCAGTTTTCCCAATTTGTGGAGGGAAAACATCAGTGCAGGGCCCAAAGACATCTGAGGTTTCGATGACGACCTGCGTGAAAAGGAAGCGGTTGGTGAAGCCCCGGTATTTTAACTAATTTTCTCTGCATTGCGGGTGGCGGTCCCAGAGTTTACAGTTGGAGGCAGAGAACACGTCGCATCATGTCACGTCACAGATTAGAGATTTACATCCCTCGAATGGAAAGAGCTTTTCATCTCATCTGAGAGCTTTTCATCACATAGGTCGAGGCCGGTTAGCTCCAGTTATGATGGGAAGCCGGCTGCGACGAAGTTCCTTCTGGTTACTGTAGTGCACCTGAACACTGTACACAATAATTTCATTATTATTACTACGCCAGATATCCCACCTATATACACACGCACACTTGTATATCATGACTCATACAGTTCACTTTCCTGACATTTGTACTTTATTCTATGTACTATACATGCACCTTTGATGAGTTGTAGTGCACCTGAGCACTGTATACAATAATTTCATTATTATACTCTACTACAGTTATGTTATATAGTTATGTCGTTCAGAGCGGCGTTAATCCATGCATCAATCCCCAGACTCAAGGCACTTGCCACATTGATCCTTCCATTCCTCATAGACGCTACTCCCAGTGGTAAGAAAATCTCGGAAGAGCTGGACAGCAGAAGGTGTTCAGAGAAGAAACCCCCTTCAAGCGAGTGTTTTGGTCCGACAGAGAGCGATGGAGAAGCTGCTATAAATCCACAACACATTTTTTCGCTTTGATTGTATATTTTTTTGTATTATATTTATAAGGTTCCTAGCAATAATTAATTGATTATATGTATATATTTATATTTAATCTTATATATTTGTTATATGATAAAAAAAACAAAAAAAAACGAAATGGTTTTGTTTTTATTTCTGCAGATTCTGACATTTTTGTGTTGTGTTCAAGACATAAAAATCTTAAAATCGTTTTTAAAAAATGTATAATATAAAAAAAGAGGGTGTTAAAAAGTTCTTCACTAAAATAAATAACTGCTACAACAACTCGCGAACTTTTATATCACTCACTCTCTATCTATCTCATACTCACTACATTTTTCTCACAGCAAACACCCTCCCATACACACTCTTTATTTCTAATCTTTCTTACAACAAACATTCTACCTCCCTTTCTTTTTCTCTTTCGCCTCCTCTTCTCTTTTATTTTGCATGTCATTCACTGCAATCACGTCATCTATTTCCTGTTCCATCTCATATTCACTTCCGCCGGCCATTACATACTTCATTACACTATTATTTTGGTATCTATTTTAAATGTATTTTTTTCTACCCACAACAAACAAACCTTCTGACACCTATGAGCTCCCTTTAGATTTGATATGTATTGTATATACAGTGATTATCCCGCACGATACACCTAGGATTAGTGTGAAAGAAATACTTAAAAGAAAGTCTATCGGATCATACTTATAGGAGGTAAATAATTTTGAAAGATATTTTAGCAAATCAATGAAAATATATGGTTGATTGAATAATGTACGTTAAAACAACTTGACAAAAATCAGTTTTATTCACAAAAGTACAAGTAAGGATGCTGCCCTGCCCCCTTGTAGTGTAAGAAGTTAAGGGCCGAAACACTTCCTTGAAGAGTGTTCTCTGAAGATCTGCTGCCCAGCTCCCCAGAGAGTTTCTTACCACGCATTATCACATCTACAGAGTTTGGTCCTTGTTTCCCGCCAAATAATTCTTCATGTTAATTAAAATTAACGCGTAAGATTTTGATTTCTATTTTTAATTTCGTATATATTGTTGTCGTGTGTGTGTGTGTGTGTATATATATACAAATAATCAAAACATCAAATATGTTTAGAATTTTGTGTTTCTCAATAAGCAAGCTCGATAGACTATCTAGAGCCATAATAGCCAAATAAAGTGATATATGTATATATATAGAGAGAGAGAAAGAACCATATATCGTACAAGAAACACTATAGAAGAATATGTACACATATATGTTGAGAAAAATACTGTTTATTTTTGTTTGTACACTGATCTACACAAACATTTTAACCGTACATATCTTCATACACACACACACACACACATATATATATATATATATACGATATTAACAAATGGAAACTATATTTATAAAACAATATTTATTTCATTATACATATTTCAAGGACACCAAGTTAAATGATGGTGTGCTTTCATCAGATAAAATATAATATAGAGCAGTTTTATAAATAAATATTGACATACCCTTAAAGAATGCGACCATTACTGTTGGAAGCTCCCGGATAGCTTCCAACAGTAATGGTCGCATTCTTTAAGGGTATGTCAATATTTATTTATAAAACTGCTCTATATTATTTTATCTGATGAAAGCACACCATCATTTAACTTGGTGTCCTTGAAATAAATATGGTTTTATAAATATAGTTTCCATTTGTTAATATCGTATTTTACTCAAATTATTTGTTGAGTGCTTTATATCAGTTATAAAAATATTTGCTTGTTGTATCCCAACAATTTAAATAGAACTTCTACATATATATATATATATATTAACATTCAGTATATATATATTATGTTTATGTATTTGTCTTGCAAGATTCTTGGTGTGAAATCATGCATTGAAATCGATATTATATTTAGGGATGGTCATGTTTCCGGTAAACGGGTAAAGACCCCTTCCCCCCTTCGGTCCAGAATGACCATGGGATTTACACCTAGAAAGTTTCCCCTCCGAGGTATAATTCCAGCAAAGTGTTTTTGTGAAAGATCAGTAGTCACCCGTACATACTGTCACCCCTCTCTACTTCACTTATGTTACCCAAGGGAAAGGCAAAGGCCAATACAGCTTGGCACCAGTGACATTGCAACTCAGTTCTGGCTCTCAGACTGACGAAAAGACCAATAAAGCAAGACCAAGACCCACCCTCCGTCAACGCACCAACTGCTGATTAATTATTATTTTCAATCCCTCATTACAATAATATTTTACTGGGTAATAATTAGAATTTCCATGTCAATACTTTTCCTGAAACTTCTGTAGAAAAAATATAAACAACCATGTATACGTAGATTATCTCTCTCAGACTTTTACAAAGCGCTGCGAAGATAAAATTGATATAAAGGAGGATGTGCTCATGCGCGGAAATGCTTTAAACTAGCTTATATATAGGGTGAAGACCCTTTAAAGATGGGAAAAGAAGTATCCATCAGCCACTATGAGAAATCGAACCCTATACAGCCAGTATTTGGGGTTCGATTCCTCACAGCGGGCGATGGCAACTTCTTTTTCCATCTTTAAAGAGTCTTCACCCTATTTTATAGCATTTCCACGCATTAGCATATCATCCTTTATATTAAATATATATTGTTTCTGTACAAGGAACTGATTGAATCAACCCTAACTCTATTTTGGAATAAATTAGTTCGGATTATATATTGTCATCAATCTAGAACACAGAAACATTGACTTTAGTCTATACTACAACTGAATGATGAAACTCTGATCGTCACCACAAAAGGTCTGCCATCTATATATGGCTCCCAAGAAATTCCATGGTAAAAAGTAAAAGGAAACTATGGGCTCAAAGTATGTTGAGTTTTTTATAGTGACAAAAGCTTCTGTGATGCTTTCTAAATGTTTGAAGAAGTTTACCATTTTGATACCAAACTACCTGAAACCACCCTTGGTTATATGATATAAAAGTTCTTGTTTTAAATTGTTTATATTTATCTAAAAACCTAAAAACCTATTGTGTTTTACAGGTGGAAAGATGACCTCACCCTAATTGTAAAAGTGCTGGTGCCATGATAAAATGCATCCAGCCCAATCTGTAAAGTGTTAGTGCTGATGTTTCGATAAAATGCACCCAGCACAAACTATAATGGCTAGTGCTGGTGCCACAATAACAAGCAGCCATTCCCCCCTGAGGTGGTAGTACTGATACAATGATGTAAAGTATCAAGTCCACCCTGCTGGAATTAATAAAATGCTTCCAGTACATGCTGTAAAATGATTAGCCTTGAGACAAGCATCCTGCTTTAGAAGCCAAGCCAAAAGCATAAGACCTGACCAATCTAGCCTCAGTACATGACAACCCATGCAGACATGAAAGCATAAGTGTTCAATTATGATATGTACTTTCTACCTCTAGTCATGTTCTTAATTTGTGTCTTTCTAGATATTCCCCCTACATCAGTTTTGTATGTATGTGATGGATCTATAACTCCTGGTGGAGTCGTAGGAGGGTCGTAGTGATGTATGGCATGTCTCAAGCATTTTTATGACCTGGCAGAAGACATATCTTCTCCAGGTCGATCACAGTTGATTTCTTGCAGAGTAGTGAGAAAGAGATATAGTGGAAGAATCGACCCCAGTAGTAATTTTTTTATTGACCTCAAAAGGATGAAAGACAAATTTGACCTCGGCACATCAGTTTTTAACACCATCAATTTCAACTGCATATTCATACTATTTTGTCTTTCCTCTGTATATTTATTTCCCACGTCTGACTTATTAGGTTTTTGGTTTATCTTTTCTGTCTTTCAATATCTAATATGAAGACTATCTTCTTTAATAAGCTACTATATCATACACTGAAATATCTCTTATACGTTACACTCTTTTTATGTATTTCAGGATATCTGATGATAACGAGGTATTTGGACTAAAGAAACAATGTTACCAATAATACAGAAAATTTTGTTTATATATCTTCAGTTCTATCACTGTGAAATATTTCTTGGGAATTGCAATTAATTTCCAATATTTTATCTGTACATAACTTCTACATTGCTCCTGTGATGAAGTAACATCAAATTTTTTTAAGCTTTGCTATTGATTTATGTCTTTCATATCATTTAATGGTTGATTTCTAAATTGAAGACCAAGATTTTAAGAAAAGTCTCCATCTTAAAACTGTCTTGTTACAATAGAGACATCTTCAGACTTTGACAAAGATCACATTTGAAGAAGATATAGTGTTTATTGAAAATATTTATATAAATATCTCTATGTTGAAAATTACAGAAGAAAGTAATCAAGGCATAGAAGTAGTTAACAATAAAGAACATCAATGAAATAATTACAATAACAATTATAAAAGAAAAGTATTTTGTGAAGAAGATTTGAAATTATGGAAAAACAATTTAGTGAGAATCAAGTCCATAATGAAATAGAGCTTGATAATGATGATGATTCTACCCACCATACAGAACAGATATCATATATGTGTGGTATATGTGGGAAGTCATTTAAAACAAGAAGATATTTAACTAGACATGCACCTATTCACACAGATTCAAAACCCTATGATTGTGATATTTGTGGTAAAAAGTTCTCAAGAAATCAATCCTTATTTAACCACAAACGTATTCACACAGGTGAGAAACCATACCACTGTGATATTTGTGACAAAGCATTCTCACAACAAAGTAATTTATTGACCCATAAACGTATTCATGGAGGAGAGAAACCATACCTTTGTGTTATTTGTGATAAAGCATTTACCTCAAATGGTACATTATCTAAACACATACGTATTCATACAGATGAAAAACCATATGGCTGTGATATCTGTGGTAAAGCATTCTCTCAAAATGTTTCTCTATCTAGACACAAACGTATTCACACTGGAGAAAAACCTTACCTATGTGACATCTGTGATAAAACATTTTCTGATTTGAGTTCAATATCTAAACACAAACGTACTCACACGGGAGAGAAACCATACCATTGTGATATCTGTGGCAGAAGATTCTCTAGTAGTAGTACTTTATCTACACATAAACGCACCCACACAGAAGAGAAACCATATCATTGCGATGTCTGTGGTAAAAATTTCTCACGGAATTGTTCTTTATCTATACACAAACGAATCCACACAGGAGAGAAACCATACCATTGTGATATCTGTGGTAAAACATTCTCTGCTAATTGTTCTTTATCTATGCATAAACATATTCATACAGGAGAGAAGCCATACCATTGCGATATCTGTGGCAAAAGTTTCTCTGGTAGTTATTCTTTATCTACACACAAGCGTATTCACACAGGAGAGAAGCCATACCAATGTGATATCTGTGGCAAAAGTTTCTCTGTTCATTATTCTTTATCCAAGCACAAACGTGCTCACACAGGAGAACATCCATATCATTGTGACATTTGTGACAAAGCTTTTTATGATAGTAGTGCTTTATGCAAACACATTCGTATTCACACAGGCGAGAAACCATACCAGTGTGATATATGTGGTATGTCATTCTCACAAAATTATCATTTATCAAGCCATATACGTATCCACACAGGAGAGAAACCATACCATTGTGATATCTGTGATAAAGCATTTTCTCGAAAAGATAGTTTATTGAACCATAAGCGTATTCACATGGGTTAGAAACCATGCCGCTGTGATATATGAGATATGATATCTCAGCAGGGTCATTTATTAGCCCACAAACGTTTATATAGGAGTGAACATACCTTGTGGTCTTCTTGCTCCTGTTTGAGGAATCTCTCCCAGGTTGACCTCCACTGCTTTCTATTTCATTTTGATCATGTCAGGGGTGTAGCCATACTCACCATGCTTGCTCAATTGCTGGTTGGTGGGGCTATATAACCCATAGTTAAGGTGGATGGCCATCGACTCTCAAGAATTCATTTGCCTATTAATCAATTATCTCAGCATAAATATATACAGGAAGTAAACAGTAACTCATTTGTAGTTCTTAAAAAGCTATTTTGTGAAAATAATTTAATCACAAAAGGATTATTATTATTACTATGAGAGACATCTCTAAAACCTGTTATGAAATATCCTTGGAAAATAGATTTATGCAGTAATTTGATGTAAAAAGAAAACAATAAAATATTCAGCTATAACTGTTACCACATTTGATGTTGTTGTAGTTTACATATGAGAGAAAAGTATCTTGCTATGGGACTAAAAATTATAAACAGCATGAAAAAAGAAGTTATAGCAAGGACAAGACAAACAAAGTTGAGTCCTTATTTATTTATTTAATCAATTTAAACGTTTGTATAGAGCTAGTAAACCATGACAGACAAGGGGGAGTATCTCACAGTTGAGAAACAAAAATACAAGATATACAGAGATAAGTGCATATAAAAATAAAATAAGGAAGGCCAATGAGATGCAAAATAAGCATTAAAAAATGAGAAGCAAAGGAATATGTAAAGCAGCTAGGAGAGTCTGTTGAATCTTTTCATAACCTCCATGATTTTGTTTATAGCTGGTAGATCTTTTACCATATATTGTGGCTCCAATCTTGATATTTTTTGGATAATCAGCTTCAAGATGTCTCTCAGATTGTTAATAGTAAGATGTAAGACTTGGGTATTACAACAAGCAGATGAACAAAAAAAAAAAAATCATTGCTTTTGAGACTATTGAGTCTCCTGGGTGAGGTGACACAAATCAGAGAGGAGCTGAACATTCCAAGTAACTATTACAGTATATAAAGAAACATTAGCTAGGATATTTTGGTAATGTAATAAGGCATGATAGAATGGAAAATAAAGTTCTTGAGGTGCACATTCCCTGTGGAAAAGGGGCAACCAGAATGTATGTAGGGAAGGGCTGTCGTTTTTTTGTTCAATGTCGAAATCCAGAATAATTGCAAAAAACAGAAGATGGTATTGTGCTGGTGTGAGAGAAGATATGCTCAAAGAGAGTATGCCATAATGAGAAATTTTCAATGAAAATATACACACGCACACAAATATAATCTTAACCATTTTGTACTCCTGGTTATACAATGCAACACTGTTTATATTTCTCTAAAAGCTTTTCATCATAATTTTATGTAAGAACATTTAAGTTACCGTATATACTTGAATATAAGCCAAGGAATATGTGACCTAAACATCAACGGTAGAAGATGGGGGCTGCTTATATTCAGGGTCAATATATTGATGATTTTCACCAACTTCAAATTCTTATCTAAATAAGGTTTGGATTTTTGCCCATTTCTCAGACATAAAATCGTAGGGTTGGCTTATATTCGAGTGTATATGGTATGTTCCAAACACCAGCTGAGAATTTTCAAAATTGTTTGGAAATTATATTATTTTTATTAGAAAGAGTTAAAAGGATTAAGGTTAGATGGGTTGAAGTGACCCATTTTGCTCATATATTGCTTATTTAGCATGGTTTCTACACCTAATGTCAACCACCTTACACAGCATACTGGGTGTTTTTTTTCTTTTTGCGTGGAACCATCACTACTATTTTACAGTGTGTACTTGGTTTGTTTTTTTCATGGAACACATTACAGGGTGTACTTGGTGCTCCTTTTATGAACACTATTGGTTATGTTGCCTTGAAAGAACAGAGATACTGTAGGGTAATGAGTACTCTTTAGTCTTGCAAGAGGTAGTCAGAGACAACTTTCATCCTCCTGGGTACATTACCACTTCTCTAGTGTTGGTGCCACAATAATAATGTAGCCAATACACTCTAAAAAGTGGTTACTGTAAGGAAGGGCATTCAGCTGTAGAAACCATGCAAAAAGTGGAATATACAAAACAAGATGTTCTCTAACTGGAAAGTGAATGTAGGTGTTGAACAGGAATGTATTCTTTCATTCTTTTCAACATGTATCTTGTCACTGGAACACCTCTCAAGGTACGTCATACATGTGAATGATTGAATTCATGTGAGATATCACTTAGAATTTCTATCAGCTTTAAAACTCTGACGAAGGTCATTTATGAGCTGCAGTAATTAGACAACACTGCTGGTGTATCTTTCCATGCAGACAGTCTACAAGTAATTGCTGTGTCCCTAAATTCAGTATATTGGCAAATTGAAATTGAAGACCCTTACACAGCACTCTGCTTTTGAGCGTAATAACAATACACCTCCCACCAACATTTCTACCAAAAACCATGTCTTGGGAGCATCATCTCTAGTGATGTGAAGTTGACCAAGGAGCTTAATGGTTTCTGATTTAGGCCCAATGCCAACAATATTGGAGGGGAAAGATGATTAAATTTACCCCAGTATGTTACTGGTACTTTATTTTATCAATCCCATAAGGTTAAAGGCAAAGCTAACCTCGGCAGGATTTGAACGCAGAATGTTAAGTGCCATAACTATATGCTGCAAAGCAAGTCCAAACTCAGAACATAAAGGGCCGTAACTATTTGCCGCAAAGCATGTCCGATGTTCTACCGTTACTGCCAATCCACCATTCTTATGAATAAAGGAGCTTTCTTTGCCCACTTATTCCTAAGAAGGTCATGGGGGCAGAGTCCTCAAACACTCCATCCAGCGGGTCTGTCAGAAACTGATCCAGCTGGATCCCCAAGCTCATGGATGTTATCCAACCATCTTGCTTGGGGTCTCATGGTAGGTTCTACCTGTAAAATCTGTCTAACGATTCTTTCTTGAGACATTCTAATCACATGCCCATAGTATCAGTGCTGTGATCTCTCAATTCGGAGAAGTAGCGGCTCTACCGAGAGTGACTCTGATCCCTGACCTATGCACTTTATTGAGTAACATTACTCCAAAGACCCTTTAGAGAAACCCCATTTCAGCCACATGTATTCTTTCAGTCATTACCCAAGATTAATAGGTAAGGGTTGGCTTGAATGGCGAATTTGGCTTTTACACCTACCTCCCTTCTAATTATTGAAGGCTGAAGCTTGGTGCGGCGCTGAATGGCAGGAGGACCCCTTGGTTTAATCAAGAGGTCAAAGATGCCACCTGAGCAAAGAAGGAGGGCTACAAAGCTTGGCTTGGAAATAAGTCCTTTTTGCGTTTGCGGTACAAGCAGGCATGAAGCATCGCAGCAGAGACAGTAAAAGCGTCCAAAGTTAAGACATGGGAGGAATTTGGAGTTAAATTGGAATCCGATTTTAGATTAGCAAAGAAAGTGTTTTGGCAAACCATCCACTGACTTTGTAATAAGTCCTCCTCCACACCTATCAGAAAAGTGTATGGGTTTCTCCTCTCTTCAGAGAGGTGTATCCTTGCAAAGTGGAGAGACTACTTTGCTGATCTACTAAACCCGATCACAACAGCATCTTCAGATGTACACAAGGTGCATCTGGGAGTGGTGACTAATTTCTCAGAGGCTGAGGTCACAAGAGCAATTAAAGAGCTCAAATGTGGCAAGGCCACTGGGGAAGATGAAATTTGGCCCGAGATGTTAAAAGCCTTAAATAGAGAAGGTATTCTCTGGCTGACTTGTGTGTGCTGGGTGGCCTGGATCTCTGGAAAAGCACCTAAGCAATGGCAATCGGGAGTGATAATCCCAATTTTTAAAAAGGGAGACAAGAGATTGTTCCAATTACAGAGGGATCTCGTTAAGCCGCCCTGGTAAAGTCTATGCTAAGTGTCTGGCAAAATGATGCAGGGAGATTGTTGAGTCCAAGCTAGCTGATGAACAGTGGTTTTCACTCCAGATGCAGTACAGCTGACCAAATATTCACACTGTGGCAGGTCTTCAAGAAATCGTAGGAGTATTGCCAAGAGGTATATTCTTGTTTTGTAGACCTTGAAAAGGCATATGACCACATTCCTCGGGACCTGCAGTGAAGGAGTATGGAGTCGATGGTTAGCTACTTGCTGCCCTGATGTCTTTATACGAATGCTTGAGAATTTATGTTCAGATAAACGATGCTAAATTGAAACTAATCAATGTGGGAGTCAGACTCCACCAAGGATGCATACTGTTTCCTCTCCTGTTCATTAATTTCATGAACAGGATAATAAAGAAGCTTAATAAAATCAAACAAGCCACTTTCTGTATTTAGGTGCCTGTGTGATCATGTCTTCTCAAATCATGACCTTTGCTTTTATACAAAGGTTTACTAAGCCATCTGTGTCTCAACTCTGTTGTATGGTTGCATAGCATGGACAAGGCACATAATCCAAATGGATGATGTCTGACTGCTAATGGTAATGCTTTATGGTAGAACTGAGGGTCCTTGTCAATGTTGTGGTCCTAAGAAACATTGGAAAGAACATCTGAAGCATATGCTTACTGCCTGTGCAATTCCTGCTTGAAATCTTGAAGGACTCGTGGCAGATTAGGTGTAGAGAGAGGAGAGTTGTCTATGTTGGTGTGCAGTTTGAAGCTGAAAGAATTAGGCACCAAGATGATCGAAGGTCAACCCGGCACCATTCTCAAATTCAGTTGCCCAGCAGTAACAATATGGTTTTCATTTACATCCTGCTTCTCCTTGCATCTATAGTGCTGGTGCCATGACTAAAAGCGCCCCTTGTAAGGTGGTCATGAGTGTGCCATGACTAATAGGCCACAATTCAACTGGTAAGGTGGTCATACTGATGCCATAACAAAAAGCACCCAGTTCACCTTGTAAGGTGGTTATGCTTGTACCGTGACTAATAAGCCACAATCCAACAGGTAAGGTGGTTGTACTGGTGCCACAAAAAAAGTTCCCGTCATATGCTGTAAAGGGGTTGGCATTAGGATAGAAAATGAAGCCAAAAGAAAGACATGATCACCTGACCTGTCTATCCTCATGTGGTAGCCCATCTAACCCATGCAAGTATGGAAAATTATGTGCTAAACTAGGTTGCTCAATGTATCCTCGGTCAGGCTGGGGAGGTTTTGATGATAGTGTGGGTGATTATGCTGCTTACCAGGAAGTCAGGAGGGGGGGGGGCATCCCACCATGGGATAGGAGGCACCAGAGTATAAGTATGATTTGAAGCGTGTGCCTAACCTTCCGGGTTAGACAGGAAAGGTGAGTCAGGGATGTGAATGTAAAGGGAAGGGGGATATGGGTTGGATGGGGTGGTTAGAAGAAAGATATAGGGTGTGGTTAGATGGAAAATTGGGAGTATAATGGCAGGCAAGGACCTAAATATTCCACTTTGGGTTTAAGGTGGAGGAAGGTAGACAGAGGCGTAGTATATCCACAGGTGGTGGTGGAGGTGGGGATCATCCATGCTCATTGCATCCTATAAATATATATTTTTTATGTGTTGGTGACAACAAAAAGCTCCCAGTCCAACCTGTCAGTTGGTCATTTTGGTGTCGTGGTCCCAGTCCACGCTATAAATGTGGTTGGTTTTAGGAAGGGCATTCAGCTTTAGAAACTAAGCCAGAAACAGATCTGTATTAGCAAGACACAGTCATCTGATTTGACTTGTCTCACAACAGAACAGCTTGTCTAACCCATGCTTGCATGGAAAATAGATGTTATGATGATGATAATGTCCCACAATACAATGTAGATTTGATTTCCCACTGAAATCAGTTTGAAACTGAAATGTTTAACAAAAAAAATCTGCAGTAGAAATAGAAATAGCAACCACAATAATAGAAATAGCAGTAACATCAACGGCAGTAGAGAGAACCGCAACAACTATAATAACAGCAATAGATATAACAACAATAATGATGAATTTAATAACCCCTTGGAGAACCTGTTCTTCAACCCATCTGACAAAACATACAATATTTATCCCACTAAATTGTTGTTCAACAAAAGGGTCTGCATTCCACATCAGATAGACAATAAAAAAGAAGCACAGTTCACCATAGCTAGGAATAAACTTAGACAGATAGTGAAACAATATACTAGGAGACAGAACAGATTGGAAGAAAACCTAGAGGGCCTACATAGCCTCTTGCAGTTGACAAGGGATGGTGAGATAGTGTGTCTACCTTCAGACAAATCTGGCAGAATGTCAATAACAGCATGCCAAGCTACATCAAGGTTATACAACCCATCTCATCAACATGAGTGAAATAACACGACAAAAACATGAGGAAAGAAAAAGGATCCTCAATGCTCACATGATGATGTGGTCTGACATCCTAAGACTAAATAGACACATGGCCAATAACTTCCAGGCCTCTAATAATGTTTTACCACAAGAAATTCCAAACATGGAAGCATGGCCTAGAATCAAAAGGCCTTAAAATTAACCTGTCTAAGACTAAAGTTCTAGTATGTAGGAAGGAAAATAGGGCACTGGTCCCATCTGGGAAATGGCCATGCTCAGTGTGTAGGAAAGGAGTAGGCAGAAACTCCATTTTATGTCCCAAATGCAAAGTATGGGTGCATAAAAGATGTAGTGGGATCACAGGTAAGCTAACTAAGAATATAGATTTTATATGTGGCTGATGCTCAGGTGCAATAAGTAGCAGCAAGTGCCCACAGAATACTAGCCCATTCCATTGCACAGATGGTTCTATAGAAATAGTGGACACCTTCCGTTACCTGGGTGACAAAATCAGCAGTGGTGGAGGGTGCTCTGAAAGTACAGTAGCTAGAGTCAGAACGGGATAGGAAAAGTTCAGAGAGCTTATACCACTATTGACTGCTAAAGGTTTCTCTCTAAAAATGAAAGGCAGGCTGTATGATGCCTGCATACGAACAGCAATGTTACATGTCAGTGAGACTTGGGCATTGTGTGCAGAGGATCTACGCAGACTGGAGAGGAACGAAGCTTGCATGCTCCGTTGGATGTATAATAGTAATATACGTGAATGGCAAAACATAAATGAACTAAGTGAGAAATTAGGAATAAGAGGGATCAGATGCTGTTTACTCGAGAGAAGACTACGTTGGTATGGTCACGTGATGCACATGAAAGACGACAGCTCTATAAAAAAATTGCAGGGCGATCAAAATAGACGGTAGCCACAGAGTAGGCAGACCCAGAAAAACCTGGGACGACTTGATAAATTCCAACCTCACACACTTACACCTCTCCAAGACAATGTCACTGGACCGAGATCTTTGATGCTACACAGTAATACAGAAGACCCGCCTTACCTAAGTGCAAAGCGGAACCTACAGTCAGTAGGCACCTCTTACCAAAATACACCCCCGTACCACTACCCTATTCCGATGTAAAGTTATGTTGGTCCCACAACATCCAGTCCTAAATAAATGAGGTCGTGTAGGTGTCACGACAAAAAAACACACAGTCCACGCTGTAATGTGGCTGTGTAGGTAACACGGTAAAAACCTCCCAGTCCACACTGTAAACGTGGTTGGTGTTAGGAAGGGCATCCAGCCGTAGAAAACCCGCCAGACAGTCCTATACAAGCAAGACAACCAATCTTGCCTCAAGTGGGAAAACTCCCGTCCAAACCCATGCAAGTGTGGAAGATGGACGTTAAACGATGATGATGATGATTACAGTGGTAGGGTTTCTCACTTGTGTGAATACATTTGTGGTTCAATAAATTGCTATTTTGAGAGAATGTCATACCACAGATTCCACACTGATATGATTTCTCTCCTGTGTAAATACATTTGTGTGTTAATGAATAATTAACAGAGATATCACATTTGAATAATTAACGCAGATATCACATTTTTCTCCTGTATGAATAAGTTTGTGTTTGGATAATGTACTGTTTGAAGAAACAGCTTGACCACAAATATCACAGTAGTGTGGTTTCTCTTCTATGTGAGTACGTTTGTGTTTAGATAAATATTTATTTGTAGAAAACTCTTTACTACAAATTTCCCTATCAGACAGTTCTGAATAGATTTATGTCTATAGAATATATATAAAAATCTTATTTTAAATTACTTCCCACAGATATCATACTGGTATATCTTCTCTGTATCATCCTCTAATTCATGAGAGACATCATTCGTACCAGGAATTCTTTCATTAAAAACCACATAGTTACTCACTTTCTTCTCCATAATTTCAAATCCTCTTCATAAAATAGAAAACTAGTTTTCCTTCTGTAATTTTCAACATAGAGATATTTATATAAATATTTTCAATAAACACTCTATCTTCTTCAAATGTGATCTTTGTCAAAGTCTGAAGATGTCTCTATCATAACAAGACAGTTTTAAGATGGAGACTTTTCTTAAAATCTTGGTCTTCAATTTAGAAATCAACCATTAAATGATATGAAAGACATAAATCAATAGCAAAGTTTTAAAAAATTCGATGTTACTTCATCACAAGAGCAATATAGAAGTTATGTACGGATAAAATATTGGAAATTAATTGCAATTCCCAAGAAATATTTCAGTGATAGAAGTGAAGATATATAAACAAAATTTTCTATATTATTGGTAACATTGTTTCTTTAGTCCAAATACCTCGTTATCATCAGATATCCTGAAATACATGAAGAGGATTTAAGAGATATTTCAGGGTAATAGAACTGATGATATATCAACAAGATATCTAGTATTGGTAAAGTTGATCTTTAGTCTTACAAATGTCATTTCGTTACAGTTAGACATGTTCACATGTATACATATAACCCTGATATTTTGAAAGCAGTTCACTGCTGGTGTTACCTGTAAAGATAAATCTTTTTTCAAATTTTATCTGAAAGCCAATACAGATAGTGCAGTTCATAGAGACAGATGAAGCTCCTTCCAGGGATCTGGAGCTGACTTCCAGCCTTTTGTTTTTCATGCCACTACTCTCACTGACATTCCTTTTGTTTTGTGGGCTAAATGGTACTACACCTACTGACAAATTAAATTACATCTGAAACTGGCTGCCTTCTTGTTTTTTCTTTCCTGCTGTAATCCCCAACAAGGTTGTAGATGGTAAATAAGCACTGTACTGCTTCTGTGTCTTGCACCAAAATGAAGAAGTTTGTGTACATCCTGACCACATGAAATTATAATTGCAAGACGTTCTTAAAAAGAAACCATATGTAAGTGGTTGAACGTGTGTATCGGTGTGATATCTGAACGAGTATCCTCCACCTTCAACTAACTTACCCTCTACCTCCTGGTCCCAGCTGACAGGATGGAGAACACATTTCTCTGGAGGACTGCAAGGGTGACATGCTACAACAACCACACCACCATGCATAGCTCCCACCTGTGGACTGACAACTCCGCTCCAATAGCAGTGAGTAGGGGCCAAGAACACTGGAAGTCTCCATTATAAAACAACACTGTGACTATATCACATTAAAAAATAAAGTATTTACTTTTACTGCAAATTTTCATAATTGTTTCTACTTTAGGCACAAGGCCAACAATTACCCAGTGTATTACTGGTACTTTATTTTATCGACCCCGTAAGGATGAAAGGCAAAGTCAACCTCGGCGGGATTTGAACTCAGATCATAAAGGGACGTAACTATGCTGGAAAGCATAGCGTCCGACCCTCTACCGATACTGCCAATAATGATCTGTTGACTAGTAAGATACTATAAATATTTTAATTAAACCTGTTTTTAAATATTTTCTACTAAATCCTTACAGGATGTTAAGAGTTAAATACACTATACATGCACTGAATGTAGGATTCAATATTGTTTGTAGAATCCAAATAATATTTATCAACCGAAGAGATGATGAAGGACCGTGACAAGTGGAGAGATGCTGTGCTAAATAGGACCCGTCCAACCCTTGCAAGCAGGGAAAAGTGGACGTAACATGATGATGAATATGCTATGTATGTTTGTGTACTACCCCAAGTATCAAGTACTCTGTTGAATAAGGTCTAACTAGTTTTAAACTGATTCTATCCTGATTTATATATATGTGTGTGTGTGTGTGTGTGAACTCTAAAATGTAAAAACACATACACACAATGCATTTCTTCTTATCTCAGTCAAGTTGCTACAATAAGAAATCTGCTTTCAAATCACTTGGTTCTCGATTCTAGCTGTTACGTTTGTTCCTGTATCTCCAAAGCTACTTATACATTCAATCCTGTATGTAGATATGTGCTAAAGATTTATGTAATTATATCTGAGAAATAAATTATCATTCTTATCTTTAATCATTTCCATGTGTCATTATTCAACAAAAACTATATGGTTTTTCTTATGAAAAACAATAATTTATCAAAATGTAAATTTCCCAGTTTGTCCATATATAGCATACCAATCTTGAACTCCAAAAATGAAATACATTCAGTACTATTGCCATCATTGTTGACAGCATGGATCCACTAGTTATTGATAGTGACTATCTATTTGAATTTTTGATACTGGCTTTTTAAAACTATTTAGTAATGTAAACTGTAAATTGTTATAAGGGAAAGTTAGTAGGTTGAGGTAGTCAACATAAAGGTAGGAGAATAGAAGGGTTGTGCCATGATAAAATGAACCCAGTACACTCTGTAATGTGGTTGATATTAAGAAGGGCATCCAGCTCTTGTAACCTTGTCAGAAAGCATATGAATGGTATGTGGTCCATTAAACTTTGTCTGAGGACAGTAACTCTGAATAACAACTGACATGAACTGTGATGATTCTATGCTGTCATGGAGGGCATACATTCAAACAGCATGTGAAAAATAAAAACTATTATTTTCATTTATAGTTATATATACCCATGTATTACCTCTGCTATGAAACCATGTATTACCTCTATTAAATAACCATATTGCCATTAATATTTAAGCATATATTGCCTCTTATTCATATTTCTAGCGTAAGGAATTAATTCATATTTGATGTTATTTACATAACTTCTTTTCTGAAAACTTGTCATATTAAACTACAAAACTATTTAATATATCAATGTTGTATGTTAATCCCATAACTGTTTAGACATCATGCATCAAAGGAAGAATAATACCAATAGTATTAAAGTAATAGGTTTTATTTAAGTAAATACAATGATTTTTAATCCTGCTGAGATCAACTCTGACTTTCATGCTTTTGGGGTTTCAGATGAGATGCAGTGGAATTTCAGATGAGATGCCTTATGGTATTTGATCTGGATCTTTACTTTTTAGTTCAAATTTTGCTGTGGCCTACATAGGTGGTAGACTTAGTCTATCATCCTGTTTAACAGTACCTCCTGGTCCTTGGATGCCTCTAGTCGAGTCAGCCTTGTTGCAAGCATTTAGATCAGATCCCTGTTTCGAGGATACCTTCCTCCCTCCTTCTCACCAGTGAATAAGGCCCTGAAAAGAGCCATAAACACTGCTTTTAATTTCTTGACTGCTTTTAATTTCTTGAAGAAATAAAATAAAGAATATTTGTTCATGTCCACTTTGAACATTCATGTGATGCTAGCAGATAAAATAAACAACAAACTTCTAAAAAGCTACTCCACGTTATTTCAGTTAAGTTTTAATCATCTATCATTCCATCATTTACTGCGAGAGGAGTCTAGTGGGTTATCTACAACAGAATCATGAATCATAACAAATAAAGGGACATAAGTCAAAAAATCTAGAAGATCTAATGCATCCAGGTGCTGTAGTCTTGACTGCACTTCTTCTTCATGAGACAGGCTAACACCACCTGCTCTTAAGTCCACACAAAGTTGGTCAAGGGATATTTTGTTAGTGTCCAGATCCACATTACACTCCCATAATGTCTGCAAAAGAATAGATGCATTACCATTATTAGCAATAATAGGTAAATTGGCAATATCAGTAGAATGTCAGACATGTTTCAGGGCATAGAATTATGACCATTTCTGTTCTGAGTTCAAATCCTGCTAAGGTTAGCTTTTCCTTTCATTCTTACGGGGCTGATAAAATAAAGCACGAGTAACATACTAGGTTTGATTTAATCAACTATTCTCCACCAAAATTGTTGACCTTGTGCCTAAATCAGAAATCGTTATTAGCAATAATATACTTGGCAAGTACTGGTGTAGATATAATCGACTTTCTCCTCCCCACCCTAAATTGCTGGCCTTGTGCTAAATTAGAAACCATTATTATTAGCAATAGTTTTTGTTTTTTTAGGTCCAGCTAAATCCTGGTAAATAAGGTCTATGATGAAAGGAAATTCAGCTGCAACTATTCAATCCTTTTCTTATTGGGAAGGAAGCCAAAACCACAGGCTTTTCTTTAAGATGGTAGATGTAGTTTGAGGGTGATTTGGCTGCTATTTTTAGTAGGTTGAGCAACGATGTAGAGGCTCCCTCACTAATTTATAATACCTATATTTTGTTTACATATTTATACTAAATATCGACTGCATCAATCTCACCAGTCAGAAATATCCTGATAGTAAAGGGCACTGTCTTTTCCTCATTACTAAAAACTTCACAAGAATTCACTCCCTCCAAATTTGGCTATATGTATTGCTACTGACCTTTAAGCCAGTGTTTTTAAAACTTTTTTCTGTATTTCTTCATTTAAAAGTTCACAGTCCTGATTCTCCAACACACATGCACATGATAAGAAGTACGTAGTCTTGTATACAACACAATTTATTATATAACACTAACAGCCTTATATCAAATTAACATTAGCAGCCTTGTATACAATAGATTTTATTACATTATATTAAATTAACATTAGCAGTCCTGTATACAACACAATTTATTACATAATAACAACAACAATATATCAATTTAAGATTAACATCCTTAAAACCAGCGCTAAAAAAATCCATAAAAACAATAGAAATAATGATAAAAAAATGTTTAGCTGAAAAACAATTTCCCCACAAGAATCTCCGAAATTTTTTCTGGGATCATGCAGTTTTCTCACAGGTTATGAATTATGGCTCTAGTCCATTGTTTCATAAAGTGGTTGCTGTGAGAAAATTTTGAAGTTAGGGTTAGGGTTAAGATAATTTTTATGGAAATAAACTGTAGAAAAGGGTGTTTTAAAGGGCCAAGGTAATGCAAATGAACAATAAATGTTAAAAATAACAATAACAATGTTATTGAACTGTTAACTGTGGCGTTTGAGACTTTCGGTGGAGTTGGGCCGCTGACAGTGAAGTTCTTGTCAACACTGGCAGTTCACCGTACTGAGGTGTCAGATGATGCCTGTGAAGGTACCTGGTTGTTTCAGTGCTTTAGCCTCGCCATAACCCATGATAATGCTGTGAGTGTGTTGGCTTGCCTCAAGTGTCTTGTAGTTAACTCCCAAGGTATGAGATGTGGCCAATTGTCATACTTGGTGGTGAATTGCCCACCCCACTTTTTTTTAATTTCCTTTATCATTATTGTTCAATGATTTATATTATCATATTTTTATACATGGTTTAGACATTATATTTGTAATGTTCTTCTGAACGAATTGCGAGCAATTTATAATTTTATATATGCATTTGTAATGTGATTTATGTTTATATTTAAAACACATTTGTAATGTTATTCAACTGTAAATTTATACAGTTGTAAATAAAAATACTTTTTTATATTATTTAATTGGTCCTTAATATTTCAGGAGAAAATTCCTCTTGACAAAATAAAGATTACGGAACCTAACTGAGAGCAAGAGACTCCAACATTCTTCATATATTGATATTCAGGGATTTCTTAACACTAAACTTAGAAAGAAAATATTTCCAAAATATAAAATACTAATTAAAATATTTCCAAGGTAACATTCCACCAACCTTGATATTGTTAGTTTTAACATTTAATGTCCTATTTACATCACTGTAATCCACTACTCTAGACTATGGTACTCACCACTACTACAACAGTACCACTACTGTAGACTATGGTACTCACCACTACTACAACAGTACCACTACTCTAGACTATGGTACTCACCACTACTACAACAGTACCACTACTCTAGACTATGGTACTCACCACTACTACAACAGTACCACTACTACAACAGTACCACTACTGTAGACTATGGTACTCACCACTACTACAACAGTACCACTACTGTAGACTATGGTACTCACCACTACTACAACAGTACCACTGCTGTAGACTACGCTACTCACCACTACTACAACAGTACCACCACTGTAGACTATGGTACTCACCACTACTACAACAGTACCACTACTGTAGACTATGGTACTCACCACTACTACAACAGTACCACTACTGTAGACTACGCTACTCACCACTACTACAACAGTACCACCACTGTAGACTATGGTACTCACCACTACTACAACAGTACCACTACTGTAGACTATGGTACTCACCACTACTACAACAGTACCACTACTGTAGACTACGGTACTCACCACTACTACAACAGTACCACTACTGTAGACTACGGTACTCACCACTACTACAACAGTACCACTGCTGTAGACTACGGTACTCACCACTACTACAACAGTACCACTACTGTAGACTACGGTACTCACCACTACTACAACAGTACCACTGCTGTAGACTACGGTACTCACCACTACTACAACAGTACCACCACTGTAGACTATGGTACTCACCACTACTACAACAGTACCACTACTGTAGACTATGGTACTCACCACTACTACAACAGTACCACTACCGTAGACTATGGTACTCACCACTACTACAACAGTACCACTAATGTAGACTATGGTACTCACCACTACTACAACAGTACCACTGCTGTAGACTACGGTACTCACCACTACTACAACAGTACCACTACTGTAGACTATGGTACTCACCACTACTACAACAGTACCACTACTGTAGACTACGCTACTCACCACTACTACAACAGTACCACCACTGTAGACTATGGTACTCACCACTACTACAACAGTACCACTACTGTAGACTACGGTACTCACCACTACTGTAGACTATGGTACTCACCACTACTACAACAGTACCACCACTGTAGACTATGGTACTCACCACTACTACAACAGTACCACTACTCTAGACTATGGTACTCACCACTACTACAACAGTACTACTACTGTAGACTATGGTACTCACAACTACTACAACAGTACCACCACTGTAGACTATGGTACTCACCACTACTACAACAGTACCACTGCTGTAGACTACGGTACTCACCACTACTACAACAGTACCACCACTGTAGACTATGGTACTCACCACTACTACAACAGTACCACCACTGTAGACTATGGTACTCACCACTACTACAACAGTACCACTACTCTAGACTATGGTACTCACCACTACTACAACAGTACCACTACTGTAGACTACGGTACTCACCATAACTACAACAGTACCACTACTCTAGACTACGGTACTCACCACTACTACAACAGTACCACTACTGTAGACTACGGTACTCACCACTACTACAACAGTACCACTACTGTAGACTACGGTACTCACCACTACTACAACAGTACCACTACTGTAGACTACGGTACTCACCATAACTACAACAGTACCACTACTCTAGACTACGGTACTCACCACTACTACAACAGTACAACTACTGTAGACTATGGTACTCACCACTACTACAACAGTACCACTACTACAACAGAACCACTACTGTAGACTATGGTACTCACCACTACTACAACAGTACCACTGCTGTAGACTACGGTACTCACCATAACTACAACAGTACCACTACTGTAGACTACGGTACTCACCACTACTACAACAGTACCACTACTGTAGACTACGGTACTCACCACTACTACAACAGTACCACTACTCTAGACTATGGTACTCACCACTACTACAACAGTACCACTACTGTAGACTACGCTACTCACCACTACTACAACAGTACCAGCACTGTAGACTATGGTACTCACCACTACTACAACAGTACCACTACTGTAGACTACGGTACTCACCACTACTACAACAGTACCACTACTGTAGACTATGGTACTCACCACTACTACAACATTACCACTACTGTAGACTATGGTACTCACCACTGCTACAACAGTACCACTACTGTAGACTATGGTACTCACTACTACTACAACAGTACCACTACTGTAGACTATGGTACTCACCACTACTACAACAGTACCACTACTGTAGACTATGGTTCTCACCACTACTACAACAGTACCACTACTGTAGACTATGGTACTCACCACTACTACAACAGTACCACTACTGTAGACTATGGTACTCACCACTACTACAACAGTACCACTACTGTAGACTACGGTACTCACCACTACTACAACAGTACCACTACTGTAGACTACGGTACTCACCACTACTACAACAGTACAATTACTGTAGACTATGGTACTCACCACTACTACGACAGTACCACTACTCTAGACTATGGTACTCACCACTACTACAACAGTACCACTACTCTAGACTATGGTACTCACCACTACTACAACAGTACCACTACTGTAGACTACGGTACTCACCATAACTACAACAGTACCACTACTCTAGACTACGGTACTCACTACTACTACAAGAGTACCACTACTCTAGACTACGGTACTCACCACTACTACAACAGTACCACTACTCTAGACTACGGTACTCACCACTACTACAAGAGTACCACTACTCTAGACTACGGTACTCACCACTACTACAACAGTACCACTACTCTAGACTACGGTACTCACCACTACTACAACAGTACCACTACTGTAGAGTATGGTACTCACTACTACTACAACAGTACAACTACTGTAGACTATGGTACTCACCACTACTACAAGAGTACCACTACTGTAGACTATGGTACTCACCACTACTACAACAGTACCACTACTCTAGACTACGGTACTCACCACTACTACAACAGTACCACTACTCGAGACTACGGTACTCACCACTACTACAACAGTACCACTACTGTAGACTACGGTACTCACCACTACTACAACAGTACCACTACTGTAGACTACGGTACTTACCACTACTACAACAGTACCACTACTGTAGACTACGGTACTCACCACTACTACAACAGTACCACTACTCTAGACTACGGTACTCACCACTACTACAACAGTACCACTACTCGAGACTACGGTACTCACCACTACTACAACAGTACCACTACTGTAGACTACGGTACTCACCACTACTACAACAGTACCACTACTCTAGACTACGGTACTCACCACTACTACAACAGTACCACTACTCGAGACTACGGTACTCACCACTACTACAACAGTACCACTACTGTAGACTACGGTACTCACCACTACTACAACAGTACCACTACTCTAGACTACGGTACTCACCACTACTACAACAGTACCACTACTCGAGACTACGGTACTCACCACTACTACAACAGTACCACTACTGTAGACTACGGTACTCACCACTACTACAACAGTACCACTACTCTAGACTACGGTACTCACCACTACTACAACAGTACCACTACTCGAGACTACGGTACTCACCACTACTACAACAGTACCACTACTGTAGACTACGGTACTCACCACTACTACAACAGTACCACTACTGTAGACTACGGTACTCACCACTACTACAACAGTACCACTACTGTAGACTACGGTACTCACCACTACTACAACATTACCACTACTGTAGACTACGGTACTCACCACTACTACAACAGTACCACTACTGTAGACTATGGTACTCACCACTACTACAAGAGTACCACTACTGTAGAATATGGTACTCACCACTACTACAACAGTACCACTACTGTAGACTATGGTACTCACCACTACTACAACAGTACCACTACTGTAGACTACGGTACTCACCACTACTACAACAGTACCACTACTCGAGACTACGGTACTCACCACTACTACAACAGTACCACTACTGTAGACTACGGTACTCACCACTACTACAACAGTACCACTACTCTAGACTACGGTACTCACCACTACTACAACAGTACCACTACTCGAGACTACGGTACTCACCACTACTACAACAGTACCACTACTCTAGACTACGGTACTCACCACTACTACAACAGTACCACTACTCGAGACTACGGTACTCACCACTACTACAACAGTACCACCACTGTAGACTATGGTACTCACCACTACTACAACAGCAACTCTACTGTTGACTATGGTACTCACCACTACTACAACAGTACCACTACTGTAGACTACGGTACTCACCACTACTACAACAGTACCACTACTCTAGACTATGGTACTCACCACTACTACAACAGTACCACTACTGTAGACTACGGTACTCACCACTACTACAACAGTACCACTACTCTAGACTACGGTACTCACCACTACTACAACAGTACCACTACTCGAGACTACGGTACTCACCACTACTACAACAGTACCACTACTGTAGACTACGGTACTCACCACTACTACAACAGTACCACTACTCTAGACTACGGTACTCACCACTACTACAACAGTACCACTACTCGAGACTACGGTACTCACCACTACTACAACAGTACCACTACTCTAGACTACGGTACTCACCACAACTACAACAGTACCACTACTCGAGACTACGGTACTCACCACTACTACAACAGTACCACTACTCTAGACTACGGTACTCACCACTACTACAACAGTACCACTACTCGAGACTACGGTACTCACCACTACTACAACAGTACCACCACTGTAGACTATGGTACTCACCACTACTACAACAGCAACTCTACTGTTGACTATGGTACTCACCACTACTACAACAGTACCACTACTGTAGACTACGGTACTCACCACTACTACAACAGTACCACTACTCTAGACTATGGTACTCACCACTACTACAACAGTACCACTACTCGAGACTACGGTACTCACCACTACTACAACAGTACCACTACTCGAGACTACGGTACTCACCACTACTACAACAGTACCACCACTGTAGACTATGGTACTCACCACTACTACAACAGCAACTCTACTGTTGACTATGGTACTCACCACTACTACAACAGTACCACTACTGTAGACTACGGTACTCACCACTACTACAACAGTACCACTACTCTAGACTATGGTACTCACCACTACTACAACAGTACCACTACTGTAGACTATGGTACTCACCACTACTACAACAGTACCACTACTCTAGACTACGGTACTCACCACTACTAAAACAGTACCACTACTCTAGACTACGGTACTCACCACTACTACAACAGTACCACTACTGTAGACTACGGTACTCACCACTACTACAACAGTACCACTACTCTAGACTATGGTACTCACCACTACTACAACAGTACCAATACTCTAGACTACGGTACTCACCACTACTACAACAGTACCACTACTCTAGACTACGGTACTCACCACTACTACAACAGTACCACTACTGTAGACTATGGTACTCACCACTACTACAACAGCACCACTACTGTAGACTACGGTACTCACCACTACTACAACAGTACCACTACTCTAGACTACGGAACTCACCACTACTACAACAGTACCACTACTGTAGACTATGGTACTCACCACTACTACAACAGTACCATTACTGTAGACTATGGTACTCACCACTACTACAACAGTACCACTACTCTAGACTACGGTACTCACCACTACTACAACAGTACCACTACTGTAGACTACGGTACTCACCACCACTACAACAGTACCACTACTGTAGACTACGCTACTCACCACTACTACAACAGTACCACTACTGTAGACTATGGTACTCACCACCACTACAACAGTACCACTACTGTAGACTACGCTACTCACCACTACTACAACAGTACCACTACTGTAGACTATGGTACTCACCACTACTACAACAGTACCACTACTCTAGACTACGGTACTCACCACTACTACAACAGTACCACTAATGTAGACTATGGTACTCACCACTACTACAACAGTACCACTACTCTAGACTACGGTACTCACCACTACTACAACAGTACCACTACTCTAGACTTCGGAACTCACCACTACTACAACAGTACCGCTACTCTAGACTACGGTACTCACCACTACTACAACAGTACCACTACTCTAGACTACGGAACTCACCACTACTACAACAGTACCACTACTGTAGATTATGGTACTCACCACTACTACAACAGTACCACTACTGTAGACTACGGTACTGACCACTACTACAACAGTACCACTACCGTAGACTATGGTACTCACCACTACTACAACAGTACCACTACTGTAGACTACGGTACTGACCACTACTACAACAGTACCACTACCGTAGATTACGGTACTCACCACTACTACAACAGTACCACTACTGTAGACTATGGTACTCACCACTACTACAACAGTACAACTACTGTAGACTATGGTACTCACCACTACTACAACAGTACCACTACTGTAGACTACGCTACTCACCACAACTACAACAGTACCACTACTGTAGACTACGCTACTCACCACTACTACAACAGTACCACTACTGTAGACTACGCTACTCACCACTACTACAACAGTACCACTACTGTAGACTATGGTACTCACCACTACTACAACAGTACCACTAATGTAGACTACGGTACTCACCACTACTACAACAGTACTACTACCGTAGACTATGGTACTCACCACTACTACAACAGTACCACCACTCTAGACTATGGTACTCACCACTACTACAACAGTACCACTACTCTAGACTACGGAACTCACTACTACTACAACAGTACCACTACTGTAGACTATGGTACTCACCACTACTACAACAGTACCACTACTGTAGACTATGGTACTCACCACTACTACAACAGTACCACTACTCTAGACTACGGAAATCACCACTACTACAACAGTACCACTACTGTAGACTATGGTACTCACCACTACTACAACTGTACCACTACTGTAGACTATGGTACTCACCACTACTACAACAGTACCACTACTCTAGACTACGGTACTCACCACTACTACAACTGTACCACTACTGTAGACTATGGTACTCACCACTACTACAACAGTACCACTACTCTAGACTACGGTACTCACCACTACTACAACTGTACCACTACTGTAGACTATGGTACTCACCACAACTACAACAGTACCACTACTGTAGACTACGCTACTCACCACTACTACAACAGTACCACTACTGTAGACTACGCTACTCACCACTACTACAACAGTACCACTACTGTAGACTATGGTACTCACCACTACTACAACAGTACCACTAATGTAGACTACGGTACTCACCACTACTACAAGAGTACCACTACCGTAGACTATGGTACTCACCACTACTACAACAGTACCACTAATGTAGACTACGGTACTCACCACTACTACAACAGTACAACTACTGTAGACTATGGTACTCACCACTACTACAACAGTACCACTACTGTAGACTACGCTACTCACCACTACTACAACAGTACCACTACTCTAGACTACGGTACTCACCACTACTACAACAGTACCACTACTGTAGACTATGGTACTCACCACTACTACAAAAGTACCACCACTGTAGACTACGGTACTCACCACTACTACAACAGTACAACTACTGTAGACTATGGTACTCACCACTACTACAACAGTACCACTACTGTAGACTACGGTACTCACCACTACTACAACAGTACCACTACTGTAGACTACGGTACTCACCACTACTACAACAGTACCACTACTGTAGACTACGGTACTCACCACTACTACAACATTACCACTACTGTAGACTATGGTACTCACCACTACTACAACAGTACTACTACTGTAGACTATGGTACTCACCACTACTACAACAGTACCACCACTGTAGACTATGGTACTCACCACCACTACAACAGTACCACTACTGTAGACTATGGTACTCACCACTACTACAAAAGTACCACTACTGTAGACTATGGTACTCACCACTACTACAACAGTACCACTACTGTAGACTATGGTACTCACCACTACTACAACAGTACCACTACTGTAGACTATGCTACTCACCACTACTACAACAGTACCACTACTGTAGACTACGGTACTCACCATTACTACAACAGTACCACTACTGTAGACTACGGTACTCACCACTACTACAACATTACCACTACTGTAGACTATGGTACTCACCACTACTACAACAGTACCACTACTGTAGACTATGGTACTCACCACTACTACAACAGTACCACTACTGTAGACTATGGTACTCACCACTACTACAACAGTACCACTACTCTAGACTATGGTACTCACCACTACTACAACAGTACCACTACTCTAGACTATGGTACTCACCACTAATACAACAGTACCACTACTGTAGACTACGGTCCAAACCACTACTACAACAGTACAACTACTGTAGACTATGGTACTCACCACTACTACAACAGCAACTCTACTGTAGACTATGGTACTCACCACTACTACAACAGCAACTCTACTGTAGACTATGGTACTCACCACTACTACAACAGTACCACTACTCTAGACTACGGTACTCACCACTACTACAACAGTACCACTACTCTAGACTACGGTACTCACCACTACTACAACAGTACCACTACTGTAGACTACGGTACTCACCACTACTACAACAGTACCACTACTCTAGACTATGGTACTCACCACTACTACAACAGTACCACTACTCTAGACTATGGTACTCACCACTACTACAACAGTACCACTACTGTAGACTATGGTACTCACCACTACTACAACAGTACCACTACTCTAGACTATGGTACTCACTACTACTACAACAGTACCACTACTCTAGACTATGGTACTCACCACTACTACAACAGTACAACTACTGTAGACTACGGTACTCACCACTACTACAACAGTACCACTACTGTAGACTATGGTACTCACCACTACTACAACAGTACCACTACTCTAGACTATGGTACTCACCACTACTACAACAGTACCACTACTGTAGACTATGGTACTCACCACTACTACAACAGTACCACTACTCTAGACTATGGTACTCACTACTACTACAACAGTACCACTACTCTAGACTATGGTACTCACCACTACTACAACAGTACCACTACTGTAGACTACGGTACTCACCACTACTACAACAGTACCACTACTCTAGACTACGGTACTCACCACTACTACAACAGTACCACTACTCTAGACTACGGAATTCACCACTACTACAACAGTACCACTACTCTAGACAACGGTACTCACCACTACTACAACAGTACCACTACTCTAGACTACGGAACTCACCACTACTACAACAGTACCACTACTCTAGACTACGGTACTCACCACTACTACAACAGTACCACTACTCTAGACTATGGTACTCACTACTACTACAACAGTACCACTACTCTAGACTATGGTACTCACCACTACTACAACAGTACCACTACTCTAGACTACGGTACTCACCACTACTACAACAGTACCACTACTCTAGACTACGGTACTCACCACTACTACAACAGTACCACTACTCTAGACTACGGTACTCACCACTACTACAACAGTACAACTACTGCAGACTACGGTACTCACTACTACTACAACAGTACCACTACTCTAGACTATGGTACTCACTACTACTACAACAGTACCACTACTCTAGACTACGGTACTCACCACTACTACAACAGTACCACTACTCTAGACTACGGAACTCACCACTACTACAACAGTACCACTACTGCAGACTACGGTACTCACCACTACTACAACAGTACCACTACTCTAGACTACGGTACTCACCACTACTACAACAGTACCACTACTCTAGACTACGGTACTCACCACTACTACAACAGTACCACTACTCTAGACTATGGTACTCACCACTACTACAACAGTACCACTACTGTAGACTACGGTACTCACCACTACTACAACAGTACCACTACTGTAGACTATGGTACTCACCACTACTACAACAGTACCACTACTCTAGACTATGGTACTCACCACTACTACAACAGTACCACTACTCTAGACTACAGAACTCACCACTACTACAACAGTACCACTACTGTAGACTACGGTACTCACCACTACTACAACAGTACCACTACTGCAGACTACGGTACTCACTACTACTACAACAGTACCACTACTGTAGACTATGGTACTCACCACTACTACAACAGTACCACTACTGTAGACTACGCTACTCACCACTACTACAACAGTACCACTACTGTAGACTATGGTACTCACCACTACTACAACAGTACCACTAATGTAGACTACGGTACTCACCACTACTACAACAGTACCACTACCGTAGACTATGGTACTCACCACTACTACAACAGTACCACTAATGTAGACTACGGTACTCACCACTACTACAACAGTACAACTACTGTAGACTATGGTACTCACCACTACTACAACAGTACCACTACTGTAGACTACGCTACTCACCACTACTACAACAGTACCACCACTGTAGACTATGGTACTCACCACCACTACAACAGTACCACTACTGTAGACTATGGTACTCACCACTACTACAAAAGTACCACTACTGTAGACTACGGTACTCACCACTACTACAACAGTACCACTACTGTAGACTATGGTACTCACCACTACTACAACAGTACCACTACTGTAGACTACTGTACTCACCACTACTACAACATTACCACTACTGTAGACTATGGTACTCACCACTACTACAACAGTACCACTACTCTAGACTATGGTACTCACCACTACTACAACAGTACCACTACTGTAGACTATGGTACTCACCACTACTACAACAGTACCACTACTCTAGACTATGGTACTCACCACTACTACAACAGTACCACTACTCTAGACTATGGTACTCACCACTAATACAACAGTACCACTACTGTAGACTACGGTACTCACCACTACTACAACAGTACAACTACTGTAGACTATGGTACTCACCACTACTACAACATCAACTCTACTGTAGACTATGGTACTCACCACTACTACAACAGTACCACTACTGTAGACTATGGTACTCACCACTACTACAACAGTACCACTACTGTAGACTATGGTACTCACCACTAGTACAACAGTACCACTACTGTAGACTATGGTACTCACCACTACTACAACAGTACCACTACTGTAGACTACGGTACTCACCACTACTACAACAGTACCACTACTGTAGACTATGGTACTCACCACTACTACAACAGTACCACTACTGTAGACTATGGTACTCACCACTACTACAACAGTACCACTACTCTAGACTATGGTACTCACCACTACTACAACAGTACCACCACTGTAGACTATGGTACTCACCACCACTACAACAGTACCACTACTGTAGACTATGGTACTCACCACTACTACAAAAGTACCACTACTGTAGACTATGGTACTCACCACTACTACAACAGTACCACTACTGTAGACTATGGTACTCACCACTACTACAACAGTACCACTACTGTAGACTATGCTACTCACCACTACTACAACAGTACCACTACTGTAGACTACGGTACTCACCATTACTACAACAGTACCACTACTGTAGACTACGGTACTCACCACTACTACAACATTACCACTACTGTAGACTATGGTACTCACCACTACTACAACAGTACCACTACTGTAGACTATGGTACTCACCACTACTACAACAGTACCACTACTGTAGACTATGGTACTCACCACTACTACAACAGTACCACTACTCTAGACTATGGTACTCACCACTACTACAACAGTACCACTACTCTAGACTATGGTACTCACCACTAATACAACAGTACCACTACTGTAGACTACGGTCCAAACCACTACTACAACAGTACAACTACTGTAGACTATGGTACTCACCACTACTACAACAGCAACTCTACTGTAGACTATGGTACTCACCACTACTACAACAGCAACTCTACTGTAGACTATGGTACTCACCACTACTACAACAGTACCACTACTCTAGACTACGGTACTCACCACTACTACAACAGTACCACTACTCTAGACTACGGTACTCACCACTACTACAACAGTACCACTACTGTAGACTACGGTACTCACCACTACTACAACAGTACCACTACTCTAGACTATGGTACTCACCACTACTACAACAGTACCACTACTCTAGACTATGGTACTCACCACTACTACAACAGTACCACTACTGTAGACTATGGTACTCACCACTACTACAACAGTACCACTACTCTAGACTATGGTACTCACTACTACTACAACAGTACCACTACTCTAGACTATGGTACTCACCACTACTACAACAGTACCACTACTGTAGACTACGGTACTCACCACTACTACAACAGTACCACTACTGTAGACTATGGTACTCACCACTACTACAACAGTACCACTACTGTAGACTATGGTACTCACCACTACTACAACAGTACCACTACTCTAGACTATGGTACTCACCACTACTACAACAGTACCACCACTGTAGACTATGGTACTCACCACCACTACAACAGTACCACTACTGTAGACTATGGTACTCACCACTACTACAAAAGTACCACTACTGTAGACTATGGTACTCACCACTACTACAACAGTACCACTACTGTAGACTATGGTACTCACCACTACTACAACAGTACCACTACTGTAGACTATGCTACTCACCACTACTACAACAGTACCACTACTGTAGACTACGGTACTCACCATTACTACAACAGTACCACTACTGTAGACTACGGTACTCACCACTACTACAACATTACCACTACTGTAGACTATGGTACTCACCACTACTACAACAGTACCACTACTGTAGACTATGGTACTCACCACTACTACAACAGTACCACTACTGTAGACTATGGTACTCACCACTACTACAACAGTACCACTACTCTAGACTATGGTACTCACCACTACTACAACAGTACCACTACTCTAGACTATGGTACTCACCACTAATACAACAGTACCACTACTGTAGACTACGGTCCAAACCACTACTACAACAGTACAACTACTGTAGACTATGGTACTCACCACTACTACAACAGCAACTCTACTGTAGACTATGGTACTCACCACTACTACAACAGCAACTCTACTGTAGACTATGGTACTCACCACTACTACAACAGTACCACTACTCTAGACTACGGTACTCACCACTACTACAACAGTACCACTACTCTAGACTACGGTACTCACCACTACTACAACAGTACCACTACTGTAGACTACGGTACTCACCACTACTACAACAGTACCACTACTCTAGACTATGGTACTCACCACTACTACAACAGTACCACTACTCTAGACTATGGTACTCACCACTACTACAACAGTACCACTACTGTAGACTATGGTACTCACCACTACTACAACAGTACCACTACTCTAGACTATGGTACTCACTACTACTACAACAGTACCACTACTCTAGACTATGGTACTCACCACTACTACAACAGTACAACTACTGTAGACTACGGTACTCACCACTACTACAACAGTACCACTACTGTAGACTATGGTACTCACCACTACTACAACAGTACCACTACTCTAGACTATGGTACTCACCACTACTACAACAGTACCACTACTGTAGACTATGGTACTCACCACTACTACAACAGTACCACTACTCTAGACTATGGTACTCACTACTACTACAACAGTACCACTACTCTAGACTATGGTACTCACCACTACTACAACAGTACCACTACTGTAGACTACGGTACTCACCACTACTACAACAGTACCACTACTCTAGACTACGGTACTCACCACTACTACAACAGTACCACTACTCTAGACTACGGAACTCACCACTACTACAACAGTACCACTACTCTAGACTACGGTACTCACCACTACTACAACAGTACCACTACTCTAGACTACGGAACTCACCACTACTACAACAGTACCACTACTGTAGACTACGGTACTCACCACTACTACAACAGTACCACTACTCTAGACTATGGTACTCACTACTACTACAACAGTACCACTACTCTAGACTATGGTACTCACCACTACTACAACAGTACCACTACTCTAGACTACGGTACTCACCACTACTACAACAGTACCACTACTCTAGACTACGGTACTCACCACTACTACAACAGTACCACTAATCTAGACTACGGTACTCACCACTACTACAACAGTACAACTACTGCAGACTACGGTACTCACTACTACTACAACAGTACCACTACTCTAGACTATGGTACTCACTACTACTACAACAGTACCACTACTCTAGACTACGGTACTCACCACTACTACAACAGTACCACTACTCTAGACTACGGAACTCACCACTACTACAACAGTACCACTACTGCAGACTACGGTACTCACCACTACTACAACAGTACCACTACTCTAGACTACGGTACTCACCACTACTACAACAGTACCACTACTCTAGACTACGGTACTCACCACTACTACAACAGTACCACTACTCTAGACTATGGTACTCACCACTACTACAACAGTACCACTACTGTAGACTACGGTACTCACCACTACTACAACAGTACCACTACTGTAGACTATGGTACTCACCACTACTACAACAGTACCACTACTCTAGACTATGGTACTCACCACTACTACAACAGTACCACTACTCTAGACTACAGAACTCACCACTACTACAACAGTACCACTACTGTAGACTACGGTACTCACCACTACTACAACAGTACCACTACTGCAGACTACGGTACTCACTACTACTACAACAGTACCACTACTGTAGACTATGGTACTCACCACTACTACAACAGTACCACTACTGTAGACTACGCTACTCACCACTACTACAACAGTACCACTACTGTAGACTATGGTACTCACCACTACTACAACAGTACCACTAATGTAGACTACGGTACTCACCACTACTACAACAGTACCACTACCGTAGACTATGGTACTCACCACTACTACAACAGTACCACTAATGTAGACTACGGTACTCACCACTACTACAACAGTACAACTACTGTAGACTATGGTACTCACCACTACTACAACAGTACCACTACTGTAGACTACGCTACTCACCACTACTACAACAGTACCACCACTGTAGACTATGGTACTCACCACCACTACAACAGTACCACTACTGTAGACTATGGTACTCACCACTACTACAAAAGTACCACTACTGTAGACTACGGTACTCACCACTACTACAACAGTACCACTACTGTAGACTATGGTACTCACCACTACTACAACAGTACCACTACTGTAGACTACTGTACTCACCACTACTACAACATTACCACTACTGTAGACTATGGTACTCACCACTACTACAACAGTACCACTACTCTAGACTATGGTACTCACCACTACTACAACAGTACCACTACTGTAGACTATGGTACTCACCACTACTACAACAGTACCACTACTCTAGACTATGGTACTCACCACTACTACAACAGTACCACTACTCTAGACTATGGTACTCACCACTAATACAACAGTACCACTACTGTAGACTACGGTACTCACCACTACTACAACAGTACAACTACTGTAGACTATGGTACTCACAACTACTACAACATCAACTCTACTGTAGACTATGGTACTCACCACTACTACAACAGTACCACTACTGTAGACTATGGTACTCACCACTACTACAACAGTACCACTACTGTAGACTATGGTACTCACCACTAGTACAACAGTACCACTACTGTAGACTATGGTACTCACCACTACTACAACAGTACCACTACTGTAGACTACGGTACTCACCACTACTACAACAGTACCACTACTGTAGACTATGGTACTCACCACTACTACAACAGTACCACTACTCTAGACTACGGTACTCACCACTACTACAACAGTACCACTACTCTAGACTACGGTACTCACCACTACTACAACAGTACCACTAATGTAGACTATGGTACTCACCACTACTACAACAGTACCACTACTCTAGACTACGGTACTCACCACTACTAAAACAGTACAACTACTGTAGACTACGGTACACACCACTACTACAACAGTACCACTACTCTAGACTACGGTACTCACCACTACTACAACAGTACCCCTACTCTAGACTACGGTACTCACCACTACTACAACATTACAACTACTGTAGACTATGGTACTCACCACTACTACAACAGTACCACTACTGTAGACTATGGTACTCACCACTACTACAACAGTACCACTACTGTAGACTATGGTACTCACCACTACTACAACAGTACCACTACTCTAGACTACGGTACTCACCACTACTACAACAGTACAACTACTGTAGACTACGGTACTCACCACTACTACAACAGCAACTCTACTGTAGACTATGGTACTCACCACTACTACAACAGCAATTCTACTGTAGACTATGGTACTCACCACTACTACAACAGTACCACTACTCTAGACTACGGTACTCACCACTACTAAAACAGTACCACTACTCTAGACTACGGTACTCACCACTACTACAACAGTACCACTACTGTAGACTACGGTACTCACCACTACTACAACAGTACCACCACTGTAGACTATGGTACTCACCACCACTACAACAGTACCACTACTGTAGACTATGGTACTCACCACTACTACAAAAGTACCACTACTGTAGACTACGGTACTCACCACTACTACAACAGTACCACTACTGTAGACTACGGTACTCACCACTACTACAACATTACCACTACTGTAGACTATGGTACTCACCACTGCTACAACAGTACCACTACTCTAGACTATGGTACTCACCACTACTACAACAGTACCACTACTGTAGACTATGGTACTCACCACTACTACAACAGTACCACTACTCTAGACTATGGTACTCACCACTACTACAACAGTACAACTACTGTAGACTATGGTACTCACCACTACTACAACAGTACCACTACTGTAGACTACGGTACTCACCACTACTACAACAGTACCACTACTCTAGACTATGGTACTCACCACTACTACAACAGTACCACTACTCTAGACTATGGTACTCACCACTACTACAACAGTACCACTACTGTAGACTACGGTACTCACCACTACTACAACAGTACCACTAATGTAGACTATGGTACTCACCACTACTACAACAGTACAACTACTGTAGACTACGGTACTCACCACTACTACAACAGTACCACTACTGTAGACTATGGTACTCACCACTACTACAACAGTACCACTACTGTAGACTACGGTACTCACCACTACTACAACAGTACCACTAATGTAGACTATGGTACTCACCACTACTACAACAGTACAACTACTGTAGACTACGGTACTCACCACTACTACAACAGTACCACTACTGTAGACTATGGTACTCACCACTACTACAACAGTACCACTACTGTAGACTACGGTACTCACCACTACTACAACAGTACCACTACTCTAGACTACGGTACTCACCACTACTACAACAGTACAACTGCTGTAGACTACGGTACTCACCACTACTACAACAGTACCACTACTGTAGACTATGGTACTCACCACTACTACAACAGCAACTCTACTGTTGACTATGGTACTCACCACTACTACAACAGCAACTCTACTGTAGACTATGGTACTCACCATTACTACAACAGCAACTCTACTGTAGACTATGGTACTCACCACTACTACAACAGTACCACTACTCTAGACTACGGTACTCACCACTACTACAACAGTACCACTACTCTAGACTACGGTACTCACCACTACTACAACAGTACCACTACTGTAGACTACGGTACTCACCACTACTACAACAGTACCACTACTCTAGACTATGGTACTCACCACTACTACAACAGTAGCACTACTGTAGACTATGGTACTCACTACTACTACAACAGTACCACTACTCTAGACTATGGTACTCACCACTACTACAACAGTACCACTACTCTAGACTATGGTACTCACCACTACTACAACAGTACCACTACTCTAGACTACGGTACTCACCACTACTACAACAGTACCACTACTCTAGACTACGGTACTCACCACTACTACAACAGTACCACTAATGTAGACTATGGTACTCACCACTACTACAACAGTACCACTACTCTAGACTACGGTACTCACCGCTACTACAACAGTACAACTACTGTAGACTATGGTACTCACCACTACTACAACATTACCACTTCTCTAGACTACGGTACTCACCACTACTACAACAGTACAACTACTGTAGACTATGGTACTCACCACTACTGCAACAGTACCACTACTGTAGACTATGGTACTCACCACTACTACAACAGTACCACTACTGTAGACTATGGTACTCACCACTACTACAACAGTACCACTACTGTAGACTACGGTACTCACCACTACTACAACAACAACTCTACTGTAGACTATGGTACTCACCACTACTACAACAGCAACTCTACTGTAGACTATGGTACTCACCACTACTACAACAGCACCACTACTGTAGACTACGGTACTCACCACTACTACAACAGTACCACTACTGTAGACTACGGTACTCACCACTACTACAACAGTACCACTACTGTAGACTATGGTACTCACCACTACTACAACAGTACCACTACTCTAGACTATGGTACTCACCACTACTACAACAGTACCACTACTGTAGACTATGGTACTCACCACTACTACAACAGTACCACTACTCTAGACTATGGTACTCACTACTACTACAACAGTACCACTACTCTAGACTATGGTACTCACCACTACTACAACAGTACCACTACTGTAGACTACGGTACTCACCACTACTACAACAGTACCACTACTCTAGACTACGGTACTCACCACTACTACAACAGTACCACTACTCTAGACTACGGAACTCACCACTACTACAACAGTACCACTACTCTAGACTACGGTACTCACCACTACTACAACAGTACCACTACTCTAGACTACGGAACTCACCACTACTACAACAGTACCACTACTGCAGACTACGGTACTCACTACTACTACAACAGTACCACTACTGTAGACTACGGTACTCACCACTACTACAACAGTACCACTACTGCAGACTACGGTACTCACTACTACTACAACAGTACCACTACTGTAGACTACGCTACTCACCACTACTACAACAGTACCACTACTGTAGACTATGGTACTCACCACTACTACAACAGTACCACTAATGTAGACTACGGTACTCACCACTACTACAACAGTACCACTACCGTAGACTATGGTACTCACCACTACTACAACAGTACCACTAATGTAGACTACGGTACTCACCACTACTACAACATTACCACTACTGTAGACTATGGTACTCACCACTACTACAACAGTACCACTACTCTAGACTATGGTACTCACCACTACTACAACAGTACCACTACTGTAGACTACGCTACTCACCACTACTACAACAGTACCACCACTGTAGACTATGGTACTCACCACCACTACAACAGTACCACTACTGTAGACTATGGTACTCACCACTACTACAAAAGTACCACTACTGTAGACTACGGTACTCACCACTACTACAACAGTACCACTACTGTAGACTATGGTACTCACCACTACTACAACAGTACCACTACTGTAGACTACTGTACTCACCACTACTACAACATTACCACTACTGTAGACTATGGTACTCACCACTACTACAACAGTACCACTACTCTAGACTATGGTACTCACCACTACTACAACAGTACCACTACTGTAGACTATGGTACTCACCACTACTACAACAGTACCACTACTCTAGACTATGGTACTCACCACTACTACAACAGTACCACTACTCTAGACTATGGTACTCACCACTAATACAACAGTACCACTACTGTAGACTACGGTACTCACCACTACTACAACAGTACAACTACTGTAGACTATGGTACTCACCACTACTACAACAGCAACTCTACTGTAGACTATGGTACTCACCACTACTACAACAGTACCACTACTGTAGACTATGGTACTCACCACTACTACAACAGTACCACTACTGTAGACTATGGTACTCACCACTAGTACAACAGTACCACTACTGTAGACTATGGTACTCACCACTACTACAACAGTACCACTACTGTAGACTACGGTACTCACCACTACTACAACAGTACCACTACTGTAGACTATGGTACTCACCACTACTACAACAGTACCACTACTCTAGACTACGGTACTCACCACTACTACAACAGTACCACTACTCTAGACTACGGTACTCACCACTACTACAACAGTACCACTAATGTAGACTATGGTACTCACCACTACTACAACAGTACCACTACTCTAGACTACGGTACTCACCACTACTAAAACAGTACAACTACTGTAGACTACGGTACACACCACTACTACAACAGTACCACTACTCTAGACTACGGTACTCACCACTACTACAACAGTACCCCTACTCTAGACTACGGTACTCACCACTACTACAACATTACAACTACTGTAGACTATGGTACTCACCACTACTACAACAGTACCACTACTGTAGACTATGGTACTCACCACTACTACAACAGTACCACTACTGTAGACTATGGTACTCACCACTACTACAACAGTACCACTACTCTAGACTACGGTACTCACCACTACTACAACAGTACAACTACTGTAGACTACGGTACTCACCACTACTACAACAGCAACTCTACTGTAGACTATGGTACTCACCACTACTACAACAGCAACTCTACTGTAGACTATGGTACTCACCACTACTACAACAGTACCACTACTCTAGACTACGGTACTCACCACTACTAAAACAGTACCACTACTCTAGACTACGGTACTCACCACTACTACAACAGTACCACTACTGTAGACTACGGTACTCACCACTACTACAACAGTACCACCACTGTAGACTATGGTACTCACCACCACTACAACAGTACCACTACTGTAGACTATGGTACTCACCACTACTACAAAAGTACCACTACTGTAGACTACGGTACTCACCACTACTACAACAGTACCACTACTGTAGACTACGGTACTCACCACTACTACAACATTACCACTACTGTAGACTATGGTACTCACCACTGCTACAACAGTACCACTACTCTAGACTATGGTACTCACCACTACTACAACAGTACCACTACTGTAGACTATGGTACTCACCACTACTACAACAGTACCACTACTCTAGACTATGGTACTCACCACTACTACAACAGTACAACTACTGTAGACTATGGTACTCACCACTACTACAACAGTACCACTACTGTAGACTAAGGTACTCACCACTACTACAACAGTACCACTACTGTAGACTACGGTACTCACCACTACTACAACAGTACAACTACTGTAGACTATGGTACTCACCACTACTACAACAGTACCACTACTGTAGACTACGGTACTCACCACTACTACAACAGTACCACTACTCTAGACTACGGTACTCACCACTACTACAACAGTACAACTGCTGTAGACTACGGTACTCACCACTACTACAACAGTACAACTACTGTAGACTATGGTACTCACCACTACTACAACAGTACCACTACTGTAGACTATGGTACTCACCACTACTACAACAGCAACTCTACTGTTGACTATGGTACTCACCACTACTACAACAGCAACTCTACTGTAGACTATGGTACTCACCATTACTACAACAGCAACTCTACTGTAGACTATGGTACTCACCACTACTACAACAGTACCACTACTCTAGACTACGGTACTCACCACTACTACAACAGTACCACTACTCTAGACTACGGTACTCACCACTACTACAACAGTACAACTACTGTAGACTATGGTACTCACCACTACTACAACAGTACCACTACTGTAGACTACGGTACTCACCACTACTACAACAGTACCACTACTCTAGACTACGGTACTCACCACTACTACAACAGTACAACTGCTGTAGACTACGGTACTCACCACTACTACAACAGTACCACTACTGTAGACTATGGTACTCACCACTACTACAACAGCAACTCTACTGTAGACTATGGTACTCACCATTACTACAACAGCAACTCTACTGTAGACTATGGTACTCACCACTACTACAACAGTACCACTACTCTAGACTACGGTACGCACCACTACTACAACAGTACCACTACTCTAGACTACGGTACTCACCACTACTACAACAGTACCACTACTGTAGACTACGGTACTCACCACTACTACAACAGTACCACTACTCTAGACTATGGTACTCACCACTACTACAACAGTAGCACTACTGTAGACTATGGTACTCACTACTACTACAACAGTACCACTACTCTAGACTATGGTACTCACCACTACTACAACAGTACCACTACTCTAGACTATGGTACTCACCACTACTACAACAGTACCACTACTCTAGACTACGGTACTCACCACTACTACAACAGTACAACTACTCTAGACTACGGTACTCACCACTACTACAACAGTACCACTAATGTAGACTATGGTACTCACCACTACTACAACAGTACCACTACTCTAGACTATGGTACTCACCACTACTACAACAGTACCACTACTCTAGACTATGGTACTCACCACTACTACAACAGTACCACTACTCTAGACTACGGTATTCACCACTACTACAACAGTACCACTACTCTAGACTATGGTACTCACCACTACTACAACAGTAGCACTACTGTAGACTATGGTACTCACCACTACTACAACAGTACCACTACTGTAGACTATGGTACTCACCACTACTACAACAGTACCACTACTGTAGACTACGCTACTCACCACTACTACAACAGTACCACTACTGTAGACTATGGTACTCACCACTACTACAACAGTACCACTAATGTAGACTACGGTACTCACCACTACTACAACAGTACCACTACCGTAGACTATGGTACTCACCACTACTACAACAGTACCACTAATGTAGACTACGGTACTCACCACTACTACAACAGTACAACTACTGTAGACTATGGTACTCACCACTACTACAACAGTACCACTACTGTAGACTACGCTACTCACCACTACTACAACAGTACCACCACTGTAGACTATGGTACTCACCACCACTACAACAGTACCACTACTGTAGACTATGGTACTCACCACTACTACAAAAGTACCACTACTGTAGACTACGGTACTCACCACTACTACAACAGTACCACTACTGTAGACTATGGTACTCACCACTACTACAACAGTACCACTACTGTAGACTACTGTACTCACCACTACTACAACATTACCACTACTGTAGACTATGGTACTCACCACTACTACAACAGTACCACTACTCTAGACTATGGTACTCACCACTACTACAACAGTACCACTACTGTAGACTATGGTACTCACCACTACTACAACAGTACCACTACTCTAGACTATGGTACTCACCACTACTACAACAGTACCACTACTCTAGACTATGGTACTCACCACTAATACAACAGTACCACTACTGTAGACTACGGTACTCACCACTACTACAACAGTACAACTACTGTAGACTATGGTACTCACCACTACTACAACAGCAACTCTACTGTAGACTATGGTACTCACCACTACTACAACAGTACCACTACTGTAGACTATGGTACTCACCACTACTACAACAGTACCACTACTGTAGACTATGGTACTCACCACTAGTACAACAGTACCACTACTGTAGACTATGGTACTCACCACTACTACAACAGTACCACTACTGTAGACTACGGTACTCACCACTACTACAACAGTACCACTACTGTAGACTATGGTACTCACCACTACTACAACAGTACCACTACTCTAGACTACGGTACTCACCACTACTACAACAGTACCACTACTCTAGACTACGGTACTCACCACTACTACAACAGTACCACTAATGTAGACTATGGTACTCACCACTACTACAACAGTACCACTACTCTAGACTACGGTACTCACCACTACTAAAACAGTACAACTACTGTAGACTACGGTACACACCACTACTACAACAGTACAACTACTCTAGACTACGGTACTCACCACTACTACAACAGTACCCCTACTCTAGACTACGGTACTCACCACTACTACAACATTACAACTACTGTAGACTATGGTACTCACCACTACTACAACAGTACCACTACTGTAGACTATGGTACTCACCACTACTACAACAGTACCACTACTGTAGACTATGGTACTCACCACTACTACAACAGTACCACTACTCTAGACTACGGTACTCACCACTACTACAACAGTACAACTACTGTAGACTACGGTACTCACCACTACTACAACAGCGACTCTACTGTAGACTATGGTACTCACCACTACTACAACAGCAACTCTACTGTAGACTATGGTACTCACCACTACTACAACAGTACCACTACTCTAGACTACGGTACTCACCACTACTAAAACAGTACCACTACTCTAGACTACGGTACTCACCACTACTACAACAGTACCACTACTGTAGACTACGGTACTCACCACTACTACAACAGTACCACCACTGTAGACTATGGTACTCACCACCACTACAACAGTACCACTACTGTAGACTATGGTACTCACCACTACTACAACAGTACCACTACTCTAGACTACGGTACTCACCACTACTACAACAGTACCACTACTCTAGACTACGGTACTCACCACTACTACAACAGTACCACTAATGTAGACTATGGTACTCACCACTACTACAACAGTACCACTACTCTAGACTACGGTACTCACCACTACTAAAACAGTACAACTACTGTAGACTACGGTACACACCACTACTACAACAGTACAACTACTCTAGACTACAGTACTCACCACTACTACAACAGTACCCCTACTCTAGACTACGGTACTCACCACTACTACAACATTACAACTACTGTAGACTATGGTACTCACCACTACTACAACAGTACCACTACTGTAGACTATGGTACTCACCACTACTACAACAGTACCACTACTGTAGACTATGGTACTCACCACTACTACAACAGTACCACTACTCTAGACTACGGTACTCACCACTACTACAACAGTACAACTACTGTAGACTACGGTACTCACCACTACTACAACAGCAACTCTACTGTAGACTATGGTACTCACCACTACTACAACAGCAACTCTACTGTAGACTATGGTACTCACCACTACTACAACAGTACCACTACTCTAGACTACGGTACTCACCACTACTAAAACAGTACCACTACTCTAGACTACGGTACTCACCACTACTACAACAGTACCACTACTGTAGACTACGGTACTCACCACTACTACAACAGTACCACCACTGTAGACTATGGTACTCACCACCACTACAACAGTACCACTACTGTAGACTATGGTACTCACCACTACTACAAAAGTACCACTACTGTAGACTACGGTACTCACCTCTACTACAACAGTACCACTACTGTAGACTACGGTACTCACCACTACTACAACATTACCACTACTGTAGACTATGGTACTCACCACTGCTACAACAGTACCACTACTCTAGACTATGGTACTCACCACTACTACAACAGTACAACTACTGTAGACTATGGTACTCACCACTACTACAACAGTACCACTACTGTAGACTACGGTACTCACCACTACTACAACAGTACCACTACTGTAGACTACGGTACTCACCACTACTACAACAGTACAACTACTGTAGACTATGGTACTCACCACTACTACAACAGTACCACTACTGTAGACTACGGTACTCACCACTACTACAACAGTACCACTACTCTAGACTACGGGACTCACCACTACTACAACAGTACAACTGCTGTAGACTACGGTACTCACCACTACTACAACAGTACAACTACTGTAGACTATGGTACTCACCACTACTACAACAGTACCACTACTGTAGACTATGGTACTCACCACTACTACAACAGCAACTCTACTGTTGACTATGGTACTCACCACTACTACAACAGCAACTCTACTGTAGACTATGGTACTCACCATTACTACAACAGCAACTCTACTGTAGACTATGGTACTCACCACTACTACAACAGTACCACTACTCTAGACTACGGTACTCACCACTACTACAACAGTACCACTACTCTAGACTACGGTACTCATCACTACTACAACAGTACCACTACTGTAGACTACGGTACTCACCACTACTACAACAGTACCACTACTCTAGACTATGGTACTCACCACTACTACAACAGTAGCACTACTGTAGACTATGGTACTCACTACTACTACAACAGTACCACTACTCTAGACTATGGTACTCACCACTACTACAACAGTACCACTACTCTAGACTATGGTACTCACCACTACTACAACAGTACCACTACTCTAGACTACGGTACTCACCACTACTACAACAGTACCACTACTCTAGACTACGGTACTCACCACTACTACAACAGTACCACTAATGTAGAGTATGGTACTCACCACTACTACAACAGTACCACTACTCTAGACTACGGTACTCACCGCTACTACAACAGTACAACTACTGTAGACTATGGTACTCACCACTACTACAACAGTACCACTACTCTAGACTACGGTACTCACCACTACTACAACAGTACAACTACTGTAGACTATGGTACTCACCACTACTGCAACAGTACCACTACCGTAGACTATGGTACTCACCACTACTACAACAGTACCACTACTGTAGACTATGGTACTCACCACTACTACAACAGTACCACTACTGTAGACTACGGTACTCACCACTACTACAACAACAACTCTACTGTAGACTATGGTACTCACCACTACTACAACAGCAACTCTACTGTAGACTATGGTACTCACCACTACTACAACAGCACCACTACTGTAGACTACGGTACTCACCACTACTACAACAGTACCACTACTGTAGACTACGGTACTCACCACTACTACAACAGTACCACTACTCTAGACTACGGTAATCACCACTACTACAACAGTACCACTACTCTAGACTACGGTACTCACCACTACTACAACAGTACCACTACTCTAGAGTATGGTACTCACCACTACTATAACAGTACCACTACTGTAGACTACGGTACTCACCACTACTACAACAGTACCACTACTCTAGACTACGGTACTCACCACTACTACAACAGTACCACTACTCTAGACTACGGAACTCACCACTACTACAACAGTACCACTACTGTAGACTATGGTACTCACCACTACTACAACAGTACCACTACACTAGACTACGGTACTCACCACTACTACAACAGTACCACTACACTAGACTACGGTACTCACCACTACTACAACAGTACCACTACACTAGACTACGGAACTCACCACTACTACAACAGTACCACTGCTGTAGACTATAGTACTCACCATTACTACAACAGTACCACTACTCTAGACTACGGTACTCACCACTACTACAACAGTACCACTACTGTAGACTATGGTACTCACCATTACTACAACAGTACCACTACTGTAGACTACGGTACTCACCACTACTACAACAGTACCACTACCGTAGACTATGGTACTCACCACCACTACAACAGTACCACTACTGTAGACTATGGTACTCACCACTACTACAACAGTACCACTACTCTAGACTATGGTACTCACCACTACTACAACAGTACCACTACTGTAGACTATGGTACTCACCATTACTACAACAGTACCACTACTGTAGACTACGGTACTCACCACTACTACAACAGTACCACTACTCTAGACTATGGTACTCACCACTACTACAACAGTACAACTACTGTAGACTATGGTACTCACTACTACTACAACAGTACCACTAATGTAGACTACGGTACTCACCACTACTACAACAGTACAACTACTGTAGACTATGCTACTCACCACTACTACAACAGTACCACTACAGTAGACTACGCTACTCACCACAACTACAACAGTACCACTACTGTAGACTACGCTACTCACCACTACTTCAACAGTACCACTACTGTAGACTACGCTACTCACCACTACTACAACAGTACCACTACTCTAGACTACGGTACTCACCACTACTACAACAGTACCACTAATGTAGACTACGGTACTCACCACTACTACAACAGTACCACTACCGTAGACTATGGTACTCACCACTACTACAACAGTACCACTAATGTAGACTACGGTACTCACCACTACTACAACAGTACCACTACTGTAGACTACGGTACTCACCACTACTACAACAGTACCACTACTGTAGACTATGGTACTCACCACCACTACAACAGTACCACTACTCTAGACTATGGTACTCACCACTACTACGACAGTACCACTACTGTAGACTACGGTACTCACCACTACTACAACAGTACCACTACTCTAGACTACGGTACTCACCACTACTACAACAGTACCACTACTGTAGACTATGGTACTCACCACTACTACAACAGTACCACTACTATAGACTATGGTACTCACCACTACTACAACAGTACCACTACCGTAGACTATGGTACTCACCACTACTACAACAGTACCACTAATGTAGACTACGGTACTCACCACTACTACAACAGTACCACTACTGTAGACTACGGTACTCACCACTACTACAACAGTACCACTACTGTAGACTACGCTACTCACCACTACTACAACAGTACCACCACTGTAGACTATGGTACTCACCACCACTACAACAGTACCACTACTGTAGACTATGGTACTCACCACTACTACAACAGTACCACCACTGTAGACTATGGTACTCACCACCACTACAACAGTACCACTACTGTAGACTATGGTACTCACCACTACTACAACAGTACCACCACTGTAGACTATGGTACTCACCACCACTACAACAGTACCACTAATGTAGACTACGGTACTCACCACTACTACAACAGTACCACTACTCTAGACTAGGGTACTCACCACCACTACAACAGTACCACTACTGTAGACTATGGTACTCACCACTACTACAATAGTACCACTACTCTAGACTACGGTACTCACCACTACTACAACAGTACCACTATTGTAGACTACGGTACTCACCATAACTACAACAGTACCACTACTGTAGACTATGGTACTCACTACTACTACAACAGTACCACTACTGTAGACTACGCTACTCACCACTACTACAACAGTACCACTACTCTAGACTACGGTACTCACCACTACTACAACAGTACCACTGCTGTAGACTACAGTACTCACCACTACTACAACAGTACCACTACTCTAGACTACGGTACTCACCACTACTACAACAGTACCACCACTGTAGACTATGGTACTCACCACTACTACAACAGTACCACTACTCTAGACTATGGTACTCACCACTACTACAACAGTACCACCACTGTAGACTATGGTACTCACCACTACTACAACAGTACCACTACTCTAGACTATGGTACTCACCACTACTACAACAGTACCACCACTGTAGACTATGGTACTCACCACCACTACAACAGTACAACTATTGTTGACTATGGTACTCACCACTACTACAACAGTACCACTACTGTAGACTACGCTACTCACCACTACTACAACAGTACCACCACTGTAGACTATGGTACTCACCACCACTACAACAGTACCACTACTGTAGACTATGGTACTCACCACTACTACAAAAGTACCACTACTGTAGACTACGGTACTCACCACTACTACAACAGTACCACTACTGTAGACTACGGTACTCACCACTACTACAACATTACCACTACTGTAGACTATGGTACTCACCACTACTACAACAGTACCACTACTCTAGACTATGGTACTCACCACTACTACAACAGTACCACTACTGTAGACTATGGTACTCACCACTACTACAACAGTACCACTACTGTAGACTACGGTACTCACCACTACTACAACAGTACCACTACTGTAGACTATGGTACTCACCACTACTACAACAGTACCACTACTGTAGACTATGGTACTCACCACTACTACAACAGTACCACTACTCTAGACTATGGTACTCACCACTACTACAACAGTACCACTACTCTAGACTATGGTACTCACCACTAATACAACAGTACCACTACTGTAGACTACGGTACTCACCACGACTACAACAGTACAACTACTGTAGACTATGGTACTCACCACTACTACAACAGTACCACTACTGTAGACTATGGTACTCACCACTACTACAACAGTACAACTACTGTAGACTATGGTACTCACCACTACTACAACAGCAACTCTACTGTAGACTATGGTACTCACCACTACTACAACAGTACCACTACTCTAGACTACGGTACTCACCACTACTACAACAGTACCACTACTCTAGTACGGTACTCACCACTACTACAACAGTACCACTACTGTAGACTACGGTACTCACCACTACTACAAAAGTACCACTACTCTAGACTATGGTACTCACCACTACTACAACAGTAGCACTACTGTAGACTATGGTACTCACTACTACTACAACAGTACCACTACTCTAGACTATGGTACTCACCACTACTACAACAGTACCACTACTGTAGACTATGGTACTCACCACTACTACAACAGTACCACTACTGTAGACTATGGTACTCACCACTACTACAACAGTACCACTACTGTAGACTACGGTACTCACCACTACTACAACAGTACCACTACTGTAGACTATGGTACTGACCACTACTACAACAGTACCACTACTCTAGACTACGGTACTCACCACTACTACAACAGTACCACTACTCTAGACTACGGTACTCACCACTACTACAACAGCACCACTACTGTAGACTACGGTACTCACCACTACTACAACAGTACCACTACTGTAGACTAAGGTACTCACCACTACTACAACAGTACCACTACTCTAGACTACGGTACTCACCACTACTACAACAGTACCACTACTCTAGACTACGGAACTCACCACTACTACAACAGTACCACTACACTAGACTACGGTACTCACCACTACTACAACAGTACCACTACTGTAGACTATGGTACTCACCACTACTACAACAGTACCACTACACTAGACTACGGTACTCACCACTACTACAACAGTACCACTACACTAGACTACGGAACTCACCACTACTACAACAGTACCACTACTGTAGACTATGGTACTCACCACTACTACAACAGTACCACTACACTAGACTACGGTACTCACCACTACTACAACAGTACCACTACACTAGACTACGGAACTCACCACTACTACAACAGTACCACTACTGTAGACTACGGTACTCACCACTACTACAACAGTACCACTACACTAGACTACGGAACTCACCACTACTACAACAGTACCACTACACTAGACTATGGTACTCACCACTACTACAACAGTACCACTACTGTAGACTACGGTACTCACCACTACTACAACAGTACCACTACTGTAGACTACGGTACTCACCACTACTACAACAGTACCACTACACTAGACTACGGAACTCACCACTACTACAACAGTACCACTGCTGTAGACTATGGTACTCACCACTACTACAACAGTACCACTACTGTAGACTATGGTACTCACCACTACTACAACAGTACCACTACTCTAGACTACGGTACTCACCACTACTACAACAGTACCACTACTCTAGACTACGGTACTCACCACTACTACAACAGTACCACTACTGTAGACTACGGTACTCACCACTACTACAACAGTACCACTACTCTAGACTACGGTACTCACCACTACTACAACAGTACCACTACTGTAGACTACGGAACTCACCACTACTACAACAGTACCACTACTGTAGACTATGGTACTCACCACTACTACAACAGTACCACTACCGTAGACTATGGTACTCACCACTACTACAACTGTACCACTACTGTAGACTATGGTACTCACCACTACTACAACAGTACCACTACTGTAGACTATGGTACTCACCACTACTACAACAGTACCACTACTGTAGACTATGGTACTCACCACTACTACAACAGTACCACTAATGTAGACTACGGTACTCACCACTACTACAACAGTACAACTACTGTAGACTATGGTACTCACCACTACTACAACAGTACCACTACAGTAGACTACGCTACTCACCACAACTACAACAGTACCACTACTGTAGACTACGCTACTCACCACTACTACAACAGTACCACTACTGTAGACTACGCTACTCACCACTACTACAACAGTACCACTACCGTAGACTATGGAACTCACCACTACTACAACAGTACCACTACTGTAGACTATGGTACTCACCACTACTACAACAGTACCACTAATGTAGACTACGGTACTCACCACTACTACAACAGTACCACTACTGTAGACTACGCTACTCACCACAACTACAACAGTACCACTACTGTAGACTACGCTACTCACCACTACTACAACAGTACCACTACCGTAGACTATGGAACTCACCACTACTACAACAGTACCACTACTGTAGACTACGGTACTCACCACTACTACAACAGTACCACTAATGTAGACTACGCTACTCACCACTACTACAACAGTACCACTACTGTAGACTACGGTACTCACCACTACTACAACAGTACCACTACTGTAGACTACGCTACTCACCACTACTACAACAGTACCACTACCGTAGACTATGGAACTCACCACTACTACAACAGTACCACTACTGTAGACTACGGTACTCACCACTACTACAACAGTACCACTAATGTAGACTACGCTACTCACCACTACTACAACAGTACCACTACTGTAGACTACGCTACTCACCACTACTACAACAGTACCACTACTCTAGACTACGGTACTCACCACTACTACAACAGTACCACTAATGTAGACTACGGTACTCACCACTACTACAACAGTACCACTACTGTAGACTACGGTACTCACCACTACTACAACAGTACCACTACTCTAGACTACGGTACTCACCACTACTACAACAGTACCACTACTGTAGACTACGGTACTCACCACTACTACAACAGTACAACTACTGTAGACTATGGTACTCACCACTACTACAACAGTACCACTACTGTAGACTATGGTACTCACCACTACTACAACAGTACCACTACTGTAGACTACGCTACTCACCACTACTACAACAGTACCACTACTCTAGACTATGGTACTCACCACTACTACAACAGTACCACTAATGTAGACTACGGTACTCACCACTACTACAGCAGTACCACTACTGTAGACTACGGTACTCACCACTACTACAACAGTACCACTGCTGTAGACTATGGTACTCACCACTACTACAACAGTACAACTATTGTAGACTATGGTACTCACCACTACTACAACAGTACCACTACTGTAGACTACGCTACTCACCACTACTACAACAGTACCACCACTGTAGACTATGGTACTCACCACCACTACAACAGTACCACTACTGTAGACTATGGTACTCACCACTACTACAAAAGTACCACTACTGTAGACTACGGTACTCACCACTACTACAACAGTACCACTACTGTAGACTACGGTACTCACCACTACTACAACATTACCACTACTGTAGACTATGGTACTCACCACTACTACAACAGTACCACTACTCTAGACTATGGTACTCACCACTACTACAACAGTACCACTACTGTAGACTATGGTACTCACCACTACTACAACAGTACCACTACTCTAGACTATGGTACTCACCACTACTACAACAGTACCACTACTCTAGACTATGGTACTCACCACTAATACAACAGTACCACTACTGTAGACTACGGTACTCACCACTACTACAACAGTACCACTACTGTAGACTACGGTACTCACCACTACTACAACAGTACAACTACTGTAGACTATGGTACTCACCACTACTACAACAGCAACTCTACTGTAGACTATGGTACTCACCACTACTACAACTGCAACTCTACTGTAGACTATGGTACTCACCACTACTACAACAGTACCACTACTCTAGACTACGGTACTCACCACTACTACAACAGTACCACTACTCTAGTACGGTACTCACCACTACTACAACAGTACCACTACTGTAGACTACGGTACTCACCACTACTACAAAAGTACCACTACTCTAGACTATGGTACTCACCACTACTACAACAGTAGCACTACTGTAGACTATGGTACTCACTACTACTACAACAGTACCACTACTCTAGACTATGGTACTCACCACTACTACAACAGTACCACTACTGTAGACTATGGTACTCACCACTACTACAACAGTACCACTACTGTAGACTATGGTACTCACCACTACTACAACAGTACCACTACTGTAGACTATGGTACTCACCACTACTACAACAGTACCACTACTGTAGACTACGGTACTCACCACTACTACAACAGTACCACTACTGTAGACTATGGTACTGACCACTACTACAACAGTACCACTACTCTAGACTACGGTACTCACCACTACTACAACAGTACCACTACTGTAGACTATGGTACTCACCACTACTACAACAGTACCACTACTCTAGACTACGGTACTCACCACTACTACAACAGTACCACTAATGTAGACTATGGTACTCACCACTACTACAACGGTACCACTACTGTAGACTATGGTACTCACCCCTACTGCAACAGTACAACTACTGTAGACTATGGTACTCACCACTACTACAACAGTACCACTACTCTAGACTACGGTACTCACCACTACTACAACAGTACCACTAATGTAGACTATGGTACTCACCACTACTACAACAGTACAACTACTGTAGACTATGGTAGTCACCGCTACTGTAGACTACGGTACTCACCACTACTACAACAGTACCACTGCTGTAGACTACGGTACTCACCACTACTACAAAAGTACCACTACTGTAGACTACGGTACTCACCACTACTACAACAGTACCACTACTGTAGACTACGGTACTCACCACTACTACAACATTACCACTACTGTAGACTATGGTACTCACCACTACTACAACAGTACCACTACTGTAGACTACGGTACTCACCACTACTACAACATTACCACTACTGTAGACTATGGTACTCACCACTACTACAACAGTACCACTACTGTAGACTACGGTACTCACCACTACTACAACATTACCACTACTGTAGACTATGGTACTCACCACTACTACAAAAGTACCACTACTGTAGACTACGGTACTCACCACTACTACAACAGTACCACTACTGTAGACTACGGTACTCACCACTACTACAACATTACCACTACTGTAGACTATGGTACTCACCACTACTACAAAAGTACCACTACTGTAGACTACGGTACTCACCACTACTACAACAGTACCACTACTGTAGACTACGGTACTCACCACTACTACAACAGTACCACTACTGTAGACTACGGTACTCACCACTACTACAACATTACCACTACTGTAGACTTTGGTACTCACCACTACTACAACAGTACCACTACTCTAGACTACGGTACTCACCACTACTACAACATTACCACTACTGTAGACTATGGTACTCACCACTACTACAACAGTACCACTACTCTAGACTACGGTACTCACCACTACTACAACAGTACCACTACTGTAGACTACGGTACTCACCACTACTACAACATTACCACTACTGTAGACTATGGTACTCACCACTACTACAACAGTACCACTACTGTAGACTACGGTACTCACCACTACTACAACAGTACCACTACTCTAGACTATGGTACTCACCACTACTACAACAGTACCACTACTGTAGACTACGGTACTCACCACTACTACAACAGTACCACTACTCTAGACTATGGTACTCACCACTACTACAACAGTACCACTACTGTAGACTACCGTACTCACCACTACTACAACAGTACCACTACTCTAGACTATGGTACTCACCACTACTACAACAGTACCACTACTGTAGACTACGGTACTCACCACTACTACAACAGTACCACTACTCTAGACTATGGTACTCACCACTACTACAACAGTACCACTACTGTAGACTACCGTACTCACCACTACTACAACAGTACCACTACTCTAGACTATGGTACTCACCACTACTACAACAGTACCACTACTGTAGACTATGGTACTCACCACTACTACAACAGTACCACTACTCTAGACTATGGTACTCACCACTACTACAACAGTACCACTACTGTAGACTACGGTACTCACCACTACTACAACAGTACCACTACTGTAGACTATGGTACTGACCACTACTACAACAGTACCACTACTCTAGACTACGGTACTCACCACTACTACAACAGTACCACTACTGTAGACTATGGTACTCACCACTACTACAACAGTACCACTACTCTAGACTACGGTACTCACCACTACTACAACAGTACCACTAATGTAGACTATGGTACTCACCACTACTACAACGGTACCACTACTGTAGACTATGGTACTCACCACTATTACAACAGTACAACTACTGTAGACTACGGTACTCACCACTACTACAACAGTACCACTAATGTAGACTATGGTACTCACCACTACTACAACGGTACCACTACTGTAGACTATGGTACTCACCACTATTACAACAGTACAACTACTCTAGACTACGATACTCACCACTACTGCAACAGTACAACTACTGTAGACTATGGTACTCACCACTACTACAACAGTACCACTACTGTAGACTATGGTACTCACCACTATTACAACAGTACAACTACTGTAGACTACGATACTCACCACTACTACAACAGTACCACTACTCTAGACTACGGTACTCACGACTACTACAACAGTACAACTACTGTAGACTACGGTACTCACCACTACTACAACAGCAACTCTACTGTAGACTATGGTACTCACCACTACTACAACAGCAACTCTACTGTAGACTATGGTACTCACCACTACTACAACAGCAACTCTACTGTAAACTATGGTACTCACCACTACTACAACAATACCACTACTCTAGACTACGGTACTCACCACTACTAAAACAGTACCACTACTCTAGACTACGGTACTCACCACTACTACAACAGTACCACTACTGTAGACTACGGTACTCACCACTACTACAACAGCAACTCTACTGTAGACTATGGTACTCACCACTACTACAACAGCAACTCTACTGTAGACTACGGTACTCACCACTACTACAACAGTACCACTACTGTAGACTACGGTACTCACCACTACTACAACAGTACCACTACTCTAGACTACGGTACTCACCAATACTACAACAGTACCACTACTGTAGACTATGGTACTCACCACTACTACAACAGTACCACTACTCTAGACTACGGTACTCACCACTACTACAACAGTACCACTAATGTAGACTATGGTACTCACCACTACTACAACAGTACCACTACTCTAGACTACGGTACTCACCACTACTACAACAGTACCACTACTCTAGAGTACGGAACTCACCACTACTACAACAGTACCACTACTGTAGACTATGGTACTCACCACTACTACAACAGTACCACTACTGTAGACTATGGTACTCACCACTACTACAACAGTACCACTACTCTAGACTACGGTACTCACCACTACTACAACAGTACCACTACTGTAGACTATGGTACTCACCACTACTACAACAGTACCACTACTCTAGACTACGGTACTCACCACTACTACAACAGTACCACTAATGTAGACTATGGTACTCACCACTACTACAACAGTACCACTACTCTAGACTACGGTACTCACCACTACTACAACAGTACCACTAATGTAGACTATGGTACTCACCACTACTACAACAGTACCACTACTCTAGACTACGGTACTCACCACTACTACAACAGTACCACTACTCTAGAGTACGGAACTCACCACTACTACAACGGTACCACTACTGTAGACTATGGTACTCACCACTACTACAACAGTACCACTACTGTAGACTATGGTACTCACCACTACTACAACAGTACCACTACTCTAGACTACGGTACTCACCACTACTACAACAGTACCACTACTGTAGACTATGGTACTCACCACTACTACAACAGTACCACTACTCTAGACTACGGTACTCACCACTACTACAACAGTACCACTACTCTATACTATGGAACTCACCACTACTACAACAGTACCACTACTCTAGACTACGGTACTCACCACTACTACAACAGTACCACTACACTAGACTACGGAACTCACCACTACTACAACAGTACCACTACTGTAGACTACGCTACTCACCACAACAACAACAGTACCACTACTGTAGACTACGCTACTGACCACTACTACAACAGTACCACTACTGTAGACTACGCTACTCACCACTACTACAACAGTACCACTACTGTAGACTATGGTACTCACCACTACTACAACAGTACCACTAATGTAGACTACGGTACTCACCACTACTACAACAGTACCACTACCGTAGACTATGGTACTCACCACTAATACAACAGTACCACTACAGTAGACTATGGTACTCACCACTACTACAACAGTACCACTACTGTAGACTATGGTACTCACCACTACTACAACAGTACCACTACTCTAGACTACGGTACTCACCACTACTACAACAGTACCACCACTGTAGACTATGGTACTCACCACCACTACAACATTACCACTACTGTAGACTATGGTACTCACCACTACTACAACAGTACCACTACTCTAGACTATGGTACTCACCACTACTACAACAGTACCACTACTGTAGACTATGGTACTCACCAATACTACAACAGTACCACTACTCTAGACTATGGTACTCACCACTACTACAACAGTACCACTACTCTAGACTATGGTACTCACCACTAATACAACAGTACCACTACTGTAGACTATGGTACTCACCACTACTACAACAGTACAACTACTGTAGACTATGGTACTCACCACTACTACAACAGTACCACTACTGTAGACTACGGTACTCACCACTACTACAACAGCAACTCTACTGTAGACTATGGTACTCACCACTACTACAACAGTACCACTACTCTAGACTATGGTACTCACCACTACTACAACAGTACCACTACTCTAGACTATGGTACTCACCACTAATACAACAGTACAACTACTGTAGACTATGGTACTCACCACTACTACAACAGCAACTCTACTGTAGACTATGGTACTCACCACTACTACAACAGTACCACTACTCTAGACTACGGTACTCACCACTACCACAACAGTACCATTACTCTAGACTACGGTACTCACCACTACTACAACAGTACCACTACTGTAGACTACGGTACTCACAACTACTACAACAGTACCACTACTCTAGACTATGGTACTCACCACTACTACAACAGTAGCACTACTGTAGACTATGGTACTCACTACTACTACAACAGTACCACTACTCTAGACTATGGTACTCACCACTACTACAACAGTACCACTACTGTAGACTATGGTACTCACCACTACTACAACAGTACCACTACTGTAGACTACGGTACTCATCACTACTACAGCAGTACCACTACTGTAGACTACGGTACTCACCACTACTACAACAGTACAACTACTGTAGACTACGGTACTCACCACTACTACAACAGCAACTCTACTGTAGACTATGGTACTCACCACTACTACAACAGCAACTCTACTGTAGACTATGGTACTCACCACTACTACAACAGTACCACTACTCTAGACTACGGTACTCACCACTACTAAAACAGTACCACTACTCTAGACTACGGTACTCACCACTACTACAACAGTACAACTACTCTAGACTACGGTACTCACCACTACTACAACAGTACCACTACTGTAGACTACGGTACTCACCACTACTACAACAGTACCACTACTCTAGACTATGGTACTCACCACTACTACAACAGTACCACTACTCTAGACTACGGTACTCACCACTACTACAACAGTACCACTACTGTAGACTATGGTACTCACCACTACTACAACAGTACCACTACTCTAGACTACGGTACTCACCACTACTACAACAGTACCACTAATGTAGACTATGGTACTCACCACTACTACAACAGTACCACTACTCTAGACTACGGTACTCACCACTACTACAACAGTACCACTACTCTAGACTACGGAACTCACCATTACTACAACATTACCACTACTGTAGACTATGGTACTCACCACTACTACAACATTACCACTACTGTAGACTATGGTACTCACCACTACTACAACAGTACCACTACTCTAGACTACGGTACTCACCACTACTACAACAGTACCACTACTGTAGACTATGGTACTCACCACTACTACAACAGTACCACTACTCTAGACTACGGTACTCACCACTACTACAACAGTACCACTAATGTAGACTATGGTACTCACCACTACTACAACAGTACCACTACTCTAGACTACGGTACTCACCACTACTACAACAGTACCACTACTCTAGACTACGGAACTCACCACTACTACAACAGTACCACTACTCTAGACTACGGTACTCACCACTACTACAACAGTACCACTACTGTAGACTATGGTACTCACCACTACTACAAAAGTACCACTACTGTAGACTATGGTACTCACCACTACTACAACAGTACCACTACTGTAGACTACGGTACTCACCACTACTACAACAGTACCACTACTCTAGACTACGGTACTCACCACTACTACAACAGTACCACTACTGTAGACTACGGTACTCACCACTACTACAACAGTACCACTAATGTAGACTATGGTACTCACCACTACTACAACAGTACCACTACTCTAGACTACGGTACTCACCACTACTACAACAGTACCACTACTCTAGACTACGGAACTCACCACTACTACAACAGTACCACTACTCTAGACTACGGTACTCACCACTACTACAACAGTACCACTACTGTAGACTATGGTACTCACCACTACTACAACAGTACCACTACTGTAGACTATGGTACTCACCACTACTACAACAGTACCACTACTGTAGACTATGGTACTCACCACTACTACAACAGTACCACTACTCTAGACTACGGTACTCACCACTACTACAACAGTACCACTACTCTAGACTACGGTACTCACCACTACTACAACAGTACCACTACTCTAGACTACGGTACTCACCACTACTACAACAGTACCACTAATGTAGACTATAGTACTCACCACTACTACAACAGTACCACTACTGTAGACTATGGTACTCACCACTACTACAACAGTACCACCACTGTAGACTATGGTACTCACCACTACTACAACAGTACCACTACTGTAGACTATGGTACTCACCACTACTACAACAGTACCACTACTCTAGACTAGGGTACTCACAACTACTACAACAGTACCACTACTGTAGACTACGGTACTCACCACTACTACAACAGTACCACTACTGTAGACTACGGTACTCACCACTACTACAACAGTACCACTACTGTAGACTATGGTACTCACCACTACTACAACAGTACCACTACTCTAGACTACGGAACTCACCACTACTACAAAAGTACCACTACTCTAGACTACGGTACTCACCACTACTACAACAGTACCACTACTGTAGACTACGGTACTCACCACTACTACAACAGTACCACTACTCTAGACTATGGTACTCACCACTACTACAACAGTACCACTACTCTAGACTACGGTACTCACCACTACTACAACAGTACCACTACTGTAGACTACGGTACTCACCACTACTACAACAGTACAACTACTGTAGACTACGGTACTCACCACTACTACAACAGTACAACTACTGTAGACTACGGTACTCACCACTACTACAACAGTACCACTACTGTAGACTACGGTACTCACCACTACTACAACAGTACCACTAATGTAGACTATGGTACTCACCACTACTACAACAGTACCACTACTGTAGACTACGCTACTCACTACTACTACAACAGTACCACTACTGTAGACTATGGTACTCACCACTACTACAACAGTACCACTACTCTAGACTACGGTACTCACCACTACTACAACAGTACCACTACTCTAGACTACGGAACTCACCACTACTACAACAGTACCACTACTGTAGACTATGGTACTCACCACTACTACAACAGTACCACTACTGTAGACTACGGTACTCACCACTACTACAACAGTACCACTACTCTAGACTACGGTACTCACCACTACTACAACAGTACCACTACTCAAGACTACGGAACTCACCACTACTACAACAGTACCACTACTGTAGACTATGGTACTCACCACTACTACAACAGTACCACTACTCTAGACTACGGTACTCACCACTACTACAACAGTACCACTACTGTAGACTATGGTACTCACCACTACTACAACAGTACCACTACTGTAGACTACGGTACTCACCACTACTACAACAGTACCACTACTGTAGACTATGGTACTCACCACTACTACAACAGTACCACTACTGTAGACTATGGTACTCACCACTACTACAACAGTACCACTACTGTAGACTATGGTACTCACCACTACTACAACAGTACCACTACTGTAGACTATGGTACTCACCACTACTACAACAGTACCACTACCGTAGACTATGGTACTCACCACTACTACAAAAGTACCACTACTGTAGACTATGGTACTCACCACTACTACAACAGTACCACTACTCTAGACTACGGTACTCACCACTACTACAACAGTACCACTACTGTAGACTATGGTACTCACCACTACTACAACAGTACCACTACTGTAGACTACGCTACTCACCACTACTACAACAGTACCACTACTGTAGACTATGGTACTCACCACTACTACAACAGTACCACTAATGTAGACTACGGTACTCACCACTACTACAACAGTACCACTACCGTAGACTATGGTACTCACTACTACTACAACAGTACCACTAATGTAGACTACGGTACTCACCACTACTACAACAGTACCACTACCGTAGACTATGGTACTCACCACTACTACAACAGTACCACTACCGTAGACTATGGTACTTACCACTACTACAACAGTACCACTAATGTAGACTATGGTACTCACCACTACTACAACAGTACCACTACTGTAGACTATGGTACTCACCACTACTACAACAGTACCACTACTGTAGACTACGGTACTCACCACTACTACAACAGTACCACTACTGTAGACTATGGTACTCACCACTACTACAACAGTACCACTACTGTAGACTATGGTACTCACCACTACTACAACAGTACAACTACTGTAGACTACGGTACTCACCACTACTACAACAGTACCACTACTGTAGACTACGGTACTCACCACTACTACAACAGTACCACCACTGTAGACTATGGTACTCACCACTACTACAACAGTACCACTACTGTAGACTATGGTACTCACCACTACTACAACAGTACCACTGCTGTAGACTACGCTACTCACCACAACTACAACAGTACCACTACTGTAGACTACGCTACTGACCACTACTACAACAGTACCACTACTGTAGACTACGCTACTCACCACTACTACAACAGTACCACTACTGTAGACTATGGTACTCACCACTACTACAACAGTACCACTAATGTAGACTACGGTACTCACCACTACTACAACAGTACCACTACCGTAGACTATGGTACTCACCACTACTACAACAGTACCACTAATGTAGACTACGGTACTCACCACTACTACAACAGTACCACTACTGTAGACTATGGTACTCACCACTACTACAACAGTACCACTACTGTAGACTATGGTACACACCACTACTACAACAGTACCACTACTGTAGACTATAGTACTCACCACTACTACAACAGTACCACCACTGTAGACTATGGTACTCACCACTACTACAACAGTACCACTACTGTAGACTACGCTACTCACCACTACTACAACAGTACCACTACTGTAGACTATGGTACTCACCACTACTACAACAGTACCACCACTGTAGACTATGGTACTCACCACCACTACAACAGTACCACTAATGTAGACTACGGTACTCACCACTACTACAACAGTACCACTACTCTAGACTAGGGTACTCACCACTACTACAACAGTACAACTACTGTAGACTACGGTACTCACCACTACTACAACAGTACCACTACTGTAGACTATGGTACTCACCACTACTACAACAGTACAACTACTGTAGACTATGGTACTCACCACTACTATGACAGTACAACTACTGTAGACTACGCTACTCACCACTACTACAACAGTACCACCACTGTAGACTATGGTACTCACCACCACTACAACAGTACCACCCACTGTAGACTATGGTACTCACCACTACTACAAAAGTACCACTACTGTAGACTACGGTACTCACCACTACTACAACAGTACCACTACTGTAGACTACGGTACTCACCACTACTACAACATTACCACTACTGTAGACTATGGTACTCACCACTACTACAACAGTACCACTACTCTAGACTATGGTACTCACCACTACTACAATAGTACCACTACTGTAGACTATGGTACTCACCACTACTACAACAGTACCACTACTCTAGACTATGGTACTCACCACTACTACAACAGTACCACTACTGTAGACTACGGTACTCACCACTACTACAACATTACCACTACTCTAGACTATGGTACTCACCACTACTACAACAGTACCACTACTCTAGACTACGGTACTCACCACTACTACAACAGTACCACTACTGTAGACTATGGTACTCACCACTACTACAACAGCACAACTACTGTAGACTACGGTACTCACCCCTACTACAACAGTACAACTACTGTAGACTATGGTACTCACCACTACTACAACAGTACCACTACTCTAGACTACGGTACTCACCACTACTACAACAGTACCACTACTGTAGACTATGGTACTCACCACTACTACAACAGTACCACTACTCTAGACTACGGTACTGACCACTACTACAACAGTACCACTAATGTAGACTATGGTACTCACCACTACTACAACAGTACCACTACTCTAGACTACGGTACTCACCACTACTACAACAGCAACTCTACTGTAGACTATGGTACTCACCACTACTACAACAGTACCACTACTCTAGACTACGGTACTCACCACTACTACAACAGTACCACTACTCTAGACTACGGAACTCACCACTACTACAACAGTACCACTACTCTAGACTACGGAACTCACCACTACTACAACAGTACCACTACTCTAGACTACGGTACTCACCACTACTACAACAGTACCACTACTGTAGACTATGGTACTCACCACTACTACAACAGTACCACTACTCTAGACTACGGAACTCACCACTACTACAACAGTACCACTACTGTAGACTATGGTACTCACCACTACTACAACAGTACCACTACTGTAGACTACGCTACTCATCACAACTACAACAGTACCACTAATGTAGACTACGGTACTCACCACTACTACAACAGTACAACTACTGTAGACTATTGTACTCACCACTACTACAACAGTACCACTGCTGTAGACTACGCTACTCACCACAACTACAACAGTACCACTACTGTAGACTACGCTACTGACCACTACTACAACAGTACCACTACTGTAGACTACGGTACTCACCACTACTACAGTACCACTACTCTAGACTACGGTACTCACCACTACTACAACAGTACCACTACTGTAGACTATGGTACTCACCACTACTACAACAGTACCACTACCGTAGACTATGGTACTCACCACTACTACAACAGTACCACTAATGTAGACTACGGTACTCACCACTACTACAACAGTACAACTACTGTAGACTATGGTACTCACCACTACTACAACAGTACCACTACTCTAGACTACGGAACTCACCACTACTACAACAGTACCACTACTCTAGACTATGGTACTCACCACTACTACAACAGTACAACTACTGTAGACTATGGTACTCACCACTACTACAACAGTACAACTACTGTAGACTACGCTACTCACCACTACTACAACAGTACCACCACTGTAGACTATGGTACTCACCACTACTACAAAAGTACCACTACTGTAGACTATGGTACTCACCACTACTACAACAGTACCACTACTGTAGACTATGGTACTCACCACTACTACAACATTACCACTACTGTAGACTATGGTACTCACCACTACTACAACAGTACCACTACTCTAGACTATGGTACTCACCACTACTACAACAGTACCACTACTGTAGACTATGGTACTCACCACTACTTCAACAGTACCACTACTCTAGACTATGGTACTCACCACTACTACAACAGTACCACTACTCTAGACTATGGTACTCACCACTACTACAACAGTACCACTACTGTAGACTACGGTACTCACCACTACTACAACAGTACCACTACTCTAGACTATGGTACTCACCACTACTACAACAGTACCACTACTCTAGACTACGGAACTCACCACTACTACAACAGTACGACTACTCTAGACTACGGTACTCACCACTACTACAACAGTACCATTACTGTAGACTACGGTACTCACCACTACTACAACAGTACCACTACTCTAGACTATGGTACTCACCACTACTACAACAGTAGCACTACTGTAGACTATGGTACTCACCACTACTACAACAGTACCACTACTGTAGACTATGGCACTCACCACTACTACAACAGTACCACTAATGTAGACTACGGTACTCACCACTACTACAACAGTACCACTACTGTAGACTACGGTACTCACCACTACTGCAACAGTACAACTACTGTAGACTATGGTACTCACCACTACTACAACAGTACCACTACTGTAGACTACGCTACTCATCACAACTACAACAGTACCACTACTGTAGACTACGCTACTCACCACTACTACAACAGTACCACTACTGTAGACTACGCTACTCACCACTACTACAACAGTACCACTACTGTTGACTATGGTACTCACCACTACTACAACAGTACCACTCATGTAGACTACGGTACTCACCACTACTACAACAGTACCACTACCGTAGACTATGGTACTCACCACTACTACAACAGTACCACTAATGTAGACTACGGTACTCACCACTACTACAACAGTACCACTACTGTAGACTATGGTACTCACCACTACTACAACAGTACCACTACTCTAGACTACGGTACTGACCACTACTACAACAGTACCACTAATGTAGACTATGGTACTCACCACTACTACAACAGTACCACTACTCTAGACTACGGTACTCACCACTACTACAACAGTACCACTACTGTAGACTATGGTACTCACCACTACTACAACAGTACCACTAATGTAGACTATGGTACTCACCACTACTACAACAGTACCACTACTCTAGACTACGGTACTCACCACTACTACAACAGTACCACTACTGTAGACTATGGTACTCACCACTACTACAACAGTACCACTACTCTAGACTACGGAACTCACCATTACTACAACAGTACCACTACTGTAGACTATGGTACTCACCACTACTACAACAGTACCACTACTGTAGACTATGGTACTCACCACTACTACAACAGTACCACTACTCTAGACTACGGTACTCACCACTACTACAACAGTACCACTACTCTAGACTACGGAACTCACCACTACTACAACAGTACCACTACTGTAGACTATGGTACTCACCACTACTACAACAGTACAACTACTGTAGACTACGGTACTCACCACTACTACAACAGTACCACTACTGTAGACTACGGTACTCACCACTACTACAACAGTACCACTACTGTAGACTATGGTACTCACCACTACTACAACAGTACCACTACTCTAGACTACGGTACTCACCACTACTACAACAGTACCACTACTCTAGACTACGGTACTCACCACTACTACAACAGTACCACTACTCTAGACTACGGAACTCACCACTACTACAACAGTACCACTACTCTAGACTACGGTACTCACCACTACTACAACAGTACCACTACTGTAGACTACGGTACTCACCACTACTACAACAGTACCACTACTGTAGACTACGCTACTCATCACTACTACAACAGTACCACTACTCTAGACTACGGTACTCACCACTACTACAACAGTACCACTACTCTAGACTACGGAACTCACCACTACTACAACAGTACCACTACTCTAGACTACGGTACTCACCACTGCTACAACAGTACCACTACTGTAGACTACGGTACTCACCACTACTACAACAGTACCACTACTCTAGACTACGGAACTCACCACTACTACAACATTACAACTACTGTAGACTACGGTACTCACCACTACTACAACAGTACCACTACTGTAGACTACGCTACTCATCACTACTACAACAGTACCACTACTGTAGACTACGCTACTCACCACTACTACAACAGTACCACTACTGTAGACTACGCTACTCACCACTACTACAACAGTACCACTACTGTAGACTATGGTACTCACCACTACTACAACAGTACCACTCATGTAGACTACGGTACTCACCACTACTACAACAGTACCACTACTGTAGACTATGGTACTCACCACTACTACAACAGTACCACTCATGTAGACTACGGTACTCACCACTACTACAACAGTACCACTACCGTAGACTATGGTACTCACCACTACTACAACAGTACCACTACTGTAGACTACGGTACTCACCACTACTACAACAGTACCACTACTGTAGACTACGGTACTCACCACTACTACAACATTACCACTACTGTAGACTATGGTACTCACCACTACTACAACAGTACCACTTCTCTAGACTATGGTACTCACCACTACTACAACAGTACCACTACTGTAGACTATGGTACTCACCACTACTACAACAGTACCACTACTCTAGACTACGGTACTCACCACTACTACAACAGTACCACTACTCTAGACTATGGTACTCACCACTACTACAACAGTACCACTACACTAGACTACGGAACTCACCACTACTACAACAGTACCACTACTGTAGACTATGGTACTCACCACTACTACAACAGTACCACTACTGTAGACTACGGTACTCACCACTACTACAACAGTACCACTACCGTAGACTATGGTACTCACCACTACTACAACAGTACCACTACTGTAGACTACGGTACTCACCACTACTACAACAGTACCACTACTGTAGACTACGGTACTCACCACTACTACAACAGTACAACTACTGTAGACTATGGTACTCACCACTACTACAACAGTACCACTACTCTAGACTATGGTACTCACCACTACTACAACAGTACCACTAATGTAGACTACGGTACTCACCACTACTACAACAGTACAACTACTGTAGACTATGGTACTCACCACTACTACAACAGTACCACTGCTGTAGACTACGCTACTCACCACTACTACAACAGTACCACTACTGTAGACTATGGTACTCACCACTACTACAACAGTACCACTAATGTAGACTACGGTACTCACCACTACTACAACAGTACCACTACCGTAGACTATGGTACTCACCACTACTACAACAGTACCACTAATGTAGTCTACGGTACTCACCACTACTACAACAGTACAACTACTGTAGACTATGGTACTCACCACTACTATGACAGTACAACTACTGTAGACTACGCTACTCACCACTACTACAACAGTACCACCACTGTAGACTATGGTACTCACCACCACTACAACAGTACCACTACTGTAGACTACGGTACTCACCACTACTACAACAGTACCAATACTGTAGACTATGGTACTCACCACTACTACAACAGTACCACTACTCTAGACTATGGTACTCACCACTACTACAACAGTACCACTACTCTAGACTATGGTACTCACCACTACTACAACAGTACCACTACTCTAGACTATGGTACTGACCACTACTACAACAGTACCACTAATGTAGACTATGGTACTCACCACTACTACAACAGTACCACTACTCTAGACTACGGTACTCACCACTACTACAACAGCAACTCTACTGTAGACTATGGTACTCACCACTACTACAACAGTACCACTACTCTAGACTACGGTACTCACCACTACTACAACAGTACCACTACTCTAGACTACGGAACTCACCATTACTACAACAGTACCACTACTGTAGACTATGGTACTCACCACTACTACAACAGTACCACTACTCTAGACTACGGTACTCACCACTACTACAACAGTACCACTACTGTAGACTATGGTACTCACCACTACTACAACAGTACCACTACTGTAGACTATGGTACTCACCACTACTACAACAGTACCACTACTCTAGACTACGGTACTCACCACTATTACAACAGTACCACTACTGTAGACTATGGTACTCACCACTACTACAACAGTACCACTACTCTAGACTACGGTACTCACCACTACTACAACAGTACCACTACTCTAGACTACGGAACTCACCACTACTACAACAGTACCACTACTCTAGACTACGGAACTCACCACTACTACAACAGTACCACTACTCTAGACTACGGTACTCACCACTACTACAACAGTACCACTACTGTAGACTATGGTACTCACCACTACTACAACAGTACCACTACTCTAGACTACGGAACTCACCACTACTACAACAGTACCACTACTCTAGACTATGGTACTCACCACTACTACAACAGTACCACTACTGTAGACTACGCTACTCATCACAACTACAACAATACCACTACTGTAGACTACGCTACTCACCAGTACTACAACAGTACCACTACCGTAGACTATGGTACTCACCACTACTACAACAGTACCACTACTGTAGACTATGGTACTCACCACTACTACAACAATACCACTACTGTAGACTATGGTACTCACCACTACTACAACAGTACAACTACTGTAGACTATGGTACTCACCACTACTACAACAGTACCACTACTGTAGACTACGCTACTCACCACTACTACAACAGTACCACCACTGTAGACTATAGTACTCACCACCACTACAACAGTACCACCACTGTAGACTACGCTACTCACCACTACTACAACAGTACCACCACTGTAGACTACGCTACTCACCACTACTACAACAGTACCACCACTGTAGACTATGGTACTCACCACCACTACAACAGTACCACTACTGTAGACTACGCTACTCACCACTACTACAACAGTACCACCACTGTAGACTACGCTACTCACCACTACTACAACAGTACCACCACTGTAGACTATGGTACTCACCACTACTACAACAGTACCACTACTCTAGACTACGGTACTCACCACTACTACAACTGTACCACTACTGTAGACTATGGTACTCACCACTACTACAACAGTACCACTACTGTAGACTATGGTACTCACCACTACTACAAAAGTACCACTACTGTAGACTACGGTACTCACCACTACTACAACAGTACCACTACTGTAGACTACGGTACTCACCACTACTACAACATTACCACTACTGTAGACTATGGTACTCACCACTACTACAACAGTACCACTACTCTAGACTATGGTACTCACCACTACTACAACAGTACCACTACTGTAGACTATGGTACTCACCACTACTACAACAGTACCACTAATGTAGACTACGGTACTCACCACTACTACAACAGTACCACTACTCTAGACTATGGTACTCACCACTAATACAACAGTACCACTACTGTAGACTATGGTACTCACCACTACTACAACAGTACCACTACTCTAGACTATGGTACTCACCACTAATACAACAGTACCACTACTGTAGACTACGGTACTCACCACTACTACAACAGTACCACTACTCTAGACTACGGTACTCACCACTACTACAACAGTACAACTACTGTAGACTATGGTACTCACCACTACTACAACAGTACCACTACTGTAGACTATGGTACTCACCACTACTACAACAGTACCACTACTCTAGACTACGGTACTCACCACTACTACAACAGTACCACTAATGTAGACTAAGGTACTCACCACTACTACAACAGTACCACTACTGTAGACTACGGTACTCACCACTACTACAACAGTACAACTACTGTAGACTATGGTACTCACCACTACTGTAGACTACGGTACTCACCACTACTACAACAGTACAACTACTGTAGACTACGGTACTCACCAATACTACAACAGCAACTCTACTGTTGACTATGGTACTCACCACTACTACAACAGCAACTCTACTGTAGACTATGGTACTCACCACTACTACAACAGCAACTCTACTGTAGACTATGGTACTCACCACTACTACAACAGTACCACTACTCTAGACTACGGTACTCACCACTACTACAACAGTACAACTACTCTAGACTACGGTACTCACCACTACTACAACAGTACCACTACTGTAGACTACGGTACTCACCACTACTACAACAGTACCACTACTCTAGACTATGGTACTCACCACTACTACAACAGTAGCACTACTGTAGACTATGGTACTCACTACTACTACAACAGTACCACTACTCTAGACTATGGTACTCACCACTACTACAACAGTACCACTACTGTAGACTATGGTACTCACCACTACTACAACAGTACCACTACTGTAGACTACAGTACTCACCACTACTACAACAGTACCACTACCGTAGACTATGGTACTCACCACTACTACAACAGTACCACTAATGTAGACTACGGTACTCACCACTACTACAACAGTACAACTACTGTAGACTATTGTACTCACCACTACTACAACAGTACCACTGCTGTAGACTACGCTACTCACCACAACTACAACAGTACCACTACTGTAGACTACGCTACTGACCACTACTACAACAGTACCACTACTGTAGACTACGCTACTCACCACTACTACAACAGTACCACTACTGTAGACTATGGTACTCACCACTACTACAACAGTACCACTAATGTAGACTACAGTACTCACCACTACTACAACAGTACCACTACCGTAGACTATGGTACTCACCACTACTACAACAGTACCACTACTGTAGACTACGGTACTCACCACTACTACAACAGTACAACTACTGTAGACTATGGTACTCACCACTACTACAACAGTACAACTACTCTAGACTATGGTACTCACCACTACTACAACAGTACCACTACTGTAGACTACGCTACTCACCACTACTACAACAGTACCACTACCGTAGAGTATGGTACTCACCACTACTACAACAGTACCACTACTGTAGACTATGGTACTCACCACTACTACAACAGTACCACTACTGTAGACTATGGTACTCACCACTACTACAACAGTACCACTAATGTAGACTACAGTACTCACCACTACTACAACAGTACCACTACTGTAGACTATGGTACTCACCACTACTACAACAGTACCACTAATGTAGACTACAGTACTCACCACTACTACAACAGTACCACTACCGTAGACTATGGTACTCACCACTACTACAACAGTACCACTACCGTAGACTATGGTACTCACCACTACTACAACAGTACCACTAATGTAGACTACGGTACTCACCACTACTACAACAGTACCACTACTGTAGACTATGGTACTCACCACTACTACAACAGTACAACTACTGTAGACAACGCTACTCACCACTACTACAACAGTACCACCACTGTAGACTATGGTACTCACCACTACTACAACAGTACCACTACTCTAGACTAGGTACTCACCACTACTACAACAGTACCACTACTGTAGACTATGGTACTCACCACTACTACAACAGTACCACTACTCTAGACTATGGTACTCACCACTACTACAACAGTACCACTACTGTAGACTATGGTACTCACCACTACTACAACAGTACCACTACTCTAGACTATGGTACTCACCACTACTACAACAGTACCACTACTCTAGACTGTGGTACTCACCACTACTACAACAGTACCACTACTGTAGACTACGGTACTCACCACTACTACAACAGTACCACTACTCTAGACTATGGTACTCACCACTACTACAACAGTACCACTACTCTAGACTACGGTACTCACCACTACTACAACAGTACCACTACTGTAGACTATGGTACTCACCACTACTACAACAGCACAACTACTGTAGACTACGGTACTCACCCCTACTACAACAGTACAACTACTGTAGACTATGGTACTCACCACTACTACAACAGTACCACTACTCTAGACTAGGTACTCACCACTACTACAACAGTACCACTACTGTAGACTATGGTACTCACCACTACTACAACAGTACCACTACTCTAGACTACGGTACTGACCACTACTACAACAGTACCACTAATGTAGACTATGGTACTCACCACTACTACAACAGTACCACTACTCTAGACTACGGTACTCACCACTACTACAACAGTACCACTACTCTAGACTACGGAACTCACCATTACTACAACAGTACCACTACTGTAGACTATGGTACTCACCACTACTACAACAGTACCACTACTGTAGACTATGGTACTCACCCCTACTACAACAGTACAACTACTGTAGACTATGGTACTCACCACTACTACAACAGTACCACTACTCTAGACTACGGTACTCACCACTACTACAACAGTACCACTACTGTAGACTATGGTACTCACCACTACTACAACAGTACCACTACTCTAGACTACGGTACTCACCACTAATACAACAGTACCACTAATGTAGACTATGGTACTCACCACTACTACAACAGTAGAACTACTGTAGACTACGGTACTCACCACTACTAAAACAGTACCACTACTCTAGACTACGGTACTCACCACTACTACAACAGTACCACTACTCTAGACTACGGTACTCACCACTACTACAACAGTACCACTACTCTAGACTATGGTACTCACCACTACTACAACAGTACCACTACTCTAGACTACGGTACTCACCACTACTACAACAGTACCACTACTCTAGACTACGGTACTCACCACTACTACAACAGTACCACTACTGTAGACTATGGTACTCACCACTACTACAACAGTACCACTACTGTAGACTACGGTACTCACCACTACCACAACAGTACCACTACTGTAGACTATGGTACTCACCACTACTACAACAGTACCACTACTCTAGACTACGGTACTCACCACTACTACAACAGTACCACTACTGTAGACGATGGTACTCACCACTACTACAACAGTACCACTACTCTAGACTACGGTACTCACCACTACTACAACAGTACCACTAATGTAGACTATGGTACTCACCACTACTACAACAGTACCACTACTCTAGACTACGGTACTCACCACTACTACAACAGTACCACTACTCTAGACTACGGAACTCACCACTACTACAACAGTACCACTGCTGTAGACTACGGTACTCACCACTACTACAACAGTACCACTACTGTAGACTATGGTACTCACCACTACTACAACAGTACCACTACTCTAGACTACGGTACTCACCACTACTACAACAGTACCACTACTGTAGACTATGGTACTCACCACTACTACAACAGTACCACTACTGTAGACTATGGTACTCACCACTACTACAACAGTACCACTACTCTAGACTACGGTACTCACCACTACTACAACAGTACCACTAATGTAGACTATGGTACTCACCACTACTACAACAGTACCACTACTCTAGACTACGGTACTCACCACTACTACAACAGCAACTCTACTGTAGACTATGGTACTCACCACTACTACAACAGTACCACTACTCTAGACTACGGTACTCACCACTAATACAACAGTACCACTACTCTAGACTACGGTACTCACCACTACTACAACAGTAACACTACTGTAGACTACGGTACTCACCACTACTACAACATTACCACTACTGTAGACTACGGTACTCACCACTACTACAACAGTACCATTACTGTAGACTACGGTACTCACCACTACTACAACATTACCACTACTGTAGACTACGGTACTCACCACTACTACAACAGTACCACTACTCTAGACTACGGTACTCACCGCTACTACAACAGTACCACTACTGTAGACTATGGTACTCACCACTACTACAACAGTACCACTACTCTAGACTATGGTACTCACCACTACTACAACAATACCACTACTCTAGACTACGGTACTCACCACTACTACAACAGTACCACTACTGTAGACTACGGTACTCACCACTACTACAACAGCAACTCTACTGTAGACTATGGTACTCACCACTACTACAACAGCAACTCTACTGTAGACTATGGTACTTACCACTACTACAACAGTACCACTACTCTAGACTACGGTACTCACCACTACTAAAACAGTACCACTACTGTAGACTACGGTACTCACCACTACTAAAACAGTACCACTACTGTAGACTACGGTACTCACCACTACTACAACAGCAACTCTACTGTAGACTATGGTACTCACCACTACTACAACAGCAACTCTACTGTAGACTATGGTACTCACCACTACTACAACAGTACCACTACTCTAGACTACGGTACTCACCACTACTAAAACAGTACCACTACTCTAGACTACAGTACTCACCACTACTACAACAGTACCACTACTGTAGACTACGGTACTCACCACTACTACAACAGTACCACTACTCTAGACTACGGTACTCACCACTACTACAACAGTACCACTACTCTAGACTACGGTACTCACCACTACTACAACAGTACCACTACTGTAGACTATGGTACTCACCACTACTACAACAGCACCACTACTGTAGACTACGGTACTCACCACTACTACAACAGTACCACTACTGTAGACTATGGTACTCACCACTACTACAACAGTACCACTACTCTAGACTACGGTACTCACCACTACTACAACAGTACCACTACTGTAGACTACGGTACTCACCACTACTACAACAGTACCACTACTCTAGACTACGGTACTCACCACTACTACAACAGTACCACTACTGTAGACTATGGTACTCACCACTACTACAACAATACCACTACTCTAGACTACGGTACTCACCACTACTACAACAGTACCACTACTGTAGACTATGGTACTCACCACTAATACAACAGTACCACTACTGTAGACTACGCTACTCACCACTACTACAACAGTACCACTACTGTAGACTATGGTACTCACCACTACTACAACAGTACCACTACTGTAGACTATGGTACTCACCACTACTACAACAGTACCACTACTCTAGACTACGGTACTCACCACTACTACAACAGTACCACTACTCTAGACTACGGAACTCACCACTACTACAACAGTACCACTACTGTAGACTACGGTACTCACCACTACTACAACAGTACCACTACTGTAGACTATGGTACTCACCACTACTACAACAGTACCACTACTGTAGACTATGGTACTCACCACTACTACAACAGTACCACTACTGTAGACTATGGTACTCACCACTACTACAACAGTACCACTACTGTAGACTATGGTACTCACCACTACTACAACAGTACCACTAATATAGACTATGGTACTCACCACTACTACAACAGTACCACTACTCTAGACTACGGTACTCACCACTACTACAACAGTACCACTACTCTAGACTACGGTACTCACCACTACTACAACAGTACCACTACTCTAGACTACGGAACTCACCACTACTACAACAGTACCACTACTCTAGACTACGGTACTCACCACTACTACAACAGTACCACTACTGTAGACTATGGTACTCACCACTACTACAACAGTACCACTACTGTAGACTATGGTACTCACCACTACTACAACAGTACCACTACTCTAGACTACGGTACTCACCACTACTACAACAGTACTACTACTGTAGACTATGGTACTCACCACTACTACAACAGTACCACTACTGTAGATTATGGTACTCACCACTACTACAACAGTACCACTAATGTAGACTATGGTACTCACCACTACTACAACAGTACCACTACCGTAGACTATGGTACTCACCACTACTACAACAGTACCACTACTCTAGACTACGGTACTCACCACTACTACAACAGCAACTCTACTGTAGACTATGGTACTCACCACTACTACAACAGTACCACTACTCTAGACTACGGTACTCACCACTAATACAACAGTACCACTACTCTAGACTACGGTACTCACCACTACTACAACAGTACCACTACTGTAGACTATGGTACTCACCACTACTACAACAGTACCACTACACTAGACTACGGTACTCACCACTACTACAACAGTACGACTACACTAGACTACGGAACTCACCACTACTACAACAGTAACACTACTGTAGACTACGGTACTCACCACTACTACAACATTACCACTACTGTAGACTACGGTACTCACCACTACTACAACAGTACCATTACTGTAGACTACGGTACTCACCACTACTACAACATTACCACTACTGTAGACTACGGTACTCACCACTACTACAACAGTACCACTACTGTAGACTATGGTACTCACCACTACTACAACAGTACCACTACTCTAGACTATGGTACTCACCACTACTACAACAATACCACTACTCTAGACTACGGTACTCACCACTACTACAACAGTACCACTACTGTAGACTACGGTACTCACCACTACTACAACAGCAACTCTACTGTAGACTATGGTACTCACCACTACTACAACAGCAACTCTACTGTAGACTATGGTACTTACCACTACTACAACAGTACCACTACTCTAGACTACGGTACTCACCACTACTAAAACAGTACCACTACTGTAGACTACGGTACTCACCACTACTACAACAGCAACTCTACTGTAGACTATGGTACTCACCACTACTACAACAGTACCACTACTCTAGACTACGGTACTCACCACTACTACAACAGTACCACTACTGTAGACTACGGTACTCACCACTACTACAACAGCAACTCTACTGTAGACTATGGTACTCACCACTACTACAACAGCAACTCTACTGTAGACTATGGTACTCACCACTACTACAACAGTACCACTACTCTAGACTACGGTACTCACCACTACTAAAACAGTACCACTACTCTAGACTACAGTACTCACCACTACTACAACAGTACCACTACTGTAGACTACGGTACTCACCACTACTACAACAGTACCACTACTCTAGACTACGGTACTCACCACTACTACAACAGTACCACTACTCTAGACTACGGTACTCACCACTACTACAACAGTACCACTACTGTAGACTATGGTACTCACCACTACTACAACAGCACCACTACTGTAGACTACGGTACTCACCACTACTACAACAGTACCACTACTGTAGACTATGGTACTCACCACTACTACAACAGTACCACTACTCTAGACTACGGTACTCACCACTACTACAACAGTACCACTACTGTAGACTACGGTACTCACCACTACTACAACAGTACCACTACTCTAGACTACGGTACTCACCACTACTACAACAGTACCACTACTGTAGACTATGGTACTCACCACTACTACAACAATACCACTACTCTAGACTACGGTACTCACCACTACTACAACAGTACCACTACTGTAGACTATGGTACTCACCACTAATACAACAGTACCACTACTGTAGACTACGCTACTCACCACTACTACAACAGTACCACTACTGTAGACTATGGTACTCACCACTACTACAACAGTACCACTACTGTAGACTATGGTACTCACCACTACTACAACAGTACCACTACTCTAGACTACGGTACTCACCACTACTACAACAGTACCACTACTCTAGACTACCGAACTCACCACTACTACAACAGTACCACTACTGTAGACTACGGTACTCACCACTACTACAACAGTACCACTACTGTAGACTATGGTACTCACCACTACTACAACAGTACCACTACTGTAGACTATGGTACTCACCACTACTACAACAGTACCACTACTGTAGACTATGGTACTCACCACTACTACAACAGTACCACTAATATAGACTATGGTACTCACCACTACTACAACAGTACCACTACTCTAGACTACGGTACTCACCACTTCTACAACAGTACCACTACTCTAGACTACGGTACTCACCACTACTACAACAGTACCACTACTCTAGACTACGGAACTCACCACTACTACAACAGTACCACTACTCTAGACTACGGTACTCACCACTACTACAACAGTACCACTACACTAGACTACGGAACTCACCACTACTACAACAGTACCACTACTGTAGACTATGGTACTCACCACTACTACAACAGTACCACTACTGTAGACTACGGTACTCACCACTACTACAACAGTACCACTACCGTAGACTATGGTACTCACCACTACTACAACAGTACCACTACTGTAGACTACGCTACTCACCACAACTACAACAGTACCACTACTGTAGACTACGCTACTCACCACTACTACAACAGTACCACTACTGTAGACTACGCTACTCACCACTACTACAACAGTACCACTACTGTAGACTATGGTACTCACCACTACTACAACAGTACCACTACTGTAGACTACGGTACTCACCACTACTACAACAGTACCACTACCATAGACTATGGTACTCACCACTACTACAACAGTACCACTAATGTAGACTACGGTACTCACCACTACTACAACAGTACCACTACTGTAGACTATGCTACTCACCACTACTACAACAGTACCACCACTGTAGACTATGGTACTCACCACCACTACAACAGTACCACTACTGTAGACTATGGTACTCACCACTACTACAACATTACCACTACTGTAGACTACGGTACTCACCACTACTACAACAGTACCACTACTGTAGACTACGGTACTCACCACTACTACAACATTACCACTACTGTAGACTATGGTACTCACCACTACTACAACAGTACCACTACTCTAGACTTTGGTACTCACCACTACTACAACAGTACCACTACTGTAGACTATGGTACTCACCACTACTACAACAGTACCACTACTCTAGACTATGATACTCACCACTACTACAACAGTACCACTACTCTAGACTATGGTACTCACCACTAATACAACAGTACCACTACTGTAGACTACGGTACTCACCACTACTACAACAGTACAACTACTGTAGACTATGGTACTCACCACTACTACAACAGCAACTCTACTGTAGACTATGGTACTTACCACTACTACAACAGTACCACTACTCTAGACTACGGTACTCACCACTACTAAAACAGTACCACTACTGTAGACTACGGTACTCACCACTACTAAAACAGTACCACTACTGTAGACTACGGTACTCACCACTACTACAACAGCAACTCTACTGTAGACTATGGTACTCACCACTACTACAACAGCAACTCTACTGTAGACTATGGTACTCACCACTACTACAACAGTACCACTACTCTAGACTACGGTACTCACCACTACTAAAACAGTACCACTACTCTAGACTACAGTACTCACCACTACTACAACAGTACCACTACTGTAGACTACGGTACTCACCACTACTACAACAGTACCACTACTCTAGACTACGGTACTCACCACTACTACAACAGTACCACTACTCTAGACTACGGAACTCACCACTACTACAACAGTACCACTACTGTAGACTACGGTACTCACCACTACTACAACAGTACCACTACTGTAGACTATGGTACTCACCACTACTACAACAGTACCACTACTGTAGACTATGGTACTCACCACTACTACAACAGTACCACTACTCTAGACTACGGTACTCACCACTACTACAACAGTACCACTACTGTAGACTACGGTACTCACCACTACTACAACAGTACCACTACTCTAGACTACGGTACTCACCACTACTACAACAGTACCACTACTGTAGACTATGGTACTCACCACTACTACAACAATACCACTACTCTAGACTACGGTACTCACCACTACTACAACAGTACCACTACTGTAGACTATGGTACTCACCACTAATACAACAGTACCACTACTGTAGACTACGCTACTCACCACTACTACAACAGTACCACTACTGTAGACTATGGTACTCACCACTACTACAACAGTACCACTACTGTAGACTATGGTACTCACCACTACTACAACAGTACCACTACTCTAGACTACGGTACTCACCACTACTACAACAGTACCACTACTCTAGACTACGGAACTCACCACTACTACAACAGTACCACTACTGTAGACTACGGTACTCACCACTACTACAACAGTACCACTACTGTAGACTATGGTACTCACCACTACTACAACAGTACCACTACTGTAGACTATGGTACTCACCACTACTACAACAGTACCACTACTGTAGACTATGGTACTCACCACTACTACAACAGTACCACTACTGTAGACTATGGTACTCACCACTACTACAACAGTACCACTAATATAGACTATGGTACTCACCACTACTACAACAGTACCACTACTCTAGACTACGGTACTCACCACTACTACAACAGTACCACTACTCTAGACTACGGTACTCACCACTACTACAACAGTACCACTACTCTAGACTACGGAACTCACCACTACTACAACAGTACCACTACTCTAGACTACGGTACTCACCACTACTACAACAGTACCACTACTGTAGACTATGGTACTCACCACTACTACAACAGTACCACTACTGTAGACTATGGTACTCACCACTACTACAACAGTACCACTACTCTAGACTACGGTACTCACCACTACTACAACAGTACTACTACTGTAGACTATGGTACTCACCACTACTACAACAGTACCACTACTGTAGATTATGGTACTCACCACTACTACAACAGTACCACTAATGTAGACTATGGTACTCACCACTACTACAACAGTACCACTACCGTAGACTATGGTACTCACCACTACTACAACAGTACCACTACTCTAGACTACGGTACTCACCACTACTACAACAGCAACTCTACTGTAGACTATGGTACTCACCACTACTACAACAGTACCACTACTCTAGACTACGGTACTCACCACTAATACAACAGTACCACTACTCTAGACTACGGTACTCACCACTACTACAACAGTACCACTACTGTAGACTATGGTACTCACCACTACTACAACAGTACCACTACACTAGACTACGGTACTCACCACTACTACAACAGTACGACTACACTAGACTACGGAACTCACCACTACTACAACAGTAACACTACTGTAGACTACGGTACTCACCACTACTACAACATTACCACTACTGTAGACTACGGTACTCACCACTACTACAACAGTACCATTACTGTAGACTATGGTACTCACCACTACTACAACATTACCACTACTGTAGACTACGGTACTCACCACTACTACAACAGTACCACTACTGTAGACTATGGTACTCACCACTACTACAACAGTACCACTACTCTAGACTATGGTACTCACCACTACTACAACAATACCACTACTCTAGACTACGGTACTCACCACTACTACAACAGTACCACTACTGTAGACTACGGTACTCACCACTACTACAACAGCAACTCTACTGTAGACTATGGTACTCACCACTACTACAACAGCAACTCTACTGTAGACTATGGTACTTACCACTACTACAACAGTACCACTACTCTAGACTACGGTACTCACCACTACTAAAACAGTACCACTACTGTAGACTACGATACTCACCACTACTACAACAGCAACTCTACTGTAGACTATGGTACTCACCACTACTACAACAGCAACTCTACTGTAGACTATGGTACTCACCACTACTACAACAGTACCACTACTCTAGACTACGGTACTCACCACTACTAAAACAGTACCACTACTCTAGACTACAGTACTCACCACTACTACAACAGTACCACTACTGTAGACTACGGTACTCACCACTACTACAACAGTACCACTACTCTAGACTACGGTACTCACCACTACTACAACAGTACCACTACTCTAGACTACGGTACTCACCACTACTACAACAGTACCACTACTGTAGACTATGGTACTCACCACTACTACAACAGCACCACTACTGTAGACTACGGTACTCACCACTACTACAACAGTACCACTACTGTAGACTATGGTACTCACCACTACTACAACAGTACCACTACTCTAGACTACGGTACTCACCACTACTACAACAGTACCACTACTGTAGACTACGGTACTCACCACTACTACAACAGTACCACTACTCTAGACTACGGTACTCACCACTACTACAACAGTACCACTACTGTAGACTATGGTACTCACCACTACTACAACAATACCACTACTCTAGACTACGGTACTCACCACTACTACAACAGTACCACTACTGTAGACTATGGTACTCACCACTAATACAACAGTACCACTACTGTAGACTACGCTACTCACCACTACTACAACAGTACCACTACTGTAGACTATGGTACTCACCACTACTACAACAGTACCACTACTGTAGACTATGGTACTCACCACTACTACAACAGTACCACTACTCTAGACTACGGTACTCACCACTACTACAACAGTACCACTACTCTAGACTACGGAACTCACCACTACTACAACAGTACCACTACTGTAGACTACGGTACTCACCACTACTACAACAGTACCACTACTGTAGACTATGGTACTCACCACTACTACAACAGTACCACTACTGTAGACTATGGTACTCACCACTACTACAACAGTACCACTACTGTAGACTATGGTACTCACCACTACTACAACAGTACCACTAATATAGACTATGGTACTCACCACTACTACAACAGTACCACTACTCTAGACTACGGTACTCACCACTTCTACAACAGTACCACTACTCTAGACTACGGTACTCACCACTACTACAACAGTACCACTACTCTAGACTACGGAACTCACCACTACTACAACAGTACCACTACTCTAGACTACGGTACTCACCACTACTACAACAGTACCACTACACTAGACTACGGAACTCACCACTACTACAACAGTACCACTACTGTAGACTATGGTACTCACCACTACTACAACAGTACCACTACTGTAGACTACGGTACTCACCACTACTACAACAGTACCACTACCGTAGACTATGGTACTCACCACTACTACAACAGTACCACTACTGTAGACTACGCTACTCACCACAACTACAACAGTACCACTACTGTAGACTACGCTACTCACCACTACTACAACAGTACCACTACTGTAGACTACGCTACTCACCACTACTACAACAGTACCACTACTGTAGACTATGGTACTCACCACTACTACAACAGTACCACTACTGTAGACTACGGTACTCACCACTACTACAACAGTACCACTAATGTAGACTACGGTACTCACCACTACTACAACAGTACCACTACTGTAGACTATGCTACTCACCACTACTACAACAGTACCACCACTGTAGACTATGGTACTCACCACCACTACAACAGTACCACTACTGTAGACTATGGTACTCACCACTACTACAACATTACCACTACTGTAGACTACGGTACTCACCACTACTACAACAGTACCACTACTGTAGACTACGGTACTCACCACTACTACAACATTACCACTACTGTAGACTATGGTACTCACCACTACTACAACAGTACCACTACTCTAGACTTTGGTACTCACCACTACTACAACAGTACCACTACTGTAGACTATGGTACTCACCACTACTACAACAGTACCACTACTCTAGACTATGATACTCACCACTACTACAACAGTACCACTACTCTAGACTATGGTACTCACCACTAATACAACAGTACCACTACTGTAGACTACGGTACTCACCACTACTACAACAGTACAACTACTGTAGACTATGGTACTCACCACTACTACAACAGTACCACTACTGTAGACTACGGTACTCACCACTACTACAACAGTACAACTACTGTAGACTATGGTACTCACCACTACTACAACAGCAACTCTACTGTAGACTATGGTACTCACCACTACTACAACAGCAACTCTACTGTAGACTATGGTACTCACCACTACTACAACAGCAACTCTACTGTAGACTATGGTACTCACCACTACTACAACAGTACCACTACTCTAGACTACGGTACTCACCACTACTACAACAGTAACAATACTCTAGACTATGGTACTCACCACTACTACAACAGTAGCACTACTGTAGACTATGGTACTCACTACTACTACAACAGTACCACTACTCTAGACTATGGTACTCACCACTACTACAACAGTACCACTACTGTAGACTATGGTACTCACCACTACTACAACAGTACCACTACTGTAGACTATGGTACTCACCACTACTACCACAGTACCACTACTCTAGACTACGGTACTCACCACTACTACAACAGTACAACTACTGTAGACTACGGTACTCACCACTACTACAACAGTACCACTGCTGTAGACTATGGTACTGACCACTACTACAACAGTACCACTACTCTAGACTACGGTACTCACCACTACTACAACAGTACCACTAATGTAGACTATGGTACTCACCACTACTACAACAGTACCACTACTGTAGACTACGGTACTCACCACTACTACAACAGTACCACTACTGTAGACTACGGTTCTCACCACTACTACAACAGTACCACTACTGTAGACTACGGTTCTCACCACTACTACAACAGTACCACTACTCTAGTCTACGGTACTCACCACTACTACAACAGTACCACCACTGTAGACTATGGTACTCACCACCACTACAACAGTACCACTACTCTAGACTATGGTACTCACCACTACTACAACAGTACCACTACTGTAGACTATGGTACTCACCATAACTACAACAGTACCACTACTGTAGACTATGGTACTCACCACTACTACAACAGTACCACTACTGTAGACTACGGTACTCACCACAACTACAACAGTACCACTACTGTAGACTATGGTACTCACCATAACTACAACAGTACCACTACTGTAGACTACGGTACTCACCACTACTACAACAGTACCACTACTCTAGACTATGGTACTCACCACTACTACAACAGTACCACTACTGTAGACTACGGTACTCACCACAACTACAACAGTACCACTACTGTAGACTATGGTACTCACCACTACTACAACAGTACCACTACTGTAGACTACGCTACTCACCACTACTACAACAGTACCACTACTGTAGACTACGGTACTCACCACTACTACAACAGTACCACTACTGTAGACTACGGTACTCACCACTACTACAACAGTACCACTACTCTAGACTATGGTACTCACCACTACTACAACAGTACCACTACTGTAGACTACGGTACTCACCACAACTACAACAGTACCACTACTGTAGACTACGGTTCTCACCACAACTACAACAGTACCACTACTGTAGACTACGGTACTCACCACAACTACAACAGTACCACTACTGTAGACTATGGTACTCACCACTACTACAACAGTACCACTACTGTAGACTACGCTACTCACCACTACTACAACAGTACCACTGCTGTAGACTACGCTACTCACCACTACTACAACAGTACCACTACTGTAGACTATGGTACTCACCACTACTACAACAGTACCACTACTGTAGACTACGCTACTCACCACTACTACAACAGTACCACTACTGTAGACTACGGTACTCACCACTACTACAACAGTACCACTACTGTAGACTACGGTACTCACCACTACTACAACAGTACCACTACTGTAGACTATGGTACTCACCACTACTACAACAGTACCACTACTGTAGACTACGGTACTCACCACTACTACAACAGCAACTCTACTGTAGACTATGGTACTCACCACTACTACAACAGTACCACTACTGTAGACTACGGTACTCACCACTACTACAACAGTACCACTACTGTAGACTACGGTTCTCACCACTACTACAACAGTACCACTACTGTAGACTACGGTACTCACCACTACTACAACAGTACCACTACTGTAGACTACGGTACTCACCACTACTACAACAGTACCACTGCTGTAGACTATGGTACTCACCACTACTACAACAGAACCACTACTGTAGACTATGGTACTCACCACTACTACAACAGTACCACTACTGTAGACTATGGTACTCACCACTACTACAACAGTACCACTACTGTAGACTATGGTACTCACCACTACTACAACAGTACCACTACTGTAGACTACGGTACTCACCACTACTACAACAGCAACTCTACTGTAGACTATGGTACTCACCACTACTACAACAGTACCACTACTGTAGACTACGGTACTCACCACTACTACAACAGTACCACTACTGTAGACTACGGTTCTCACCACTACTACAACAGTACCACTACTGTAGACTACGGTACTCACCACTACTACAACAGTACCACTACTGTAGACTATGGTACTCACCACTACTACAACAGTACCACTACTGTAGACTATGGTACTCACCACTACTACAACAGTACCACTACTGTAGACTACGGTACTCACCACTACTACAACAGTACCACTACTGTAGACTACGGTACTCACCACTACTACAACAGTACCACTACTGTAGACTACGGTACTCACCACTACTACAACAGCAATTCTACTGTAGACTATGGTACTCACCACTACTACAACAGCAACTCTACTGTAGACTATGGTACTCACCACTACTACAACAGTACCACTACTCTAGACTACGGTACTCACCACTACTAAAACAGTACCACTACTCTAGACTATGGTACTCACCACTACTACAACAGTACCACTACTGTAGGCTATGGTACTCACCACTACTACAACAGTACCACTACTCTAGACTACGGTACTCACCACTACTACAACAGTACCACTACTGCAGACTATGGTACTCACCACTACTACAACAGTACAACTACTGTAGACTATGGTACTCACCACTACTACAACAGTACCACTACTCTAGACTACAGTACTCACCACTACTACAACAGTACCACTACTGTAGACTACGCTACTCACCACTACTACAACAGTACCACTACTGTAGACTATGGTACTCACCACTACTACAACAGTACAACTACTGTAGACTATGGTACTCACCACTACTACAACAGTACCACTACTGTAGACTACGGTACTCACCACTACTACAACAGCAACTCTACTGTAGACTATGGTACTCACCACTACTACAACAGTACCACTACTGTAGACTACGGTACTCACCACTACTACAACAGTACCACTACTGTAGACTACGGTACTCACCACTACTACAACAGTACCACTACTGTAGACTACGGTACTCACCACTACTACAACAGTACCACTACTGTAGACTATGGTACTCACCACTACTACAACAGTACCACTACTGTAGACTATGGTACTCACCACTACTACAACAGTACCACTACTGTAGACTACGGTACTCACCACTACTACAACAGCAACTCTACTGTAGACTATGGTACTCACCACTACTACAACAGTACCACTACTGTAGACTACGGTACTCACCACTACTACAACAGTACCACTACTGTAGACTACGGTACTCACCACTACTACAACAGTACCACTACTGTAGACTATGGTACTCACCACTACTACAACAGTACCACTACTGTAGACTACTGTACTCACCACTACTACAACAGTACCACTACTGTAGACTATGGTACTCACCACTACTACAACAGTACCACTACTGTAGACTACGGTACTCACCACTACTACAACAGCAACTCTACTGTAGACTATGGTACTCACCACTACTACAACAGTACCACTACTGTAGACTACGGTACTCACCACTACTACAACAGTACCACTACTGTAGGCTACGGTACTCACCACTACTACAACAGTACCACTACTGTAGACTATGGTACTCACCACTACTACAACAGTACCACTACTGTAGACTACGGTACTCACCACTACTACAACAGCAACTCTACTGTAGACTATGGTACTCACCACTACTACAACAGTACCACTACTGTAGACTACGGTACTCACCACTACTACAACAGTACCACTACTGTAGACTACGGTTCTCACCACTACTACAACAGTACCACTACTGTAGACTATGGTACTCACCACTACTACAACAGTACCACTACTGTAGACTATGGTACTCACCACTACTACAACAGTACCACTACTCTAGACTATGGTACTCACCACTACTACAACAGTACCACTACTGTAGACTACGCTACTCACCACTACTACAACAGTACCACTACTGTAGACTACGGTACTCACCACTACTACAACAGTACCACTACTGTAGACTATGGTACTCACCACTACTACAACAGTACCACTACTGTAGACTACGGTACTCACCACTACTACAACAGTACCACTACTGTAGACTATGGTACTCACCACTACTACAACAGTACCACTACTGTAGACTACGGTACTCACCACTACTACAACAGCAACTCTACTGTAGACTATGGTACTCACCACTACTACAACAGTACCACTACTGTAGACTACGGTATTCACCACTACTACAACAGCAACTCTACTGTAGACTACGGTACTCACCACTACTACAACAGTACCACTACTCTAGACTACGGTACTCACCACTACTACAACAGTACAACTACTGTAGACTACGGTACTCACCACTACTACAACAGCAACTCTACTGTAGACTATGGTACTCACCACTTCTACAACAGCAACTCTACTGTAGACTATGGTACTCACCACTACTACAACAGCAACTCTACTGTAGACTATGGTACTCACCACTACTACAACAATACCACTACTCTAGACTACGGTACTCACCACTACTACAACAGTACCACTACTGTAGACTATGGTACTCACCACTACTACAACAGTACCACTACTGTAGACTATGGTACTCACCACTACTAAAACAGTACCACTACTCTAGACTACGGTACTCACCACTACTACAACAGTACCACTACTGTAGACTACGGTACTCACCACTACTACAACAGCAATTCTACTGTAGACTATGGTACTCACCACTACTACAACAGCAACTCTACTGTAGACTGTGGTACTCACCACTACTACAACAGTACCACTACTCTAGACTACGGTACTCACCACTACTAAAACAGTACCACTACTCTAGACTACAGTACTCACCACTACTACAACAGTACCACTACTGTAGACTACGGTACTCACCACTACTACAACAGTACCACTACTCTAGACTATGGTACTCACCACTACTACAACAGTACCACTACTGTAGGCTATGGTACTCACCACTACTACAACAGTACCACTACTCTAGACTACGGTACTCACCACTACTACAACAGTACCACTACTGCAGACTATGGTACTCACCACTACTACAACAGTACAACTACTGTAGACTATGGTACTCACCACTACTACAACAGTACCACTACTCTAGACTACAGTACTCACCACTACTACAACAGTACCACTACTGTAGACTACGCTACTCACCACTACTACAACAGTACCACTACTGTAGACTATGGTACTCACCACTACTACAACAGTACAACTACTGTAGACTATGGTACTCACCACTACTACAACAGTACCACTACTGTAGACTACGGTACTCACCACTACTACAACAGTACCACTACTGTAGACTATGGTACTCACCACTACTACAACAGTACCACTACTCTAGACTACGGTACTCACCACTACTACAACAGTACCACTAATGTAGACTATGGTACTCACCACTACTACAACAGTACCACTACTCTAGACTACGGTACTCACCACTACTACAACAGTACCACTACTCTAGACAACGGAACTCACCACAACTACAACAGTACCACTACTCTAGACTACGGTACTCACCACTACTACAACAGTACCACTACACTAGACTACGGAACTCACCACTACTACAACAGTACCACTACTGTAGACTATGGTACTCACCACTACTACAACAGTACCACTACTGTAGACTACGGTACTCACCACTACTACAACAGTACCACTACTGTAGACTACGCTACTCACCACTACTACAACAGTACCACTACTGTAGACTACGCTACTCACAACTACTACAGCAGTACCACTACTCTAGACTATGGTACTCACCACTACTACAACAGTACCACTACTCTAGACTATGGTACTCACCACTACTACAACAGTAGCACTACTGTAGACTATGGTACTCACCACTACTACAACAGCACCACTACTGTAGACTACGGTACTCACCACTAATACAACAGTACCACTACTGTAGACTACGGTACTCACCACTACTACAACAGTAGCACTACTGTAGACTATGGTACTCACTACTACTACAACAGTACCACTACTCTAGACTATGGTACTCACCACTACTACAACAGTACCACTACTCTAGACTATGGAACTCACCACTACTACAACAGTACCACTACTGTAGTCTATGGTACTCACCACTACTACAACAGCACCACTACTGTAGACTACGGTACTCACCACTACTACAGCAGTACCAGTACTGTAGACTACGGTACTCACCACTACTACAACAGCACCACTACTGTAGACTACGGTACTCACCACCACTACAACAGTACCACTACTGTAGACTACGGTACTCACCACTACTACAACAGTACCACTACTGTAGACTATGGTACTCACCACTACTACAACAGTACCACTACTCTAGACTACGGTACTCACCACTACTACAACAGTACCACTAATGTAGACTATGGTACTCACCACTACTACAACGGTACCACTACTCTAGACTACGGTACTCACCACTACTACAACAGTACCACTACTGTAGACTATGGTACTCACCACTACTACAACAGTACCACTACTGTAGACTATGGTACTCACCACTACTACAACAGTACCACTACTGTAGACTACGGTACTCACCACTACTACAGCAGTACCACTACCGTAGACTATGGTACTCACCACTACTACAACAGTACCACTACTGTAGACTACGGTACTCACCACTACTACAGCAGTACCACTACTGTAGACTACGGTACTCACCACTACTACAACAGTACAACTACTGTAGACTATGGTACTCACCACTACTACAACAGTACCACTACTGTAGACTATGGTACTCACCACTACTACAACAGTACCACTACTGTAGACTATGGTACTCACCACTACTACAACAGTACCACTACTCTAGACTACGGTATTGACCACTACTACAATAGTACCACTACTCTAGACTACGGTACTCACCACTACTACAACAGTACAACTACTGTAGACTACGGTACTCACCACTACTACAACAGTACCACTACTCTAGACTACGGTACTCACCACTACTACAACAGTACAACTACTGTAGACTACGGTACTCACCACTACTACAACAGTACCACTACTCTAGACTACGGTACTCACCACTACTACAACAGTACAACTACTGTAGACTACGGTACTCACCACTACTACAACAGTACCACTACTCTAGACTACGGAACTCACCACTACTACAACAGTACCACTACTGCAGACTATGGTACTCACCACTACTACAACAGTACCACTACTGTAGACTACGGTACTCACCACTACTACAACAGTACCACTACCGTAGACTATGGTACTCACCATTACTACAACAGTACCACTACAGTAGACTATGGTACTCACCACTACTACAACAGTACCACTACTGTAGACTATGGTACTCACCACTACTACAACAGTACCACTACAGTAGACTATGGTACTCACCACTACTACAACAGTACCACTAATGTAGACTACGGTACTCACCACTACTACAACAGTACAACTACTGTAGACTATGGTACTCACCACTACTACAACAGTACCACTACTGTAGACTATGGTACTCACCACTACTACAACAGTACCACTACAGTAGACTATGGTACTCACCACTACTACAACAGTACCACTAATGTAGACTACGGTACTCACCACTACTACAACAGTACAACTACTGTAGACTATGGTACTCACCACTACTACAACAGTACCACTACTCTAGACTATGGTACTCACCACTACTACAACGGTACCACTACTCTAGACTACGCTACTCACCACTACTACAACAGTACCACTACTCTAGACTATGGTACTCACCACTACTACAACAGTACCACTACTGTAGACTACGCTACTCACCACAACTACAACAGTACCACTACTGTAGACTACGCTACTCACAACTACTACAACAGTACCACTACTGTAGACTACGGTACTCACCACTACTACAACAGTACCACTACTGTAGACTACGCTACTCACCACAACTACAACAGTACCACTTCTGTAGACTACGGTACTCACCACTACTACAACAGTACCACTACTGTAGACTACGCTACTCACAACTACTACAACAGTACCACTACTGTAGACTATGGTACTCACCACTACTACAACAGTACCACTACTGTAGACTACGGTACTCACCACAACTACAACAGTACCACTACTGTAGACTACGCTACTCACAACTACTACAACAGTACCACTACTGTAGACTACGCTACTCACCACAACTACAACAGTACCACTACTGTAGACTACGCTACTCACAACTACTACAACAGTACCACTACTGTAGACTACGCTACTCACCACTACTACAACAGTACCACTACTGTAGACTACGGTACTCACCACTACTACAACAGTACCACTAATGTAGACTACGGTACTCACCACTACTACAACAGTACCACTACCGTAGACTATGGTACTCACCACTACTACAACAGTACCACTAATGTAGACTACGGTACTCACCACTACTACAAAAGTACCACTACTGTAGACTACGGTACTCACCACTACTACAACAGTACCACTACTGTAGACTACGGTACTCACCACTACTACAACATTACCACTACTGTAGACTATGGTACTCACCACTACTACAACAGTACCACTACTCTAGACTACGGTACTCACCACTACTACAACAGTACCACTACTCTAGACTATGGTACTCACCACTACTACAACAGTACCACTACTCTAGACTACGGTACTCACCACTACTACAACAGTACCACTACTCTAGACTATGGTACTCACCACTACTACAACAGTACCACTACTCTAGACTACGCTACTCACCACTACTACAACAGTACCACCACTGTAGACTATGGTACTCACCACCACTACAACAGTACCACTACTGTAGACTATGGTACTCACCACTACTACAAAAGTACCACTACTGTAGACTACGGTACTCACCACTACTACAACAGTACCACTACTGTAGACTACGGTACTCACCACTACTACAACATTACCACTACTGTAGACTATGGTACTCACCACTACTACAACAGTACCACTACTCTAGACTATGGTACTCACCACTACTACAACAGTACCACTACTGTAGACTATGGTACTCACCACTACTACAACAGTACCACTACTGTAGACTATGGTACTCACCACTACTACAACAGTACCACTACTCTAGACTATGGTACTCACCACTACTACAACAGTACCACCACTGTAGACTATGGTACTCACCACTACTACAACAGTACCACTACTCTAGACTAGGTACTCACCACTACTACAACAGTACCACTACTGTAGACTATGGTACTCACCACTACTACAACAGTACCACTACTCTAGACTATGGTACTCACCACTACTACAACAGTACCACTACTGTAGACTATGGTACTCACCACTACTACAACAGTACCACTACTCTAGACTATGGTACTCACCACTACTACAACAGTACCACTACTCTAGACTGTGGTACTCACCACTACTACAACAGTACCACTACTGTAGACTACGGTACTCACCACTACTACAACAGTACCATTACTCTAGACTATGGTACTCACCACTACTACAACAGCACCACTACTGTAGACTACGGTACTCACCACTACTACAGCAGTACCACTACTGTAGACTACGGTACTCACCACTACTACAACAGCACCACTACTGTAGACTATGGTACTCACCACTACTACAACAGTACCACTACTCTAGACTACGGTACTCACCACTACTACAACAGTACAACTACTGTAGACTATGGTACTCACCACTACTACAACAGTACCACTAATGTAGACTATGGTACTCACCACTACTACAACAGTACCACTGCTGTAGACTATGGTACTCACCACTACTACAACAGTACAACTACTGTAGACTATGGTACTCACCACTACTACAGCAGTACCACTACTGTAGACTACGGTACTCACCACTACTACAACAGTACCACTAATGTAGACTATGGTACTCACCACTACTACAACGGTACCACTACTCTAGACTACGGTACTCACCACTACTACAACAGTACAACTACTGTAGACTATGGTACTCACCACTACTACAACAGTACCACTACTCTAGACTACGGTACTCACCACTACTACAACAGTACCACTACTGTAGACTAGGCTACTCACCACTACTACAACAGTACCACTACTGTAGACTATGGTACTCACCACTACTACAACAGTACCACTACTCTAGACTATGGTACTCACCACTACTACAACAGTACCACTACTGTAGACTACGGTACTCACCACTACTACAACAGTACCACTACTGTAGACTATGCTACTCACCACTACTACAACAGTACCACTACTGTAGACTATGGTACTCACCACTACTACAACAGTACCACTACTCTAGACTACGGTACTCACCACTACTACAACAGTACCACTACTGTAGACTATGGTACTCACCACTACTACAACAGTACCACTACTGTAGACTACGGTACTCACCACTTCTACAACAGTACCACTACTGTAGACTACGGTACTCACCACTACTACAACAGTACCACTACTGTAGACTACGGTACTCACCACTACTACAACAGTACCACTACTGTAGACTATGGTACTCACCAATACTGTAGACTACGGTACTCACCACTACTACAACAGTACCACTACTGTAGACTACGGTACTCACCACTACTACAACAGTACCACTACTGTAGACTATGGTACTCACTACTACTACAACAGTACCACTACTGTAGACTATGGTACTCATCACTACTACTACAGTACCACTACTCTAGACTACGGTACTCACCACTACTACAACAGTACCACTACTGTAGACTACGGTACTCACCACTACTGCAACAGTGCCACTACTGTAGACTACGGTACTCACCACTACTACAACAGTACCACTACTCTAGACTATGGTACTCACCACTACTACAACAGTACCACTACTGTAGACTATGGTACTCACCACTACTACAACAGTACCACTACTCTAGACTATGGTACTCACCACTACTACAACAGTACCACTACTCTAGACTATGGTACTCACCACTACTACAACAGTACCACTACTGTAGACTATGGTACTCACCACCACTACAACAGTACCACTACTGTAGACTACGGTACTCACCACTACTACAACAGTACCACTACTCTAGACTATGGTACTCACCACTACTGTAGACTATGGTACTCACCACTACTACAACAGTACCACTACTCTAGACTATGGAACTCACCACTACTACAACAGTACCACTACTCTAGACTACGGTACTCACCACTACTACAACAGTACCACTACTGTAGACTATGGTACTCACCACTACTGTAGACTACGGTACTCACCACTACTACAACAGTACCACTACTGTAGACTATGGTACTCACTACTACTACAACAGTACCACTACTGTAGACTATGGTACTCACCACTACTGTAGACTACGGTACTCACCACTACTACAACAGTACCACTACTGTAGACTATGGTACTCACCACTACTACAACAGTACCACTACTCTAGACTATGGTACTCACTACTACTACAACAGTACCACTACTGTAGACTATGGTACTCACCACTACTGTAGACTACGGTACTCACCACTACTACAACAGTACCACTACTGTAGACTATGGTACTCACCACTACTGTAGACTACGGTACTCACCACTACTACAACAGTACCACTACTGTAGACTATGGTACTCACCACTACTACAACAGTACCACTACTCTAGACTATGGTACTCACTACTACTACAACAGTACCACTACTGTAGACTATGGTACTCACCACTACTGTAGACTACGGTACTCACCACTACTACAACAGTACCACTACTGTAGACTATGGTACTCACCACTACTGTAGACTACGGTACTCACCACTACTACAACAGTACCACTGCTGTAGACTATGGTACTCACCACTACTGTAGACTATGGTACTCACCACTACTACAACAGTACCACTACTCTAGACTACGGTACTCACCACTACTACAACAGTACCACTACTGTAGACTATGGTACTCACCACTACTGTAGACTACGGTACTCACCACTACTACAACAGTACCACTACTGTAGACTATGGTACTCACCACTACTACAACAGTACCACTACTCTAGACTACGGTACTCACCACTACTACAACAGTACCACTACTGTAGACTATGGTACTCACCACTACTGTAGACTACGGTACTCACCACTACTACAACAGTACCACTACTGTAGACTATGGTACTCACCACTACTACAACAGTACCACTACTCTAGACTACGGTACTCACCACTACTACAACAGTACCACTACTGTAGACTACGGTACTCACCACTACTACAACAGTACCACTACTCTAGACTATGGTACTCACCACTACTACAACAGTACCACTACTGTAGACTATGGTACTCACCACTACTACAACAGTACCACTACTGTAGACTATGGTACTCACCACTACTACAACAGTACCACTACTCTAGACTATGGTACTCACCACTACTACAACAGTACCACTACTGTAGACTATGGTACTCACCACCACTACAACAGTACCACTACTGTAGACTACGGTACTCACGACTACTACAACAGTACCACTACTCTAGACTATGGTACTCACCACTACTGTAGACTATGGTACTCACCACTACTACAACAGTACCACTACTCTAGACTATGGTACTCACCACTACTACAACAGTACCACTACTCTAGACTACGGTACTCACCACTACTACAACAGTACCACTACTCTAGCCTACGGTACTCACCACTACTACAACAGTACAACTACTGTAGACTACGGTACTCACCACTACTACAACAGTACCACTACTGTAGACTATGGTACTCACCACTACTGTAGACTACGGTACTCACCACTACTACAACAGTACCACTACTGTAGACTATGGTACTCACTACTACTACAACAGTACCACTACTGTAGACTATGGTACTCACCACTACTACTACAGTACCACTACTCTAGACTACGGTACTCACCACTACTACAACAGTACCACTACTGTAGACTACGGTACTCACCACTACTACAACAGTACCACTACTGTAGACTATGGTACTCACCACTACTGCAACAGTACCACTACTGTAGACTACGGTACTCACCACTACTACAACAGTACCACTACTCTAGACTATGGTACTCACCACTACTACAACAGTACCACTACTGTAGACTATGGTACTCACCACTACTACAACAGTACCACTACTGTAGACTATGGTACTCACCACTACTACAACAGTACCACTACTCTAGACTATGGTACTCACCACTACTACAACAGTACCACTACTGTAGACTATGGTACTCACCACTACTACAACAGTACCACCACTGTAGACTATGGTACTCACCACCACTACAACAGTACCACTACTGTAGACTATGGTACTCACCACTACTACAACAGTACCACTACTGTAGACTATGGTACTCACCACTACTACAACAGTACCACTACTGTAGACTACGGTACTCACCACTACTACAACAGTACCACTACTCTAGACTACAGTACTCACCACTACTACAACAGTACCACTACTGTAGACTACGGTACTCACCACTTCTACAACAGTACCACTACTGTAGACTACGGTACTCACCACTACTACAACAGTACCACTACTGTAGACTACGGTACTCACCACTACTACAACAGTACCACTACTGTAGACTATGGTACTCACCAATACTGTAGACTACGGTACTCACCACTACTACAACAGTACCACTACTGTAGACTACGGTACTCACCACTACTACAACAGTACCACTACTGTAGACTATGGTACTCACTACTACTACAACAGTACCACTACTGTAGACTATGGTACTCACCACTACTACTACAGTACCACTACTCTAGACTACGGTACTCACCACTACTACAACAGTACCACTACTGTAGACTACGGTACTCACCACTACTACAACTGTACCACTACTGTAGACTGTGGTACTCACCACTACTGCAACAGTACCACTACTGTAGACTACGGTACTCACCACTACTACAACAGTACCACTACTCTAGACTATGGTACTCACCACTACTACAACAGTACCACTACTGTAGACTATGGTACTCACCACCACTACAACAGTACCACTACTGCAGACTACGGTACTCACCACTACTACAACAGTACCACTACTCTAGACTATGGTACTCACCACTACTGTAGACTATGGTACTCACCACTACTACAACAGTACCACTACTCTAGACTATGGTACTCACCACTACTACAACAGTACCACTACTCTAGACTACGGTACTCACCACTACTACAACAGTACCACTACTCTAGCCTACGGTACTCACCACTACTACAACAGTACAACTACTGTAGACTACGGTACTCACCACTACTACAACAGTACCACTACTGTAGACTATGGTACTCACCACTACTACAACAGTACCACTACTGTAGACTACGCTACTCACCACTACTACAACAGTACCACTACTCTAGACTATGGTACTCACTACTACTACAACAGTACTACTACTGTAGACTATGGTACTCACCACTACTACTACAGTACCACTACTCTAGACTACGGTACTCACCACTACTACAACAGTACCACTACTGTAGACTACGGTACTCACCACTACTACAACAGTACCACTACTGTAGACTATGGTACTCACCACTACTGCAACAGTACCACTACTGTAGACTACGGTACTCACCACTACTACAACAGTACCACTACTCTAGACTATGGTACTCACCACTACTACAACAGTACCACTACTGTAGACTATGGTACTCACCACTACTACAACAGTACCACTACTGTAGACTATGGTACTCACCACTACTACAACAGTACCACTACTCTAGACTATGGTACTCACCACTACTACAACTGTACCACTACTGTAGACTATGGTACTCACCACCACTACAACAGTACCACTACTGTAGACTACGGTACTCACCACTACTACAACAGTACCACTACTCTAGACTATGGTACTCACCACTACTGTAGACTATGGTACTCACCACTACTACAACAGTACCACTACTCTAGACTATGGTACTCACCACTACTACAACAGTACCACCACTGTAGACTATGGTACTCACCACCACTACAACAGTACCACTACTGTAGACTATGGTACTCACCACTACTACAACAGTACCACTACTGTAGACTATGGTACTCACCTCTACTACAACAGTACCACTACTGTAGACTACGGTACTCACCACTACTACAACAGTACCACTACTCTAGACTACAGTACTCACCACTACTACAACAGTACCACTACTGTAGACTACGGTACTCACCACTACTACAACAGTACCACTACTGTAGACTATGGTACTCACTACTACTACAACAGTACCACTACTGTAGACTATGGTACTCACCACTACTACAACAGTACCACTACTCTAGACTACGGTATTCACCACTACTACAACAGTACCACTACTGTAGACTATGGTACTCACCACTACTACAACAGTACCACTACTCTAGACTATGGTACTCACCACCACTACAACAGTACCACTACTGTAGACTATGGTACTCACCACTACTACAACAGTACCACTACTGTAGACTACGGTACTCACCACTACTACAACAGTACCACTACTCTAGACTATGGTACTCACCACTACTACAACAGTACCACTACTCTAGACTATGGTACTCACCACCACTACAACAGTACCACTACTCTAGACTATGGTACTCACCACTACTACAACAGTACCACTACTGTAGACTACGGTACTCACCACTACTACAACAGTACCACTACTCTAGACTATGGTACTCACCACTACTACAACAGTACCACTACTGTAGACTATGGTACTCACCACCACTACAACAGTACCACTACTCTAGACTATGGTACTCACCACTACTACAACAGTACCACTACTGTAGACTATGGTACTCACCACTACTACAACAGTACCACTACTCTAGACTATGGTACTCACCACTACTACAACAGTACCACTATTGTAGACTATGGTACTCACCACTACTACAACAGTACCACTACTCTAGACTATGGTACTCACCACCACTACAACAAGAGTAAGAGTAATATGTTGCTATATCTTACCTTACACTTAAACGTCTTCATGTCTAACAATTGGTAATCAAAGCGATCCACAATATTTTTCATCCAATCCCTAAAGAAAAAAAATCTCTTAATAGATAAACATCTTCAGACAGACACATAAGTTAGTGTTAATGTTTTTATTGCATGGAACATTGGATAGAAATAACTTCCCATTGTGATATCTCTGGTATAACATTTTCTCAAAATAGATGTATTCATTTCTCGGCAGAGCTGTCCTGCTTGAGAACGGGTTGCAGGTGGTGGATAGCGATACGGCCAGCAATTATGATGGCTAGTTGTGACTTAAGCGGGCAACTGCTGGACGGATAAGCAATCCCAGGCCAACAGTGGTAAACTACTAGGGAAAATGGAGCAATAGGTGACACCTGTAGCTCCCAAGAAAACTCTCACAATCCAGAGATGTTGCTACAACGAAGCGAGTAAAGGCCGCCTCTAAATAATATTGCAGTGTCCATTTCATGCTGCAAAACCTAGCAATGGGACTGTGACCTGTCCTTAGAGGCGTGGGATGGATGTATAAAGGTTGCATATCCCGAGACCCCAAAGAGGGTCCGGATGGAGCAAACTATAACAGTTGGAACCTGGAACATCACAACCCTTAAAGGTTAGGAACAGGAAGTAATGGAGGAGGCTAGATGTTACCGGCTAGATATAGTTGAGGTTTCCCCAACAAAGTTCTATGACTCTGATACTGTAGATTTGGATGGGAGATGGAAACTCCACTATTCAGGTGTGGTGCTAGAAATGACTGTACAGGGAGGAGTGGGGATACTCACAAGCCCCCGGCTGTCAGAATGTTTTTATGTACTGGATCCCATTAGGATTGAGGATTTGCCTCTTGAAGCTTAGGTTGAAAGATAGGTCTCTAGGTGGTGCAAGTTTATTCACCAACAAGGAGTCCGAATACAGGTCCTTCCTTGATGAATTCATTGTAATGTTAGATTTAGTTAAGACTGAGTCGTATATCCTGATGGGAGACTTCAATGCTGACACTGAGGACCTGACATGGAAAGGAGTGATTGGAAGGAATGGTGACCCCCAATCTAAATACAAATGGAGAGGTCTTGCTGGACTTCTGTTCTAGCAATCAGGACCAGGTATGCAGATACTATTGCATCCAAATTCAGAGAACTCCCTGAGCAAACTGAGAACATTGAGACAGAATGGAGATTGTTCAGCTCAGTTGTTTCTGCTTCAGCTGTTAAATGCTGCATGTAAAAGAGGCTTGGGTGGCACCGAATGGCAGGAAGATTCCATGGTTCAAGCAAGAGTTAAAAAAAGCCATCCGAGCAAAGAAGGAAGCTTACAAATCTTGGCTTCGAAATAAATCCTCCTTTTTGCACATGCGGTACAAGCAAGCATGAAAAATTGCAGCAGGGTCAATAAAAACGTACAAATTTAAGACAAGGGAAGACTTTGGGGTTAAGCTGGAATCTGACTTCAGATCAGCCGATAAAGTGTTCTGTCAGACCATCTGCCAACTTCATAATAAGAAGCCCTCCTCCACACCTGCTATCAAGAACGCGCCTGGGGTTCTCCTTTCTTCAGAGAGGTGTATCCTCATGAGGTGGAGAGAATACTTTGCTGATCTCCTAAACCCAATCACAACAGCATCTTCTGATGTACATGAGGTGCATCTGGGAGTGGTGACTAATCTCTCGGAGGCTGAGGTCGTAAGAGCAGTCAGAGAGCTAAAATGTGGCAAGGCCGCTGGGAAGATGAAATCCGACCTGAGATGTTAAAAGTCTTAAATAGAGAAGGTATTCTCTGGCTGAATCATGTGTGGCGGGTTATCTGGATCTCTGGAAGGGCACCTAAGCAATGGCAATAGGGATTGATAATCTCAATTTTCAAAACGGGAGACAAGAGATTGTTCCTATTACAGAGGGATCCCCTTTTTAAGCCTCCTCGGTAAAGTCTATGTTAAGTGTCTGGCAAAGCGATGCAGGGAGATTGTCATGTCCAAGCTAGCTGATGAACAGTGTGGTTTTTTCCCCAGATGCAGCACAGCTGACCAAATATTCACACTGGAGCAGGTCTGGGAAATAGTGCGAAGTATTGCCAAGAAGCATAGTCTTGCTTTGTCGACCTTCAGAAGGCATATGACCACGTTCCTTGGGACCAGTTGTAGAAGGCTGTGCAGGAGTATGAGATTGATGGTCAGCTTCTTGCTGCCCTTATGTCTCTATATGAAGGCTCGAGTATTTGTGTTCAGATAAATGATGCTAAATTAAAACCATTCAATGTGGGAGTCAGACTCCACCAAGGATGCGTACTGTTTCCTCTCCTGTTCATTAATTTCCTGAACAGGATTGTTATGCGCAGCCAGATTCGAATTGGTATCATGACAGGCAGGTGTAAAATCAACAGAAGGTGATCTCCGACTTGCACTTAATAGGTTTGATACCGAGTGCTGCATGACTGGAATGAAAATCTGTGCTGCAAAAACTGAGACACTCGTCCTCTCAAGGAAGCCTGTGCTGCTGCTGCACCACCACTGCCACCACCGCCATTGTCGTCGTCAAATGTGAATGGAGTTCCACTGAAGCAGGTAGAGAAGTTCAAGTATCTCAGGGCCGTGTTCACAAATGATGGAAGCTGAATTAAGTGCAAGAATTGCAAGGGCTAGTGCACCAGCTTCAGCATTCAGTAATCAGAAGAAGGGAGGTAGACATAAAAGCCAAACTCACTACAAACCCTTACCTGGTCATGAATCTTGACTGAAAGTATATGATCGCGAATACAAGTGGCCGAAATGGGAGTAATGTTAATCAATAGAGTGCGTAGCTCGGATTACATAGAGTCCCTCCAGGTAATGCCACTACTTTTCCAAATTGAGAGATCACAGCTCCAATACTGTGGGCATGTGGTTAGAATATCTCAGGAAAGAATCGTTGAACAGATTTTATGGGCAAAACCAACAGGTAGGAGACCCAGTCATAGACCCTGAGCAAGATGGTTGGATAACATCCATGAGCTTGGTTGGTCACACTTGGGAATCCAGCCGGATCAATTGGAAATGACTGTTTCTGACAGGACCTGCTGGAAGGAGTGTTTGAGGACTCTGCCCCCTCGACCCGCTCAGGAATAGGTGGGCGAAGAAAAAGATGTACTCGTACAGGAGAAAAACCAAATTACTGTGATGTCTGTGATAAAACATCATTTTCTAGTAACTCTTTAGATATATTACAAATGTATTTTCACAAGGGAGAAACTATACTACTGTGATTTATGTAATAGAAAATTCTCTTGAAGTGATTATTTATTAACCTACAAATGTTTAAACATGTGGGAACAAACTATCTGATATTTGTGGCAAAAGTATTAAGTGTGTTGGTGCTTTTATTACATGGAACATTTGAAAGTTAGCTAGAAATAAACAAGAACAACCTGCCGTCCTCTATATATCATCATAAGCTGAAATCCAGTTATAAATTAATGTCTTTAAATGCTCATAGTTTATGCAACAACAGCCATCTTTTTGATTCTTGTCAAAAGTATTGACCCTAATTTTATTAGTCATGGAAACATGGGCACATTCTTTACTCTGTAATGGGGTTTTTAATGGAGCTGGTTACAACTTGTTTCGCAAAGATTGCATTAACCATCATGGTGGTGGTCTATGTTCAGTCAAACTTTTCAGCAATTCCTTGTAATGATTTGAACCAATCACATCAAGAAGTATTTTTCTGAAATATATGTATGATCATGTCAACACTGCTACCTGGTGTTGTTTACTGCCCCACCTAAATTACCACCAAGACACAGCTTTTTGTTCTCAGAGCTGCTGACAGGAAAACAGGCACTTATGTTTTCATTGCAGGCGACATCAATTTACCTGAGATAGATTGGGAAACCTTTCAGTGGCTACAAAGTGCAAATGATTTCCTTGATCTAGTGCTGGATTTGAACTGGTCCCAAGTAGTCTCCTCCCCCACAAGAGGTAACAACACTTTGAATCTGCTTTTTAATACTACTCCCGAAACGGTTATTAGTGTCACTACTGAGGAACCTTTAGGTGACTCTGATTATGCTATGATCATTGCCAATCTGTCTATTATGGGCAGTAACAAAACTACAACTAAACTTCTTGCTTTGACTAGAATAAAGCAGATTGGAATTCTTACTGTACGGAGCTACAACGCCCAAACTGGCTTGAATTTTATGGCTCTGGAGACGTGAATACTATACTTCAGAATATCTTGAATTCGATGCATCAGTACCATGTAAGCACAAAAAACATCCCAAAAGTGCAAATTGGGAGACTGCAGCAGTCCAACTTGCCAGGAAAGAATGTTGTGATGCTGAATACAGACTATATAGATCAGAATTTAATAGAAAAATGTGCAATAGATCATCTAGCCAGCTTAAGCAGGTGGCAAAAAAGCAGTACTTGAAGTTAAATATCGTTTAGCAACCAGCCCTGACAGCAAAGTGTTCTGGAAGTATGTACATTCAAAGCAGAGACCTCATTCTCTAGTTGGTCCTCTTTGCAATCCCTATACAGGCCGGATTACTGATGGTCCCAAAGAATGCACAGAACTTATTGCTGAATGTTATGTAGGCATTTTTACTGTTGAAAACCAAAATGTACCTTCTCCACCACCTCTGACATAAAATTCTATAACAACTATGCAATTTACACCTGCAATGCTGTGATGCCACCTTAAGAATAAGCGCAACTATGCCTCTCCTGATCTTGATGGGGTTACATACATGCTCCTCTAACGTGGTGGGTACTTTCTTCTGCACCAGCTTTCACTCTTCTTTCAATTCTACCTTAACAACGGTGTTACCCCAGAGCAGTGAAAAACTGCCAGTGTTATTCCTCTGTTCAAAAGGGTGACCACACATTGCCTGTCAACTATCGTCCAGTCAGTCTTACTAGCTGCATTGCCAAACTGATGGAGTCCCGTGTCAGAGAAACGCTCTGGAACTTCTGGAACTCTCACAATCTTATCTGACCCTCGCAATTTGGATTTATCCCTAACTCCAGCTGCTGTGATCAACTCATCGAGTTTCTTGAAGAGATTACCCGAATCACTGATGGCAGCTCATGGGTGAATGTTATTTACCTTGACTTTGCTAAAGCTTTTAATTCTGTGCCATACAAAAGACTTATGGCAAAACTCTCTCTCTGCAATGGATGTGATGTGAGAGCTGATCTTTATAACTGGTTGAAGTCCTTCATTCTCAGTCGAAAAGAGGTAGTCACGGTTCTAAAACAGCATTCTTCACTCTATGAGATGACATCTGGTATACCACAGGGATCTGTGCTTGATCCCTTTTTGCTTGTTGCATATATTAATGACATAGATGCCAACTTAAAGAATGCCACAATGCTGAAATACCCAGAGGACATCAAGCTGTTCCTTAAGATAAAAAGGACAGATCCTGTACACTATAGATCTTTCCTGCAATCAGACCTGGACACAATGCAGCAATGGATTACAGGCTGGTAATTCAAGCTGGCTGTGGACAACACCAATCTCAAGAAGCCTTTTTGTGAATATAACCTGGGCATTATCATCAACATTGATTTGTGTTGGACAAAGCACATCTCCAAAATTGTCAAGAAGGCTGAGGGTATCTTAGCCTCACTCAGTAAGACCTTTGTCAGCCACTCTCCTGATATCTATTTAAAGCTATATATAGCTATGGTGTGTTCACACTTAGAATTTGCATCACCATTCTCAAACTCCTATCTTACTCAGAATATTGATCTCCTGGATAGGAGGCATGCAACCAAACGAATACTCTCCATCAGGTATCTACCATACTCTGAACGTCTTGCTTCACTGGGTATGGATACATTAAAGCTCCAATGTCTGGCAACTGACTTGGTAAACACCCAATCATTAACCATCTTTCAAACAACAACCATGAGCACCTTTTTGAATTCCATATATCTAACTCCTGTGCATATGCTTACAAAATCAGAAAACAGTACAGCTCCCACGACTTTCAGAAACAATTTTTCATACTCAGATTTTCTGAATCTTGGAACAAACTATCTGTATCAGTTCTTAACTGTCGGGACATTGCATTCTTCAAAATTGCCATGCTTCCCGAAATTCGTCCTCCATATGCATGTGTGTCTGTGTATGTGTGTATGTATATCATGACTCATACACTGTTCACTTTTCTAACATTTGTACTTTATTTTATGTACTATACATACACCTTTGATGAGTTGTAGTGCACCTAAGCACTGTACACAATAGTTTTCTTTCGTTATTATTATCAGGGCGTTGGATTGGCAGTATCGGTAAATGGTCTGACACCATGCTTTGCAGCAAAAAGTTATGGCCCTTTATGGTCTGAGTTCAAATCCCGCCGAGGTTAACTTTGCCTTTCATCCTTACGGGGTCGATAAAATAAGGCCCCAGTAATACACTGGGATAATTGCTGGCCTTGTGCCAAAAGTAGAAACAATTATTATTATTGTATGTTTGATATATAGAATATTAAACAGTTGTTATAGAAAGGTAGATTGAGAGACAAAGAAATAGATATTAACTCCTAACATCCTATATCACATGAAACCACATTAGCAAGATATTCTTTAAAAGTACAAAACAGCACTATGGCTACATGCACACATACACATGTGCCAACTACTTTTCTCTGCAACTTAATTATACTTTTTCTTTCAATCTTGTCGTTTTATTGTGCTCACTCACTTGTTCTCTCTTTCCTTCTCTTTTTTCTTCTCCTCTCTCCCTTACTGTCTCTTCCTCCCCCTTCTACTCTCAATCCTTATACAGTGTACTCTTAGTTGATCTCTTTCAACCATTTCATATTCATTTCAATCTTCCCCTCCCCCCCTAGTATTTTTAATGATCTCCATAACAGTTAAAGAAAACTTTTTTTTAAAATAATATCTTAAACTCAGAATATAACTTCATTTCTTTATATTATATTACTTTACAATTTTCTCATGCTTTTTTTTATTTTGTAATCATGAAGAAATAAAATTTTCTGAAAGTGTGGGAGGGAGTTGTCTTATTTTCACTGGGGTTCTTTAGAGTATAGTTTTGTGAAACAAAACTATACTCTAAACGACTTTAAAAACATTTTAAATATCAAAATATCAAAACTTCATAAATATTTTCTCCACTCATGAGAATTTCAAAACTGCCCCATAATGTGTTGATTAGCTGCCTTGGTTTATAAACAGGGTTTGAAATTTTACCTATTTCTCAGACGTAAAATAAAGGATCATCTTATATGGGTGTCTTGGCATCACTCAGCAAGACCTTTGTCAGCTATCTATTTAAAGCTGTATATAGCTATGGTGTGTCTACACTTAGAATTTGCAGTCTGGAAACCCTATCTTGCTCAGAACAATGACCTCCTGGAAACTGCTCAGAGACATGCAACCAAGCAAATACCATCCATCAGGCATCTACCATACTCTGAATGCCTTGCTTCCCAGGGCATGAATACATTGAAGTTCCGACATCTGGCAACTGACTTAGTAATTACCCATAAGATTATTAACCATCTTGCCAACACTGAGCACTTTTTTGATTCCTATGTGTCTAACACACATAGGCATGCCTACAAAGTCAGAAAACAGCACAGCTCACATGACTTTCTGAAACATTTTTCACACTCAGAGTTGCTGAAGCATAGAACAAACTACCTGCATCAGTTGTTAGCTGCAGGGACACTGCATCCTTTAAAACCTCCATGCTTCCTGAAATTCGCCAACACTACACCTGATATCCCCCCTCCATACACACACACACACATGTATTTCATGACTCATACACTCTTCGTTTTCCTGACATTTGAACATTGATATATGTAAATTGAAAATTAAATGACAATATCTTCTTCTTCACCCACTTATTTCTTAGAGGGTCGTGGGGACAGAGTCCTTCTCAAACACTCCTTCCAGCGAGTCTGTCAGTAGCAAACATCTCTAACTGATCCAGCTGGATCCCAAAGCGTGACAGCCAAGCTCATGGATGTTATCCAACTATCTTGCTCAGGGTCTACCTCTGGGTCTCTTGCCAGTTGGTTTTGCCTGTAAAATGTGTCCAGCGATACGATACTTTACTGAGACATTCTAACCACATGCTCACAATATAGGAGTTGTGATCTCTCAATTCGGAGAAGTAATGGTTCTACCAAGAGTGACTCCCTGGTCTCTGAGTTATGCACTTTATCGAGTAATGTTACTCCAAAGACCCTTTAGAGGAACCCCATTTCTGCCACTTTTATTTGCAATTGTATTCTTTTGGTCATTACCCGAGATTCATGATCCTCTGTAAGACTTGGCAGGAATACCAGGAAGACAGCAAGTTTGGCTTTTACACCTACCTCCCTTCTTCTGATTGCTGAATGCTGAGGCTGGCGCATTACTGCATCAGCTTTTGCAATTCTTGCACTTAATTCAGCCTCCTGCATTCCATCACTCATGAACATGGCCCCAAGATACTTGAACTTCTCTAACTGCTTCAGTAGAACTCCATTCACATGTATATAAATTTGAGGGACTTCTGTCCAGCTGTCCATCACACAACGTGTATGTGTGTGTAAAAGGAAAGAAAGAGATACACACATATATATGTCTCTAACTTAAAAACAGTGGCACACACACACACACACACATATGTCTCTAATTTAAGAACGCCGATAAACTCACGCGCGCACACATACACACACTGTCCTATTACCACTTTGGCCCGGGCAAACATCCCCTCAATTTTGGAACCATCTGGGTTGTCCAGAATTGATGGGAAAAGACTTGACGGTCTTACTCTGTGCTCCTGGTCAAGAGGCAGGTGCCTTACCTGGGATGTTACAGTTAGTGACTCTTTTGCTTCTTCCCACATCCTGGATACAGCTGTAAGAGCGAGAACTACAGCATCTACAGCTGAACGGAACAAAATCCTAAAATACCGTGTTCTGTCAGCTAACTACATTATCCAGCCTGTGGTGTTTGAGACGTTTCGGGGGAGTTGGGCTACTGACAACAACATTATTATCTTCACTGGCGGCTCACCAAACAGAGGTAACTGGTGATGCTCGAGGACACTTGGTTGTTCCAGCACCTCAGCCTCACCATCATCCCAGGTAACAGCTGGTTTATAATTTGTATCTATGCGTGTGAGTGTGCATGTGTGTATATGCGTTCTGTATGTGTATATGAACGCCTCCGTATGTGTGCGTGCGTGCGTATATATGTGTGTGTATGCGTGTTTTTATATCTATGTTTTTTACATACTTATTTATACATGTGTGTGTATGTGGGTGAATGTATGTGTATATGTATGTATATATATATATGTATATGTATGGGTGCGTATGTATATATATATATATATATAGTCGCGTACGTACGTGTGATTAGATATACATGTGGCGATATCTATATATATATGTGCTTCATGTGTATGTATGTACGCATGCATGCGCTTTTGTCTGTACGTATTTATATATATATGTATATTTTTATATATATATATATATATGTGTACGTGCGTACCTATGTTTGTTTTCTTTTTTTCTAATGTTAATTTATAATTGATAACCCCTCCCTCTTACTTTCTCTTTGATTTAAAAATTTTTTTCATTCTCATATATTGTTTCATTTTTATACATATATCGAGATTGACACTTCTTTTTACTATTACACTCCCTTCCCTCTTTATCTTCCGCATATAAGTCACCGCGCGTGTTGTGTGTGTTTATACGCGTGCTTTCATACTCGTATGTGTATTTAATACCTGTATCTGGATGCGTGTCAACTATATGTTCATACAATTTCTTTTTCAACTCATATTATATTCGTATTTGTGGTCACATATACACAAATATACTTGCCCTCATATATGTACTTACGCACACATTTTCACTATACACATGCATTTGTACATACACACATATGTACATTTGTGAGTGAATATACATACATATACACATACCCTAACTATATTTCCTTATTTTTTTATATATCTCTTGCATTACTTTTATTTATATATTTTTTTGCCCGTTAAACTCTTGCCTTTCTTGAGAAGATTTTTCAAATATTTCACTATGTTTTAAATTGCCTTGTCCGATGAACGAATGAGGACGTTTTTCGTATTCATCTTATTCGGGAAACCTCTGGTAATGAGGTAATTATATTGTATTGTTTATTATACATTATATATATATCTATATATATTTAGTGGTTAGAGCATTGGCCTTGCAATTGAAAGGTTGTGAGTTCAATTATCAGGCCGGGTGATGTGTTGTTTCCTTGAGCAAGACACTTTATTTCACATTGCTCCAGTTTACTCAGCTGTAGAAATGAGATGATAGGACTGGAGTCCCTATCATTCCACTGCAAAGTGGTCGTAGAGGTGCCACGGCAAAAAAGCACCCATCACTCACTGTAAAGTGGACGTGTAGGTGCCACGGCAAAAAAGCACCCAGCACTCACTGTAAATGAGGTTGGTGTTAGGAAGGGCATCTAGCTGTAGAAATCAAGCCAGAATCAGTTCCCGTCCCACCCTTGCAAGCAGGGAAAAAGCGGACGTAAAATCATGATGATCATGATGATATATATATATATATCTGTCACATAATCAGTCTATCTATCTGTATCTCACTCATCACACACTTTCTCTTTCTGTATATATATATATATGGTAGTTGTGGTGGTGGCGGCAATATTTAAAAGAAATCAGTTTTAAATAAACGATAAAATTATTTATATTTAATAAGAGTTATGAAATTTAGTACATAAATTATGTAATATTCATTCATTATTTATTCAAGTACCAGTAATGTACTGAGTAATTGCTGGCCTTGTGCAAAAAGTAGAAACAATTATTTATTCAAAGTAATCAAACTTATTTTACTAACTGGATTAAAAGAAATAAATTGGATGCTGTCCCGCAATCCTCCCTTTATTATATTATAGATACTATTAGCGACCTCATAGTCAGGACGAGACGTACTCGACAGCAGAAGAGGACTATCCTCAGGAGAAAAATATGGAAGCTAAAGGACCCCACAGCCAAAAATAAATTTCAAAACATATTACTTGATGCTTTCGACAGTAAGGAAGAACATTTAGAGTCGGACAATATAGAGGGACAGTGGGAATTTCTGAAAGCAAACCTGCTGTTGGCGACAGACGAAGTCTGTGGCTGGAGCAGGCCTGTAGGCAGGAGGAGAGTAACATGGTGGTGGAACAGTAAGGTGGAGGGGTCAATTAAGGCCAAAAAGCAGGCTTGGAAAGTATGGCGGGATGGGGGAAGTAGAGTAGACTATCAAGTGGCCAGGAGGGAAGCTAGGAGAGAAGTGTACTTAGCAAGAAGGGAAGCTGAGGAAAGAAAGTTCAAGCATGTCCTACAACGCGATGACCAAAAACGTGAGGTGTTCAGGATTGCTAGGCAATGCGTCAAGGAAAACCGTGATATTGTCGGGGAGAAGTGTGTACTTAACGATGATGGCATACTTGCCATCACCGACACTGATAAGAAGGTAGCTTGGAAGTGTCACTATGAAAGGCTACTAAATGAGGAGAATAAATGGGAGAAAGACAGTCTCCCCCATATCGACCCAATAGAGGGACCAGCAGTGTTAGTCGAGGGGAGTATAATAAGTAAGGCAATCAAGGATATGAAGACAGGTAAGGCGGCTGGGCCTTCGGAAATAGTTGCTGAGATGCTGAAGGCATCTGGCACGGTGGGACACACCATGGTCACCCGCATAGTTAACCAAGTCGTACAGAATGGGGTTGTTCCGAAGGACTGGCATAGCAGCATCATCGTTAACTGTTATAAGGGTAAAGGAGACGCCCTAGATAGGAGTAACTATAGAGGCATTAAATTAATCGACCAGGTCATGAAGGTCACGGAAAAAGTAATAGCGCAACTAATCAGAGAGAGAATTGACCTAGATGAAATGCAGTTCGGGTTTGTGTCAGGCAAAAGTACCACAGACGCTCTTTTCATAGTACGACAACTACAGGAGAAGTTCCTAGCTAAAGGTAAACCCCTCTACTTAGCTTTTGTCGACCTGGAGAAAGCCTTCGACAGAGTCCCCCGCTCCATTATCTGGTGGGCTCTTAGAAAACTAGGCGTTGACGAATGGCTTGTGAGGGCCATACAAGCCATGTATAAAGAAACAGTCAGCAAGGTTAGAATTAACAACGAATATAGTGAAGAGTTTAGCGTAAAAGTTGGCGTCCATCAGGGCTCTGTTCTCAGCCCCCTACTATTTATTATTGCCCTTCAGGCTATAACAGAGGAGTTCAAGACAGGCTGCCCATGGGAACTCCTATACGCAGACGACCTGACACTCATAGCGGAATCAATGGCCGAGCTAGAGAAGAAATTCCAAACATGGAAGCACGGCCTAGAGTCAAAAGGACTTAAAATTAACCTGGCTAAGACCAAAGTTCTAGTTTGTAGGAAAGAAAACAAGGCGGCGGTCCCTTCTGGGAAATGGTCGTGCTCGGTGTGTAGGAAAGGCGTAGGTAGAAACTCCATTTTATGTCCTAAATGCAAAGTATGGGTGCATAAAAGATGTAGTGGGATCACAGGTAAGCTAACTAAGAACATAGATTTTACATGTGGCCGGTGTTCTGGTGCAATAAGTAGCAGCAAGTGCCCACAAAATACTAGCTCTTTCAATTGCGCAGAGGGTTCTATAGAAATAGTGGACAGCTTCCGTTACCTGGGCGATAAAATCAGCAGTGGGGGAGGGTGCTCTGAAAGTACTGTAGCTAGAGTCAGAACTGGTTGGAAAAAGTTCAGAGAACTTATACCACTATTAGCTGCTAAAGGGTTCTCCCTAAAAATGAAAGGCAGGTTGTACGATGCCTGCATACGAACAGCAATGTTGCATGGCAGTGAGACCTGGGCACTGTGTGCAGAGGATATACGCAGACTAGAGAGGAACGAAGCTTGCATGCTCCGCTGGATGTGTAACAGTAATATACGTGAATGGCAAAGCATAAACGAACTAAGGAAAAAATTAGAGATAAGAGGGATCAGATGTTGTTTACTCGAGAGAAGGCTACGTTGGTATGGACACGTGATGCGCATGAAAGACGATAGCTGTATAACAAAGTGCAGGGCAATAAAGATAGACGGTAGCCACGGAATAGGCAGACCTAGAAAAACCTGGGACGAGCTGATAAACTCCGACCTCACACACTTACACCTCTCCAAGACAATGTCACTGGACCGAGGCCTTTGGCGGTACTCAGTAACAGAGAAGACCCGCCTTGCCAGTAGGCATCTCTAACAAAATACACCCCGTCCCGCCACCACCCCCACCCATCCACACCACCCCGTCCTATGTAAAGTTATGTTGGTGCCGCGCCATCCAGGCCGAAACAAATGAGATCGTGTAGATGTCACGACAAAAAAACACACAGTCCACGCTGTAATGTGGCCGTGTAGGCAACACGGTAAAAACCTCCCAGACCCACACTGTAAATGTGGTTGGTGTTAGGAAGGGCATCCAACTGTAGAAAACCTGCCAGACAGTCCTATGCGAGCAAGACAATCACTCTTGCCTCAAGTGGGACTACCCCCGTCCAAACCCATGCAAGCGTGGAACACGGACGTTAAACGTTGATGATGATGATGATGATGATACTGTAAATTTTCATTGTGATCTGCTTACTAGTAAAGATACTATAAACACTTGAATTAGCAAACTTGTTTCTAAATATTTTCGGCTAAATCATTACAGTATGTTAAAAGTTATTCAATAACTGTAGATGTATACTCACTCAAGAGATGTTATACGGTTAGATAAAGCTGCTAAAATGGCAAACAGCTTGAAGTCTGCTCCGTCCTCAATATTGTAGCCTGTCATTTCAATTATCTACAAAATACATGCAATAAACATAAATAACAATTACTTAATTACTTTCTTAAGTTAACAAGGAGTAAACATTTAATTTCACCGGTGAAAGGGGTTTCTATCGTGACCTGGTCCATCAACTTGATACCTCTATAGTTTTCTCTATCTAGTGCACACCCTTTACCCTTGTAGCAGTTGACAATGGTGCTGTTGTGCCAATCATTCAGTAGGACACCATTTATTATTACTGGGTGGATTGGCAGTATCGGTAGAGGGTCGGACGCCATGCTTTGATGTATAGAGTTACGGCCCTTGCCATTCTGAGTTCAAATCCCGCCGAGGTTAACTTTGCTTTTCATCCTTACGGGGTCGATAAAATAAATTACCGGTAATGCACTGGGTAATTGCTGGCCTTGTGCCAAATGTAGAAACAATTATTACTGGGTTTACAATACAAAAGGTCAATGTGTGACCCACCGACTCAAATACTTCCAGCATCTCAGCAACTATACCCGATGGACCACTTTCCCCATCTTCATATCCTTAATTGCCTTACTTATTACACTGTTGCTGACTTGTACAGCTGTGCCCTCTGTGGGGTCCACTTGGGGTAGGCTCATGCATTCTCCTCATCAGTAATCTTTCATCATGGCTCTTCCAGGCTACTTTCTTTTTGGCATCTGTGAGGGAACGGACAGCATTCTCTCCTGTGGCATCAACATTTTCCCTAACACACTGCTTCACAATCCTGAACAACTCATGCTTCTGGACTTTATACTGCAAAACATGCTTGAGTGTTTTATCTTCTGCTTCCCTCCTTGCAAAGTATGAACTGGCAGCTTATGTACTTGTTTCATGCGCTAATACTTTAGTTTTAATGATGATGTGTGTGTGTTTAGGTATGTAACTATCCGTTCTGATACTTAAATAAGAGCTCAGTGTGTATGTCCTCTATCTATTAGTGCATATGTCCTCTATCTACCTAGGGATGCATTTGCAGAAGTACTAGGGTGGCCTAGGGTGCCTGTTTCATAGTGTGTATGCACAATGAATTTTAGGAACCATATTCAACCCACCTGGATCATGAGAAGGTCCGAAATTGAGATATGTGTTATAGATCCGGTGTTTGCCCAAGGTAACAAGTACATCTTTTTTATTTAATAATTGTTCCTTGGTAAACAGCATTTGGATTGTTTCCTTGGAGCACAAATTGCACATACGGCATGCTCTTGTGCAAGATTTGGTGTTGGACAAGAAGCTTCATTTTAGTTCATAGGTGATATTTTTGTCATTGAGGTCCCAAATATTGCTAGATAGTGTTGTTGTATTCTGCCGAGCCAGGTTTCTAAATGAATGTTTCTGTTGATAATACCGTGTCTTGAACTCGCAGGCAATTAATTCACTCTAGGTTTTGTTGGAATGTTCCATCGTCACGTTGCACTTGTAAACAATATTATGTTGCCGGCATCTATTGTTAAGGGGGCAAAGTGATCTATACAAACAATTACATTGCCTGAATACAAACAATTACATTAGCTCCTCACTAATTTCAGAATTATGTCTGTTAGAATAGATTTTGGCAGTGTTAGAGGAAGCAATATTTTGTGTGAAGTTGTGTGTGGTGCTGTAAGAAAGTTTAATAGTGTTTCTGTTGAAGATATGGTAGCAATGTTGTGGTAGGAAGTGTTTGTTTAGAAGTCCGAGGAAGATCTTCCCAATTGGTGTGATGATTTCAGCATTGTGAGGAGGATTAAACCACATTATGTGGCATGAGCGGCAGCTCCACCTGCTGGTTCTGCTAATGGTGCTTGGTTAAGAGGTAAATTCCTCCTTGAATCTGCTTGGGGCGGGGGGGGGGGGGGGTCATGTGTTCCTTGAATATCTGCTCATTTGCAGACAAGCATGGTATAGGGAGGGAGATTTTTTTTTACCAGTGGTGCTAAATGGTCATAAATCAAAACCATTCAATGTGTTCATGAGTGATGGAAGGCAGGAGGCTGAATTAAGTGCAAGAATTGCAGGAGTTGGTGCAGTAATGCGCCAGCTTCAGCATTCGGTAATCAGAAGAAGAGAGGTAGGTGTAAAAGCCAAATTAGTTATCTTCAATTCATGCCAACCTTTACCTTTGGTCATGAATCTTGGGTAATGACCAAAAGAATATGATCATAAATACAAGCAGCTCAAATGGGGCTAGAGTGTATAGCTCGGAGATTGGAGATCACTTCAGGTAGAGCTGCTACTTCTCCGAATTAAGAGATCACAACTGCGATACTATGGACATGTGGTTAGAATGCCTCAGGAAAAAATTGCTGTACAGATTTTATGGACAAAAGCAACCGGCAGGAGATCCAGGGGCAAATGGTTGGATAACTCGTCTGGTCTCGCTTGGGGATCCAGCCGGATCAGTTGAAGATAGTTGCTTCTGACAGGACCCACTGGAAGGAGTATTTGAGGATTCTACACCCACGAGCCTCTCAAGAATAAGTGGGCAAAGAAGAAGAAGAAGGAAATGATATATATGTGTGTGTGTCTATGTGTATATATGTGTGTGCATGTATGCATGTATATAATTCTATATGTGTGTGTGCATGAGTGTATCCATGGGTAAGTCCATATAAATAAATGCCCATACATATGTATCTATATGTGTGTATGAACGAATATAGACATCTGTGTCTATGGGTTAACTACTCATACATGCTTGGTTATACCTGCCTGGGTGCCTGATTGTATCTATTATTACATCATGTGATATGAATCTATAACAGGTTATATTCATACAGCTAGCTGTATGTAGGATTGTCTTTACATTCCCATGAAAACTTTTTGTCTGTGGATATGCGTGGCTATATAATTCTCTGCATGTGTGTGAGCTGTTTTTTTACATGCGTGAATTCATTGTAATATGCGTATCTCACAGAAATAGTATATATATATGTTGTTTTAGGAAACTACACTTCTTGCCCCAACCCTAAAACACCAACACTGGTAAAAGCCAGCTGAGGAATTTTGATAAAATAGATCTTAATTATCTCCACAAAGCCCTCCCACCTCCCCAAATACTAATAGAGTTGTTCTCCAACTACTTACTCATGCCAGTTAATTCTGACAACACAGAGCATTATCTTATTTATGACCCTGCAAACCTTTGCACATGATCAATATGCATCAACTGGTGCCTACACATTATTCCATCAACTCTTCATAACTCTTAAAGGGAACTCTATATCTACTATAGTTAAGATGTCTATATGCTATCATTTTATTATTATTATTACTGTTGTTATTATTATTATTAGAAAAACTGACTTGCTTGGCACAGGTGGGTCATCATACTCATACAACATCCCCTGAAGAGGTGTCAGCTTTGTAAAATCAGCGAAAATTACAATAATTACAGCAACAACAATAATTGCAACATCAATAACAACAAAAACGAACCAACGAACAAACCAGTTATTAATACTACCAAAGCTTCTTTTGCTAGTTCCATGAAGTGGTCTTTCAGGAAAATAAGCTTTCTAAAGATGAAATAAAAGAAGCCAAGAACCTTGTAGAAAAGTCTGGTCATATTGTCAGCCTCAAGAACCCCCTCGAAACAATTCAAAACGATATGTTGCACAGTGGCATATCGTGTTACTGGGTTGAAAACAAGGACAGTAGAGAGAGCTACAGAAGTTCAAATTCAAAGTGCTTTAGGTTCTGTGTGGAACCTAAAAACCTATATACTAAGAGACAGGGCTTTTGGCATGGTTGAGGTGAGATTTTCTACGGAGGAAGAAGCAAGATCTCACTCCATGAAGCCCCTACAGAATGATGAGGTCCTGCTCATCCCATTCTATTGTGGAATGAGACTAGTAAGGATTAAAGTTTCACAAATTCCACCGGAAACAGCCATTCCTTGGCTAATAGCTGCAGTCATGGTAAGCATTGAGGAAAATTTGAAAGTCCTCGAATTCTACCAGATTAACAAAAAGAACTGGTCGGGAATGTGGGTCAAAATCCTTATGCAACACAAGACAAAGGAATATAGATGCCATCCCTAAGCAAATAAATCTTCCAGGCAGTATAATCTTGCCAGTTCGTGTAGAAGGGAGGAAAGCCAGATGTCACATCTGTCTTTCCCCAAACCACTTGAGAGCTCTCTGTCCTTTATTCCTACCAACACCAAAACATCACAAACAACAACTACTACCAAAACTAAGAAAAGCAACAACATCAACACCAGTACCAGAAACAAAATCAAATAAAACAGTAACACCAACACCACTAAGATCAACATCAACAGAACCAACACCACCAGCAACAACAACACCAATGCCCATAGTGGACATGCCATTCCCAGACGTCACACAATCAGACTTAAATTCTAACTGAGGAGTGGCAATCAGTATACCCCCAAAACAAAAAAAAATAAAATAAAAATCCCCCTCTATTCACCACTACCACAAGTATTTAAACCACCAACCCCACTACCATCAACACCACAACAGTCACCACACACACTAAAAATATCCCAATCAAAACCTAACCCACCTGCAACAACAAAAAGATACAAACATCATACACTGCACAGCAATAAACACTATCAACACAAAACTAATGAACTACTTACAGCACACCACCACAATTAGGCAAAAAGACGTTATTACACCCAAAAAATCACACTACCAATGAACATACAAATCATACAAATCACACAAAACACATATACACACCTAAAAACAAAATTTCATGATTCTATTGGAGTCATCTGAAGGACGCTCTCCAAAAGAATCTATACAGACATTTCAATACAAGAGTCCAAAACCAACAGGAAGGACAGAACAACCATCCTTCCTCAAAAAAATCTTAGGTAAGTGGCCTTTCCTACTTTCTCCTTCTCTTAATTGATCATGACCTCTCACAAGATAAACAGTGTGAATGCACGTGGCTTGAGGTTATCCAGGAAGCAGGGCCAACTGCTCAACGACCTTGGGATAATGGACATAGATGTAGTGGCCATTAGTGAGACCAGAATTTTCGATGCACGAAACTTCACACCTATTTTCTGTGGCTACAAGGTGTACGCATCTCTGAGCTGTCCGGGATCTGGAGGCAGAGTTGCTGTGTTGTTCCAGAAAGTCCTGGATCTTGCAATATGGACCATCTTCCTGAACCCAGAGGGTAAATTGGTGGTACTTGATGTAACCAACAGTGAAGGGCACGCATTCAGGCTAGAAGCCATATATACTTCGATAGGGGCAGGATGAACTGATTTTTTCTGACACCTGGAAACCTTCCTAGGAATGTCTCACTCTTTAGTCTTAGTGGACGACTGGAACAGTACCTTAGATGCATGCTGGGACTGTGTGGGACTAGTGGATAGAGGAGGAGGGTGTAAAAGCCTTGTAAACCTGCTCTAATCCTACCAATTGTCCAGCATGTACCTACTGGATTTTCTGAATGGGCCAATGTGGAAATGAAGTAATTGCATCAGGTCATCCAGATCATATCTGGATAAAGTATTCTGTGGGGAAGTTGACAAGGACAGCATGGGTTGTCCACAATTTAAAACAGTTGACTACACAGACCACAAATTTGTGACATGTGTAGTAGATCTAGATAGGCTTCATAGGCAAGGACCCGGGTACTGGAAGCTGAACGCCTCATTCCCAATGTGCAAAGCCTACCAAGACAGAATTAGTGAATTAGTTAAGTGGGCGTTGATGGGGTCAATTGTCAACAACAAGTGGTGGTACACCCTGAAAAAGATGATTACAGTAGAATTGAGAAGATTTAGCAAAGCCGTAGCAATAGAGAAAACTAGAGTAGAGGGAGAGCTAGTTAAAAAAACTAGAAGAAGCAATTAGCAAAGGCATTGCAACCGACATGCTTGCGGTGAGATTGGCCCTGGACCAATTCTTCAATGCTAAGCATGAAGGCTCCATGGTCAGAACTAGGGGTTGTGCTCTTAGACACGAGGGGACGAAATTCCTTCAATGGGCCCAAGTGGCAGAGGTGCGGTGTGACAACAAAGCCACAATCCGATCCTTAGTGCACCATGATGGGTACATGCTACTCAATCCCAAGCAGATGTGTGTGGCTTTTCAGCAATACTTAGCCCAACTATTTGGGACCAGCAATGGATCTGATTGCAAGGTGGACTTCATTGCCTATCTCAATGGCCTGCCATGGCTATCGGTGATGGAGTTGGAGTCTTGCGAAAAGCCAATAACAGTCATTGAAATATGTGAGGCAATGACTGGCTGCACGAGGGGTAAATTACCCGGTTTGAATGGTCTGCTCTATGAGCTTTACTTTTATATATCAGACTTGTTTGGCAACATCTTGGCAGATATTTACTGCAACTGGCAGCAGAACAGGAGTATTCCCAGATCTGCTGAGAAAGGACCCAAACAAAGGGGATTTTATCAATAATTTTAGGCCTATAACTCTACTAAATGCAGAGATATTAATGGTGAGGTTGGCACTTGTCATCAGGGATCTGGTATGGGAGGTGCAGACATGTGCCATTCCTAAGTGATTCATCCACGACAACCATTACCTTATGCTGTACATCATAGAGAGGGTAGAAATTGAACTTGGCATGGGCAGAGCACTGATCAACTTAGATCAATTGAAAGCATTCAATAGGGTCGACCATGAGCACCTGGCGGCTGTCCTCAAAGCAGCTGGCTTTGGGTCTGTTTTCAGAGGGTGGATTGCTGCTATGGTCACCTCTCAGAACCATTCAATAGCATGAGCTTGGTCGACCATGGCTGTCCCCTCTTGTCCATGTTGTATGTAGGGACTTTTAAGCCACTTCTACACAAATTAGAGATGTTGAGAGGCATCCTGCATGAACTACGACATGAGAGATCTGTGACAGCTTATGCTGATGTCACAGTCATAGTGTCAAATACCAAACACATTGAGGTGATTAACACTGCTCTGAGGGAATACAAAGTGCTGACATGAGGGAAAATTAACAATGGAAAGTCAGTGAGCCTGCAACTCGGCAAGTCCATGCCGTCAAACAGCATCATCGGATGCTGGACGGATGGACAGGTTAAATTGCTCTGGGTCTGTCTTCTCTTAAAAAAACACATGTGCTGACAATATCATCACCACCAACACTGAACAAGCATACAGCAATGAGGCAACATCCAGTGAAAACAACAATATCAACAGCAGCAACATTACTAGTACCAATTCCACCACCATGACAAAAAACATTGTTATAAATAATATCAACACCATAAACAACATAAGTCACAATATGAACATCAACAACTATAGCACTGACAACAACAACAACAACAACAATAGCAACAACAAGATGGGAACAACAAAAACAACAGCAACAATGGCAATAACAGCAACAAGAATGGGAACAACAAAAACAATAACAAAAGCAACATCAACAGCAGAGATGATGAGGCCTTCGTGGAGGTGGCTAAAAACATAAAGAGTTTACATTAGCAAGGAGGAAATGAGGAAAGCCAATTATTTAAGTGGCCGTTGGCGGAGGCAGTTGTCAACAACAAATGGTGGTTCACCCTGAAAAGGGCAATTAGATAGAATCCATTAGGTTTAGTAAAGCAGCAGTGATAGAGAAAGAGAGAGCAAAGGGAGAACTAGTTAGAAAGTTAGACAAGGAGCTTAGTAAAGGCATCACCACTGACATGCTTGTGGCGATATTGACCCTCAAACAATTCTTCAATGCTATGCATGAAGGCTGCATTATCAGAGCTATGGTGCATGCGCGTAGACATGGAGGACAGAAATCTGTTCAATGGGCTCAAGTAGTGGAGGTGCAGCCGAGCAACAAAGCCACAATCCAATCTCTGGTGCACCATGAAAGGAGCATGTTACTCGATCTCAAGCAAAAATGTGCGGGCAAAATATGGGATGCAATGACTAACTTCACAAGGCGTAAATCGCATGGTTTGGATGGTCTGCCCTACAAGCTTTACATTCACATGCCAGACATGTTTGCCGACCTTTTGGCAGACATCTACTGCAACTGGCAGCAGAACAGGAGAATTCCCAGTTCTGTGAGTTGAGGAGTGGTAGCGCTGCTGAGAAAGGATGGGGGACTACATAGAAAATTTCAGGCCCATTCCAGACAGCTCCATCCACGACAACCACTACCTCATAGAGAGGGTAGCTAAGGAACTTGGCACAAGTGAGGCTCTGATCAACTTGGATCAGTCGAAAGCATTAGATATTCAGATTGCATCTAGATAGGATATTTTGTAGGGAAATAGTTAAGTCTAGTACAGGTAGTCCATAATTCAAGCTAGTCAACTACACAGACCACAAATTTATGATTTGTGTGGTGATCTAGATAGGCTTAATAGACCCAGCTACAGGAAACTGAATGCATCGCTCCCAGCACGCAAAGCCTATATAGAACAGATTAGTGAATTAGTTAAGCGGGCATTGATAGTGCAGTCATCAACAACAAATAGTGGTTCACCCTAGGTTAGAATCCATTAGGTTCGATAAGGCTGCAGCGATAGAGAAAAATAAAGCAGAAGGAGAACTAGTTAGAAAGTTAGATGAGGTGTTTTGTAAAGTCATTGCAACCAATGTGCCTGTGGTGAGATTTGCCCTCAGCCAATTCTTCAATGCTAAGCATGAAGGCTGCGTGCTCTTAGACATGAAGGGGTGAAAGCTATTCAATGGTCCAAGTGGCGGAGGTGCTGCATGGCAACAAAACCACAATCTGATCTCTGGCACACCATAATGGGCGCATGTTACTTGATCCCAAACAGATGTGTGCGGCCTTTCAGCAGTACTTCACTTTGCTCAACTGTTTGGAAGCAGTTGGAGGGGTGAGGGGGAATTAAGAGATGGACTTCGGTCTCTGCCTCTACAGCTTACCGCGGTTCTCAACAATGGAGGCAGAGTGCTATGAAAGGCCAATAACAGTAATATTGGAGCTGTGATCTCTCAGTTTGAAGAAGTAGTGGCTCTACCTGGAGTGACATTTCTGATCTCTGAACTATGTACTTTATCAAGTAATGTTACTCCAAAGACACTTTGGAGGAACCCTATTTCGACCACTTGTATTCACATTCGTATTCTTTTGGTCATTACCCAAGATTCAATTTTCAATTAACACATAACCACTCATCGTTTCTAAAACTAGATCTAATAGCAGTATTTTAACAATGTATTCCAGAACAATAGAAATGACAAATCAAACATAAATGACTTACCCTATACAGATATTCTTCTTTAGATGCTGTTAATTGATTGTTTATCGACCTTAATCCCAGCATCATTTCCTGTGTTGTCAACCAACCTTTTTTATCAACATCCCCCTATAAATAAAACAAAAAAGTCTCTTGTAGATAACTTTCTTCACCTTTTTGCTAAACCACCTGAAAGTACCTCTTGTTCTCTGATACATGACTTTGTTTTAAAGTGATTATATTTATTAAAAAAAAAATTTTCCACTATGATTTTACGTAAAAACTATCTATGTTCCAAGCACCAGCTTAATAAAGGAAAAAGTTAGCTATGTTACTAAATCCCTCCAAATTCTTCATTATTTTCAAAATTATTTGATTATAGGCAATATCTTTCATAAAAAATATAGTTATGAAAGGGTTTAATATTATTGTTTGTGTCTAGTATGTTTGCCCACCATATAACACCACGCTCTGGGAAAAGCCAACAATGCAGCATATTCACGCTCAGAACATTTATTTCTTATGAACGTTTATTTTTCTCCTTTTCCTACTCACACTGCATCCTCTCCCTTTTTTTACTGTTTAGTTAGGGAGATGAGGCCTATGACACTCTTAAGGGCCTCTGAGACTGGTGGAAGTTAAGATCATGCATTAGTAAAAACAGTATAAAATTAACAGTCAGTAGAAAGAAGTGATGAGTGGAGAGATGCTGTGCTGAAAAGGACCCATCCAATCCATGTGGGCATGGAAAAAAAAATGGATGTAAAAACAAAGAGGATGATGATGAGTAGAGAGCTACACTAATTCCATATATTGTATTATTGGATTTAGATTCTTCCCCGATAAAAGTCGAGTACTAGATTTATGACTATACAATCAATATGTGGTTTTTAATTTTTTATTGGCTCCAGAGTTGTGGATTGGCAGAATCATTTTATTTTGAGTTCAAATCCTGTAGAGATCAACTTTGTCCTTCATCCTTTAGGGATTGATAAAATAAAGTACTACTAAAGTACTAGGAATGATATGATCAACTAAATGTCTATCCATGTATCTATAATAAAAGTGGCCAAAATGAGGTACTTGGAGTAATGTTGTTCGATAGAGTGCATAGCTTGGAGATGAGAGAGTCACTCCAAGTAGAGCCACTACTTCTCTAAACTGGCATGTGGTTAAAATGTCTCAGAATTGCTGGACTGATTTTATGGGCAAAACCAACTAACAGAACACACTGGAAGGAGTGTTTAAGGACTCTGTCCTACACAACCCTCTCAAGAGCAAAGGAGAAGAAGAAGGAGGAGGAGGAGGGTCAATAAAATAAAGTTCTCATTGAGTAAGGAGCAAGAGAGGTGGTATAATATAATTTCCCCACCTCCAGAAATTTGTGGACTTATGATTGACAAAAAAATACAAACCATTTCAAATATTCTTTTGTATACATCCCAGTTCTCTTTGTTAAAGATACAATACTTGGCAAGGAAGCCATCTTGGTTGAGAGATAGCAATGAAAACAAATATAAAACAAATATTTTCTTTAAAATACAAAAAGAAATAAAAGAAAATAGAAACAATTAATTAGAATAAATAAATTCCACAATAAATTTAGTAAAATAATATTTGCTTTGGTAGTTCGACATCACAAAGGGATATATTTTGATATCTGATAACATATTGTCGTAAACCTAACAAAGAAATCATCATAATTGGAGATATACCTATAACCAATAATGTAAAATTGTAAAATTAATAGTAACTGACAGAGTTGATGAAATATAACAATGTTTGAAATATTAATTCATTTTTCTCCAGCTTTATCCCCACCCCTGAGAAAATCCAGGGAAATATATATATATATGTTATAGTCGCATATATGTTATAGAATGCTGTTAGCTTCTCGCTAAAACAATCTCTATACCTCTCATTTATATTTATACTCGGATTCTTTTCCTAGAGTGCTTAAACTATCTGTGACTAATCCCGGTTTTTTTCATAAAAACTGTGATAATTATTGCTATTTGCTGAACTCCTTTTGTAGAGTTTTTTTCAGAATGTATTTGACTGCTATTTCTCGTAAATAAACATTCACTTCCATCCTGACGTCACTAGCCCCGTTTTTCCTCATGTGCTTTTTCATAATTACACATGATGGTGAACTAGCCAGTTTTAGAATTCCCTCTTTCGGATTATAATACTGTGAGAGCCCTGGTTTTCTGTTGAGCTCTGCTGATGAATGAAATCCAACTGTGACCATCTCCACTGAAAGTTTTCATGAAATAGTCTTTTAAGACTATACAGAGCATTTGATGTTATTCCAAATTGAAGGATAAGTGTTTTAAACTTTATTTTATCATGAGTTAAAGGTCTATTGATTTTTCCCTGGATTTCACTAAATTCTGTGGATGAATTTATATCCTGATTCTCTTTTGAAGTGAGTTTGAATTATTTTTCCTAAATCTTACGTTAACTACTTTTCCCATCTTGACGTTATAGTCGCATATATGTTATAGAATGCTGTTAGCTTCTCGCTAAAACAATCTCTATACCTCTCATTTATATATATATATATATACATATATATATAAGTTTATCCCGGGTTCAATCGGGGGTAACCACAGTAAGTAAGGTACTCAATACATAGCAGAGTATGAATATTTGATATAGAAATGGCTTCTACAGGACTAGAACTGTTTAATTCGGGAGTAATCATCAGGAAGCTGACTGTCCAAGTAATATGGTGGCATTTATACCTTTTCTGGTGGTAGGGGAGGGTGGTGATTGGGATGGGGGGAGGTCATTGGTTGATGGGTTTAAAGAAAAGGGAATTCTTTAAAAACTATATTTAGAGTGACAAAGGTAGAAAAAATTCAAGCTAAGTGCCTGTAGAAAGATTCACACGAGGGGGAACACTCCTGAATTTTAAGGTTCCTTTAAGCGAACAATAGCTATTCATTGGTAGGTCTGCCAAAATGGCCAGGTGTCTACAATCACACACACACATACATATATATATATATATATATATATATATATTTACACATACCTACATACATACAAGCATATACACACGTCATCCTCATCATCATCATTTTATGTCCGCTTTTCCCTGCTTGCAAGGGTGGGACGAGTCCTATTCAGCACAACATCTCTCCACTTGTCACAGTCCTTCATCATCTCTGTGAGCTTCAGCGATCTGAGGTCCGCTCTCACCACCTCCGCCCATGTTTTTCGTGGTCTTCCTCTACTGTGTCTTCCTTCTACTGGGATTTCTTGGCACTTCTTTACCCAGCGGTCATCCTCCATACGCATCACATGTCCATACCATCTCAGCCTTCTCTCCTGCACACCACAACTTATCCCTCTTATACCCAGTTTCTTTCTCAACTCGTCTATGCTTGGTCGTTCACGCACATTGACATTGCACATCCAACGGAGCATACTTGCTTCCTTTCTCTCCAGCCGTCGCATATCCTCTGCAGTTGATGCCCATGTCTCACTACCGTGCAGCATCGTGCATCTCACACAGGCATCATATAACCGTCCTTTCGTATGCAGGGAGAAACCCTTCTTTGTCAACAAAGGAAGTAGCTCCTTAAACTTCTTAGTCCCATGAGGCGGATCGAGAGGGGGCTTGGGTTAAGGGTAGGGGTAGGGTGGAATGGAGGGGTGGGATATTTTGTCAAGTGGTGTTTTTTTTAAAACAATCCATCTAGCAGCAAGACTGGCTTGAAATATTTGTAAGTTGCAAAGTTTTTGTGCATGCAATTCGAGCAGCGTTCAGAGAGTTTGTTCAGTGTTGGCCAATAGTATTTCATAGTTCTCTGAAATACAAAGGTCACAACCCTTGTTTCCTCTCATGTATGAGCGCGCTTTCTGGAGTAATTTCCATTTGAGCATGAAAGGGGTGGAGTTCCTCTTGAGGTCCCAGACATAGGAGGCGAGTGTTGTCAGATTGGATTTGTCCGGGCTTCTGAACGAGTGGGTATGGGTATACCACTGGGTCTTAAAATTGTTGGAAGTGATTTCGATATAAGTCTTTTTGTTGTTGTCGTCATTGCCTGAGACGACATCACATTTATATATGATGTCATTCATCTTATATATGATGTCATTCATCAGGCATTTGTTTTTGAGTGGACAAGCTTCTTTATTTTGGCAGTTACACAATGCTCCCGTCCAGGGAAGGGTTTCGGCGGTAGTAGGCTTATTTAATTTAGCAGTGTTGAGATCGGCTATATTCCTAGCTAAGTTAGGTGTAGTGGAGTAGGAGAGTCTTATTGTATTCTTATTAAAGATAGTGTGGTACCTATGTTGTGTGGGGAAGTGTATATTCAGCAATTTGAAGAAAGTCCTAGCTATAGGTGTAGAAACCTCTGTTGAAGGGGGAGTGGTGTACCAACTAATCTGCCTATGCCTATTTCTCCTAGGTAGTCTTGGGTGATTTCTGGATAAATAATCTTTTCTTTAAAGCCACTGTGGGAGAGGGCGCCATTGTAATAAGGGACAGAGGCACTAAAGATGTCTTCATTGGCTGAGAGACTGGAAATTCTGAGCGAAATGCTTTTAACTAAGTTATCTGTGATATTTTTGGGGTGGTTTCAACTAACATTTATGTATCTAAGGGATTCGTTAGATTTGCGGTATGGGTAATAGAGGGAAGTATCTAAGTCTAGAGTGACATCTAAAAAGTCAGCCCTAGTCATATTTCTATACCTAGATTACGGAAGAACAAGCTTAAGTTTCTCCGAAACCCATCGGTGGTTCTGGGGTTTACTTTGTGCAAGGCGATAGGCCATCATCTTGGTATAATCCTCCGGTTAGGCCTGTGAAGAGGTTCTTCAGGTGTGGTAAGATGTACAGGCCCACGAGGTCGCTAACTTCAGCTGAATCACTTGTTCCCATACTGACGTCAAATGGGGTCTCAGACTTTTTGTTGATCCAGTAAAATCCATTGTATTGTAGAAAGGTCTTATAGTCGTGGAGGATCACATCTGCTCAGTGTCAGTTATGGTGGTAAAATTCCTGGCAAAAGCAAGTGCATCCTTCAGTAGAGGCTCTAAGATAGAAGCGTAGTAGTCTTCTATGTCCAGTTTCAGAAGGCAGGTGTTGGCTTTATCGGGCAATTCTTGGAACCAATAGATTGCCTTGGAGGTTCTGCTCTAGAGTGGGAGAGGTGAGACCACACACCGTGATGGTAGTACTCTAACAAGGATCTTTTTGCTGATAGAACCAATGTCTGAATGTGTGGGGTTGATCAGTCTGACTGACGGTTTGTTAAGGACATTTCCCTTGTGGTCCTTCAGGGTAAAGTGTGGGGTCTTTGCTCTTAAGAGTTCAGTTCGGTCATCTAGTTTAAGGGACTTTGCTATCTCTTTTCCAACCACGATGGTCTCAGTCAAAGGATTCTCATTCACCTTTTTGTAAGTTGTCGTGATTGCATTTTTTGCCAGCTTCTTATAGGTCGGTAAGTCTTCCTAATATACGTTTTAGGTTTTATCGGAGGGGAGATGGAGATTGGAGGAAATTTTCATTTTCCGCATTTCATTTTTTAAATAGGACTGGAATGGTGTGTTGGCTCTACAAAATTTTATGTCTCTCATCAATTTGAAGAGGTCTTCCTCAAATGGTTCAAGTAGGCTGTTGGTGGGTGGTGCCTTATTCGTTTTGAAACCAAACTTCTCATCACTGGTAGATGCTACATCAGGGTGGTCGAAGAAGAAGGCTCTCCATCTAATACGCTTCTTACCTACTTGCCTTTCCTACATATATAACATACTTGTATTGCACGTGTGTATGTATATATATGCAACTGTGCATGTGTATATGTACATATATGTGTATATGTGTGTATATATACATGTGTGTGTGTGTTTGTATATACATATGTGCTCCACCTAGTGTGAATCTTTCTACAGGCACTTAGCTTGACTTTGTTCTGCCTTTGTCACTCTAAATATAGTTTTTAAAGAATTCCCTTTTCTTTAAACCCATCAACCAATGACCTCCACCCATCCCGATCCCCACCCTCCCCTACCACCAGAAAAGGTATAAATGCCACCATATTACTTGAACAGGCTTCCTGATGATTTCTCCCGAATTAAACAGAAGCCATTTCTATATCATATATATATATATATATGTACATATATATGTATATATATGTATATGTATATATGTATATATATCACAATCCTCCTCATATAACCCATGCTGGCATGAGTTGGACAAGTCCTTGTAAGGCAGTGTTTTACCTTCAATGCCCTTCTTAATGGCAGCCTAATCACTTCTAACAACATATTAGGAAATGGTGTACCTATTTCTAGAAATGGGATGCACACATTTCAATGTTTTTATTTCTAAGTCTGTTTCATTGTTTTACACTAAATTGAGGTTTCTGTTGGAAATCAAGACATATTCCTAAAGCTATGGATACATAACATCAAAGCAATCCTTTCAAAACATTACTTTTAGTCAGCAAACCATCAATGCAAGTTACTGAAATACTTTCACATTGGTATAACCAACTGATTTATTGGAGCAAATATTGTCATACTAAAGTAATAGTCTAAAATATGTCTTGAGCCCGGAGGCTCATGAGGCCAGTGCTTATCCTGGTTTCTGTGGTGTGAAGCAACTGAGAGTACAAGACTCCCCACTGGACAGGATGACAGTATATCACAGAGTAAAACCCCCAGCTAATGCCAGTACTTATTTCAGCTGAGTATTCTGAGTATATGAAATGAAGTGTTTTGCTCAAGAACACAGCACACAACCCAGTACAGGAATTAAACCAACAACATTGTGATTGTAATGTAAACCAGTAAGAAAATATTACAGTTCTAAATATTAAAGTTCTAAACTAAATGCTTTGTGGTAGAAAGTTATCTCCCTTTATGTTCTGAGTTCAAATCCTGAAGAAATCAACCTTGATTTTTATTTAAGGTTAATAAAATATTAACTAGTAACAACTCTCAAAAACAAATGTGTTACCTTGTGTTAATATGCATGCATGCCTTCATGTGCTGCAAGCAGCGCGTTGAGTCGGTGCTTATCCTAGTTTCATGGCATGAAGCGACTGAGAGTACAAGACTCCCTTCTGAACAGGACACCAGTCCATTGCAGGGTTAAACTCGCAGCTATTGCAGGTACTCATTTTCAGCTCAGTATACTGGAGCAATGTGAAATAAAGTGTTTTGCTCAAGAACACAATACATAACCTATTCAGTAAGTGAGTAAGAACTAGGAACTTGCCAATCAATTCCAATATATTTAATTAGAAATATAATAACAAAAGGGTTAAGATGGGAACAAAACTGAAAATACAATCTTACATGATAAACTTACAGTCCTCGAAATGGGGTCCTCGGGTTTCATTCTTGGCCATCTTCAACATTTTCTTTTGATTCATTTTATCCATCAGCTTCTTTCGCCTTCTTTCTGCTGCTTCTAATGGGTCAAAATATTCCATGTGTCCCCGAAATTTACCATATTTCAATGACTCCACCGTTGCTGTGGACTTAATACTTTGGATTGTTGACTTATTTTTTCTCTTCTTGTAGTTTTCGGTGTTGAGACTAGCCATTGTAGGGAGTTGGTTATATGATGGAGTTGCATTTAATTCCTCTTCTTTTTCTTCTGAATCTGCTGCAAATATATATATATATTTGTTTATATATATATATATATATATATATATATATATCAAAATCAATTAACAGTCATAAACTCGCGTTAGTCCCTGTAAATTATGAGCTCAATGGAAAAAGAATCCTGGGCTCTTCAAATATAATATGTATAAAAGATAACACACGAGAGAGAGAGTGTGTGTTTATCAATATACAGGGAAAACCATCAGTGTATGGCATCTATAAACTAAGAAAGGTGAGGTAGACGCATAATAATTAAAAATATAAATCAGAATGAATTTACCCACCTTTATAACTATATATCATACATGTACAAACCCAAAGAGATTTGTTTCGCCAACAGATGTTTCAAAGGGTGTTTCATTCCATACACTAATCTGTTGGCGAAACACATCTCTTTGGGTTTGTACATGTGTGATATATAGTTATAAAGGTGGATAAATTCATTCTGATTTCTATTTTTAATTATTATGCGTCTACCTCACCTTTCTTAGTTTATAGATGCCATACACTGGTGGTTTTCCCTGTACATTGATAAACACACACTCTCTCTTTCGTGTGTTATATTTTCTACATAATATATACATACACACACATACATATATTTATATATATTTATATATATATATATATATATATATATATATATATATATATATATATATATATATATAAATATATATGTATGTGTGTGTATGTATATATGTATGTTTGTATGTGTGTGTGTGCATAGCATAATAATCAAAAGGTGATGAGAGAGCTCTATAAATAGTAGAAAAGCTATCATCATCATCATTTAACGTCTATCTTCCATGTTAGCATAGGTTAGATGGGAATTGTCCCACTTGAAGCAAAATTGATCGGGTGACTGTCTCGCTCGTATAGGACTGTATCTGGCAGGTTTTTTATGGCTGGATGCCCTTTCTAACACCAACCACATTTACTGTGTAGACTGGGAGCATTTTTACCTTGTCTCCTACTCGACCACTTTACAGTGTGGACTGGATGCTTTTTTGTCGTGACACCTACACAACTTCTTTAGTTTGGACTGGATGTTGTGGTACCAACATAACTTTACAGAGGAAAGGTGGTGTTGGTGGCAGTGGGAGGATGGAGTAGGAATAGTGGATTGGGTGTATATTTGGTTAAGAGGTGCCTACTGACTGTAGGTTTAACTTTGTACATAGGGAAGGCAGGTCTTCTGTATTACTGCGTAGCACCAAAGGTCTCGATCCAGTGACATTGTCTTAGAGAGGTGTAAGTGTGTAAGGCTGGAATTATCAAATCGTCCCAAGTTTTTCATGGTCTACCTACTTCATAACTTCCATCAATTTTGATCGCCCTGCACTTTTTTTATACAGCTGTCATTTTTCATGCGCTTCTAATCGGCTACCATTTAGTTTCTTACTTAAACAGGTAAATTTACATATAGCAATTTGTTTATTGCCTACAAGTAGTGGCCACAAACATAATAAGTTGTGTGTTGTGTTCTTGAGCAGGAATAAGCACTAACCTGATGCGCCTCCAGGCTCAAGACAAACTTTAGACTTTTTAGTGGTCATACCTATGTATATATAGAAGGCCTGTTCAACCTCAACTTAACTAGTGGGTTTACACCTGTGTATAGGTAACCCTAAATATTTTTATGTTTCATATTATATCTTGTGTTAATTATTATGTGTTTTACAATGTGTCATTTACACTTATTTCATGTTTTATCAAATTAATCCGTCTTTTGTATAAAGACTTTGCCCCTACGATTATTTTTATATAATATTTTTATTGTTATGCTCTCTCAAAGCAAAACTTCTCACAAAGCTTCCAGTGAACAATGCATGCTATGTTGTCATGCCTTCTCTTGTATTCCTTTTGAGTAATTTTGGTGCATTTGCTTACTATGTGACTTGTAGTCTTTCCTTTAGCTACACACATCCTACACAATGAGGTATCATTAGTCTTATCAATATGGTACTTGACATAATTTGTCCTGAAGGATTGCTCATGTGCAGTATAGATTAAAGATTCTGTCCCAACCTTTAAGTCACTTTTTCTCATCAACTCCCATGTTAGTCTTATCAACACATTCACCTATTTCTTCTCCCTTTACTTCTCTTCATTATTGTTATTATTATTATTATTATTTGAGGTAATTGCTGGCCTTGTGCCATAAGTAGAAACATTATTATTTTTATTATCATTATTATTATTATTATTATTGGCGTTAGGCAGGTCATTCAGCTGTAGAAACCAAGCCAAAATCAGCCCTGTGTGTGCGATACATGGTCCTCTGACCAGATATCTCTCAATAATAATCTTCATCATTTAACGTCCATTTTCCATGCTAGCACAGGCTATCCCTTTGGGAGATATCCACAGCATGTCTCTTTGATTGAGTTGCAGTCCTGGGTCAAGAAGAGACCGAGATTGGTGCTTGGCATCTGGAATGTTGCCAGGCTCTCACTGCCCTCTGCCAGGCAAGCAATGCAGTCAGTGGAAATTTGACTCTCAAGTTCTATAGAGGATTAGTGGTGGGCAAGAATGACAATGCACTCAGAGAGGCTCTGGGTGTTGACCAAGTTGAACTGACCAGTCTGTTCTGGAGGATGTTTGTGTCGGGGATTATGGACAACTTCCAGAAATCCTTGCTTGCAAGCACGGAAGTGGTGTCAGATGGACTTGCCTGAGATGCGCACAGAACAACGAAACCATTTTGTATGCACTCGTCCAGTGTCCATGCATTGCTGACTTGTGGACTTATGTCAAACAGCTGTTGTCACATATAGAATGGATCCCGCTATTGCCCAAGTCCAAAGTGAAGATTGATTCACCACCTTCTTTTGGCCGGGAAGGGCAGGCAATGTTCCTTTGTCTGGTGGCAGTATCAAAAGTGGTTGTGTGGTGGACCAGGTTGAAAGGACTGAAGACAGACACTTTTCCCTCATCAACTTTTTCAAGTTTCACCTGGAAAGGAAGGTGAGGGTGGAGAGAGAAGTGTTGCCCCCCAGTACATTTGCTAAAAGGTGGGTGAATGTAGTGAGAGTGGCCCGTGTGAGTGGGCCTACTCTGAGCATGTGCCTGTAGGCTGGCTAATTTGCCAGGTGCCCTCGAAGTGTCACCTGAGTCAACCATGGGTGGCTATCTCCCCTATTGGGAAATTTTCATTCTTGTATTTTTATTGTAATTTATATTTTGTACACATTAGAAATGTAAATCCCCACTGTCCCTGTCTATTGTATTGTCCCCTATATGTAGGCCCTTGTGGCCAATAAACAAATTATTATTATTGTTGTTATTATTATTATTATTATTATTATTATTATTGGGCGGTGGATTGGCAGTATCGGGAGAGGGTCGCATGCCATGCTTTGCAGCATAGAGTTACACCCCTTTACGATCTGAGTTCAAATCCCGTCAAGGTTAACTTTGCCTTTCATCTTTACGGGGTCGATAAAATAAAGTACCAGTCATCAGTCATGCACTGGGGTTGTTTTAATCGACTCTCCCCGCCCCTCAAATTGCCTAAATCAGAAATCATCATTATTATTATTATTATTATTGTTGTTGTTATTATCGTTATTACTGACTGTCATTTGAAGAAATGAAGACATTTTCATCAGTGACGTTTTCTGTAATTCCAGGTTTGGACTCTGGCACTGACTGTTTGACTCTTTCCTTTACAGATTTGGATAACTGCTTCAACGCGACTGTCTTTCGGTTCAAAGGAAGCTGAAATGAAAATAAATGGAACAATATCAATGTTTTTATTTTGTTATTATTCATTACTTATCTCAGTCATTGATGTTATTCAACCGGAATAATTGCCGTAATGAATATCAAGCTGCTACCCACAGACTCAGATATTCAGGACGTATCAGAGTGTCCTTGCCGTTCCAAGTAGGTATACCTTTTGAAGTGTTCCACAACAGGGGCTGGGCTGATGGTCTTTAGCCAGCCTTGAAAACTCTTTGAGATAGTACCCAGTGCTCCCATGACGACGGGGATGACCTTGATCTCATGACAGTTCCAAATCCTTTTCAGTTCCCACTTCAGGTCCTGGTACCAGTTAATTTTTTCCCTCTCCTTTTCCTGTACTCTTGTATTTGTGGATTGGCAGTATCAGTAGAGGGTTGGATGCCATGCTTTGCAGCATAGAATTACGGCTCTTTATGATCTGAGCTCAAATCCCGCCGAGGTTAACTTTGCCTTTCATCCTTATGGGGTTGATAAAATAAAGTACCAGTCATGCACTGGGGTCGATTTAATCAACGTTCCCCTCCCCCCAAATTACTGGCCTTGTGCCTATATAATAAACCATTATTATTATTATTATTATTATTATTACTATTATTATTATTATTATTATTATTGGAACCTAGAACATCACAACCCGGTTATCGACTGAGTCCATTTTGCAGATAGCCCCACCGTCCACCTTTAAGGAAGAGGAAGGACAGGCAATTTTCCTTTGCCCGGTGGCCATGGCAAAAGAGATTGTATGGTGGACAAGGTTGAAAGGATCGAAGATGGACACTTTCCTCTTCGGCAAATCCCTGATTAACTTTTTCAAATTTCACTTGAAGAGGAAAATCAGGGTGGAGATGCAAATGCTGTCTTCTAGTAAGTTTGTTGAACAGTGGGTGAAAGTGGCGAATCTGGTCTGAGTAAACGGTCCCATTCTGAGTATGCGCCTGTAGATTGAGGAGTGGGAGAACTGAGAGAGAACTGCTGAAATGAAAAACACAGAAAAAGCAAAGCAGGTAAAAGTAACTGCAAAGAAAGAACTGCTACAGAAACTGGCTAAGAAATGCCTCTGTATGGAAAATACCCAGAAAGAGCTAACAATCCTGATGTTGACAAAACTTTAACCCATCAGTGGTTGGCATTCTCTGGACTGAAATTGGAGACTGAAGGACTGATTATATCAGCACAAGATCAGTGTCTGCCAACAAAAAATTACCAAGCCAACATAATAAAAAATGGATGCAACCCATTATACCGTGTATGTAAAAAACAACCAGAGACCATTGATCATATAATTTCAATGTGCAGTTCTATAGCTCCAACCCAATACCTAAACAGGCACGACAGAGCTGCACAATACATACATTGGATAATGTGTAAGCATTTTGACCTGCCCCATCAAAAGAATTGGTGGGAGCATCAATCACCTCCCGTACTTGAAAAAGATCACATCTCAATCTTGTGGAACTTTAGCATCCAAACAGACAGAAAAATAGATGTAAATAGATTGGCAGTATCGGTAGAGGGTCGGACACCATGCTTTGATGCATAGAGTTACGGCCCTTGCCATTCTGAGTTCAAATCCCGCCGAGGTTAACTTTGCCTTTCATTCTTACGGGGTTGATAAAATAAAGTACCAGTAATACACTGGGCAATTGCTGGCCTTGTGCCAAAAGTAGAAACGATATAATACTGAAGGACTTTAAAAAGAGGGTATGCCTGCTAATTGATATGTCCGTTCCAATAGACAAGAATGTATCTATAAAAACATTTGAAAAATTGAGCAAGTATAAGGACCTGGAGATAGAAATTGGAAAAATGTGGAAATTGAGAACTAAAACAATACCAGTGGTTGTAGGCACTCTAGGAATGATACCTAAGGGGTCTAATGATTACTTATCGCAAATCCCAGGAAACCCGCGTATAGAAGAAATACAAAAGATAGTGCTAATGGGAACTGCCCATATACTAAGGAAGATTCTGTCAATATAAGTACATCACAAGTCTAAACACCTAAAGATGCATGTGTGTGTGTATGTATGTTCTTTCTTGAAAATGGCGGACCTTGTTGTCTCTTGAGGTCACTGGTTGTGACTTGGTGATAACTCGTATGAACATAAAGCAAGATAAATGAAATAATAATAATAATAATAATAATAATAATAATAATAATAATAATAATAATAATGTTTTCTTTATTAACCACAAGGGTTTACATAAAGTAGACATTAAGGACAGTACAGGACGGTACAAATGGGCATTTTTGCGTGTAAAAAAAACAAAAACAGGATGTAACAAAAAATAACAATGAAAAATTCCCCAATAGGGGGGAGACTTCCGAGGGACATTTGTGGAGAAAGCCCATTAAAAGGCCACAGTGACCCTGACCACCAGGATAATAATAATGATGATGATGATAATAATTTAAAGTGGGAGTTGAAAAGGATTTGGGACTGTCATGAGATCAAGGTCATCCTAATTGTCATAGGAGCACTAGGTACTATCTCAAAGAGTTTTCAAGGATGGTTAAAGAACATTAGTCCAGCCCCCTCTTTTGGAACACTTCAAAGGGCATGCTTGCTGAGAACAGCAAGAACCCTCCGATACGTCCTGAATATCTGAGGCTGCAAGGCAGAAGCTTGATGTTCATTTGAACAAACTTTCCAGTTAAATAACATCAATGACTGAGACTCCAAGAATAATAATAATAATAATAATAATAATAATAATAATAATAATAATAATAATAATAATAATAATAATTATTATTTGTAGACAGGAAAAAGTTAAAAGAAACAACAGCTAAGGTAAACAAAGTCATCCCATACCTTGAGGCGAGGAGTCTTCACCAGTGCAACAATATCCTCAAAGCAACAGCAAATACGGTGAGGAAACTACTTGGTATAAAAGCGAGAGGAAACAACAGACAAGAAAGAGCAGAGCCGTGGTGGAAGAAGCGACTGAGTGGGCAAATCGGGGAAATGAGAAATGACATAGGAAAGCTTGAGTCACTACTGAATGGGACACTAAAAAACATAGGCACTAAAAATAGACTGGAAATAAAATACAAAACTAGGAGTAAAAAGCTAAATATTATCATAGAGGAATTGAAGCAACGCATTGTAGCAAAGAGTGCCAAAATCAGGCGATACGAGAACAGAGTCAGTCAGTATAAACAGAACCGCATGTTCGACAACAACCAGAAGATGCTGTTTGGACAGCTTGAGGGGAAAGAAAGAGGCAACGACTTGATCCCTGGGGCGGAACAAGCTAAAACATTCTGGAGAGGAATATGGGAGCAGGATGTTAGACACAATGTCCAGGCAGGGTGGATTGAGACAGTACAGAGGGAGATCGGTGAGAAGGCACAACAACAGACTGATTTGAGTATCACAGTTGAAACTCTTAAGGGGCAAGCCAAAAAACTAACCAACTGGAAATCACCAGGCCCAGATGGTGTGCAGGGGTATTGGATTAAACATTTAACATCCCTCCACCCGAAGCTGACGGCCATGTTCAATGACTGCTTGGTGTCGGGTGAGGTGCCAGAGTGGTTGACAAAAGGTACCACAGTTCTGATAATGAAAGACCGAATCAAGGGTAATGATGTTACCAACTATAGACCTATCACATGTCTGCCCGTAATGTGGAAACTGTTGACGAGCATTGTGTCTGAGGAAATCTACCATCACCTCCACACAAACAACTTGTTACCGGACGAACAGAAAGGATGCCGAAAGAAGTCACGTGGTACAAAGGACCAGTTGCTTATTGATAAGATGGTAATGGGGAATTGCAGGAGGAGACACACTGATCTTGCCATGGGATGGATAGACTACAGAAAGGCATTTGACATGGTGCCTCATTCCTGGATCACCAAAAGCCTGGAGGTCTTCAGGGTGGCAGATAACATCAGACAGTTGCTGGGCAGGAGTATGGGGTCCTGGGAGACAGAGTTGACATCAACTGGAGTATCCTTGGGAAGCGTGAAGATCAAGAGAGGTATCTTCCAGGGAGATAGCCTGTCCCCTCTGTTGTTTGTCCTTGCCCTGATGCCCTTGACCATTATGCTGCGAAAAGTGAGAGCAGGATACAAGTTGGGAAGGGGAGAGCTTACCATCAATCACCTCCTCTTCATGGACGATCTTAAGCTCTTCGGGAAAAGTGAGAAGGAGTTGGATGTGCTTGTTGACACTGTCCGTATTTTCAGCAGTGATATATGTATGCAGTTTGGTATTGGTAAATGTGGAGTCATTGTGATGAAGAGGGGTAGGTTGAGCAGAAGTAACGGGATCCAAATACCAACAGGTGAGATGATAAAGGAAATTGACTCTGAGGAAGGATACAAGTATTTGGGCGTTCTGGAGGCTGATGGCATAAAGAACAAAAAAAGGAAGGAATTGTTAAGAACTGAATACATTCGGAGAGTAAGGAGCGTATTGAAGTCACATCTGAACAGCAGAAATGCCATAAGCGCAGTAAATTCCCGAGCTGTGTCTATTATTAGGTACAGTGCGGGAATTCTGAGATGGAATGTTGCTGAACAAAAAGAAATGGATAGGAAGACTAGGAAGCTATTGACTATCTACAACATGTTCCACAAGAGGAGTGATGTCGATAGACTCTACCTAAGGAGATCTGAGGGTGGAAGAGGTCTTATCAGCATAGAGGACTGTGTTCAGATGGAGAAAAACAACCTATACAAATACGTGACCTATAGTAAGGAGCCAATGCTCAGAACTGTACTGAAGGAGGGGACAGTAGGCCAGGGGATGTCCAAGGAGGAAATAACATCAAGGAGGAAGAGCAGCCTTAAGGGAAAATCCCTTCATAGTACCTTCTTTGAGAAAACTGAATTTAGAGATCCACGGACATGGAACTGGTTGAGAAGAGGAGACCTCAAAAAGGCTACAGAAGGAATGCTAATGGCTGCGCAGGAGCAGGCCCTCAAAACGAAGTGGTTGAAGCACCATATCTACAAGGAGGAGGCTAGCCCACTGTGCAGGATCTGTGGAGAGAGAGAGGAGACTGTGGCTCACATTGTGTCCGAGTGTAAACACCTAGCCCAGACCCACTATAAGGGCTGGAGACACGATGTGATGGGCAGGGTGATCCACTGGCACCTGTGCAAAGTAAACAATCTACCACATTCTGAGAAATGGTATGAGCATAGGCCAGAGGCGGTGATGGAGAACAGTCAGGTGAAGGTGCTGTGGGATTTTAGGATACAGACGGACAAAAAACTGGAACACAATAGACCTGACCTGGTGGTTATGGACAAAGAAAAAAGATCGTGCCTGATTGTGGATGTGGCCTGCCCGTTCGACACGAGAGTGCAAGAGAAGGAGAGGGAGAAAATTAACCGATACCAGGACCTAAAGTGGGAGGTGAAAAGGATTTGGAACTGCCATGAAGTCAAAGTGATCCCGATTGTCATAGGCGCACTGGGGACTATCTCCAAAGGTTTCCAGAGATGGTTAAAGAAAATCGGCCCCTTCACGCTTTTTGGAACGCTTCAAAAGGCATGCTTGCTTGGAACAGCAAGAACCCTCCGATACGTCCTGAATATCTGAGGCTGCAGGTAGTGGCTTGATATTCAATCCAACGGACTTTCCAGTTAACCAACATCAATGACTGAGATTCAAGGAATAACAATAACAATAATAATAATAATAATGATAATAATTGGGCTGAATAACATCATAGATGCATATAACGAAGCTCCCCACAAGATTTGAAATAAATCGAACACCATCGACAAAACAATAATAAATATACTAAGAAAACGAAGGAGAAACATAAAGGATGAGAACCAACAAGGCCTACAAAAACAAATTTTATACACGGATCGTACTTATAACACAATTTTCTTTATTAAAATTGTGGACATGTGAGTAAAATTCAAGTTGAAAATCAGCCACAACATTACACAGAGTTTGAAATCAAAACAAAAAGAATAACGATACATGTAAATAACAAACTTTACTGATTGTTTTACAAATGCTTGTATTATCAACATAACGGAAAATGTACACAAACTAATCACACAGATGTACAGACATTAGTTCTTTGAACTTAAGGAAAAAATTGTACGATAACAAATGCGCACAAAACTGTAAAAACACAGACGCATCAAAGTTGATAGCCAACAAAAATGATAATGATATAATGGGCCGGACTCTAATCCTCAAGTACCAGTAATACAATCAAAAAGATACAAATGGACAACTGAAGAATATACTTCAATCATACACGTGTACCTCATACTCTAAAAATGAAAACATATATAAAATCTGGCAAAAAAGCAACCCACATTTTGAGTTAATACTTAACCCTAATAAACTAGCAAATTTAAGGAGATACATATTAAAAACAAAAAATAAAATATCAGACACTGAAATGATACAACTAAAAAAAACAAATTCATAACGAAAACACAAATAATGATAATATAATAATTAACGAACATAAACATACAGAGAATTTAAAACATGACATAAAAACCGACATAGCCAAATAGATAAAGTAAACAACAAAATACAACAAGCCGCAACCATAAAAGACACACAGAGTGCTAATCAACAAAAACCAATTCAAAACAACACAACCAAAAATACAAATAAAAAGAAATATGAAGAAAAAGATGGAGAAAAAATAACCTCTAAAGACGAAATTCAAGATGACAATAGGATAAAGAAGGAAATACTTCAAGTACTCCAAACAATAGGCGATTCCCCGATGGACCAAAGAGTGAATCTCCCAAAGATAAAAATTAATAAAGTAACAACCCTTATAAGGCACTAACCCAGACATCACAGACTTAATATATATGAATAAAACCACTAATATCACAGATTTGAACAATATGATATATGCAGCAGCCACTGTTGTTACAAAAGAAAGTGGATACCCTCCTAGAGCTATAGAAGCAAGAAAAACAAAACCCACACAAACATGGAAATAAAAGATACAAAAAAGATAGAAAATAAAAGAAAAGACCTTTCAATCTTAAACGAAATAGGAAAAAAGAATAAGAACAAGGAAAAAATAAAAACACTAAAAATATATAACATAAAAAGAAGGGAAATCCCAAACAGTAAGGAAAGCCTTAAACAACAAATACTGGCAAAGGCACAAAGAATCCGGAGATAGGAAAAGTGCCAAAAGTTTTTTCAACAAAATCAGCTGTTTCACTCCAACCCAAAATGATTCTACCAAGAACTTAATAGAAACAAAATAGAAGTTCATGTAGCCCCGAAAGTAAAAGAAGTGGAAGAGTTCTGGAGAAGAATATGGGCAGAAGGAGAAAAGAAATTACTATGCACAAAACTAGCAAGAACAGCAAACACAGCAGACAAACAACTATGGGAGGATATTTACAGCAGATGATGTGTCAATCACAGTGAGAGGGGAAAGCAACTGGAAGGTACCAGGACATTACAAGATCACCAACTTATGGATAAAATATTTAACAGGGACACATGATATGCTTGCAAAGGAATCTAATGAAATTCTGAAAGAACCAGAAAAAACACCTGACTTGCTCACTAAGGGGAAAACGACCCTGATCCCCAAATTTTACAGACTCATAACATGCTTGCCTACTACATAGAAAACCTTAGCTTCAATACTACCACAGAAAATATCCAAATACCTGGAAAAAAAACAACCTTCTCCCAGAAGAACAGAAAGGATGCTGCAGAGGCTCATATGGCTGCAAAGACCAGTTGTTAATAAATAAAGCCATAACTGAAAACTGCAACAAAAAAAGAAACACCAAAATCCCTCAGCATGGTTTGGATTGATTATGAAAAAGCATTTGACAGTATTCCCCATACATGGATACTCAACACACTAACCATGAATAGGGTATCAACAAAAATAACAACATTTATCAAACATGCCACGAGTAAATGGCAAACAATTCTGCTGATACAAACAAAAGATAAAACAATAAATACAGAGTATACCCCAATCAACAGAGGCATATTTCAAGGAAACTCCCTATCACCACTGCTTTTCTGCCTAGCATTAATACCATTATCTGAAACACTAAACCAAACTGGGCTAGGGTATAAATGCTACAATGGGAAAATTAACCATCTCCTATATATGGATGATCTAAAGCTGTAAGCTACAAATGAAAAACAACTCCAAACTCTGCTCCAAACTGTACACGAATTCACAAAAGAAATAGGTGTGAAATTTGGATTAGAAAAATGTGCTAAGGCAACTCTGAAGAAAGGGAAACTAGTGAAAAGAAATAATATCATGTTAGATAAAGAAACAGAAATAAGAGAACTAGATCAAACTCAGACATACAAATACTTAGGAATCAACTAACTAGATAAGATTCAACACACACAGATGAAAGAAAAGATTATAAAAAAATACAACAGAAAAATTAGGTTAATACTCAAAACTGAACTGGATGCAAAGAATAAGGTAATTGCTATCAACTCTTTAGCAGACCCAGTAATGAGCTACAGCTTTAACATTCTGAACTGGACACTAAAAGAACTAGCTAGAATAGATAGAGAAACAAAAAATATAATGACCGCATTTAGAATGCACCATCCAAAATCAGACGTAGAAAGATTATACCTACACAAGGAGAAAGGGGCCTTATGCAACTAGAAAATTCTTATAAAATAACTACTGTAAGACTACAAAAGTACCTAATAAAAAACACAGGAAAACTAATACAAATAGCCACAAAACATGAACAAAACAAAAAAACTGTTATTGGTCATCAAGGAAGCCATATAATTCAAATCAGAAACTGGAGTAACAGATAATTGTGAGGAAAATGAAATCAAAGAGAAAACAACAATAGAAATTTTGAAAGACATAAAATTAAAATTGAAAACTGACATCCAGAATGCCATGTTAAAACGATGGCAAGAGAAATCCTTACATGGCCAATACCCCAAAAAGCTAAATAGAAAGGCAGTAGACAAAGAAAACACACAAAATTGACTCCGAAGCACTGGACTAAAAGCTGAGATGGAAGGAGTCTACCTACCAGAGATTACCAGAATTACATAATTGTTTCTACTTTTGGCACAAGACCAGCAATTACCCAGTGCATTACTGGTACTTTATTTTATCGACCCCATAAGAATGAAAGGCAAAGTCAACCTCGGCGGGATTTGAACTCAGATCGTAAAGGGACGTAACTATGTTGGAAAGCATGGCGTCCGACACTCTACCGATACTGCCAATCCACCGGTAGAGTGTCGGACGCCATGCTTTCCAACATAGTTACGTCCCTTTACGATCTGAGTTCAAATCCCGCCGAGGTTGACTTTGCATAATGAAACAAAGCACTATAAGTAACTGTAGAATATGTGGAGATAGGGAAGAAACAACCAATTATTATTATTATTTTCCATGCTAGGTGGTCAGTGCCAACATATGCATTGAAGTTTCCCATATTTTTTTTTATTTCTCTTTCTCTCTCTCTCTCTTGCACACACTCACAAACAACTCACACACACTTTTTCAATGTGGCAGGGATTTTTACACAACACGTATAACAGCTTTAACATAGTAGATTCCTGTTGAGAAGCGGCAATAATTCACAGCTGGGTTTTGGGTGCCATTTTGAAAGCTTAGTAAACTGACCATGTCCATAATGCAGTACCAGTGACAGAATGTGAGCTGCTCACCTCTCAGCTATTTATTTGGTACACTATCAATCTACCCAACCATATAAGAAATCCTTAACAAAAGTAGGTGGCAATTTGGCAAAATCATTAAAGCATTAGATGAAATGCTTCAATTATTTTGTTCTGTCTCTCTACTGACCATCTGAACAGCCACAATGTCCCTTGTGTCAATACAACAGTTTATTAGTGTCTGCCAGCTTGAACAACTGTATACCCACAGGAAATGTACCAGGTTTATGAAGGTTGACTCCTTTCCATTGTATCTCTGATGGAGGAAGTTGAATGGGTACAATGCCTTACCAAGGGGAAACCTGTAACTGCATCTTAAATTCAAATCTTTGTCTTTCATACTTTTGGTATCAATTAATAAAGTACTAGTCAATGGGTAGTAGGTTGGTGGAATTATTAAAGTCATATAGTATGCTTTACAGTATCGGTTCTGGCTTTGTTCATTCAGAATTCAAATCCCGATGACCAGCAGATAGTACCAGCAATGGAAAGACCAATGGAAACACAGTTTTCCTTGGATCTGATCTGATAATCAGTTCCTTTCCATTCCTTTTCCTATTCTTGGAGTGCCAAGGAAAATAACTTGAGTTCAAACCATGTCAAATTTGACTTTGTCTTCACTTTCCTTGAGATGATTGAGCTCCACCCACCCACCTTCTCCAATCAACAATTAAAATTAATTTAATAAACTCAACTTTTAGACCCCTTAAAATCTCCAGCTTTGTTACAATATTGATTTCTAATTTAGGTACAAGGCTAGAAAAATTGCAGAGGAGGGCAAACTTGATTAAGTCAAAAATTCTTTATATGTACCAAGGATTTCTGGGTTTCATTTTCTCTTGATTTTTGTCTTTCAGGTTTAGCATTTGTTTTGTTTCTTCTTGGAGACAAATTCTCTATGCTGTTTTCTTTCAAGGAATTTTCAGTAATGAGTCTCAAAGAAGAAAACTTTTCTTCTACTTCTATATCACTCCTGTTCTCAGAATATTCTGGAAAGAAAAAAATTAAGTCAAGAAAGAAAAGTAAAGAGAAACCATCTTAAATAATGAGGAAGACATCTGATTTTGATATCTCTGATAGACAAAACATTAGCATAGTCATGGTTGAAGCACCTTTGAACAATAAAGGTAATAACAGCAGCAACTACAACAACAACAGCAGTAACAACAACAACAGTAGCAGCAATAAAAAGAAAAGAAGAAAATGTTAGTTATTGTCTTGAAGTAAGATTCTATACAATTTTATTTTTAGAAAAAAATGTGACTGGAATGATTTAATAGTACCTTCATCCTATCACTGCTAGCTAATATAAACATCCCCTAAGAGCTACACAACATTTATGGTCAGGTCAGGCTTCTGCCTGCTACTGGTACCATGTAACCCAGTACAACCTGCACTATGGTCAAGTGGTTGGCAACTAAACTGGCTCCTTCACCAGATCCTGGTCTGTTGAGGAGGGTAAATGAAACCTCAGCAGCACAAAAAAAAACAAGAGCTGTTAAAAAGAGCAGATGAATTCCTTAGTCAAAGAATATCCGCTCCAACTGTGGGTTAAATAGCCTCATCAACCTGCAATTGACCAAGCATGGTTAGTATGGCTGCACCCTGTGAAGACATGATCAAAACTAAACAAAAAGTGGTGGAGGTCAACCAGGGAGAGGCTCTTTCAATAGAAGTGAGAAAACCCTAGATTGGATTGGATACCATCAATAAGTTTTCTATTTCACTCTGATTAGATGGTCGGTGTCAGCAAATATTTTCATCATTATCACCAATATCATTACCATTTTACATCTATTTTCCAAGCTGGCATGGGTTAGACATATTATCACCTCATGAGGCTAAACCAATCATTTGACCATGTTTAGATCATACATTTTTGTCATGGTCTCTATGGTTAGATGCCTTTCCAAACACCAAACAGCTTTACAGTATTACCATGTCCATCTTATCATGGCACCAATATGGCACCTTTCAGATTGGATAGTTTGAGTCAGCAAAAGTTTTATCTTATTATAATTCCATTCAGAAGGATGGTGGGTTGGCAGAATTGGAATTGGAAGAGCATCGGACAACATGCTTTGCAGCATTTAGTTATGGTCCTTTATGTTGAGTTCAAATCCCGCCAAGGTTAACTTTGTCTTTCATCCTTACAGGTTCGATAAAAAAATTTTAAAAATTACCAGTAATATACTGAAGTCAATTTAATAAACTTTCTCCTTCCCTTCAAATTGCTGGCCTTGTGCCTAAATCAGAAACAATTATAATTCTATTCACATCTAAGATGTTTTATAGGAATATTAAATTGACTCCAATACTTGACAGGTGCATTATTTTATCAACCTTAGAAGAATGAGAAACAAAATTGAGCTCAATGAGATTTTAACTCAATGTAATCTAAAAGTCTGACTCAAGCCCTCAGGCCAGTACTTATCCCAGTTTTTGTGATGTGAAGTGACTGAAAGTACAAGACTTCTCCTTCAACAGGATGGCAGTACATCACAGGGTTAAGCCCTCAGCTATTGCTGGTACTCATTTTCAGCTGAGTATACTGGAGCAATGTGAAATGAAGTGTTTTGCTCAAGAACACAACACACAACTAAGTCCAGAAACTGAACTTACGTAATGGACCATAACTGAATACTGCAAGTAATTTTCTCCTATATTCTAATCATTCAGGCAATCCAAGGTAAAAATGTATTTTATATCAGTTTTGATAATGAGTGTTCCAGTTGTTTGATCAACAGATCTACCTACACATTGAATTATAATGTAAACAGTGTTTGAGTATTTCACAAATACTCTCATCATCATCATCATTGTCATTTTAATGTCTGCTTTCTCTGTTAGTAAGGGTTGGATGGGTCTACATAGACCAAATCAGTACTGAAGTGGAGCTACTGATCTTCCAGATAGGCCAGAGATCTACATCTTCCTTATGTACAGTTTCACATTTTACCGAGTGCACAGGAAAGGTTGTCATGTCTTTGACACAACTGAGAGTCCTCCCAGCCCTTTGTTTGGCAAGCTTTCTATGGCTGGATATCCTTTCTATCACCAACTACTTTAATATAATCCTCAAGAAGAATTAGCATGACACTGTATAACAAGGCTAACCTTTGGAATTGTATACACAGTCTATCAGACAGTTTCCATCTACTCAATTACATTCATAAGGTGCCAATCAGTGATATCAAAACCTAGAATCTCATGGTTGAGAAGTAAACTTTTTAACTATTAAGCCGTCATTAAAGGCAGTGAACTTGCAGAGTTATAAGAGTATTTGGATTAAATGTCTTGCGGTATTTGTTTCAGTTCTCTGTGCTCTAAGTTCAAATTTTGCTGAGGTCAACTTTGCTTTTTGTCTTTTTGATTGTGACTGATGATCATTGGGTGAAGTGCCAAGTAATCCCAAATAAACCTACACGGTGTACGTTGTAACAACAACAATGACAACATTATCTTCATTCAGTCTGTCAGTACCCTAGTATGTATATAAGTCAACATTTTCCTTGAAGTGTAACACCACACTTCCTTAGAAATTAAAAAAAAAAACCTACCTTGTGAATATTTAGTGATATCCTTTGTAAGTTCTTTAGTGTCATTTTGGAGTTCAATTTCAAGATTCTGAATTTCATGGTTTATGTCTGTGATTATATCCCTTTTCATTGCTGAATTCAATTTCTCTTCATCTGTATGATTTTCAATATTTTTAGAATTTTCTGAAGTTTGTTTCTCTTTCATAGGATTACTCAATGGTGTTTCATCCAGAAAAATTGATTTGATATTTTGCTTCTCTAATTAGTTTAGTATTTGAAAAAATTACAGAATTTTTAGTGAAATATAATTTCCAAATTGAATAAAAGCTGGAAATCCAACATTCAATAGCAACTAATCTGAAATTCTCTCTGGTTCATTTACACAAAATGTCTTCAATAGTTAAATTAAAACGTATCACAATTATATAAAAACCTTTAGTTATGAATATTTTTTTATGGAAAATATTTTTGACATGTACAGAGCAAAATTAAAATAAAAAATCCTCAACAAACTTTACACCTTCAATTGAACAGTATATCATGCAGAAAGGTTTGCAAATGAATTGCCATGAAGAACAGCTAATGATATTAGTTGCATTAATCATTCCATCTAATACAGCTGCTTCCTCAGGCAAGACACCCTCATCATGATTTGGTGAAGGAGAGCAGTAGCTTGAGGACTGAAGACACTGGAGAACTAAAAAACAACCAGCTTAAAAAGGAATCTAGCATTTGTAAAGTTATGCTCCAAACATCAGCTTAATAATGACAATGTTAGTTATTCTACTTAATCCCTCCTTAACTATTTTATATACAAGCTTCCAAAATGTTCAAAATGACCCTGTCTGTACTAGCATGGTATTAACAGTCAAAAGAATTATAATATCCACTGTAAATTGTTACCAAAGTGGCAAATTAACAGTCATTAGAATGTCAGATAGAATAATTTGTTATATCAATTCTGGCTTTCTGCACTCTGAATTAAAATCTTGAAAATGTCAACTTTTTCTTTCATCTTTTCAGGGTTGATAAAGTACCAGTCAAGTGATAAGGGTGTTGGGCTTATGATCATAATATCACGAGTTTGATTCACGGACTGGGTTGTGTGTTGTGTTCTTGAGCAAAATATTTCATTTCACATTGCTCCAGGATACTGAGCTGAAAATGAATACCAGCAATAGCTAGGTATTTAACCCTGCGATGGATTGGTATCCTGTCCAAGGAGGCGTCTTGTTCTCTCAGTTGTTTCATGCAATGGAAACCGAGATAAGCACCTGCCTGATGAGCCTTTGGACTCAAAACAGACTTTAGACTCAGAAGTATGGGAGTTAATTCCTCTCTCTCTTTCTCATTCAGAATCGGATATGTTGCACTGTTAGAAGGATTATGTGGGATAACTTACAGCATTTCTTACTATGAAAATGAAGGATGGGTGAACAAGTGGCTTGCAACTTCTCATAGAAAAACCGATATGCTGGTGAAACCACCCAATGTCAGAATGAAATGCAGTATAGCATAGAATTGGAAATTAAAAAAGAATCTAAATGTTAGAACTATTTTTTTAATAGTTGGATGCCCTTTCTAATATTGACCCCTCAACTATGAAATAATAGTTCAAGCTGAAGCAAATAAAGTTACACAAAGTTATGTTGTGTTGTATAGACTAAACTTTCCAATGCATAACATCATATCATCTTGGTAGATAATTTGGGGGTTTAAAGTTGTGAGACAATGGAAAAAGGTTGAATAGGGTTGTAGCCACTGCAGATGATAGCTTTATTAGCTTTACTATAGGAAACTACACAATATGTCAGCTGCAGTTTGATAACATCTGCCTTTCCCATTTGGTGGTCGTTGCGGGCCATGTTTGGTTTTCTGAGATTGGGAAGGTGGGCAGTTCATATTCAGTTTGTTGAATTTAGAGGTGGGTTGTCAGCTGGTTTAGCAGGAATCATGAGTGTATGTTGGCATTGGGTTTAGGGTGTTTGCTAAGGGTTTTGGGGACAGATTGAAGCAATAACGATCTTATTTACATATACATACAGTTATACATAATTATTCAGTAGGTAACTGTATATTAGACAATTGTATAGTATAGTAGTTTTATAGCTTGGTCACTGCAGTTTAATTTCAAACAAAGACCTTTTTTCATCAGTTAGTCAGGTGGAAGGACATTGCTCATGACCCTTTACAAGGTCACCAAAACTGGTCAGAGGGATGGAGGCATGGCTATATTTAGATATTCATGTGCTCAGGGCAGTTCAGGTTTGGGAGTGCCCAGGGCTGTTCCTATAGAGTCCCTGTTTGACAGGTGGTGCCCAGGGGATTCGCCTTCTCTGGTCTCAATAAATACAGCCCTGAATGGAAAAAGGTATTCTTATAGCCCAAATGCTTGCAATAGAATGGACTCTACTAAAGCAACTAAGAGCCAGATGGTAGTAGTTAAACCAGGTGACTGATTAAGTAGGCCATGGAGGGATTTTAACTCAGAATACAAAGAGAAGAACAAATACTACAAAGTATGTATGTAACACTAATGATTTTGCTAGTCCATCATTCTAGACAAGAGTGTTATTTATCAACCCCCCAAAAATAAAAGGTAATTTGAACTCAGAAGACGTAGAACCAGAATGAATGCCACAAAGCACTTTGTCTAATATAATGTTTCTGACAATTCACTACTGACGTTAGTTGCCAGGTATCTTAACATTTCAAACATCCTGCATTTTTTTTTTCTTGTATTTTCTGGGTTTTTATTTTCATTTTAAATGGAGACAAAAAAATAATAATTTGCTAGAAATGATAAATGACTGACCAGAAATATCTAGAAATAATATATTAGCCAGAAATAAATATGAAATACTGACCAGAAACATCTAGAAAAGATATATTTATCAGAAATATATATGAAATACTGTGCATGGCTTGTAATTGTGATGTTGTGAGTTTGATTCCTGGACCAGATGATGCATTGTGTCCTTGAGCAAGACACATTATTTCATGTTGCTCCAGTTTACTCAGCTGTAGAAATGAGTTGTGACATCACTGATGCCAAGCTGTATCAGCCTTTACCTTTCCCTTGGACAACATCGGCTGACTACTGGTCTTCCACAAAGAAAACCTTGCCCAGATTTGTGCCTCAGAGAGGAACTGTCTAGGTGTAAATCCCATGGTTATTTGTGACCAAAGGAGTCTTTAGCCTCCCTGGCCCGAAATATAAATGATGCATTGACTGACCCAGAAATATTAATGAAATACTAACCAGAAGATATCAGGGACTTATCTATAGGTTTCATGTCTAAAGCTTCAAGGTTGTTCAGAACAGAATCTTCAACATTAGATGGTGATGTCGGGGGAACAGTATGGCTTCGAGTAATGATGTTACTTTTATCTGAGCTGGTGTTTGTTAACAGACCCTGGATACTATTCCAAGAGGAGAACTTTTTCATAGCTTGGCCTTTGATACCTTAATGGATGAAAAAGAAGAGAAAATTCTATTCAAATCAAATATAAGATTATTTCAGGTATTTTTGCTGTCGTTTTTTTCCCTAAAATTTTAAAATAAAAAAAATTCTATGATGCTGTTACTTCTGGTGTCAGTGAAAGGTTTCTTGAGTCAATGGATGATTCTCTAATTTCATCAGCTACACACACACACACAGAGTAGTACGTGTGTATTTATACAAATATGTATTATCACTGGAATTCTATAAGAATCCAGCTTCTATAAATCTCGGCAGAAGCGAAGGGATATGCAATCTTGATAAGCGCTAATGAGCAAGAAACAGCCATCGGTTGCTTCCCTTTGTTTATGCCGAGACTAAGTAAGTGACATAGTCACTACTTTAAAACTCTTAGCGAAAGGTCTTCAAAATGTTTTAAAATAAACATACAGTATATTATCAAATATACTATACATACATTCATATATACATTGCTATTTCAGAGCACTGATACTAATTCTCAATATATATATATATATATATATATATATATATATATATATATATATATATATATATATATATATATATATATATATACGAAGGGGCTTCGAAAGGTTTGTGGAAAAAGAAAATATTTTTCTGCAAGCATAGATACCAGTTTTTAAGTCCATCTGTGTAAAACTGAGGGCCATGCGATTGAAACCATGTCAAAACACTTTTTTTTACATTTTCAGCTGATGGAAAATGGGTACCTTTCAATGATTTTTGGTTGACTGTTGGTCTTCCACAAACAATCTTGCTTGGAATTGTGTTTTTCGGAGGAAATTTCTAGGGGCAAATCCCATGGTCATTCGTGACTGAAGGGGATCTTTACCTTTACCCTTACCTTTTATACTACTGCAACTAATTTTCTGTTATTGTTTACAGTTTTGTAGGACAGAATCCATTCCCCTAATACTACTTATAGACTTCTTATTGCTACTCTTATCTATATTGATTTATCAACACCTATCATATCCTTTTCTCCCTAATGTTCACCTTACTTTCTTTCTCATTCTTCTTATTTCTTACTTCATCTTCATATGTCTTTCTATCTAAAATACTATCCTTCATATATCTCTACCTTTCTATTCTTTCATTGTGTTTCTTCTTTTTTTCTATTTTTCTTCTTTTTTTTTCCTTTAATTTTTGCTTGCCTTCTATATCTCTCTACATGTGAAAAAGTTCTTATTCCACTTTGAAAATTTGTTGTGTCTACATATAAGTTTTTGAGTTGTTGGATTCAATTTAATTTGATTGGAAGAGGTAAATGTTAGCAATCATCATCATTATCATCATCATCTTCGTTTAACGTCCATCTTCCATGCTAGCATGTATTGTTTTAAATATTGTTTTAAATTTCTCTCTCTCTCTCTCTCTCTTTTATATATATATATATATATATTATTTTCTCAGAAATATTCAGAAGTTGAGGGTAGGAAAATTCAGTTATATTATACCTCTGTTCACCTGGCTCAGTTGTTGTTTGGATATGTGAACTGAGTTGCGTGGCAATTTTGAAAACATTGTTACACTATTATTAAAATTTTAAATTACTTTGAAACATAGTCAATGCATATGGTGAAATAAAACATAGTATTCTATTCAAAATGTTCAATCTTAAAGCATTTTCATCGGTGAATCACTATAAGATTCTTTTTCATCTTGTACTCATCTTGGACTCCCACAAAGCACTTTTTCATCTATTTCACTTGTGCTTATTCCAGCTTCACCCCAGGTCCCTTCAAATGTTTCCTGATCATCAATCTCTCTTACGAAAAATGATGGGATGACCATAGATATGATTATGAATTTTCACAAGCAGGCTCTACAACTTTAGTACACAACAGCAACAACAACAATGCAAAACAACAACAATAAAAACAATACACAACACCTGACCAAGTTGTGATATGATGTGATTTACCTGCAGAAACTGTGTGTCGAGTTGTATAGGCTTCATTGTTTGCAGTTGTGAAAAATATTTTATTCTCAGCAACATCCTGCAGTAGAAATAATAAACAGATGTACAAAAGAAATCAGTCACACACACACATGTACACCAGGTCCAAACACAGAGGAACCAAACTCCCACTGTCACCATCTTTCCCGCTCTCCCCATCTCTCATTATTATGAGCAAATGGGGCCCACGTGCCAGCCACCCCATGGCCCCAGTGAAGAGAATAGAGAAGGCGTTACCCAGGAAGATGGTGAGGGAAATGAGCTGGAAGAGCCATTCCATCTCACAAGGCTCACTCCTGTGTGTAGTCAGCTCTGTGCTGATGGTGGTGAGTCAGGAGGTGGCCCTAGGGCCAAGGACACCAGCAGTCCCCACTGCTACAGGCTCGACTGCAAACCTGTCGGAGAGCGACCGATATTTGGAGTTTGCACTCTTCATCCCAAAGTGCAACAGAGCCTGGGTTAGTCACAGACTGCACCAGGTTGCCACTCGAGTACGTATCACTGCATATGACGGAACAGATAGATGGTCGTACCATCTGGCCTTTTGCCGAGTCCTCAGTCTAGCCCCACCGGCTCGAGCTGGGAGGGGAAGCCTGCAGCATGCAATCCATGCTTTCTGACCTCATTGAGAGCAACATGGTGTGGAAGGTGGCCAGTACTGTAGTGACAGGACAGCAGGTGAAGGCCAAAAGAGTCTACAGTGGATCTGCAGTGACATTTGTGTAGCATGCAGATCCGGAGGCCGAGCCTCTGGGAAACCCCAATGCGCAGGCTATCATTATCCAGCTGCCTTCCAGTTGAAAAGAGGGTAAGGCATTGAACCAGGCACTGCTGTGGGTTTGTGAGGCAGAGCAAAAACATGCAAGGGGGTGCTGGTTGAGCTGGCATGCTAGTCTGTCTGAGGCCATGTTGCACTGGATGGCATCTCATATGCTCTGTGTTCTGGGGTTAACAGGGGAAAAAGGAGAAGGGACATCTTCTGGGCTGAGTCTGAGTCAGTTCTAAGTCTTGCAGGCAGCCTCACGTTCTTCGATCACAGTGGTTTCCATTGTGTTTTGGAGAACCTTGTTGATGAGGATGCAGCAAGAAGTTACCAACGAAAGAAACACCAGCAAAACCAGCAATACCGGGGACCAGAGAACAAGGCCACCATTTCTAACCAGGTAGGTTGTCAAACCCGATGTGGCATATCTCTTCAGCTGCTGCTCAGATACAAGTGTCGGGGTCAGCAAGGAGAAATGCATGGCTGTAGCAAGGAACTCTACGAAGTGTGTAGAGGAGCTTTGGCATGGCAAAGCAGTTCCTCAACAGGAAGAGGGCTTGTTTACTTCAATCATGCCCAGTCTGCTCATGAGGATTGTGAGCTGCTGGAGCCTGGACCTGATGGTGGAGAGGATGGCCGGCGGGAGAATTGGTGACCCAATTAGAGGTTATCTGCACTTGGAGGAGAATGGATTACACGTCCATATATACTATACTATATATATATATATATATATATTATCATTATTATTATTATTATTAATAGAGATGAAAGTTTAAGCAAAGAATTTCTGCTTTCAGCCTATGCTAGTATATATATATATATATATATATATATATGTGTGTGTGTATACTAGCAGACAAAATGATGTTAAGTGAGGTTAGTTATATATATATATATATATATATATATATATATATATATATATATATATATCCGGGTGATGTGTTGTTTCCTTGAGCAAGACACTTTATTTCACATTGCTCCAGTTTACTCAGCTGTAGAAATGAGGTGATAGGGACTTCGGTCCCTATCATTCCACTGCAAAGTGGTCGTGGAGGTGCCACGGCAAAAAAGCACCCAGCACTCACTGTAAATGAGGTTGGTGTTAGGAAGGGCATCCAGCTGTAGAAATCAAGCCAGAATCAGTTCCCGTCCCACCCTTGCAAGCAGGGAAAAAGCAGACGTAAAATGAAATGATGATGATGATGATGATATATATATATATATATATATATATATATATATATATATATATATATATATTATAAAGAATTGGGATGCAACGGCTGAGCTTTTGCTGTTTCAACAGTAAGTTCCAGACTGTTTGCTGAAGGCCTTGGCGGTTTACTGGCTGTATCATCAGGGGTGTGGTTTGTCCAAATAAGGGTATACATTATTTCTCCAATTGTAAATTCTCTTCATATAAGTGTTAATTTTTTTATGGTTAGGGAGTGGTTGTATATGTAGATATCTAGCTTAGTGAGTGTCTATATGCATGTGTGCATCTATATGCGCATCCAAACGTATCTGCCTGGTCAACTTGAAATAGAATAATCATGGAGAAGGGGTGGAATTGTATTTGTAGAAAATATATTAGGGTGTGTGTGTGTCTGTCTGCTCCCAGACATGTTTATCGCGACCTTCAGACAACAGGTCTATAGAATTGATGTCAGACCTAGCAGTAGATTGCCCTAATCAAAGAATTGTTCAAATTTACCGATTGCCAAATTAAATGTATCTGTCAGTGAAGTGACGATTTATTTGTTAGTTAACTGAAAAGACAAGGAACAAACAGCTGGTGCTATTAACATAAAATCAAGTGGATTTTTTGGTTCAAGTTTATTTACTAGCACTTAAATTACCTTAAATTATGGTTAGGTGTATAGATTTAATTTACTTAAAACATCCACATTTTGAGGTACAACAGAGTAAGTGGTAGTGATTATATTTCATGTATGTCTACACATACACAAATACACACATATATATACATACATATATACATAGTGGTAACATAGTAGTAATTTGGTGAACAGCTTTGGGTGATTGACAGGTTACGCGTGAATGACTGCAGCCAGTGGCTGAATTTGAGTGGTCAAAGGATGGCGGTGACGTTTGAACTACGGAACCAATGAAAAGGCCGTAATAACAGGATGATATTAGTTGCTGCAGTTGAAATGGATGGAATACTTTGAATCCACAAGACATATCTGAGGAACTTTCGAATGCAGAATCGGGTTCGATCTGCAACAGATCCTGCCTTGAGCTGATCAACGGAGAAACATAATAATAATAATGAAATTATTGTGTACAGTGCTCAGGTGCACTACAACTCATCAAAGGTGCATGTATAGTACATAGAATAATGTACAAATGTCAGGAAAATGAACAGTGTATGAGTCATGATATAATAATAATAATAATAATAATAATAATAATAATAATAATAATAATAATAATAATAATAATAATAATGAAATATTGTGTACAGTGCCCAGGTGCACCACAACTCATCAAAAAGTGCATGTACAGTACATAGGGCAATGCACAAACATCAGGAAAATGAACAGTGCACGAGTCATGATACACCCATGGAAGGGGTACATCAGGTGTAGTTTTGGCGTATTTCGGGAAGCATGAGTGTCTTAAAGGATGCAGTGTCTCGGCAGCTAACAACTGATGCAGGGAGTTTGTTCCATGCTTCAGCAACTCTGAGCGTGAAAAAATGACTACGAAAGTCATGGGAGCTGTGCTGTTTTCTGATCTTGTAGGCATGTCCACGTGTGTTAGACACATGGAGATCAAAAAGGTGCTCAGGGTTGCAATTGGTGAGATGGTTAATAACTTTGTGGGTATTCACCAAGTCCATTGCCAGACGTCGGAGCTTCAATGAATCCATGCCCAGGGAAGCAAGGCGTTCAGAGTATGGTAGGTGTCTGATGGAGGGTATGCGCTTGGTTGCACGTCTCTGAACAGTTTCCAGGAGGTCAATGTTCTGAGCAAGATAGGGGTTCCAGACTGATGATGCGAATTCCAAGTGTGGTCGTACCATAGCTGTATATAGTTTTAAATAGATGGCTGGAGAGCGGCTAACAAAGGTCTTGCTGAGTGATGCTAAGACACCCTCGGTCTTCTTGACAATCTTAGAGACATGCTTTGTCCAACGCAAATCGCTGCTGACAGTAATGCCCAGGTCACGTTCACAAGAGGACTTCTTGATATCAGTGTTGTGGAGGGAGTATGTGGACGCTGGATTTTTCTCCCAAAATGCATGGTGGTACACTTGTCCACAGCCAGCTTCAGTTGCCAGTCTGTGATCCATTGCTGCATTGTGTCCAGGTCTGATTGTAGGAAAGAGTTGTACATTTCAGGATCAGTCCTTTTGATTTTAAGGTACAGCTTGATGTCATCTGCATATGTAATATGTTAATAAATTGGGACTTGATGCATTACTGATTCCTCATTATCTCTAATATATATGTGTGTGTGTGTGTGTGTGTGTGTGTGTGTGTGTGTAATCATCCTCATTTAACATCAGTTTTCCCAGCTAACAAGGGTTAGCAGGTCATCACAGACCAAGTCACTATTTAATTGGAGCCACTGATCTCTCAGATGTGCTATGGCATATTTTGTTTACATTAATTCCAGCACTCTATATGTGTAAAAAGGTGCCATGTGCTTGAAGCTGATGGAATCTGTAAAAGAGGGAAATTAAAGAAGACAGGGAACGAAGTTGTGGCCTAATACAAAAGACCTATCCACACACACTCACACACACAAATATATATATATATATATATATATATATAGGACAGAGACAAAGTTATGCTAGCGGGGGACTTCAATGGACATGTTGGACAGCTCCAGGATGGATACACTGGGGTACATGGTGGGCACGGTTACAGCTCAAGAAATGAAGAAGGAGCGAGGCTTCTTGAATTTTGTGATGCAAATGCACTAACCATTTGCAACACTAACTTCCAGAAGCCTACCAACCACCTAATAACCTACAAATTAGGTGAGCTCATAAGCCAGATTGACTTTCTGCTAGTTAGACAGCGAGACAGACAGATGGTGTCAAATACTAAGGCATACCCCGGGGAAGAATGTACCCCACAGCATAGGTTAGTCGTTAATGACATCTCAGTAAGCAAGAGAAAGAATGAGACATACAGGAAGGTATGGAAAAGAAAAGTCTGGAAGCTGAAAGACCTTTCATTAAAATATAAATTTAGCAAAGCCCTTCAAGATGTGTATGACAAAAAAGAAGACGATTTAGAGTTGTATGACATAGATGATAACTGGAATTTCTTGTGTGACAACTTACTGCAGGCTACTGAAGAAACTTGTAGTTGGGGCAGAGCTTCAATCAGACAGAGAGTGACCTGGTAGTGGAACAGCACAGTAGATAGGGCTATTAGAGACAAAAGACTGGCATGGAAGGCTTGGAAAAAACAGTGGGAGTAGAGAAGGATACACAGCCGCTAAGATAGACGTCAGGTGTACTTAGCACGCAGGGAGGCTGAGAGTAGGAGATTTGCCAATGTTCTGCGACAGGAAGATCAGAGACGTGCTGTGTTCCACATTGCAAGGCGGTGTGTCAGTGCAAATCAGGATGTTGTTGGAGATAAGTGTGTCCAGAATGATGCTGGTGTACTTAGTGTCATGAATGATCAAAAAAAGGAGGCCTGGAAATGTCATTATGAGAGACTGATGAATGTGGAGAACGAATGGGACAGAGAGAAATTACCCCCAGTAGACCCGACAGAGGGATCAGCTATTATGAGATTGACGAATATAGGGTACAAGAGGTAATTAAGGAAATGAATAATGGTAAGGCTGCTGGACCGCCGGGGGTAGCTGCTGAGATGCTGAAGGCATCAGGAGAAGTAGGCACTAAACTAGTTGCACGCATCATTAATCAAGCTATATATGGTGGTGTCATACCCAAAGATTGGTGCAGCAGTATTCTCATAAATTGCTACAAAGGTAAAGGGATGCTCTAGAGAGGAGCAATTATAGGGGCATAAAGCTGATGGATCAGGTTATGAAAGTGGCAGAGAGAATATTAGCGCAACTGACGTAGCAGCATCATCATTAACTGTTACAAGGGTAAAGGAGACGCCCTAGATAGGAGTAACTATAGAGGGATTAAATTAATCGACCAGGTCATGAAGGTCACGGAAAAAGTAATAGTGCAACTAATCAGAGAGAGAATCGATCTAGATGAAATGCAGTTCGGGTTTGTGTCAGGCAAAAGTACCACAGACGCTCTTTTCATTGTACAACAACTACAGGAGAAGTACCTAGCTAAAAGTAAACCCCTATACTTAGCCTTTGTCGACTTGGAGAAAGCCTTCGACAGAGTCCCCCGTTCCATTATCTGGTGGGCTCTTAGAAAACTAGGTGTTGACGAATGGCTTGTGAGAGCTATACAAGCCATGTATAAAGAAACAGTGAGCAAGGTTAGAATTAACAACGAATATAGTGAAGAGTTTAGCGTAAAAGTTGGTGTCCATCAGGGCTCTGTTCTTAGCCCCCTACTATTCATTATTGCTCTTCAGGCTATAACAGAGGAGTTCAAGACCGGCTGCCCATGGGAACTCCTATACGCAGATGACCTAACGCTCATAGCTGAATCAATGGCCGAGCTAGAGAAGAAATTCCAAACATGGAAGCACGGCCTAGAATCAAAAGGCCTTAAAATTAACATGGCTAAGACTAAAGTTCTAGTTTATAGGAAAGAAAATAAGGCGCCGGTCCCTTCCGGGAAATGGCCATGCTCAGTGTGTAGGAAAGGCGTAGGTAGAAACTCCATTTTATGTCCCAAATGCAAAGTATGGGTGCATAAAAGATGTAGTGGGATCACAGGTAAGCTAACTAAGAACACAGATTTTACATGTGGCCGGTGCTCTGGTGCAATAAGTAGCAGCAAGTGCCCACAAAATACTAGCTCTTTCAACTGCGCAGAGGGTTCTATAGAAATAGTGGACAGCTTCCGTTACCTGGGTGACAAAATCAGCAGTGGGGGAGGGTGCTCCGAAAGTACAGTAGCTAGAGTCAGAACGGGATGGAAAAAGTTCAGAGAGCTTATACCACTATTAGCCGCTAAAGGGTTCTCCCTAAAAGTGAAAGGCAGGTTGTATGATGCCTGCATACGAACAGCAATGTTGCATGGCAGTGAGACCTGGGCATTGTGTGCAGAGGATATACGCAGACTAGAGAGGAACGAAGCTTGCATGCTCCGCTGGATGTGTAATAGTAATATACGCGAACGGCAAAGCATAAACGAACTAAGGAAAAAATTAGAAATAAGAGGGATCAGATGTTGTTTACTTGAGAGAAGGCTACGTTGGTATGGTCACGTGATGCGCATGAAAGACGACAGCTGTATAACAAAGTGCAGGGCAATAAAGATAGATGGTAGCCACGGAGTAGGCAGACCCAGAAAAACCTGGGACGAGCTGATAAATTCCGACCTCACACACTTACACCTCTCCAAGACAATGTCACTGGACCGAGACCTTTGGCGGTACTCAGTAACAGAGAAGACCCGCGTTACCTAAATACAAAGTAAAACCTACTACAGTCAGTAGGCATCTCTAACAAAATACACCCCCGTCCCACCACCCCCACCCCATCCACACCGCCCCTTTCAATGTAAAGTTATGTTGGTGCCACAAAATCCAGGCCGAAACAAATGAGATCGTGTAGGTGTCACGAAAAAAAAACACACAGTCCACGCTGTAATGTGACCGTGTAGGCAACACGGTAAAAACGTCCCAGTCCCACACTGTAAATGTGGTTGGTGTTAGGAAGGGCATCCAGCTGTAGAAAACCTGCCAGACAGTCCACGCTGTAATGTGGCCGTGTAGACAACACGGTAAAAACCTCCCAGCCCCACACTGTAAATGTGGTTGGTGTTAGGAAGGGCATCCAACTGTAGAAAACCCGCCAGACAGTCCTATGCGAGCAAGACAACCACTCTCGCCTCAAGTGGGAAAACTCCCGTCCAAACCCATGCAAGCATGGAACACGGACGTTAAACGATGATGATGATGATGATGATGATGATTAGAGAAAGGTATAACGTTGATTAAGTGTTGCTGGAGATATTATTATATTTATCGATTCAGAAGGCAATGACAAAAACGACATAATCCGTTATAACAAAAATTCCCTTTTATTTGTTGTACAAATATGGAATTGAAAATAACAAGAAAAGGTTAAGCAAGTCTTCACGTCATGTTGGCTGCATGGACGTCTTGATGCTGGTCGTTCAGTGAACTCTCTGTGTCTCTCTGCCTGTCAGCCAACACTGTCTCTGGTCCAAGTAGTCCAGCAACTTATCTCAATCTGCTGAGGGCTTTGATTGGCTCACACTTCAGCCAATTCACCTCTGTGACACTATTCTTCCGCCGAAGGAAAATACATTTAATTCTGTTCACTACAGTACCCTCCGTTTAGATCAAAGATCGATATCAATACATGAGTAGTGCTAAATATGCAATATGTCTACATGACATCAAACAATAAAAAATCATCGGGTACACCGAGAAAAAATACATGCATGAATACAACCAAGAAAAATGAAACATAACATAATTGAACAAGCAAAAGTCATTGTTTACATAAGAGTCAAAAGTTTGAACAATATCACAGTTCATATATAGATTGTTTTACTCAACCTCTGAGGCCAATGTAATCTACGACCACTAGGTGTCGTCGTAACAGATGTTGTTGAAAGTAATGAAGGTGTGTGTGATGTTGTGTGTGAGTATGCTTGTGAAGGTTCAACATGCAATGTATTGTATGTGGGGGGTGTATGGGGTTCAACTGGTGGAGCGTCTGTAAAGGCCTGTTTAATCCTATCTACAGAAACTGTGTTTCCTACCACAAATGTCTATGGTAAAAAGTTTGTCCGTTTTTGCCAGGACACGGTAGGGTCCAGTATAGGGTGGCACAAGTGGTCCTTTCACTGAGTTTTTACGTAGAAAAACGTCCAAGAAGTAATGTTTTTAGGAACCGAAGATTTAATCGTCTGTTGATGTGTTCCCATAGGCGGAAGATCATTGAAATATCATCTCAAACAGTTAATATATAACGTTGGATCTTCCCGTGATGCGTCGACTGGGACTAACATCTGTCCCGGCAAGGATGAAGGTGTTCCGTACAGCAGTTACGCTGGGGAATATCCGAGACCCTCTCTGACCGCCGCGCGACAGCCAAGAAGAACAATTGGTAGATATTCACTCAATTTTTGCTGGTCGGGATAAGCACGCAATGCTGCTTTTAATTGGCGATGAAAGCGCTCTATCATGCCATTGGACGCCGGATGGTAACTAGTAGTTCTAATCCGACGTATCCCTAAGATTTTAGAAAGTTCATGGAAGAGATGTGATTCAAATTGTCCGCCACGGTCAGTGGTGATCATGGAAGGGATACCGTATCGCGAAATCCAGCCAGACATCAGAGCTCGTGCTACGAATTCTGTTGAAATCCCTTCGAGCGGAATGGCTTCAGGCCGTGTAAAACGGTCGATACACGTAAGAAGTTATGTATATCCATGACTAACCGGCCAAGGTCCAACTAGGTCGATATGAATATGGTCAAAGCGGGCATCAGGAGTGTTGAAAGTGCCCAGAAGTGCTCGAATGTGTTTGTGCACCTTAGACTTCTGGCAAGGTATGCAGGAACGAGACTATGCAGTGATATCTCGACTCATATTTGGCCAAAAGAATCTGGCCGTAATGAGTTTCGCTGATGAATGGATTCCAGGGTGTGAGAGGTTGTGTAACATGTCGAAAATGTTCGCCAATGAAGTTCCGGAACGAAGGGTCGAGGTGAATCAGTCGATATGTCACACAGGATGCTTGTGTCAGAATTGTGTACAGGTAATTGTTTGAATTTGCACGTCGCGAATTCGGTTGCAGATAAATCTAATTCGTCCAAAGCAGGCTGGTCAGCAGCGAGCAAATGTAGATCAATATCCGTTTTTGTCGATAGTGAGTTGACAGGTAAACGAGATAATGCATCTGCCGCTAAATTCTGTGATCCAGGAATATGGCGTATATCACTAGTGAATTGTGATACATAATCTAAATGTTGAGTTTCACGTGGCGAGTATCTTTCAGGTTTCGCTTTGAGAGCAAATGTCAAAGGACGATGGTCCGTGAAGATCGTAAACTGGCGTCCTTCCAACGAATGCTGGAAGTGTTTGATTGCCATGTACATCGCTAACAGTTCTCTGCCGAAAGTACTGTATCGGGTTTCAGCGGGTTTAAGTTGTTTTGAGAAATATGCAAGTGGTTGCATCTTCTGGTTGTGTTACTGTTGCAAAACTGCACCTACTGCTGTGCCTGATGCATCAACGACCAGTGAAAACTGGGCATCAGGCACAGGTTGTGCAAGCAGGGTGACATCAACTAATTCCTGTTTCACTCTGGAATAAGCTTCGAGTTGAGCAGGGTCTAAAGAAATAGATTTGTTTTTCTTTTTTCGATTCCGCAACAGTTCAGAAAGAGGTGCTATGCACTCAGCCCAATGTGGAATAAATTGCCGGTAATAATTTAGCAGTCCCAAGAACTAACGTAATGATGTAGGAGCAGGTAATTCCTGAAGAGCTTTCACTTTATCTGGTGGAGGTGATATGCCTGTAGGACTAATGATGTGTCCTAGAAAAACTAGTGAAGACGCACCAAATATACACTTCACGGGGTTAATGCGAACTTGGTACTTCTTAAACCATTGAAATAACAAACGAAGGTGTTTAACATGTTCCTCTGGAGATGTGCTAGCAACGAGTACGTCGTCTATATAGCAGTAAACAAAATCCAGGTCTCTGGTGATTTCGTCCATGAAGCGTTGAAAGGTACTAGCGGCGTTGCGTAGACCAAAGGGCATCGTTAGGAACTCAAAAGCACCAAAGGGTGTAGTGATAGCAGTCTTCGGAATATCCGCTGGATTAAGTGGCATCTGATGATACGCTCTGACTAAATCCAGTTTAGAAAAAACTGTGCATCCATGTAAGGAAGAAGCAAAATCCTGAATGTGTGCGATCGGGTACAGTCATCGCGTTTAATTGGCGAAAGTCCCCAGTCGGACGCCAATCGCCGGAACGCTTTGGAACCAAATGCAAAGGAGAGGCCCACGGACTGGAGGATGGGCGTATGATCCCCAGCTGTAGCATGTGGTTAAATTCAGCTTTCGCCGTTTTCAATTTCTCCGCAGGGAGGCGGCGTGGGCGAGAAAATACAGGAGCGCCAGAAGTTTCGATATAATGTTTTGTGGAGGGAGTAGGCTTGCTCACCACAAAATTCAAATTTGTCAATTCCGGGAAGGAATTTAGAAGCGACTGGAAAGGGTCCTCGGAAGCGGCGATGACGAATACTGGGCTGATAGATAAGACAGTAGATCTCAAACCCGGAACGGAGAGTTCTGTATTAGCATCCAACAACCGGTGTCTGCGCATATCCACTAAGAGGTTATAGTGGTGCAGGAAATCCGAGCCTAGAATAGGGTAAGGCAAATCAGCAACCGTGAAAATCCATGTGAAGTCTCTTCGCAATTCCAGGTTCAAAGAACGAGAAATTTGACTATACGTGGAGATAGGAGAATGATTTACTGCTTGCAGAGAAATAGATGTAACTGGCGGCTTCTCTTTGAGAAGTTTTAGCGGCCATATGCTGCAAACAGCGCCTGTATCCACCAGACATCGTGCTTTGGAAAACGTGTCAGTTATGAAGAATGCTCGATTATTTGGGAGTGTTAGAGGAGACTGTGCCGTGCTCAGGTCTCCTGAAATCCGTTTCCCTGGTTGGAAAAGGAACAGGGCTGTCTGCAACAATGTGCCGCCACGCCAAAACGGCTGTGATAGTAGCACAGTCCTGGTTTGTTTGTGTGGCAGCGGCGTGGCGAGGGCGAACGACTCTGTAGACGTCTGGGCGATTGAGCCCTGGAGAAACTCAATTTTCTCACCTCTTTCGTGAGTTGTGCTATGGCTTGAAGAATTGCCGTAGATGTGAGCGACTGATCAGTGTGAACGGCAGCCACTGGAGAGAACGAAGAGACCTCAACTGGCAGCCGAGGTGTAGCGAAGGAGGCAGGCTTTCCTGTGAAACTCATAATTTTGTCCGCCGAAGATGCCAGTTGCTCGACTGAGCTAGTCTCCATCATAGGCACCAATATCACCTGGACATTGGGCAGCAGCTCGAAAAGCAAAGCTGTCTCAGGAGGGCACTATCAGCTGGAGCGTCCTCCGCCAGTTCTTTCATTCGACGCAGGAACTGGCTCGGCGTCCAGTCACCCAAATGCTCGTCATTTACTAGGGTTTGAAACCTCCTCTCCGCAGCACCTCGCGCTTAACGCTCTCATAGGTGGCTCCAGGGGCCAGATCAGTAATCAGATCCTTAAGCACTGTTAAAGACGCCGGGATAGCACTCAAAAGAATATGTAGTTGTCTGTCTTCGGATGTTATGCCATTCGCAGCAAAATGTGATTCAATCTGGGCGAACCAGAATTGGACATCGTCTGCAAACACTGGCAATGAAATGCTAGCCATCGTGAATTAAGGCATGCCAGTAAGCAATAGAGAACAAAAGGGAAAATGCAGGCCAAAAGGAATCCAAGGGAAGAGAAAAATATAAAATAAAAACAATGATATTTTCTGTCGTTGTTGAAGAGACAAATATTAAGAATAAAAAAAAAAATTTCTTTTCTTTCATATTTTTCAAAATGGCGTTGCCCCAAAGTCAATTTGGCGGGAAAACGAACGAAGAAGAACAAGTCGGCCATTATGAGCTCTCCAGAAATGAAGGCAAAAATCTTTTTTTTTTTTTTAAATGGCGTCACCCAATCAGTATTTGGGCGGGAAACATGAATTTTGAAGAAGAAAGCCGCCGCCATGATGTATTTCCCGTGCAATATTTATATTGCGAGGCAGTAAAAAAATATAAATACCATGACTCACGCTGTCGTGAACATTTCCCGAGAAAATCCATATGAATTTTGATTCTTTTTTTTTTAAATCATATATTTCGATCGAGCTGCTACTATGATATGTGTCCATCAGAGAGAGAAAAAATGTTGTTGTCCATAATTTTCTTGTGAATCGAGTCCAAATTTTTTTGTATAAAGTAAATCCGTATCACCACCATTTATTATGTAGAGTGGTAAGTGGCATGTTGATCACGTCGGGAGGTCACCCTTTTATAACGCTGATTAAGTGTCGCTGGAGATATTATTATATTTATCGATTCAGAAGGCAATGATAAAAACATTATAACAAAAATTCCCTCTTATTTGTTGTACAAATATGGAATCGAAAGGTCAAATTAGATGAGATGCAGTTTGTTTTTGTTCCTCGGAAAAGTACAACAAATGCCCTCTTCTTAGTGAGGCAACTATAAGAGAAGTTCTTAGAGAAGAATAAGCCACTATACTTAGCTTTTGTTGAGCTAGAGAAGGCCTTTGATAACATACCCCGATCTGTCATCTGGTGGTCCCTAAGGAAACTAGGTGGAGAGGAATGGCTTGTGAGGACAGTGCAAGCTATGTACAGGGGTGCTGTTAGTAAAGTGAGGGTAGGAATGGAGTTTAGTGAAGAATTCCAGATACAAGTAGGTGTACATCAGGGTTTGGTCCTCAGCTCACTCTTGTTCATTATAGTCCTCCAAGCCATAACAGAGGAGTTTAAGACTGGCTGCCCGTAGGAACTTCTCTATGCTGATGATCTGGTTCTTATAGCAGAATCAGTAGAGAAGCTAGAGAATAAATTCTGGCTATGGAAACAGTAGTTGGAAGCAAGAGGACTGAGAGTGAACCTAGCTAAGACAAAAGTGTTGATAAGTAGACGAGAGGACAATACTCTGATTCCATTGGGGAAATGGCCATGTTTGATATGTAGGAAAGGAACTGGCATAAATTCCATAAAATGTACGCAATGCAGATCTTGGGTACACAAGAGATGTAGTGGGGTAGCAGGCAAACTAACAGGTAGGGAAAACTATGTATGCGTTAGATGTACAGGGAAAGTTGGCAGTATTAATTGCAGTGATAGTCACATTTATCCAATGCAGGTAGGTTCTATAGAAGTGGTTGATAGCTTCCGGTACCTAGGTGTTCAGATTAGCATGGGAGGGGGTGTTCCAAGGCCATAGTATCTAGAATAAGGATGGGTTGGAAGAAGTTTAGGGAGCTGCTTCCTCTGTTGACAAAGAAGGGTTTCTCCCTACGTACGAAGGGACTGTTGTATGATGCCTGTGTGAGATGCGCGATGCTGCATGGTAGTGAGACATGGGCAGCAACTACAGAAGATATGCGACGGCTGGAGAGAAATGAAGCAAGTATACTCTGTTGGATGTGCAATGCCAATGTGCGTGAATGACCAAGCATAGACGAGTTGAGAAAGAAACTGGTTATAAGAAACTGCATCCTTTAAGGCCTCCATGCTTCCCGAGATCCGCCAACAGAACAGCTAACACATACACACATGTACTTCCCTGACATTTGTGTATTATTTATGTACTATATTGACGAGTTGTAGTGCACCTGAGCACTTTACACAATAATTTCATTATTATTATTATTATAAGCGGGATAAGTTGTGGTGTGCAGGAGAGAAGGCTGAGATGACTGCTGGGTTAGGGTGCCAAGAAATCCCAGTAGAAGGAAGACATAGCAGAGGTAGACCAGAAAACATGGGCGGAGGTGGTGAGAGCAGACCTCAGATCGCTGAAGCTCACAGAGGAGATGACAAAGGACCGTGACAAGTGCAGAGATGCTGAATAAGACCCGTCCAACCCTTGCAAGTAGGGAAAAATGGACGTAAAATGACGATGATGATGATGATGATATACATATATATTTGTATGTGTGAGAGAAAGAGAGAGAGAGACTGTGTGTGTGGACGTTTCTATTCTTCAATTCTTTTACTGGTTTCATTCAGTAGATTGTAGCTATGATTGAGGACTACCTTGAAAGTATTTAGTCAATCATATTTGTTTCACTTATTTTATTGATTTTCTTTGTTGAACTGCTAGGTTAAAAGTGGGTGAGGTTGGAAGGACCACATCTTAATGAAACATTCTAATTTTGGCATGAATTCCCCAGCTACATGCTGTTTCAAATGTCAACGACTTAACAAGGTGTATTGGGTTTATTTTACCATGACACCACCACAACCCCTCAACAGAGTGTACTTCATCATGGTATCAGCATTTCACTTTATGCACTGTACTGAGTGTATTTTATCATGACATATCAAACTATTTCTGTTTCCTTCTGAAAGCACTCATATTCATCTAAGAGCATTAGAATGAGAGACAGTTCTTAGTTATATATGTTTGTGATCAGAAGCACATACAATTCATATATGGTCTTGTAACTCCTGAGGGAATTGTAGGGGAACTATATTGAAATACAGCATTTCTAGGGCAGTTTTTCAACCTGCCGAGCCCAATCCTCTCCGAATCTGAATACAGCAGATTTCTTCCAGAGAAGGAAAGAGGGAGAGAGAGAGAGAGAGAATGGAAGTGAGAAAAAGATATAGAGAAAAAATTGATTACAGCGCTTTACTGGTACTTTATTTTATTGAGCTTGAATGAATGAAAGGTAAATTTGATCTCAGCAGGATTTGAACTCAGAGCAGAGAGCTGGGAGGAATACCATAAATCCGACATCCTAATGACTCGCCACCTAAATACTTTGTAACATGCACCAAATTATATCTATTGTCTGATCTTCAATTTAACACCGGACAGCCTGTTGTAGAGCAACAGATGCTGTGTGACAAAGATTAAGGGCATACAACTTACAGACTGGCACCTTCTTAACTGATTGAAGTGAGATTCAAATCTCTCACAGACTGGATGACCATGGCAGCAGTTGTGACAACCCAGCTTAAGGAAGAGAAAGAGGAAAATAGGAAATTTAATTTATGGAAAAAGTAAATCATTTAGTGAAAGAAATCTGTGTGTGTGTGTGTGTGTGTGTGTGTGTGTGTGTGTGTGTGTGTGTGTGTGTGTGTGTGCTTCTATGCTGCTGCATGAAAACATAGATAACTATCCCTATCATACACACACACATGTATGTATATTTATATACATACATCAGGAATGTGAAGGTGTGTGACTTAGTGTATGGGGAATTGGATTCACAATTGTGAGGTTGTGAGTTGATTCCTGGACCAAGTGATGCTTTATTTCGTATTGCTCTTTCTGTAATTATTAATGTTAATTATTGATGCAGTAAAGCACTACTTATGCAAATCTGATTTGCCAGTTTAGCATATTCATCCAATTCTGTGACTGTAATTAGCACCTTAGTATTAGCACCTTAGGCTTTTGTGAACAAAGGATGCAGGCAGTGGTAGACTGGCCAGGTTACCCAATGGCAAGTGGGCCCGAGGGGGCCCACGGTAGCATTGCAGAAGCCCACTATAGTATTTTAGAGGCCAATGCTTTGCTTTCAAAAAATATCTTTTTTAAAATGTCTTAGAGAAAGAATAAAAATGGATTTTAAATAAATAAACAAATAAGCAAAGCATTTGGTCAAACAATTTCCTAGGGAATTAATAGAAACCAAAATATATGATAGTGCTAACAGTTAGAATCACTGGTTGTCTAAATTTATAGCTTGCTGAATTCATTTATGCATGTATGCATACATGGACACACACACACACACACACACATATATATATAGAGACATATGTAAAATCAATTAGTGGTCAGTTCTTCAGTCTAAAGTCCCTATGGAGAATGAGTCCCCAATCAATGTTTGTACAAGTTGAAAACATGCATGTATATATATATAAATCTCTATATACACATGTACACATACACACACTCCCATATATCATCATCATCATCATCATCATCAGGTTTAGCGTCCGTGTTCCACGCTTGCATGGGTTTGGACGGGGGTTTTCCCACTTGAGGCAAGAGTGGTTGTCTTGCTCGCATAGGACTGTCTGGCGGGTTTTCTACAGTTGGATGCCCTTCCTAACACCAACCACATTTACAGTGTGGGGCTGGGAGGTTTTTACCGTGTTGCCTACACGGCCACATTACAGCGTGGACTGATATAAATCTCTATATACACATGTACACATACACACACTCCCATATATATATATATATATATATATAAATCTATATATACACATGTACACATACACACACTCCCATATATATATATATATAAATCTATATATACACATGTACACATACACACACTCCCATATATATTGAGTGAGTTGAAAGACCAAAGGTGATTATTGAAAGACTCTGGATGTGTATATTTCACAAGGTACTTTATATTGGAGAAGGTAAGAATGGTTACTTGTGTACTCTACTCTAAATAACTACTATACATTTATAATTATTTAAAAATTCAATTATAACATTCTGTATTAACATTTGGTATTACTGTATATTGCCAGTAATATGTACAGTATATACACTATAATTAGTAAAAAATACACATTTTTTCCACAAACATTTGATTGCACTGTTTTGTTTTCACTTATGCTTTTTTTTAAATGTTATTTATTCATTATAAAAATTAAATTATAGCATTCTATATGTGGGTGGGCTCCTTTTATCTCCTGGAAACCAATATTTTTAGACCCAGTCTGCCACTAGGTTCAGGGTATATGATTTCTGAAAACCAGTGAAATTAATTTCTTTTTTCTGTTCATAGAAAGATTAATCCCCTGGTTTATACCAATCCAGCCAAAACCAACTCTGGTTCTATGAACCCTATTGAAATCAAAATCTACCAACATAATTTTATGTAAGAACCATATATTAAGTTAATATCTTAGTAATGAAATAAATAATAATTTTAGTAAATTCCTCAAAATTCATTAATTGAAATAGAGTGTATTTCATAAGAAATCTGATCAGGAAAGGGTTAATAAGGAGACATTTGTTCTAGTGTGTAAACTCACGGTGATAGTTTGTGATAAAAATAAACCTTGTGATACCTTTCAAGTTATTCATCGATAATTAATTGCAGACATTTCTGATATAGAAGACAGAGATTAGAAGAATGAGGTGAGAATGAAAGAGTAAAAGTAGGTGAAATGAAATGTGTGAGAGAAGGAAAGATAGGAAGAGAGTGTGTGATGAGGGTATGGGAATTTATTGTAGAAGTGACAATTAAAATATGCTTACTGTCTTTGAGGAACCAAGGGAAATTATTTTAATAACTTTTGGTGGAACAGCAACAAACTGGAAACATTCAAAATCTTTTGGCTGTGAAAATAGTAAAAAAAAATGTTTCATAAGGATACAAATTTATATATTTGTAAAGGAGAAGTGGGGTAACAGTTGAATTAAATCGAGGCTAACCATGGTGAGATTTGAACTTCAAATGTTACTAACTACTGCAAAGATTGTACATTGTCATCACCACCATCACCACTGGTCGACTTTTTTCCACCTGCCCTTGCAGAAGTGATAAAATAAAGTACTAGTCAAATAGTGGAGTTGATATAATAATTGACTTTCCTTTTGTGCCTCAATTATTATTATTATTAGGTGGATTGGCAGTATCAGTAGAGGGTCGGACGCCCTGCTTTGAAGCCTTGGAGTTACCTCCCTGTATGATCTGAGTTCAAATCCCGCCAAGGTTCTTTGCCTTTCATCCTTACGGGGTCGATAAAATAAAGTACCAGTAATGCACTGGCAATTGCTGGCCTTGTGCCAAAAATAGAAACAATTATTATTATTTTACACGAACAAAACCCACATCGTACCGTCCTGTGCCGTCTGTAATGTTTTTCTTGATGTCAGCCCTTGTGGCCAATAAAGAAATCATTATTATTATTATTAAAAAAAGCCCCCACAAAACACAAAACATACACGACAAAAAATACAGACACCACCAACGCAAACACTTCCCCAGTAACATCAACATCAACACCACCCCCACAATCCCCTAAACACAAACAACCTAAACAAACACAAGAACAAATAAACACATAGACACCTGAAATTGCAGACACCACACTTACAACAAAAACAGACATACCCGAAACAACACCAACAAAACCATCACCCCCACAGTCACCAAAATGAAAACAAATAAAACCACACCAACCAAACATTAAAAACTTTGTGCTTGTCAGAAGGGCCAACGATAAATTGATGTCCCTCTTAGCACAAAGCGAGGACATCCAAACAGAGGGTGAGACCTTTAAATTGAGCACATTTTGCATGCCAGAAAATTTGTTTCTGGTGCAAATGTCGCTCGATTCCTACAAAGAAATTCGAGAGAGCTTTCCTCAGGATATGGCAACCCCCGAACGTGAAACCCACATCAAGACTTTTAAAGGGGTTCCCTAAAGAAACCCCACTAACCATGGAGGTCAAAACACCTGACCTTCACAAGACCCCGGGAGGTAAGTAAACCTTCCCTCTCTCTTTTAGCTTGCCAACATGGTCATGAGTAGGAAGTTTAAATGTTCGTGGCCTGGGGTCACCCTGGAAGCAGGGTCGCCTGCTCAACGACCTCAGGTCTCTGGAAATGGGTGTGATTGCCATCAGCAAGACCAGGATTTCCGACACGTGCGCACTAGCCCCCATTTTCGACGACTATCAGATCTTTGCATCTGTTAGCAGGCCGGGAATGGGAGGTGGGATAGCAGTACTGTTTAGGAAAGGCCTGGATCTCAGACCCGGACAGTAAGTTGGTGGTCCTGGATGTGAACAATAGCGAAGATGGTGCCTTTAGACTGGTGCCCGATCTTTCAGGGACAGCGTCCTCTCGGCCGATTTCTGGGTGAGAGATGCCACCCTGTTCGTCACCTCGTTCCAGTTTTTCTCCATCTGGAGGTCCAGACCAAACCAGACCCGTCTAGCACCCCATGGACTTGCCTTTCCAGGTGCTGAGCTGCAAGCCTACTGACTTTTCCTGGTTTAACTTTGCTCCTGTCACTGCTTCATATTCCCAGAGAGCGGTGTCGAGCATCTGGCCATGTCTGGTGCTTGATACCACCACAGTGATGTCATCGGCGTAAGCTGATACGGATCTCCCACATCCCAGTTTGCGTGGGACGTCTCTCATTGCCTCCAATTTGTGCAGTAACGGCTCTAGGGCCAATACGTACAAGAGTGACGAGAGGGGACAAACCTGACGGACCGAGCGCAAGATGCTGAACAGCTGTGACAGATGACCGTTCACCTTCACAACTGAGCAGATGTCGATGTGCATCACAACGATCCAACCCCTGAAAATTGGCCCGAAACCAGCCGCTTCGAGGACTGCTGCCATGTACCAATGGTCGCGCCTCCCCTACCAGATTACCGATGACAAGCACCAATCTCGTTGCTAACACCTTGGCCAAAATCTTGAAATCTGAGTTAAGAGTCTGAAGTTGTCTATAACGTCCCCTTTGTTCGGGTCTTTTCTCAACAACACCACCACTCCCCGGCTCACAAAACTGGGAATGCTCCCGTTCTGCTACCAATTGCAGTAGACATCTGCCAAGAGGTCACCAAACATGTCTGGCATGTGAATGTAAAGCTCGTAGGGCAGACCATCCAAACTTGGCGATTTACCCCTCGAGCAGTCAGACATCGCTTCCCGTATTTCACCAGCTATTAACGGCTTTTCGCAACACTGCACTGCGGTCGTCGAGAGCTGCGGCAGTCCCTCGAGGTATGCACTGAAGTTCATACTCCAATCCTGCCTGCCACCGCTCCCAAACAGTTGAGCAAAGTGCTGCTGAAAAGCCTCACACATCTGCTCGGGTTCGAGTAACATGTGCCCGTTTTGGTCAGGCAAGGATTAAATTGTGGCTTTGTTGCCACATTGCGCATCCACCACCCAGGCCCATTGGACAGCTTTTTGTCCCCTCTTGTCTCAGGGCATGTGCTCTAGCTCTAACGATGCAGCCTTCATGCTTTGCATTGAAGAATTGGTCAAGTGCCAATCTTGCCGCAAGCACGTCGGTTGCGATGCCTGTCCTAAACGCCTCTTCTAGCTTTCTAACTAGCTCTCCTTCTACTCTATTTTCCTCTATCTTTACTCCTTTGCTAAACCTTATTGATTCTACTCTAATTGCCCTTTTCAGAGTGAACCACCACCTGTTGTTGACGATGGCACCCGTCAACGTACGCTTAACTAATTCGCTTATCCGGTCTCTGTAAGGTTTGCATGCCAGAAAAGACGCGTTCAACTTCCTGTAACCGGGTCTAAGTCGACTTCACAGATCACAAATTTGTGGTCCGAGTAGCCAACTACTTTAAATTGTGGACAACCTATGCTAGCCTTATCTGTTTCCCTACACAATACCCTATCTAGATACATATCTACATACACACACACACACAATAACAATTATAACAATTAACAGTGCTGCGATGGAATGTGGCTTTTTAGGCCAGCGAATGATCTAAAGTGTCTTGCATTAGTTTGCAACCAAAATTATTCACTGGCAATAGCCGGCTGTGGTTGGAGTTCATGTACTTTTGCATGTCTTTTGAGCTGATTTACACTCTCTACTACATGCTTGGCAGGCATCTCCAGCAACAGCCTGGTAGTCAGCCACTGGTCTCAATTTATGACTGCGAAGATGACTTTCGAGTCCAGCTTTGCTGAGGCAGAGTCTCGCACAGACACTGCATGTCAGTGCAATAGGAGGACCTTTGCTGTCTGGAAATGCAACAGCAATGCCCTTCCTCACATCCCTCTTTACTTTCTTGTATGCGATTCGAGATGCCTCAAAGGCAACTTTCCCCTCATATAGTCTTTCTCCATTTATTACGATCAGTAGCAACATTTTCCCATGTATCAGCAGAGATGTTAGCGTCTTTCAAAGAGGCTTTCAACGAATCCTTATACCTCTTTTTTGGTTTATGTGGAGGTCGTTTTCCTTTAACTAACTCTCCATAAAAGAGTTGTTTTGGTATCCTAGAATCCTTCATTCGGGCAAGGTGACCACTCCAACGGAGTCTTTGCTTAAGCACAAGAGCTTCTATACTGTCACACAGAGAACTTTCCAAAATCTCGACATCACTGATGTGGTCCCTCTGAGACACATCTGATGGAAACGCTCCAATTGTTTAAGGTGGTGTCAATATGTGACCCAAGTCTCGCAGGCATAAAGAAGAGAAGAGAGCACACATGCCTTGTACACCTTTACCTTTGTCTTCTTGCATATGTCTCGCCAACCCCAGAGGCACCTTTCTAGCTTTCCAAAAGCATCACTTGCTTTCCTAATCTTGAGTGGAATTTCATTATCAAGGCTGCTTTATCGATTGACAGTGCTTCCCAGGTAGACAAAACTGGTCAACCACTCCAAGTCGTTTACCATATACATAGATATTTGGCTCACTGTACTGCTTACCAGGGGCAGGTTGGTACATGATGGCGGTTTTCTTGAGACTGACATTCAATCTTAGGGCAGTGCAAGCATCAGAAAATGCATTCAAAATGTGCTGCATATCACTCTCTGTGTGTGCTACAAGATCACAATCATCTGCATACAAGAAGCCTCTTATGATTGATGTAAATACTTTTGTTTTTGCAGCGAAGCGCCTGATGTTAAATAAGTTGCCTGAGGTTCGATATTGGATGTAAACACCATGCTCACAATTTCTGAATGCAATATAGAAAACCATTGCAAAGTATATGGCAAACAGTGCTGGAATATTCCCCTGTTTCACTCTGATAGGCTCTGACATGTTACCTCTGACATTAACCCAAGCCTATCATGGAAAGACCTAACCAAAGCAAGGAACTTATCAGGGCAACCAAGTTTCTGGAGAACCTTCCACAATGCATTTCTGTTAACAGTGTCGAAAGCTTTTGTCAGAATGATAAAAACCTTGTTTCGTGCACTTCTCCTGGAGCTGTCTAGCTGAGAAGATCATATCAGTAGTGCTGCGTCCAGCATGAAAACCAGATTGACTTTCAGGAAGAACATAATCTGCAATGTGTGTCAGCAGACGGTCAAGAAGCACCCTACATAAAATTTTTCCTACAACTGAAAGCAATGATATACCTCTGTAGTTTCCACAATCATTTTTGTTACCCTTTCCTTTGTACAAGACCACCATTACTGCATCTCTCCAGTCGTCAGATACAGATTCACTAGCCCATATCCTGCCAAACAAAGAGTGAAGATGTTGCAGAAGTCTCTCACCACCATATTGTAAGAGCTCTGCATGTATGCCATCCATACCTGGAGATCTTCCACTGTTCAGCTTCGAGATAGCTACTGCAACCTCCATAAGCATCGGTGGTTCTGTGAGAGCTACTTTCACAGGTTTTTCAAGAAGGAGATTGAGGAAATCTTCATTGACGACAGACAGCTGATTCAAAAGTTCATCAAAGTGCTCTCGCCACCTTCGCAGAATTCCTTGTGAGTTACGAAGAAGTTCTTTGCCATCCTTACTGCGAAGAGATGTCACCAGAGAAGAAGACGGTCCATAAACGCAAGAGACTGTACAACAGCTTTGTGTTATTGGAATCTGATGCAGCTTGTATCTCATCAGCCTTCTCACTCCACCACTTATCCTTCATCTGAGAAAGACTCCACCTCACAAGTGATTTCACATCCTTGAGTTCCTTATGCAACATATTTTTCTCCTGTGGTTTTGTTGCCAAGTAGCGTGACAGAGCACGCCTCTTATCAGCCAACAAATCATCTATATGTTCATCATTCTCATTAAACCAGTCTTGATGCGTTCTCTGCACCAATCCCAGAACACACCTGCCTACATCATAAACCAACTTTTTAAGGGTTGGCCAATCCTCACCAAGATCTGCAATATGCATCTCTTCTCACAATGTCCTCTTCACATTTTTATCTCTAAGACGAGCAGCATTCAATCTCCTAGGCAGGGTAACACCAGGAGCCCGGATTTTACGTTTAGTGATTAGTTTCACTTTTGCGCATACCAGGCGGTGGTCCGTCCAGCACTCAGCTCAACGAAGAACATGAACACACTGCACATCCCATCTGTCACGCATCTTGACAAGAACGTAGTCCAAAAGATGCCATTCCTTAGATGCAGGTGCATCCATGTGGTCTTAAATTTGTTCTTTTGCTGGAACATGGTGTTGGTAACACACAGATCCAGCTCCTCACACAGCTGCAGCAGGAGCATACCATTGTTGTTACACTTTCCCACCCCATGCTTTCCGATTACCTTCCATGTGTTAAAATCCCTACCCACTCTAGCATTAAAGTCACCAAGCACGATGACCTTGTCTGCCTGAGGGATATTTCTTAAAACACCTTCAAGGCATGGTAAAAAGACACTTTTTCTTCATCGACAGAATTCATAGTTGGAGCATACACACTCACCAGGGTCGCATATCTTCCTTTGTCCAGCGGAAGTCTCATGGACATAAGATGCTCACTAATCCCCACTGGGAATTCTTCTAATTTATCCACAAGAGCAGTCTTAACAGCAAATGCTACCTCAGCCTCTTTTCTGGTTCCTTCATCTCTTCCTTTCCAGAAGAATGTGTATTCTCCACAAAATTCTGTAAGATGACCATCTCCAGCTAACCTCGCCTCAGATAAAGTTACGATGTCAAGATCATAACAATGAAGCTCCTTTGCAGCAAGAGCGGTCCTTCATTCAGGACGTTCAGAGGAATCCCTGTCAAGCAGCGTCTGTATGTTCCAGAAGCCGATATTAAACGCCTTGTTTGGCTCAATTTCAGTGGCACGGTGACAAGCGGCCCAGGCTGTGATACCCTGGGGCCCCTGCCCTTATTGCCAATTATCTCTTTTATATTGTTTTGGATCTTCATTAAATTGGGAAAAAAAAAAAAGTAATAATAATAATGATAATAATAATAATAATAATAATAATAATGATTTAATAATGTTTTCTTTATTAACCACAAGGGTTTACATAAAGTAGACATTAAGGACAGTACAGGACAATACAGGACGGTACAAATGGGCATTTCTGCGTGTAAAAAACAAAAGCAGAGGATGTAACAAAAAAATAACAATGAAAAATTCCCCAATAGGGGGGAGACTTCCGAGGGACATTCGTGGAGAAAGCCCATTAAAAAAGCCACAGTGACCCTGACCACCAGGGCAAGTGCCCTCTCCCAGTTTTCCACCTTTAATTTACAGACACATACTTGAGCCATTCTTGCCTCTCTCACCCAACTTTCAACAAAATGCTGGGAAGAGAGCACTTCCCTCTATACCCTGATTTTCCTTTTCAAATGAAATTTGTAAAAGTTAATCAGGGCATCACCGAAGAGGTAAGTGCTCGTCTTCAGCCCTTTCAAACGTGTCCACCATACTATCTCTTTCGCCATGGCCACCAGACAAATAAAAACTGCCTGCCCTTCCCGGCTAAAGGAAGAGGGCGGGGCAATCCTCACGATGGACTCAGCTGATAGCCGGATCTGTTCTACACGCGACAGCAGGTGTTCGACATAAACGCACAAGTCAGCAATGCTCAGACACTGGACGAGTGTGTGCAGGATGGTTTCGTCGCCCTGCGCGCATCTCGGACATGCCCGGCTGACGGCACCTCCATGCCTGTAGAGTTTATCCCAAACTGGCAAAGGTCCTCGGTAGCACTGCCAGGCCAGGGATTTCTGGAATGATTTAATAATAATAACACTATTAATAATTATTAATTAATGCTTTCTTTATTAACCACAAGGGTTTACATAAAGTAGACATTAAGGACAATACAGGACGGTACAAATGGGCATTTCTGCGTGTAAAAAAAACAAAAACAGAGGATGTAACAAAAAAATAACAATGAAAAATTCCCCAATAGGGGGGAGACTTCCGAGGGACATTTGTGGAGAAAGCCCATTAAAAGGCCACAGTGACCCTGACCACCAGGGCAAGTGCCCTCTCCCAGTTTTCCACCTTTAATTTACAGACACATACTCAGAGAAGGCCCATTCATTCGGGCCATACTTGCTTCTCTCACCCATCTTTCAACAAAATGCTGGGAAGAGAGCACTTCCCTCTCTACCCTGATTTTCCTTTTCAAATTTCATTTGAAAAAGTTAATCAGGGCATCACTGAAGAGGTAAATGCTCGTCTTCAGCCCTTTCAAACGCGTCCACCATACTATCTCTTTCGCCATGGCCACCAGACAGATAAAAACTGCCTGCCCTTCCCGGCTAAAGGAAGACGGCAGGGCAATCCTCACGATGGACTCAGCTGATAGCCGGATCTGTTCTACACATGACAGCAGGTGTTCGACATAAACGCACAAGTCAGCAATGCTCGGACACTGGACAAGTGTGTGCAGGATGGTTTCGTCGCCCTGTGCGCATCTCGGACTTGCCCGGCTGACGGCACCTCCATGCCTGTAGAGTTTATCCCAAACTGGCAAAGCTCCTTGGTAGCACTGCCAGGCCAGGGATTTCTGGAATGATTTAATAATAATTGTTTCTACTTTAGGCACAAGGCCAGCAATCACCCAGTACATTACTGGTACTTTATTTTATCGACCCCCGTAAGGATGAAAGGCAAAGTTAACCTTGGCGGGATTTGAACTCAGAATGGCAAGGGTCGTAACTCTATGAGTCAAAGCATGGCGTTCGACCCGCTACCGATACTGCCAAAATAATAACACTATTAATAATTATTAATTAATGATGTCATTTATTGGCCGACTTTCATTATTTCACGATCGCATTAATTATTAATTAATGCAATCGTGCAATGCCTGTGCGTAAAGAATATTTTTAAAGTGAGGAAAGACTGTGCACTGAGCCAATCCCACTCTCTGAGCGACAGTAGCTATAACCTGAAAAGAAGAAAAAATCAAGATCATTGGTAACTACTGAGCCGTAGGCTTTATGTTGGAGTTAACCCAGTTTCCTGAGATACCTTCTCCTAGAAGAATGCTCTGACAAGGGCTAGGGGTCCTTCACTCCCAGTAGTTTAACTGTGGTCGGGTGTCCAGCCCGATTATTTATATGTCCCCGCACACAAAAAAAAAAAATCACTTAGTGACACTCATACATACGACACACACACACACACACTCACTTACACATGCACACGCACCAACACTCATACATACATACAAACACACACACGCCACTCACTTACACACACACACACCTATACATATGTTACTGTCATTACTGATACAAAATCATGTCAACTGTTGACTTTTGAAAGAGTTTGTATAATTGAAGCCGTGTGTAATATTATAATTGCTTTACAGCATAGAGCTATGGCCCTTCACGTTCCAAGCTCAAATCCAGCCGAGGTCAACCCTGCTCTTCATCCCCATGGAGTCGATAAAACAAAGCACCAGTAATGCACTCGCACAATCGTTGGCCCGTGGCCTAAAGCAGAAAAATTATTATTAGTATAGTTGTTGTTTTCTTAAGGCCCGATTGCTGGTGATGGTGATGGTGGTGGCAGTTGATGTTGTTGTTGTTGTTTGGGGTTTTTTTTATTATCGTTTGATGCCGCAGCTGTTGTAGATGTTGGTGTTGTTCCTCTTGATGTTGTAAATGTTGGTGTTCATTCTGATGCTGTACTTTGCCTTTCATCCTTACTGGGTCGATAAAATAAAGTACCAGTAATGCACTGGGTAATTGCTGGCCTTGTGCCTAAATTAGAAACAATTAATGTGGTGGATTGGTCGGACGCCATGCTTTGCAAACAAAGAGTTACGGCCCTTTATAGTCTGAGTTCAAATCCCGCCGAAGTTATCTTTTCCTTTCATCCTTTCGGGGTCGATAAAATAAAGTACCAGTAATACATTGGGATAATTGCTGGCCTTGTGCCAAAAGTAGAAACAATTAATAATTATTAATTAATGCTACAGTGCAATGCCTGTGTGTGAAGATTCTTTTTAAAGTGAGGAAAGACTGTGCACTGAGCCAATCCCACTCTCTGAGCAACAGTAGCTATAACCCGAAAAGAAGAAAAGATCAACATCATTGGTAACAACTGAATCGCAGGTTTTATGTTGGAGTTATCCCAATTTCTTAAGTTGCCTTTGCCTAGAAAAATGCCCTGATAAAGCCTGGGAGTCCTTCACTCCCAGTGGTTTAACCACGCGATTGGGTATCCAGCCCAATTATTTCTATGTCCCCGTGCATATATATACATTTGCATACAAGTATACATATATATACATCATCATTTCATCATCATTTCATTTTACGTCCGCTTTTTCCCTGCTTGCAAGGGTGGGACGGGAACTGATTTTGGCTTGATTTCTACAGCTGGATGCCCTTCCTAACACCAACCTCATTTACAGTGAGTGCTGGGTGCTTTTTTGCCGTGGGACCTCCACGACTACTTTGCAGTGGAATGATATGGACTCCAGTCCCTATCATCTCATTTCTACAGCTGAGTAAACTGGAGCAATGTGAAATAAAGTGTCTTGCTCAAGGAAACAACACATCACCCGGTCTGAGAATTGAACTCACAACCTTTCGATTGCAAGGCCAATGCTCTAACCACTAAGCCATGTGCCTCCATATATATGCATATATATATAAGAGGAATCAAATGCTGTGTGCAGGAGAGGCGGTTGCGCTGGTATGGACGTGTGATGCGTATGAAGGATGACAGCTGCATAAAAAGGTGCAGAGCACTAGAAGTCGATGGAAATCGTGGAGTGGGGAGACCCAAGATGACCTGGGATGAGGTGATAAAAGCCGACCTTACCCAATTACACCTCTCAAAGGCAATGACACACGACCGTGACCTCTGGCGTCACGCAGTAATACAGAGTACCCGACCTCCCATGGGTACAAGCTGAAGCATATAGACAATATGCCCCCACACCTCCCACCGCAAGGTGGTCGTGGAGGTGCCACGGCAAAAAAGCACCCAGCCCACACTGTAAAGTGGATGTGTAGGCGCCATGAAAAAGCACCCAGCACTCACTGTAAATGAGGTTGGTGTTAGGAAGGGCATCCAGCTGTAGAAATCAAGCCAAATCAGTTCCTGTATGAGCAAGGCATGGTCAGCCGACCAGACACTACCCACAACAGGACAATCCATCTAACCCATGCTAGCGTGGAAGAACAGACGTAAAACAGTGTTGATGATGGTGGCTGCCAACTCGTTTTCGAGTACGGCCACTACTTTATATCCATGTAGGAGAACCCCTACCGATGCGCTGAACGAGTGTGACATTTTAGTCCAGCCAGCGACTTGAAAACTCTGGTACAAACACTACACTTGTTACAATTATTGACACATAGTGCTGGGCCCATGCTACCATGTGACGACAAGTGCAGAGAGATCTCCAGATATAAAGCAATGCCTGTGCTGTGAAGCTTTTATAGTGAGCAAAGGCACTGCACAAAGCCAGTCCCACTCTCTTAACCAAGATGATATTTACCAAAAAGAAGAACAAGTCAACATCATTGGATAGCAAAGGAGCTCTTAAGAGTCAATGGCCATCCAAAATCACCGGGAGAGATGACCCCTTAGCCTTAGTCAAAGCAGAATTCTAGGAGAAGGAAAACTCTGATATAACACCTGCAACCCTGATACATATATATATACATATATATACACACATGTATATATGTATACACATATTTACACTCTTTTGGATGGCCGTTGACTCTTATGAGTTCTTCCGCCCTTTGTCAGGTTTTGCTTTTTGTCCAGCAGGGTGTCCAAAATCACCCTCCTCACCAAGTAAACTTGGTGGGGTTGCTGGTTTAGTTGCTGGCAACCTGACCATGCGACAGGTTGTACTGGGTTACATATTACCAGTAGCACTCAAGAGTGATTTGACATACATACATACATAATGGTTGTATCGTAATTTCAAAAATTACTATTCCTTGTCCTTTTTCTCATACATGACTTTTTAGCCCTTTCAAGGACTTGGATTCCTTTCTGCATATGCTGCAGCGAAAAGAATCTACCAACTATAAACAAAATTCTGGTGGTGCTGTTGACAGACTTTCTACTCACAGTCATGAGGGACCTTATAGTGATAGTATGTCTCAATTTTGCAAAGGTGGATGTGTACCCTTATAGACTTTTAATAAATTAGAAAAGATTCAACAACAGAACCTTCTAGCTGCTTTACAGCTTTCCTTGCTTCCCATTTTTTCTTTATCTTTTTTTTTATGCTTATTTTGCCTCCCATTGGCCTTCCTTATTAAATTTTTTTTTTAAATTTAAATTTTCATTTTTATATACACTTTTTTCTGTGTATCTTGTTTTTTTGTTTTCTTTTCAACTGTAAGAAATATTAGATACTTCCCCTAGTCTGTCGTAGCTTACTAGCTCTATATGGACATTTAAATAAATAAATATATACCAAAGAGTGTCCCACATTATTTCTAACAGGGGCAATAAACCCTTCTTAAATGTGTAGGCCCATATCTTGTTCTGGTCTTCTTACTACCAATGAGCATGCAACTCGTAATATCATCTGTTAGATTTTCATCCTTACATTTATTTTAGCAGATCTGAATTAAGCACATTTTACAATATTTAAGATAAAAATGTTGGTTGCCCAAGGAATACTGAAACCAAAGGCAGTCACATGCAATGCCAACCATAACGAAGACAAAGACTGTTACAAGACAAAGGAAAATGAATGACTGGGAAAGACAAAAGAAAAAGACAGTGTCATCACTAACCTGTGGTGAACTATGTTGATTTTCATTAGGGAGTGATGTCTTTGTCTGTTTTGGGATAGAACTCAAAATATCAGATGACAAATCATTAGAAGTCTTCATTTTGGTTCCCATTATAGAAACAAGATCGAGGGGACTGTATTCCGGAGAAGAAACTGGCTGGAAATGCCACTTTCTCTGAATGTTGGGAGAATTCATTAAAATATATTTTTGAAAATCTCACTTCTTGAAGGTAAGTAGAAGAAAAGGTAAATCAATAAATTATAAGTAGGTTGATTAATAATGCCAAAATCCAACAGATTTGCTTGATGATTCAATCATGTTTTCTCCTCCTCATTTGATTTTTGAAAATAATCTGATATGTTATTCGCAGAATTAAAAATTGATTGGAAGGTGTCATTTATGTGATGGCAATAAGTATTCAGTAAGTAATAAGTAAATGGCTATATTAACAATGGAGACAAAAGTACTGGAATTTTCTTTTTAGCACTGGAAAAACGGAAATTAAGTGGATATATCAGAGTAGATAAGACGAAGCAGATTTACCTTTGAAGGGGGTCGATAAATATTTTCAAAGTAGATTCCCATTGAATGTCACCATAGCAATATAAAAGACTGGGCAAAATTCAAGTGAAAAATAGCTGGAGAAAGAAATAAGCTTAGTCAAGAGATTAAACAGATTTCTCAATATTATCTGGCATACATTTTATCTTACTTTTTTTCCCCTTATGTTTTTGTTTTGAATTTTGACAGGTTAATATTTTTTTTAATATGCTCCAAAGACTATTTCTACTAGACAACACATAAGAGCAAATGAACGAAAATGAACTAGGCCTTAAAGGTGAAGTAGGATTAGAAATATATATATATAGAAAGAATGAACTTATTTTGAATATCATCATCATCATCACCCTTTTACGTCACACACACACACACATATATATATATATATAGGAAAAAGTATGACCCCGACGGCAGAGCGCAAGCTGTTTCGACGGCTATTTCTGGACTGAAATGGCTATTTGCGTCCAGAAATAGCCATCGAAACGGCTTGAGCTCTGCCATCTGGGTCATACTTTTTCCTATTTTCCACTCTACTACCCTAAGTATTGAGTACTCTGGTGCGTTATGGTCCATCTGGTTCCTTACCACAATTCCTTTGTTTTATATATATATATATAAATGTAAAAAAAGTATGATGTTGAATTAAATAAAATGTAACAAAAACTGTATATATATATGTGTGTGTAGTTGTTATATATATATATATATATATATATATATATATATATATATATATATATATATATCATCATCATCGTCGTCACTGTTTTTATGTCCACAAATATATATAACTTTTGAATATATATATATAAGTTTTGAATGTATAAACAAGAGAAAAAAAACTCAATATATGAATAGGGTAATATATGTTTTATTATAGCTGTGAAACTATACTAGTGACCTTGAGGGTCAGTCATTTCATGCTTGACTGCACTCTGCAAATCTGATATGTGTGTGCATGTGTGTTTGTGTGTGTTTGTGTGTGCATGTACATGTATATCATCATCACTGTTTAACATCCATTTTTCCACGTTAGCATGGGTTAGATGAGTTGTCTCATTCTGAGACAAGCTAGATCAGATAATTGTGTCTTGCTCATACAGGGCTGATTTTGGCTTGGTTTCTATGGTTGGATGTACTTCCTAACATCAACCACATTCACAATGTGTACTGGGTGCTTTTTGTTGTGACACCTACACGATCACTTTACAGTGTGGCATGACCGCTTTTTGTCATGTCACCAACATGACTACTTTACAGTATGGACCGGGAGCTGGTGGATTTATCTGGTGAAGTGTGTGCTGTTAGGGCGTGGGTTGTGTATGGGAGGGGTGTGAAAGGAAAGGTAGGGCAATGTTGTGCATACTAGATGTATGCTTCAATCCCTGCCCATGAGAATGCGGGTCTTCTGTATTACTGCATAACACCAGAGATCTTGTTTCTGTGTCATCGTCTTTATGCAGCTGTTATCCCTCACATGCATCACATATCCATACTACAGCAATCCTCTCTCTCCTTCATATCACATCTGTTCCTTCTTATGCCCAGTTTCTGTTCATGTATTTCACATCCATCAAAGCATGCAAGCCTCATTTCCTCCCAATCTATGAAGGTCCCATGTCTCACTGCCATGCAGCATTGCAATTCATACACATGCCTCACACAATCTGCCCTTCATTTTGTGGGAAAGCCTTTTGCAGCCAACAATGATAGTAAACCCCTCCATCCCATTCTCACTCAGTCCACCATACTCTCAGAACACCCACCTCCACTTTGAACTTGGTCCCTCAGGCAACATAAATTGTCAACTGTCTCTACGGCACCCTCTAAGAATTTAATAGAGTTTGTTTCCTGTGAGCATTTGCTGCCTACTGCTCCCATGCAATGGCCACATGTAAAGCCTACATTCCTCACTAGCCTACCCAAGATCCCACTACATCTTCCATGCACCCATAGTTTGCATCTGGAACAGAGGATAGAACCTCCACCCACCCCTTTCCTACACACTGAGCAGGACCGCCTCTCACAAGGGATCACGGTTCTGCTCTTCTTATCCCTTACCAGAACCCCGGTCCTTACCAAGTTGACTCTAAGACACCCTCTATTCCAGATCACACCTTCAGGTCAGGAATTTTTTTTCTAGTTCCACCATACATTCAGCTTGAGTCAGATCATCAACATACAGGAGCTTCCAATGGAATCCAGTTTTAAAATCTTGTTGTAGTCAAGAGGATGATAATAAACACCAGAGGGCCAGGGACAGAGCCCTGGTGGATCCAAAGCTGCACACTAAACTCCTCACTACAATTATTAATGATAACCTTGCCAACTGCACCTCCATACACGGCTTGCACAACCCTCACAAGTCATTCATCAACCCCGGCTTCCCAAGTGCCCACTAAATTACAGAATGGGGGACCCTGTCAAAAGCTTCTCCAGGTCAACAAATGCCAAGTAGAGGGGTCCACCTTCTGCTAGATACCTCTCCTTCCACAAGGAAGAGAGCATCCGTGGCACCTTTACCTGGCACAAATCCAAACTGGATTTCCTCCTGGCCAATTCGATCCCCAATCAACTACACGACTTCCTCTGTAACCCAGTCCATCAATTCAATGCCTCAGTAGTTTCCTCCATCCAGTGCATTACCCCCGTCTATAATATATCTATATATTTATTAATTTTCAACTCTATAACAACACCTTGTTCACCATATGGTATAGCAATGAAATGCTATGTATGATATATTTTCAACTTGTCCCTTATTTCTATGAAGAATTCACCTCCTGATGAAGAAACTTAAATTCTTCCAATATTGGTTATTCCAAAGTCTTGGAGTTCTCAATGTTATATCTTGAGTTTCAGAAACCATGGTTGGGGTATTATATAAGTTAAAGCTATTTTTTTGGCTGATTTGGCTTATATACAACCAAAATGATATATATATATATAACGACAAAAAGCATCCAGCCCACACTGTAAAGTGCTCATGTAGGCACCACAGTAAAAAAGCACCCAGTACTCACTGTAAATGAGGTTGGTGTTAGGAAGGGCATCCAGTTGTAAACATCAAGCCAATATCAGTTCTGTGTGAACTGACCTAGCATTGCCCATAAACATATATATATATATATGCATATATATATCATCATCATCATCATCATCATCGTTTTATGTCCATTCTTCCATGCTAGCATGGGTTAGACACGTTGTCCTGTTATGGGCAATGCTAGGTCAGGTGACCATATCTTGTTCACACAAAACTGATTTTGGCACGATGTTTACAACTGGATGCCTTTCCTAACACCAACCTCGTTTACAGTGAGTACTGGGTGCTTTTTTACCGTGGTGCCTACATGAGCACTTTACAGTGTGGGCTGGATGCTTTTTGTCGTTACACATACACAACCAAGATAAAAAATAAAAGGAAAAAAAGAAGTTCTATTTGGATGGCCATTGACTCTGCTGAGTTCCTCCGTCCTTTGTCGGGTCCTATGTATTTCATCCCGCAGGGTGTCCAAATATCACTCTCCTCACCAAGCTAGCTTATTATTTATTTAATCAATTTAAACGTCCATATAGAGTAGTAAGCCATGACAGACTAGGGGAAGTATTGAGTACTCCTTACAGTTGGTAATCAAAAAGAGCTAGTGAGAAAAGTAATAAAAAACATTTTTAAGGAAAAAAAACAAACAAAAAAATAAAATAAAAATTTCAAATATTGAAGGCCAACAGGAGGCAGATTATACATAAGAAAACAAAAAAGAAAAGGAATATATCAAACAAGGAAAGCTGTAAATATTTTAAAATGTGGAAAATTTATTAATATATCTTATCCTTTCATTGACATGTTTATGTATTAGAAACAGGTAACTTTATAGAGTTACAAATTAATATTGACTGCTCCATCATTGTTGAGCTAATTTATATGATTTTGGTTGCTATTTCTAACGTTAATGTAAACCCGTCGTATTGTCCTAATACATTAAGTAGAAAATGTTCATACAGTAATTCAGCGTTGCAACACATTGTTTCACCATGCGGTCTCTTAACATCATACTATGTATGATATATATTCAACTTCTTCCTTTGGGTGGTATAGCAACAAAATGATATTTGAAGATATTGGAATAACCAATATTGGTTATTCCAATGTCTTTGAATTCCTGATGTTGTATCTTAAGTTCCAGAAACCATAGTCAGGCTACTATATAAGTTAAAGCTGACTTTTTTTAGTTGATTTGGCTTATATCCCCCTGGTCTATGTTAGCTGTGGGGAAAATGAGGGAATATCTTGCAAGAAACCTGAACAGATGTCCATTGATTGATTTGGAGAGGTGGCAGAAATCTGGGTTGTAATCCTTCTTCCAGCGACTAGAATGGAACATGCCAGGTTGTTTGACATCATGGAGAAGATAGCAATCACAGGTTGAAGCCCATGCTACCAACTATTCGCCAGCCTCATTGTCTGTAGCATCTCCCCATGAAGAGTGATGGCTGTTGAAGTTACCAGCATGCAACTTCAAATGGGAGTGGACTTTCAGAGCAGGAGAGGGCCAAGTAGTTCTTGGCGCTTTGTACATGATAGTGATGGTCAGGTCCCTGACTTTTACAGTAGTGATAAATATGTCATCCCTTCTGATTCCTCAATAACAGAAAATACATAGCATGCCTGATGTAAGTGGCAACACCGTATTTTGAGTGGAGTACTGCAGCAATGAACTTGTACCCATAGATGCAAAGCTTAGAGCAGCTCTCAACATCACCAATATGGGTTTCCTGTATTAATATGACATCAATGTCATGATCTTTTGCTGTTTTAACCAGGTAGTCACATTTTGCTCTCAACATACCTTCTGCATTGATCTGTATAATACACACAGTTCTCCCGATGTGTCGGGAAGGTTCAGTACATCAATATGCAGTGATGACAGAGATATAAACTATATATAGTAGCCACTACACAGTGATGACATGAACTTCACAGTATTATCTCATGTGGATGGTGTTGTTATTACACATACACACATGCACATATATACACACCATAAACTGCATGAAAAATAATGCACACTTGACTGATTGGCATGAAGCTGCCATCCAACATGCTTCAACTTCTGGCCTACATGCATGCTGTCTCTTCGCCATTTCTACCATCACTACAGTGGTATGATATCATACTATATTGATTCAGACCCAACTCACTCATCTCTCCTCTTCTCAAGTTGTGTCTACCCTTTAGACCAGTATTTCTCCAGGGTGTGGCAATATTTTGTTGGGTCGTGGGCTTTTAGAATGGGGAATATATACTATACTATATATTTTGATCATGGTGGGGGTGCAATTTTTGGGGGGTGAAGATTGAAATGAAGCGTGGGACAAAAAAGTTCGAAAAACACTCCTCCAGACCCTGCCATAGCCACTTTTCCCTAAACTTCCTCCTTCAAAACGTCTCCTGGAATTCTCTCACTGTTCCTGTAAAATTGTAGTTTTTCAAACAGAACATTAACAGTACCAATTTCACAAAGCTTAGATTGCCTGTGCCCAGACCAACCTATTATTTAAAATGTTAATGAATGTTTTCAGTTAGAATAGCTATATATAATAATCAATATCCACTGATGATATTACCCTTTATAAATCTGAAACAATTAAAGACAACAAAGTAAAAAATAAAGATATCTGCATGGGGCATATTTTTCCCCTAAAAATTCTTACCTTTTGAATTGGGATCCAGCATTTCAAATTTGGAATCCATATCAACTTTGGCTTGAATTTTAATCCATCATGTTGCATCATATGTTTTGATTTCGGCTGACACCTGAAACTATGCTGCGCATGATGTGATCCACCAGTATCACTATAACTTCTCCAATAATGACATTTCCTCCTAGCCTCGGGAATTATTGATCTGTCATTAGATTTAATGCTTACCCAGTTTTTATGGTTAATAAATGGTTCCAAACAGTCAGTCTTCATATTGAAACCCTACAAATAGAATAGTCACATTGGAATGACAGGAAGTGAGAAGGTAGCAGCTTGCAGAGTGGTGGTGGGGGAAAGCCGAAAGCCTCTTGTTGAATATGGAGCATGAGAGAGGAAATAAACTGGAAACCAGGAGAAGATGAGCAGTGGTTTGTCCACCATTGTTGAACACTCAACAAGAGGGTATTAGAGTTAAAGGTCAAAACACTCAATGAACATTAAATACTGTGTAATGACAGCAACACTTTCTGGACAAGTTTTAGTTATAATTTAATTTCCTTGCAAACATTATTATTAATAAACTTTCACAACTCTCTATTACTTGGGCAATGTTTTCTGTAGTAAACCTTTGTCACTAATAAAGAAAGTAATAGTTCCTTTTTTCATATTAAAAATAAATAAGGTACATTTTAGAAAACATACATAATAGTGTTCAAGGATACAAAATGCTATATTGCTCTATCAATATTCACAGATCTTGGTTTGCTATTTGCTGGAATATGTCTACATCTATCCTTTATTATGATTTCATGTCTATATCAAATCTTTCCATTACTTCTGAAATCAAGAGGGCAGTGGATTGGCAGATTTATTAGAGCATCGGACAAAATGCTTTGTAGCATTTAGTTACAGCCCTATATGTTGTAACTTCAAATCCCACCAAGGTCAACTTTGCCTTTCACTCTTTTGGGGCTGATAGAATAAAGTACCAGTCACTTAATTTATTGACCTTGTGCCTAAATTAGAAATAATTGTTTCTACTTTTGGCACAAGGCCAGCAATTACCCAGTGTATTACTGGTACTTTATTTTATCGACCCCGTAAGGATGAAAGGTAAAGTTAACCTTGGCGGGATTTGAACTCAGAATGGCAAGGGCCGTAACCCTATGCGTCAAAGCATGGCGTCCGACCCTCTACCGATACTGCCAATCCTAGAAATAATGATAATAATAATGATAATAATAATAATAATAATAATAATAATAATAATAATACCTGATTGTGGATGTGGCCTGCCCATTCGACACGAGAGTGCAAGAGAAGGAGAGGGAGAAAATTAACCGATACCAGGACTTAAAGTGGGAGGTAAAAAGGATTTGGAACTGCCATGAAGTCAAAGTGATCCCGATTGTCATAGGCGCACTAGCGACTATCTCAAAAAGTTTCCAGGGATGGTTAAAGAAAATTGGCCCCTTCACGCTTTTTAGAACGCTTCAAAAGGCATGCTTGTTGGGAACAACAAGAACCCTCCGATACGTCCTGAATATCTGAGGCTGCAGGTAGTGGCTTGATATTCATTTCAACAAACTTTCCAGTTAAATAACATCAATGACTGAGACTCAAAGAGTAATAACAACAACAATAATAACCCAATTGTCATAGGCACACTAGGTACTATCTCAAAGAGTTTCCAAGGATGGTTAAAGAAGATTAGTCTAGCCCCACTTTTTGGAACACTTCAAAAGGCATGCTGGCTGGGAACAGAAAGAACCCTCCGATATGTCCTGAATGCCTGATTGATATTCATTTCAACAAACCTTCCAGTTAAATAACTGTTTCTACTTTTGGCACAAGGCCAGCAATTACCCAGTGCATTACTGGTACTTTATTTTATCGACCCCGTAAGGATGAAAGGCAAAGTTAACCTCGGCGGGATTTGAACTCAGAATGGCAAGGACCGTAACTCTATGCGTCAAAGCATGGCGTCCGACCCTCTACCGATACTGCCAATCCACCTTCCAGTTAAATAACATCAATGACTGAGACTCAAAGAATAATAATAACAACAACAATAATAATAATAATAATGGTTTCTTTATTGGCCACAAGGGCTAACATGAAGAAAAACATTACAGACGGCACAGGACGGTACAGAACGATACAAAGTGGGTTTTGGCCATGTAAAAAAGGTTATAACAAGAAGATAGAAATATAAAAAAAATTCAAACAACAAAAATTCCTCAATAAGGGGGAAATTTCCAAGGGTCACTCGTGGCGAAAACCACACAAAAGACCACAGCCACCCTGACCACCAGGGCAAGCGCCCTCTCTCAGTTTTCCACTCCTCAGTCTACAGGCGCATACTCAGAGCGGGCCCATTCACTCGGACCAGACTCGCCCCTTTCACCCACCTTTCAACAAACTTACTAGAAGACAGCACTTGTCTCTCCAACCTGATTTTCCTCTTCAAGTGAAATTTGAAAAAGTTAATCAGGGATTGGCCAAAGAGGAAAGTGTCTGTCTTCAATCCTTTCAGCCTTGTCTACCATACAATCTCTTTCGCCATGTTTTCTTTATTAACCATGAGGGTTGACATAAAGTATGACATTAAGGACAGCACAGGACGGTACAAATGGGCATTTCTGCATGTAAAGAAAAAACAAAGAAAATGACAAAAAGAAACAGAGGAAAATTCTCCAATAGGGAAGGGACTTCTGAGGGTCACTTGTGGAGAAAGCCCATTAAAAAAGCCACAGTGACCCTGACCACCAGGGCAAGTGCCTTCTCCCAGTTTTCCACCTCCAATTGACAGGCACATACTCAGAGCAGGCCCATTCACTCGGGCATGCTTGCCTTTCTCACCCATCTTTCAACAAATTGCTGGGAAGGGGGCACTTCCCTCTCCACAGTGAATTTCATTTTGAAATTTTAACAGGAAGAATGAATGTTATACATATATTTTAAAGGGAGCATTTCATACTTAAATACTCCTCCGTCTTAGCAGAATTAATAATCACCAGTTTAGCAGAGTCATAGAAGTAGCAATGGTGCCACGAGTAATCAGTTCGGTAGAAAGATATGATAGGAATATCGACAACGACTTCAGCTTGTTTTTATGTTATTTAGTAACCAAGGTTGAGCTGAGTAGAGCAGGCATGCTAAACAAATGAAACAAACGAATTAAGATTTCAGAAGGCACGGTCTACTGGCTGAAGTGTTGCCAGGCTGTGGTTATATTGTTGTGTTACATATTGGCTAGTGATTTCACGGTGAAAGAAAAGTAGTTGTTTACCTTAGCGTGGTCTAGCTGCAAGAGAGAGATTTTTTTGAGCTGACGCAGGAATTTTTCCTGCAGGGCACGTAGAAATACATTCTCCTTCGCTGGCGGTTATTGGCTGGGCTGAGCCAAGTAACGCATGGAGAATGTATATGAGCCCGCGGAATGTAGGTCGCTACAAATACAACATGTCTATATGGAATACAAATCTATCACTGTCACACAGTGATGGAACTATAAATTCCAGCAGCATAAGTATTAAGTGAGGTATTTTCAAGGTGATTCCTTTTCTCCTCTGATATTTTGCATTGCACTCACACCGCTGCCTTTAGCACTCAACAAAACAAAATATGGTTACAAAATAGACAGTAACACCATAAATCACCTGTTTTATATGGATCATTTGAAGCTGTGTGCCAAAAATGACAAAGTACTGGAAGGACAGCTGAAGACAGTTAAGGTGTTCAGCAATGATGTAGAGATGGAATTTGGATTGGAAAAATGTGCCAAAGCAACATTCAATAAAGGCAGAATGACAAGCACACACTCAATGGAAATAGATGTGAATACAGTAATTAGGAAACTAAAACAGGACCAAGCTTACCAATATCTAGGGATCAATGTGTGTGTGTGACAGCTCACACCTAAGCAGGTTTAGCTGGCCTCCTCTGAGGTATATCTCGTTGGAGGGATCAATGAAGGCCAAGGTATTCACCATGCCAGCATGAAAGAGAGAATCGGAGTGTATGTGCTGCTTTGAAAACTTAGTTTGACTTGAGAAATAAATTATCTGCCATAAATGCACTTGCAATCCCAGTTGTCACCTATAGTTTCAATATTATAAATTGGAACATTAACGAAATTAAGAGAATGGGCACCAAAATCAGGAAATGTTTAACCTGTAATAAAATACATCACCCAAAAGCAGATGTGGACCGCCTCTATCTTCCTTGACAAAATGGAGGGAGAAGAATGATCTATCTCAAGCTATCACACAAGATATCGGCCATTGGACTTGATCAGTACCTTAAAACCACAAATGATTGGATGATGAAAATGGTTGCAGATGACGAATGGAGGAAGAGGTTACATTCAGTCACAAAGGAAAGTAGGCGGTTTGCAGAAGAATTGGGAATCCAGTTTAGAAAGGGTGGCAATTCTGCAATTAAAGACGCAAAGAACATCAAAATGTTGGCAAAACATGAAGGTCAACAGAGACTGTGCACTAAATCGAAGCAAAACCTACTACTTTGGCAGTATGTTCTCCGTAGCAAAGAACCTGATGTAGATCCAACTCTCACCCATCAGTGGCTGTGGAGTTCTGGGCTAAAGGCAGAGAGTGAGGGCTTCATTTTAGATGCACAAGACCAGTTTCTTTCAGTGTGCAACTTTCAAACCAATGTGATCAGAAATGGAATTGACCCAAAGTATCAATTCAGTGATGAGCATGTTGAGACTATTGACCACCTGGTTTCAGGTTACAAAGTATTAGCTTCCCAGGAATAGAAAACAAAGCCTGATAGAGTGGGACAATACTTACACTGGGTAATATGCAGGTTCTATAGTCTGAAAACAGGGAAAATGGTACAACCATCACTCAGATGCAGTAACAGGAGGTGAGAACATGACAACCCCATGGGATTTCCCTGTGAACACTGACCAAACAATCAAGGCCAACAGACATGATATAATTCTGAAGGACCATAAAGAGAAATCATGTTTCTTAATTGACATGAGTATTCCATCAGATCGTAATATCTCCTCAGAAATCTATGGAAGTAAAAAGATCTATCAATTAAAATTGAGAAAATGTGGCATCTTTCAGCCTGTACATTACCAATGACAGTTGGTGTACTTAGAATGATAAAAAAGAGAACTGAAAAATATTTGGACTGAATACCTGGAAAGCCATCTCTGCAAGAGATACAAAAAATAATATTGACTAAGACTGTCCATGTCCTAAGAAAGACATTATCAATTTAAAACCTTGCAAAGACATTTACTGTTGTTTGTGTCCTTGTGACGTCATCTGTTTGACAATTGATTGTAAATTGTACGTATTATCAAATTTTACCCCAGGTATCAGGTTGTCACTCAACATGGTTTGGGAAAAAAGTAGAATTAAGAGGAAGTTTCAAATAATTATACTGTAATATAAATAATTATTTCTACTTTAGGCATAAGGCTGGCAATTTGAAGGGGAAGGGAAAGTCGATTAAATCGACCCCAGTGCATTACTGGTGCTTTAGTTATCAACCCCGAAAAGGGCTGCAATTCTATGCCACTAAGCATGTTGTCTGACGCTCTACTGATTCTGCCAATCCACTGTCCTAATAATAATAATAATAGTAATAATAATAATAATAATAATATAGGCGCACTGGGGACTATCTCCAAAAGTTTCCAGGGATGGTTAAAGAAAATCGGCCCCTTCACGCTTTTTGGAACGCTTCAAAAGGCATGCTTGCTTGGAACAGCAAGAACCCTCCGATACGTCCTGAATATCTGAGGCTGCAGGTAGTGGCTTGATATTCAATCCAACGGACTTTCCAGTTAACCAACATCAATGACTGAGATTCAAGGAATAACAACAATAATAATAATAATGGTTTCTACTATAGGCACAAGGCCAGCAATTTGAGGGGAAGGAAAAGTCGATGAAATTGACCCAGTGCGTGACTGGTACTTTATTTTATCGACCCCGTAAGGATGAAAGGCAAAGTTAACCTCGGCGGGATTTGAACTCAGATCCTAAAGGGCCGTAGCTCTATGCGGAAAAGCATGGCGTCCGACCCTCTACCGATTATGCCAATCCACTGCCCTAATAATAATAATAATAGTAATGATAATAATAATAAACATTTTTTTTTTTTTAAATTATAATCAATGTGCTGTATTAACTGACTTACCAATGCACACTGAATTTATTTGCCCTAGATGTCAGGAAGACACTCGGCATATATCTCAGAAACAAAAATGAAAGAAAATAAAAATATAATAATAATAATAACAATGACTACTTGGTGTCGGGTGAAGTACCAGAGTGGTTGACAAAAGTTACCATAGTTCTGGTAATGAAAGACCGAATCAAGAGTAATGAGGTTACCAACTATAGGCCTATCACATGTCTGGCCGTAATTTGGAAACTGTTAACAAGCATTGTGTCTGAGGAAATCTACTATCAGCTCCACATAAACAACGTATTGCCGGACGAACAGAAAGGATGCCGAAAGAGGTCCCATGGTACAAAAGACCAGTTACTTATTGACAAGATGGTAATAAGGAATTGCAAGAGGAGGCATACTGGTAATTGCCAAGGGATGGATAGACTACAATAAGGCATTCGATATGGTTCCTCATTCTTGGATAACCAAACGCCTAGATTTTCAAGGTGGCAGGCAACATCAGACAGCTATTAAATAAAAGTATGAAGTCCTGGGAAACAGAGATAACATCAGGTGGAGAATCCTTGGGAGGTGTGCAGATCAAGAGAGGTATCTTCCAAGGAGATAGTTTGTCCCCTTTGTTGTTTGTCCTTATCCTCATACCCTTGTCCCTCATATTGCAAAAAGTGAATCAGGATACAAGCTGGGAAGAGGAGAGCTTACCATCAACCACCTGCTCTTCATGGACGATCTTAAACTCTTTGGGAAAAGTGAGAAGGAGTTGGATGTACTTGTTAACACTGTCCGTATTTTCAGCAATGATATATGTATGTAATTTGGTGTTAATAAGTGTAGAGTCCTAATGATGAAAGGGGTAAATTGAACAGAAGCAACGGAATCTAGGTGATAAATGAAATTGATAAAGGAAATTGACACTGAAAAGGGATACAGATATTTGGGTGTTCTGGAGGCAGATGATATCAAGAACAATAAAATGAAGGAATTGATAAGATCTGAATACATAAGGAGAGTAAGGAACATACTAAAATCACATCTAAATAGTAGGAATGTCATAAGTGCAGTAAATTCCCGAACTGTGTCTATTATTAGGTACAGTGCATAGTCACGTCCCTTTACAATCTGAGTTCAAATCCCGCCGAGGTTGACTTTGCCTTTCATCCTTACGGGGTCGATAAAATAAAGTACCAGAAATGCACTGGGTAATTGCTGGCCTTGTGCCTAAAATAGAAACAATTATTAGGTACAGTACGGAAATTCTGAAATGGAATGTTACTGAACAAAAAGAAATGGATAGAAAGACTAGGAAGCTAATGACTACCTACAGCATGTTCCACAAGAGGAGTGATGTTGATAGACTCTACTTAAAGAGATCTGAAGAAGTAAGAGGTCTTATCAGCATAGCGGACTGTGTTCAGATGGAGAAGAACAGCCTACACAAATATATGTCTGAGAGTAGGGAGCCAATGCTCAAAATTGTACTGAAGGAGAAGACAATAGACCAGGGATGTCCAAGGAGAAAGTAACAACAAAGAGGAAGAGCAACCTTCATGAAAAATCCCTTCATAGCACCTTATCTTAAGAAAATGGAATTCAGAGATCCACAGACATGGAGCTGGTTAAAAAGAGGAGTCCTTTAAAAAGCTACAGAAGGAATGCTCATGGCTGCAGAAGAACAAGTGCTCAGAACAAAGTGGGTGAAACACCATATTGGCAAGGAGAAAGCTAACTCACTCTGTAGGATCTGTGGAGAGAGAGAGAAAACTGTGGCTCACATTGTATCCAAGTGTAAACACATAGCCGAGACTCACTATAAAGGCTGGAGGCATGAGATAATAGGAAAGGTGATTCACTGGCATTTATGCAAACTAAATAATTTACCACATTCTGAGAAGTGGTATGAGCATAAGCTAGAGTCAGTGGTAGAAAACGATCAAGTGAAGGTGCTATGGGATTTCAGGATACAGACAGACAAGAAATTAGAACACAATAGACCTAACCTGGTAGTTTTTGACAAGGAAAAAAGATTGTGCCTGTTGTAGATATAGCCTGCCCTTTTGACACAAGAGTACAAATATAATCAGATTAGGCCTGTTCAGATGTGACTATCTCCCCACTCTCATTCATCTTTCATAAAACACATTAGAAAGCAGTACCTCCTTCTCTACCCTCACCTTTCTCTTTAAGTGGAACTTGAAGAATTTGATGAAAGCTTGGCCAAAGAAGAACATTCCTATCCTCAATCCTTTTAGATAAATCCACCATACAGCTTCTCTTGCCAGAGTTACTAGACAATGGAAGACTTACTATACCTCTCTTCTAAAACAAGGTGGTAGTTCAATCTTCATTATAGACTTAGCTGATAGTCAGATCTGTTCTACACATGATAGCAGTTGTTTGACACAAGCCCATAACTCTGCAATGCACAGTCACTGGGCAATAGCATGTAGGATGGTTTTGCTGCCCTGTGTTCATTTCGAACAGGTCTGGCTGTTAGCACTTTTATGCCTGTAGAGCTTGTCTCAAACTGGAAGAGTTCCTCTATAGCATTGCCATGCCTAGGAGTTTGGGTTATTGTACATAATTCCCAGCCTGAAAGTCCTCTAGAAGAGCCTGTTTAGACTGTCCTGAGCCACACCCAGGCCATCATTACTCATACCTTCCACTAACCCCCATAGAATGCAAGTGTTGTTTTCTGGTCTTCTATTATATTGTTCAGCAGGTAAAATGCAGTGAGTGCCTGGCAATACTCTAGATGCCACTTGCCCATCCTTGGTGTGCGCTTGACCTACAACTGTAGCTCGATCAGGGAGACAAGCTGCTGGAAAACATGTCTCATGAAAGGTACCCATGCTTTTTGGGCTTCACTTTGATTCTCATCATTGTTGCAGTGCTTGAGGTAGTTCCACATGTGTGTTAGCTATAGTGCATGTCTGCATATCAATAGTGATGGCACTCTGAGGCAACCAAAAAGTGGAAGAGCATGCGTTCTAAACTGATTAGGTGTTTTGGGGGACATGGTATGACAGACAGGCGGTAGTATATCATCAAATTAATGCAGGTGCTTGACACTTCTGCTTGACCTTTAAGGGACAGCTTTCTCTCTGCCCATTCCTTGTTGAGATTGGCTACCTTTGTCATGACAACTCACACAAATTCTATCTGCTACTCTGGTGATAACAAACATCATCATAAGCACCAGCAGTAACAACAGCAACATCAGCATCATCACTAGTTCACAGCAGACATTTGAATGCTTGTCATTTGACATATTTACAAAAGACAATGGGTATGTTGCAGCTATTATCTTGTGGTTTATATTACATACAATAGAGAAACTAACATGAAACACACAAATTACAACACATGCATGTTGTTGCTTGTCAAAAAGTCATGACTAAACTTTCAAGAAACCAATATTAACGGTGACCAATGCATACATACACACATACATATGAGTGTAATTGTGTATGTATGTGTGTATATATATATATATATATATATGGAGGCACATGGCTTAGTGGTTAGAGCATTGGCCTTGCAATCGAAAGGTTGTGAGTTCAATTCCCAGTTCGGGTGATGTGTTGTTTCCTTGAGCAAGACACTTTATTTCACATTGCTCCAGTTTACTCAGCTGTAGAAATGAGATGATAGGGACTGGGGTCCCTATCATCCCACTGCAAAGTGGTCGTGGAGGTGCCACAGCAAAAAAGCACCCAGCACTCACTGTAAATGAGGTTGGTGTTAGGAAGGGCATCCAGCTGTAGAAATCAAGCCAGAATCAGTTCCCGTCCCACCCTTGCAAGCAGGGAAAAAGCGGACGTAAAATGATGATGATGATGATATATATATATATATATATATAACGCTCATAGCTGAATCAATGGCTGAACCAATGGCTGAACTAGAGAAGAAATTCCAAACATGGAAGCACGGCCTAGAATCAAAGGGCCTTAAAATTAACCTGTCTAAGACTAAAGTTCTAGTTTGTAGGAAGAAAAATAGGGCACTGGTCCCATCTGGGAAATGGCCATGCTCAGTGTGTAGGAAAGGAGTAGGTAGAAATTCCATTTTATGTCCTAAATGCAAAGTATGGGTGCATAAAAGAGTAGTGGGATCACAGGTAAGCTAACTAAGAATATAGATTTTACATGTGGCCGGTGCTCAGGTGCAATAAGTAGCAGCAAGTGCCCACAGAATACTAGCTCATTCCATTGCACAGATGGTTCTATAGAAATAGTGGACAACTTCCGTTACCTGGGTGACAAAATCGGCAGTGGGGGAGGGTGCTCTGAAAGTACAGTAGCTAGAGTCAGAACGAGATGGAAAAAGTTCAGAGAGCTTATACCACTATTGGCCGCTAAAGGGTTCTCTCTAAAAATGAAAGGCAGGCTGTATGATGCATGCATACGAACAGCAATGTTACATGGCAGTGAGACCTGGGTATTGTGTGCAGAGGATATACGCAGACTGGAGAGAAATGAAGTTTTCATGCTCCGCTGGATGTGTAATAGTAATATACATGAACGGCAAAGCATAAACGAACTAAGGGAGAAATTAGGAATAAGAGGGATCAGATGTTGTTTACTCGAGAGAAGACTACGTTGGTACGGTCACATGATGCGCATGAAAGACGACAACTGTATAAAAAAGTGCAGGGCGATAAAAATAGACGGTAGCCACGGAGTAGGCAGACCCAGAAAAACCTGGGACGACTTGATAAATTCCGACCTCACACACTTACACCTCTCCAAGACAATGTCACTGGACCGAGATCTTTGGCGCTACACAGTTATACAGAAGACCTGCCTTACCTAAGTACAAAGCGAAACCTACAGTCAGTAGGCACCTCTAACAAAAATACACCCCCGTCCCACCACCCCCACCCCATCCACACCACCCCTTTCAATGTAAAGTTATGTTGGTACCACAACATCCAGTCCGAAATAAATGAGGTCGTGTAGGTGTCACGAAAAAAAAAACACACAGTCCACGCTGTAATGTGGCCGTGTAGGTAACACGGTAAAAACCTCCCAGCCCCACACTGTAAATGTGGTTGGTGTTAAGAAGGGCATCCAGCCGTAGAAAACCCGCCAGATAGTACTATACGAGCAAGACAACCAATCTTGCCTCAAGTGGGAAAACTCCCGTCCAAACCCATGCAAGCGTGGAAGATGGACGTTAAACGATGATGATGATGATGATGATGATGATATATATATATATATATATATATATATGTGTGTGTGTGTGTGTGTGTTTGCATATATATATATGTGTATATATATGTATATATATATATATTATCATCATCGTCTGCTTTTCCCTGCTTGCAAGGGTTGGACGGGTCTTATTCAGCACAGCATCTCTCCACTTGTCATTGTATAAAAAAGTGCAGAGCGCTCAAAGTTGATGGACACCTTGGAGTGCAGAGACCCAGGAAGATTTGGTATGAGATGATAAAAGCTGACCTTGCTCAATTGCACAACACAGGACAGGGATCTCTGGCATTATGCAGTAATACGGGAGACCTGCCTTCCCATGGGCACTGGCTGAAGCTGAAGCATACATATATATAGTGTGTACCACCCCACCCTCCCATACATCTACATGAGGACAGGCTGTAGCATATATCCAGTGAAGCCTCCAGTCCACACTGTAAAGTAGTTGTGATGATGACACGACAAAAAGTGCCCAGCCCACATTGTAGAGTGGTCGTGTAGGAGTCACAACAAAAAGCACCCAGTCCACACTGTAAATGTGGTTGGTCTTAGGAAGGGCATCCAGCCATAGAAACCAAGTCAGAAACAGTCTTGTGGTTGCAAGACACAGTTACCTGACCCAACTTGCCTCAAATGGGACAACCCATCTAACCCATGCAAGTGTGATAAAATGGACGTTAAACGGTGATGATGATGATTTATACATGAGCAGTGAAGGAGGTTACTCTGAAAGCATGGTAGCTTAGGGAGGAGGCTGAACTTCATAACAGATTTGATAAAGGACCATGAGTAAAATTTGGAGAAGAGAAACTGAGGATGTCTGTGGGTGGGAGGGATGTTTTGTCCTTAGATGTAATCCACAACATGATTTAACATCACAACCTTGTCATTGAGTACCATTAGCAGTGTCTATTCTATTGCAAACATTTGGGGTAAGTCTTTGATTCAAGAATAATTTCCTCTTTCTCTCACCTTTTACCTGTCTACCATGTGTCTTTTACCTGTCCCCCACCTATCACCCACCTATCCCCCACCTATCCCTCACCTATCTCTCACCTGTCCCCTACCTATCCCCACCTGTCTCCCACATATTTCCCACCTGTCTTGCACCTATCCCCCAACTGTCCCCCACCTACCCCCCACCTGTCCCCCAACTGTCCCCCAACTGTCCCCCACCTATCTCCCACCTATCCCCCATCTATCTCCCACCTATCCCCCAACTGTCCCCCACTTATCTCACACCTGTCCCCCACCTATCTCTCACCTGTCTCCCACCTATCTCTCACCTGTCTCCCACCTGTCTCCCACCTATCTCTCACCTGTCTCCCACCTATTTCTCACTTGTCCTCCACATATCTACCACCTATCTCCCACATACCTTCCACCTATACCCCACTTGTCTCCTACCTGTTCCCAACCTATCCCTGAGCCCTGAAAAATGTTACAGGGGTGGGGGGCTGTTCTGCTTCCTCTGATTAAGCAATAAATACAAATATTAAAAGTTAAATACCTGTTGACTTAACCCTTTAGCATTTAAACCGGCTGAATCCAGCTAGAATTCTCTCACCTCTTTCTGTTCAAACCGGCCATAACTAGCCACTCATACTGATGTTAAGGTATTTTTCTCAAAAAAATATATCAAAATCTCATAGGATTCGATATTATGTGAAGTAAAGCCTTTACCACGAAAATATAATAGTAAATATAGAGTAATGTAAATGGTACAGGGTTAAGAAACATTTGGTGAATTTGAAATTAGAAACGTGGTCGTCTCAACACAGAAATGTCTATAATAATTGTGACTGTTATTATTATAGAAATGCCTATAATAACTGTTTCTACTTTTGGCACAAGGCCAGCAAATACCCAGTGCATTACTGGTACTTTATTTTATCGATCCCATAAGGATGAAAGGCAAAGTTAACCTCGGCGGGATTTGAACTCAGAATGGAAAGGGGCGTAACTCTATGCGTCAAAGCATGGCGTCCGACCCTCTACTGATACTGCCAATCCACCAATAATAACAGTCAATAGTAGTTGAAAAAATTAGTATTTTTGTCAATTTGATCAGTATCGAAAGAGCGTCAGACACCGTGCTTTGCAGCAGAGAGTTATGGCTCTTTACGTTCTGGGTTCAAATCCCGCCGATGTTAACTTTGCCTTTCATCCTTACGGGGTCCATAAAATAAAGTACCAGTAATGCACTGGAGTAATTGCTGGCCTTGTGCCATAAGTAGAAACAATTATTTATAATAGTCAACTATTATTATAAATCCCACCAAGGTTAACTTTGCCTTTCATCCTTACGGGGTCGATAAAATAAAGTACCACTGGGATAATTGCTGGCCTTGTGCCAAAAGTAGAAACAATTATTATAGTTATTTCTGTGTTGGGATAACTACATTTCGATTTTAAAATTAAAGATTTTCCATTTTCCCACCTATTTTTGAAGTCTCTTCTTCTTTACTTCCGTTTGCTCCTCATAAAGAGATATCCAGACTGCACAGTTGCAAACCTTGTCATAAGTCTGCTCCCAGACCAGGTCTCTACTCGTCGTTCCGGTTATAATTTCGATTGACGTGTTTGTGTGTGTGTTCGCGCGCGCGCGTGCGCGTGTTTTAAAATAGTGAGGGGAGATTATTCTTGATAAGTAATCTCCCCTTAAATTTAAGAATTGTAATAATTGTTTCTATATTTGGCACAAGGCCACCAATTATACTAGTGCATTACTGGTGCTTTATTTTAGCAACCCTTTAAGGAAGAAGGGCAAAGTTAACGCCGGCGGCATTTGAACTCAGACCGTAAAGAGGCGTAACTCTATTCTACAAAGCATGGCCACCGACCCTCTACCGATAGATTTGCTTCTCTTAGTTTTCATTTTTATTTTAAAAAAAAGAACATTGTAACACTCCATCCCTTATCTCTTCTCAATACAGGCCAAAAACTATCTAGCATTTCAAAGTGAAGGGGAGAGAGGGATTCTGTACCTTTGGGTATGAGTCCCATTTCAGGTACTGTCTGATAGAGCCAGTTGAGCCTGACTCAAATCATTACCCTCTATTTTCAAAGGAACATTAGATAATTCTTACTGAATTATCGAATGAAACATAGTTAATTATTTATCTATAGATAAAACCATAAATTTGTAGTTGATTGAATCATTTCCAGCAAATATCTGTTACTTATTTCATTTACTCCAGATAAAAGGCATCATCGTCATCATTATCATTTAAAGTCCTCTTTCCATGCTAGCAAGGGTTGGATGGGTCTAAGTAGACTAAGTCAGTACTGAAGTGGAGCTACTGACCTCCGAGACTGGCTGAGGTATCCTGCTTACATATGGTCATGTATTCTATCGAGTGCAATTATCATATCTTTTGACACAAACTGAAGGGTCCTCCCAACCTTTTATTAGGCAAGCTTTCTATGGCTTGAAGCCCTTCCTCTCACCAACCACTTTATAGCATATACTGTGTGTTTTTATTGTGTAGATCACAAGCACTAGGGAGGTTGTCATGTTCTTGACACAACTAAAGGAAAAATTGATTCAGGTGGAATTCAAACATAAGGAAAAACTCAAGGCACATAATTAAATGCTGCAAAACATCTAGTCTGGAATTTTATCATTTCTGTCAGTCCACCACTTGAAATAGTTAAAAATTAAGTGTTTTTAAGAAAAAGATATTATCTTTGGTGATAATTTGTAGCATGTAATCTCTGTTTGTCCAGCTCCTTTGAAATGGAAAAAATATTTTCATTGAATTAAATAACAAATGTGAGTGTGTGTTTAATTGGCACAGGAATGCTACCACTTAAAATAAAAACTTGTTGAATAAATTAGCAAAATTTAATAAGCGGGGTGTGAGGAACAAGAATGGGGAGTGGTTTGAAAAAATCTGAAAAATTAATAAGCATGATAGGGGTGATTATTCAAGACCTAAGAGTATATTTTAAAATAAAAGAAGAAAAAGAATATTTTAACAAAGGAAGTAAAGAAAGAACAGAATTAGAGGTTTAAAATTGATTATTTATATATATCTACATATATAAAGTTGTAGTTCCTGTCTGTTTGTTTGTTTACGAACTCCTCCTATGGTTTTGGAAATAGACCTCCATAACCATATATATTCTGAAACTACATTGCCCAGGGTACTTGGATAAGTATATTTCATTTTAATCAAAGGGTTCCCTGGGGGCAAAAATCCCCAACCTCCGTTGAACATTTTTTCCCTCAATTTATATGAAATTTAAACCATAGGTAAATGACAAGATATGATGCCTATTCACAAAATTTCAGCAAATTTCAATAATATTAAGATACCCTAATGGGGGTTAAATTCCCATTGAAAATTTTGGAAGCCCGTAACTTCAGTATTGGAACTTTGAATTTCTAATTTGAAAATAATGCTTTACACAAAAATGAAATGATCAAGTTTTGAATTGATATTTGGAAAAAAATTATTTACAAGAAACAAAATAAGAATAAGATTTAATAATGTAATTTTGATTTGATATATTACAAAAAATAATGTTTTCCAATTTTTTATGCATTACATTTTACATCGAGTAATATTGAAATGCAGAGTTTTTCTCCATAAATTATATCACTGATTGAAAATCAATCATCATTTTCTTACAAAAAAAATGTGAAATGCAACAATGCATGGGTAATTCGGCTAGTATATCATCATCATCATCATCATCGTTTAACGTCCCTGTTCCACGCTTGCATGGGTTTGGACGGGGGTTTTCCCACTTGAGGCAAGAGTGGTTGTCTTGCTCGCATAGGACTGTCTGGCGGGTTTTCTACAGATGGATGCCCTTCCTAACACCAACCACATTTACAGTGTGGGGCTGGGAGGTTTTTACCATGTTGCCTACACGGCCACATTACAGCGTGGACTGTCTGGCAGGTTTTCTACAGCTGGATGCCCTTCCTAACACCAACCACATTTACAGTGTGGGACTGGGAGGTTTTTACCGTGTTGCCTACACGGTCACATTACAGCGTGGACTGTGTGTTTTTTTGTCGTGACACCTACACGATCTCGTTTGTTTCGGCCTGGATGTTGTGGCACCAATATAACTTTGCATTGAAGGGGGCGGTGTGGATGGGGTGGGACGGGGGTGTATTTTGTTAGAGATGCCTACTGACTAGTAGTTTTACTTTGTATTTAGGTGAGGCGGGTCTTCTCTGTTACTGAGTACCGCCAAAGGTCTCGGTCCAGTGACATTGTCTTGGAGAGGTGTAAGTGTGTGAGGTCGGAATTTATCAGCTCGTCCCAGGTTTTTCTGGGTCTGCCTACTCCGTGGCTACCATCTATCTTTATTGCCCTGCACTTTGTTATACAGCTGTCGTCTTTCATGCGCATCACGTGACCATACCAACGTAGCCTTCTCTCGAGTAAACAACATCTGATCCCTCTTATTTCTAATTTTTTCCTTAGTTCGTTTATGCTTTGCCGTTCGCGTATATTACTATTACACATCCAGCGGAGCATGCAAGCTTCGTTCCTCTCTAGTCTGCGTATATCCTCTGCACACAATGCCCAGGTCTCACTGCCATGCAACATTGCTGTTCGTATGCAGGCATCATACAACCTGCCTTTCATTTTTAGGGAGAATCCTTTAGCGGCCAATAGTGGTATAAGCTCTCTGAACTTTTTCCATCCAGTTCTGACTCTAGCTACTGTACTTTCAGAGCACCCTCCCCCACTGCTGATTTTGTCACCCAGGTAACGGAAGCTGTTCACTATTTCTATAGAACCCTCTGCGCAATTGAAAGAGTTAGTGTTTTGTGGGCACTTGCTGCTACTTATTGCATCAGAGCACCGGCCACATGTAAAATCTGTGTTCTTAGTTAGCTTACCTGTGATCCCACTACATCTTTTATGCACCCATACTTTGCATTTGGGACATAAAATGGAGTTTCTACCTACGCCTTTCCTACACACTGAGCATGGCCATTTCCCGGAGGGGACCGGCGCCTTATTTTCTTTCCTACAAACTAGAACTTTAGTCTTAGCCAGGTTAATTTTAAGGCCTTTTGATTCTAGGCCGTGCTTCCATGTTTGGAATTTCTTCTCTAGCTCGGCCATTGATTCAGCTATGAGCGTTAGATCATCTGCGTATAGGAGTTCCCATGGGCAGCCGGTCTTGAACTCCTCTGTTATAGCCTGAAGGGCAATAATAAATAGTAGGGGGCTAAGAACAGAGCCCTGATGGACACCAACTTTTACGCTAAACTCTTCACTATATTCGTTGTTAATTCTAACCTTGCTGACTGTTTCTTTATATATATATATATATAAGAAAATAGTTCTTAATTTTTGAGTTGTGTGTCTGTATTTGTTTGCTATGTGTGTGTATGTGTATGGGGTGATAAATAGCTTGTTGTCTTTAATACATCTAAAACTAAACTGCTATCTTTTAATCACCATAGAGAACTGCATTTGCCTTCCATTAATATGGTTGATCATATTCTCAAGAAAGCAATTCTTTACACCTTCCTAGTCTGATATTTTTTGAACTGGAACGATTGCCAAGTTTCTCAGAAAGTTGGTTCACTCTATCATACCAGGTTTTTCTCACCTAAAAATATCTTACACCATTATAAATCTGCCATTCATCTTTGTATAAAGTACTGTTGCCATATCTAGTCTGGTGCTTCTGCTGTACACCTTGAGTGTCTAGATAAAATTCAAAAAAGAATCATCAAGATTATTGGTGTTCACTTGTCATGTCAGCTTCAATCATTATCACACCATCAAAATGTTATCTCGCTTTGCCTTTTCTATAAATATTTCCATGGAAATTTTTCTGATGAGCCTTCCTCTTTGTTGCTTCACCTTCATGAGTTTAAACATAGTACCAGATTTGTGGCTAGATCTCATCCCTTTACATTTGAAGTTCCTAAATGTAATTGTAAATTCTATTCTGGTAGTTTCTTCCTTTACAGATACACCTAGGGAATTCTCTTCTGGCGTCTTGCCTTCCAGACCACTACAATTATATCCTCTGTCTCATTCTTTTTTCTTGTTGGTAACCTTTTTCACTTTAGTAGCTTCATTGCCATACTTGGAGTGATAAAGAAAAAATGTGTGTGTGTGTGTGTGTGTGTGTGTGTGTGTGTGTGTGTGTGTGTGTGTGTGTGTGTGTGTGTGTGTGTGTGTGTGTGTGTGTGTGTGTGTGTGTGTGTGTGTGTGTGTGTGTGTGTGTGTGTGTGTGTGTGTGTGTGTGTGTGTGTGTGTGTTTGAGTGTGTGCTGTAACTTTTTTTCCTGTGACATTTTCTCCAGTGATATTTTTTTCCTGTGCCATTTTTACTTACACCTTTCTTCTCTGGCCTCTTCATTTTATGCCAAATATTGCACCTAATAATTCTGCTATTATTTAAGTACAAAATTCTAGGAAACACATACAGCACTTTAGTATCCTCCACAGGATGCAAAGAAAACAGAAAACACCACACAAAATAAATACCTTACTAAAATAGGAAAGGTAAAAAGAGGATTCCAGCTTCAACCAAATATATCATGTCATTTTTAAGTTCTACCTTGTGCACTTGTATTCTAACAAATAATTCGTTGGATGTGCAATGTAAATGTGAGAGAAAGACAGAGCTTGGATGTCCTAAGAAATAAACTGGATTTAAGAGGAATCTGAAGTGGTGTGCAAGAGAAAACTGCATTGGTACGGACATGTATGTGATGTGCATGGATGATTATCGCCGGGTGAAGAAGTACCAGGAAATCCCAGTAGAAGGAAGCCACAGTAGAGGAAAACCTAGGAAGACCTGGGTATATTTGGTGAGAGCTGATTTCAAATCACTAAGACACGCAAAGGAGATGACAAAGGAACTCAGTGAGTGGAGAGATGCTGGGTTGAAAAGGACCTGTCCAACTCATACAAGCATGGAAAAATGTGTATATATATCATCATCATCATCATCACCGTTTTACGTCCGTTCTTCCACGCTAGCATGGGTTAGACGGGTTGTCCTGTTGTGGGCAGTGTCTGGTCGGCTGACCATGCCTTGCTCATACAGGAACTGATTTGGCTTGGTTTCTACAGCTGGATGCCCTTCCTAACACCAACCTCATTTACAGTGAGTGCTGGGTACTTTTTTCCGTGGCGCCTACACGTCCCCTTTACAGTGTGGGCTGGGTGCTTTTTTTCCGTGGCACCTCCACGACCACCTTGCGGTGGGGGGTGTGGGGGCATATTGTCTATATGCTTCAGCTTGTACCCATGGGAGGTCGGGTACTCTGTATTACTGCGTGACGCCAGAAGTCACGGTCGTGTGTCATTGTCTTTGAGAGGTGTAATTGGGTAAGGTCGGCTTTTATCACCTCATCCCAGGTCATCTTGGGTCTCCCCACTCCGCGGTTTCCATCAACTTCTAGTGCTCTGCACCTTTTTATGCAGCTGTCATCCTTCATACACATCACATGTCCATACCAGCGCAACCGCCTCTCCTGCACACAGCATTTGATTCCTCTTATGCTCAGTCTCTCTCTCAATTCATTTATGCTTTGTCGTTCACGTATATTATTGTTACACATCCATCGGAGCATGCAGGCTTCGTTTCTCTCTAATCTACGTAAGTCTTCCACCTTCAGCGCCCAGGTCTCGCCACCATGCAACATCGCTGTTCGGATACACGCATCATACAGTCTGCCTTTCATTCTGAGGGAGAAGCCTTTTGCAGTTAACAGTGGTAGTAGTTCCCTAAACTTCTTCCATCCCGTTCTTACCCTAGTTATTGCACTTTCTGAACACCCACCTCCGTTGCTAATTCGGTCACCTAGGTAGCAGAAGCTGTCAACTGTTTCTACAGGGCCCTCCCAGAGATTGGTGGTACTTGTTTCCTGTGGCTGTTTGCTGTCTCAGCACAGCTGCTGCATGTGAATCCTACATTCTTATTTAAGCTTCCTGAGATCCCGCTACATCTCTTGTGTACCCATTGTTTGCATTTGGGGCAGAGAATGGAGTTCCTACCTACACCTTTCCTACATACTGAGCAAGGCCATTTCCCTGAGGGGATCTGGGTTCTGTTTTCTCGTCTACTTACAAGGACCTTAGTCTTTATATATATATATATATACACACACACACATACATATATATACAAAAAACGATGATGAGGAGGATATATATATAATTCAAATTATCTGCTGAGAAACATAATAATCATACATATTATATATGTTATGATACCTTAATACATATGTTTGTGTGTGAGTGTGTGTGTGTGTAGTGAAATCTCTTCACACACGTTGAGTTGGCGTCAGTTTGTCTGGAGTAGCTGGTTAGCTTGAGGTGAAAACAAGATAAGTTCTTCTTTTGTCTCAGTCAACTCTAGTAACTTGGAAGAGAAGCATCACTTCAAACTACTCAAACAAGTTGAGAGATGAAGCACTTAGCAAAAATATCTTCGGCACTGTTGACAAGGGCCCAACAGCAATTCTTCCATCGGCACTTCAACCACAACTCAGCTCCCCTTGCACTGTGAAATTACTACCACCTATGCTGGTATGTACACCTTGAAACAACTTGTCACTTTTTAATTGACCATAGCATGATAAACACATGATAACATAAAGCACCAGTAATGCACTGGGATAATTGCTAGCCTTGTGCCAAAAGTAGAAACAATTATTTTGGCTTTTTACTGAAGTGACGTAAAGTTATATCTCTAAACAAAATTATTGTATTTGTCATGTTTATCATCCTCTTTCATAACAATTTCTATACGTACACACACACACATACATACATACATACATACACACATACATACATACATACATACATACATACATACATACATACATACATACATAGTACATTGCAATCCGTAGAAAAGATAGCCCCGATAATAAACACATTAAAAGCTACAGCAATGTGGAAGAGATCCATGTACATAATATGAAAGTGTACTGGTGGAATGTTCCAGTAAAAACCCCAATAAAATGCAGGCATAACAGACCAGATATTATGATATGGGACAGGGAGAAGAAAGCATGCACAGTAGTGGAAGTTATCTGCCCAGCAGATGCCAATATAATATCAAAGATTAGCGAAAAGGAGAATATTTATGCAGAACTGATGAGAAATCTGCAGATACTCCACCCTGATTATACCTTCAGATTTATGCCTGTGATTACACCGTGTAACAAAAAAAAAATTTTCTCTGGTCCTGGCTTGTAATCACTTTTTTTGTTTTGCTTAGGTCCCAAATAAATTTAAAAAATGCTATTAAACTGTTAAAAGTTGGGGTTTGTAAAAATTCTAGCTATTCACTAGAATTTTTGTATGCTGGATTTTACGTTGTATGTAAGTTTAATTTGCTTATGTTAAATGATTTTTTTATATATGTTTCAGATTAAATTAAAATTATAAAATAAAGAGTAATACCTAAAGAAAATTATAAAAGTGCAATAAAGTATAAAATTGTTAAAAAGTGGATTAAAGAGATTTATTGATACTGGATTTTCGCACCCTGAATAAAGGGTAAGTTGTGTTTTAAGCATTCGTCTCCAGGATGAAGCAGTGGAACTTGGTCAAGGAGGAAGACAAGTCAGAGAAGTCGACACAAACCTTTCTCAGGCTTTTACACTCTTAGGGATGGCCTCTGCTTCTGCCATGATGTGCCTGGACTGTTTGACGTTATTGGGGTGTCGTTTGTGCCCAAGGAGTGGCGGCTATTTATAGACAGCTCCACCACAAGTTTGAAAGCTGTCCTCCTCCACAATGGAAACAAGTTCCCGACACTGCCCCTAGCTCATTCAGTCTGCCTGAAGGAAGATTACTACAGTGTGAAAGTCCTCTTGGAAGCTCTGCAATACAACCAGTACAATTGGGAAATCATTGGAGACTTCAAGATGGTAGCTTTCCTGCTTGGACTCCAAGGAGGCTTTATCAAATTCCAATGCTTCCTCTGCTTTTGGGACAGCAGAGCCACCTCTGACCACTACAAAAGAAAGAACTGGGAGCAGCGAACAGAATTTGTAGTTGGGACCCGGAACGTCATGTGGGAGCCACTGGTTGATCCCAGGATTGTGCTCATGCCGCCACTGCACATTAAGTTGGGGTTGATGAAGCAGTTTGTGAAGGCTCTCAACCAAGAATCAGCTGCTTTTAAGTACCTTCTTGAGTTCTTCTCCAAGTTATCTGAGGCCAAAATCAAAGGTGGAATTTTTGTTGGACCTCAGATAAAGAAGGTGTTTGAGTCTACCGAGTTCTCCAATAAGCTCAACAGGATTGAGAGAACAGCATGGAACTGTTTCAAGGCAGTTGTTAAGGGCTTCCTGAGCAACTACAGAGCTGAAAACTACCAGCAACTGGTGCAGGATCTGATAAAGGCTTTTGGCGCCATGGGATGCAGGATGTCGCTTAAACTCCATATGCTGGACGCTCACCTGGAAAAATTCAAGGACAATATGGGCGCCTACTCAGAAGAACAAGGCGAACGATTCCACCAAGAAGTGAAAGAGATAGAGCGGATGTACCAGGGCCACTACAATGAAAAAATGATGGGGGACTATATCTGGGGGCTAGTGCGGGAATGCGACCTGGACTACAACCGCAAATCCAGGAAATCCAGTCATTTCTGATGTGTATAAGTTGCTTTATAAGTGTTATTTGTTTTTACTTGTTTGCTTTTGATAAGCTTGTGTTGTTTCCTTGAGCAAGACACTTTATTTCACATTGCTCCAGTTTACTCAGCTGTAGAAATGAGATGATAGGGATTGGGGTCCATATCATTCCACTGCAAAGTGGACGTGTAGGCGCCATGGCAAAAAAGCACCCAGCACTCACTGTAAATGAGGTTGGTGTTAGGAAGGGCATCCAGCTGTAAAAATCAAGCCAGAATCAGTTCCCGTCCCACCCTTGCAAGCAGGGAAAAAGCGGGCATAAAATGGAATGATGATATACTCTGTTGATTTAATTATATGAACTGATAAATTTAAAAAAAAAGTGTTTTTTCTTGAAAAATATGAAAATTTCAAAATATCAAACTCCTGACCACAAACCCAAACTTCTGATTAAATAGTGTTTTTTTTATAATAATGGGATATAACAAACCATGAAATGACACTTAGAACCGGGGAATAAAAAATATGTTACACAGTGTTATTGGAGCACTGGGATATGTTAGTAACTGCCTCAATACAAATAGTGAGACGCTGGGCTTCACAGGAACAGACAGAACACAACTAGCTAGGAAATTACAAGTACAATCCATTAATGGAACAGTAAAAATATGTAAAACATTCCAAAAATGTTGCATCTAATAACTGCGTATACACATGTACAGATACAAAGCATATACACACACATACAACTCAAAGCATACACATCCACACATACAATAACGTCCATACCTACACATGCATGCAGACATGCAGACATATCTACCTAGTTAATGTTGTGTAAATAAGAGCTGTCAGTAGTTTAAAAATGGTCTGTGCAATCTTGGCAATGTGCCCTTGTATCCAGCTATAAAAAAAATGGATTATTCATTGATTTGCACCAGGATTCAAGCCCCTGCTTTAGCTGATTTTCCTGAAACTCACACCTCACCCTCTGAGGCTAATGACAGATCAGTCTTCAACCTGGACTCATCTAGGCAGACTGTTCTCGATAGAGCAGAAGGCAAATCAAAACCTCTCCTAAAGTATAAACATCCCACTCGCTTTAGCACATTCAATGTCAATACCCTTGGTCCTCTTGGAAGACTTGATGAGCTAGTAATGAGTGCTAAATCCAATGCTATTGACAACATTAGTCTTCAAGAGCATAGATATTTCCATCCAGATCTAGACCTAAAGTTTACAAAATCTGACAATCTCCAATAACGCCACCATTGGTGAAGTCAGTATGCTTCTCTCATCAAAGGCATGCAAGAACCTCAACATCGAAAAGATAGACGATAGAATAATGGTTGCCGAGTTCAATTCAAATCCCAAACTCACATTTATATCTTGCTATAGCCCAACAAATAGCAGTGATGAAGAAACTGCCGCCAGTTTCTATTAGTCCCTGAAATCGGTCATTAAAAATGTCCCTGCCCCTAATTTCCTAACTATTGCAGGCGACTTCAATGCCAAACTAGGCCCTGACAATGTAAAATTCACCTTCAACACCGAAACAAAGAGACATGGTGAAATGTTTCTCCAACTCCTTGATGGATTTGAACTCTTCTCGATTACAAATAGCTTCATGGAAAAACAATCCAAGCTCTGGTCATTCACCTACCCTAACTGTAGTGGAGCTCAGTTGGATTATATCCTATTTTGGAAAAAATGGCGAAACAGTGTACGCAACTCTGAAACCTATTCCTCCTTCTCCAATGTGGGGTCTGACCACAGGATTGTCTCTTCCAAAGTTACTCTTAGTCTTGGCGCTCCTAAGAAAGTCCAAATAAGGAGCTCTCCAGCCGGTACCCAATTAGTGTCTACAATAGGTTCTCTGAACTATCCTGTACTGATGATTACATTGAGACTAAATACTCCAACCTAATTGTTGCATATGAGGAAGTTGCCCTCTCCAGGTTACCCAAAAAATCAAAAGGAAGCTCACGAAATTGAGCTCACATATCTTAGTATCCTCAGCGTGCAAAAAATTGCAAAGACTTTCTTCTCAGTACAACTCAAATCCAACTTGTTTACTGAAAAGTGAAATGACCCAATGCAAAAAAGACCTTGATGAGGCGGACACAACTGCTCTTGCAGAGTAGGTAGAAGGAAAAATAAACAAATTTAAAACCTTTCATGGAAACAGACAGCATGCAGCCGAAATAACTGGCAGAAAAGAGAAGCCTTCACCCATCATCAAAGGAGGCTGTCAAGTAGCTAGGAAAAAGAGCTGGACTGACCACTTCAATGTTCTACTGGGCAAGCCATCCCCTGTAGAAGGTGATATTCTACCTGAACTCAACATCTCCACTGGACTTTTCACCTTGAGTGAGATCAACCAGGTGATCAAAACACTTGAAAACAAAAAATCACCTGGTTTTGACAAAATACTCTGTATAATTTGGAAAGACCCAAACCTTACTTCTGCCCTATTATCAATCTGCAACGACACTTTAAGCAACAAAACATATCTACCTAGTTGGTGTTGTTTAAACTCCAATGAAAGAGTCTTGTATCTATGTTAGAAACTGACTCTTTCTATTGGTAAAAATTTATATTATAAAACCAAAAGAACATACATACATACATGCACGCACACACACACATGCACACATACATACATACATGTATACACACATACATACATAATTGTTATGAAGTGACTAATTTAAAAAACTTAAGACATTTAATTACTGATAATTGTTTCTTTCTATAAGAATGTATATTTAAGAGCAAATTACAATCTGCTGTTAGTCTACAAACAATAGGAATCATCAGAGTTTATAAATTCATAAACAATCAATAAAATATATCTTGACAAAAAGAGGCATTTAAAGAGAATGGATAATATGTAGTGAGTTTAGTTGGTTTACAGAATATGGTGTCAAATATGTCTAAATGTTACAATGACTAAAGGTTAAAGTGAAATTATTTTTTGGAACAACAGCAACTTCTCAAATATGAATTTAAAGATATACAACTTAATCCATGCAATATTTATGCTGGGCAGAATCTCCATCCATGTAAACAGGATTCAAGGATAGTTGTTGCAGAATTATCACTATGTAACAAAACATATATATATAAGAGGTGAATGAATACAAAAATAAATTTAAAAAAGTTATTTAATTGAATACATATAAAAATGAGAAAACTAGATAGAACAGTTTTTAAAACAGCTAAATGCTGTCAAAGATAGTGATTAGCAAAAGTGCCTCAGTAAACAGAAATCAGCAGCCAGTGGTTAACACAGAGAGACAATCCACAAGGTGGGTGACAGGCAGATGAAATATAGAAAAGATTGAAAGAGGAGGACAAGAAGTCACACAAGTGACTGGAAAAATAAAATAAAGAAAGGGGATATACAAGACAAGTTTACACACACACACATCTTCACCCTCATCTGCTCTCGAACCAACAAAATGGTTTAACACGGTTTAATTGACAGTACCATTTCAAAAAGCTGGATTGTGTAACAGAAAAATAAATCTTTCTGCTTGTGTGATAAAACAAACAGCACAAAGATGGAAGAAAACAAAGAAAGACGGAAGAAAACAAATAAAATAAAATAATAGGATAGTGGACCTGAAGCTGTCCTAAACACTATAAAGGATGATACAATGAAAGATATATTCTTTTAATGTTACAATATTAAAGAAAATGTAAAGGAAGGGGTGAACAACGGAGCCAACACCAGAGCAAAAGACAGCAACGTCGCGAGTACTGGGCAACCTCTCTAATGATTTTTGTCCTAAATAGAAAGCTAATCATAGCCATGATAAAGTTAAAACAAGGTTGTCTCTGATAGAGATGTCAAAATTATTATCCCTATCTCTACGCATCTAGTACTCACCCTCAAACATTATAACTGATCTTCTTGCTGCTATCACTATAACAACTTCTTCCCTAGTTAGATATGAGTTTTTCATAGGGAAAGCGAGAGCTTTGTTAAGGAGAATAAGTGTTATAGACGAGTAATAGTCCTTGATATCAAATTGTATGAATTTAGATACACTCTTATCTTCTAAGTTAGTAAACCAGTCAATGACTTCACTAATGTTTCTGTCTTTCACATCTAGAATAAGGAGCAGATATTGCAATTGCCTGGGGTTCAAAGGCCCTCAACGCTTCAACATAGCTGCCAAGAAATTTGAGAGATCTGCATGCTGTGGGCGTGGATATTTTCAAGAAACATCTTGACATTCTGCTATCCAGGATCCCAGATGAACCCACAGCACGGAATGAAGGTAACAGAATTATAGAATGTGTAGCAACAAGGGCAGTGCCCTAGCCAGATGGCTGGAACAGGTAACAGAATAAAAGAGTAAAAAAGTGTGTATACATGTATATAAATTCGTAAATTCTCTCAGCATGTGCATGCTTAAATGTAATTCTCAGGGAGATTCAGCATGTGTATGCTTAAATGTAATACTCAGGGAGATTCAGCATGTTTATACTTAAATGTAATTCTCAGGGAGATTCAGTAAGACACTTTGTCTGACAAGGATGAATATTGCATATAGAGACATGAGTACCTTTAAATGTAATTCTCAGGAAGAATCAGCATGTGTACACTTAAATGTAATTCTCAGGGAGATTCAGCATGTGTACACTCAAATGTAATTCTCAGGGAGATTCACAAAGACACAGTGTTTGACACGGCTGAATATTTCACACAAAGACATAACCAAAAGAGGACATGAATGAACACCAACACATCGACACACCTGTTGTACCACATAACATGTCCCTCATTAAACACTTGGGTGTGGTAGTACCTAGAACGAAAGAGGATAATAGGAAGGGCACAGGGACGATAACAATATATAGGGGTGGGGTACTTATATATTTTTAAATATTAATTTACACTATTTGACAATAACTGTTATATTGACATATTGATTTATACATGTGTGTGTATACATATATATTTATACACTGACAAATACATTTAAGCATACACATGAATCTCCCTGAGAATTACATTTAAGCGTACACATCCTGAATCTCCCTGAGAACTACATTTAATCATAGACATGCTGAATCTTCCTGAGAATTACATTTAAGCGTACACATGCTGAATCTCCCTGAGAATTACATTTATGCCTACATATGTTGAATCTCTCTAAGAATTACATTTAAGGGTACACATGCGGAATCTCCCATCAACTGAAGATTAAATGGAATTTAGAATAATTAATTTCTATATTACATAACAGAGTTTTGTAGCTTGCTTGAAACATTGTTTAATAGGAAACACATTTGATGACCAAAACAATGCGTATGAAGAATGTTAAATTACCAAGATTACAAAAGAATCTTACCTTAGCAAATTTAACAATCCCAAATATTAAAAATCCATTACCAAGTTAATAATATCATTATTAAGTTAACTAGGGCGGTGGATTGGCAGTATCAGTAGAGTCGGACGCCATGCTTTGACGCAAAGAGTTACGGTCCTTTATGGTCTGAGTTCAAATCCCGCCGAGGTTAACTTTGCCTTTCATCCTTACGGGGTCGATGAAATACAGTACCAGTAATGCACTGGGATAATTGCTGGCCTTGTGCCAAAAGTAGAAATAATTATTAAGTTAACTTAAATCTGCTTCTATACAGGCAAGTCTATCCGATCGATTTTTAAGTCTCTCATAAGGTTACCCCCTTGATAATGGATTTTTAAATTTGCTAAAGTAAGATTATTTTGTTATATTAGCAATTTAACATTCTCCCTACGCATTGTTTTGGTCTTCAAATTTAAACTTGTGTTTCTATATTTCATATTTTGCTTTCTTCTCATATATAAGGATTACTTTCATTCCTGGGCTACGCCGGGTACCTCTGCTAGTATATATATATATATAGGAAAAAGTATGATCCCGACGGCAGAGCTCAAGCCGTTTCGACGGCTAAATCCAGAAATAGCCGTCGTAACGGCTTGAGCACTGCCGTCGGGGGTCATACTTTTTCTTATTTCCTACTCTACTACCCTAAGTATTGAGTACTCTGGTGCGTTATGGTCCATCTGGTTCCTTACCACAATTCCTTTGTTATATATATATATATATATATAATATATATATATACACACACATTCACACGTATATGCAGAAATGTCATCTTTGTAATTAACCAGTGTAATTTATTTTATTTCCTTTTTCGCCGAATTTTGATTTCGTTTTATTTTACATTTTACATATACCTTTTGGAAGACGCCCGCCATTTTCGTTTCTTCGTTGTCAAGCCTTTCATTCATGATACTACATGTTATCAGATTACACCGGGAATGAATTTTTTTTTATCATAAACAGACAAGTTTAATTTGAATAAGGCACATGACGTATAATTAAAAGTAAGTAAATGTTTTTTACTTTTCATTTAAAACAAATAAATCTAATACAGCTACGTCTGTTTCAAAATATTTACCATTCTTTTAAATGTAAACATGAAAGCGAGCGTACAGTGATATATAACAAGTCCATACAGGATTGTGTATTTTGCAACAAAACACTTCCATTCATTAGTCTTGGTTACGAGAATAAGCATTGTTTTAAATAATCTTTTAGTACAAAATTCTGTTACAGTTAGTGACAAAAGATTCAACAGCTGTCAACGACTTAATTCTGAAAAAATTGAAGCACAACAAATCACTCGTCTTTTTTTGTTGTTTTGTTTTCTTATTCTGTACGGTTCCTTTTCAATGGAGATGGCTTGCTTTCGTTCTGGATAACACCTCTGCATGACGAGTGTTCGCTTTCGCTTCAGATGATTCGCCTTTGTTTTTCATTTCTCCCTGCCTTTGTGTTTCGCTTCCATCTCCGGAGGTGTTTTTCTTCAGACTGGTTGGCTTTTTCTCAGGAGTGGTTGTCGTTTCCCGACTTGCTTAGGTTTCACCAGACACATCTTTATCTCAACAGGGTCGTATTGTTCATAAGGCTGACTTGGCTAAAGCCTAGGTGTCCGCACTAACTAGGGATCAGTTGTTGTTGTTATTTTCTTTTTTATTCTACTGTAGTAGGTTGAAAGATTGAAGCACCACAGAGGACCCAAAATACTTGAAAGCCAAAGGACTCGGCTACGGGTTAACACAGTTCAGCATAAAGGCTATTTCGTCTTGATCCAAGATGGTCCTTTGTTACGAGTGAATCTCTTTCACCTGATAATTATTCATCTTGGATGATTCGTTTACATCCAGAGAATTTACCATATTCTTTTCAATTTGCTCTCTTGCACACGTATTAAGGAATGCTCCTTCTCTTTCATAACGGTTATTTTCCTTTTAGACCCACCGCCTCTCCAGGAGGATTCTTTTTCACGATAGATTATCTTTTATGGTTATCACTCAGTCATTTGCCTTTATGGTTGGTGTTAGTCCTGATTGAGCAGACAGCGTGTGGCTTGCGGTTATGGTATTGGACCACGGTCAAATGTTGTGGATTTGATTATTGTGATGATACCGGGGCCCCTATCATTAAACAGCAGTGACATCTATGATATACAGCCGCGTAGAAAACCAGCTAAACATGCGTAGGTGTGAGGTGTAAATTCTATTTTTCGTTTCTGTGATAATTACATCACAGGAGTACTCGAGGACTCAGCCCCCACTACTTTCCTAGGAATAAGTGGGCAAAGAGGAAGGCAAGAGTAAATAGGTTCAAAATTCCAGGCTGTTGTGAGTATTGTAGTTCTCCAACTCACCCTGAAATTGACTTGTCATTTAAGGTAGTTCTGCCCACGTGCAAGCGTTCAGTCAAAACATATATGCAATACCATAACAACGTTACTATATTAATGATATCATAGATGTAGTAGATACAGTGTGCAGATGGTAACCAGATATATTTGCACATTAACAATGGTTTCTGATTTAGGAACAAGGCCAACAATTTTTATTTGTTGGGGAAAGCCGATTAAATTGACTCCCAGTGCGTTACTAGTACTTTATTTTATCGGCCCCGTAAGGATGAAAGACAAAGCTCACCACGACGGGATTTGAACTCAGTACGTAAAGGGCCGTAACTAAATGCTGCTAAACATGTTGTCCGACGTGCTACCGATTACAGCCAATTCACCCTCATTTGCACTTTAATAATAAACAACATTACTCCAGCTCCGAAAAATAAATCAGATAAGTTATATCTTTGTGGCCTCTGAATTCATCATCATCATCACAGTTTAATGTCCATTTTTATACGCTAGCATGGGTTAGACGAGTTGTCCTGTTATGAGATAAGTCATATCAGTTGACCGTGTCTTGCTCGTACAGAACTGATTTTGGCTTTGTTTCTAATGCCCTTCCTAACGCCAAATACATTTACAGTGTGGGCTGGGTGCTTTGTGTCGTGACACCTACACCACCACTTTACAGTGTGGGCTGGGTGCTTTGTGTCGTGACACCTACACCACCACTTTACAGTGTGGACTGGGTGCTTTGTGTCGTGACACCTACACCACCACTTTACAGTGTGGGCTGGGTGCTTTGTGTCGTGAAACCTACACCACCACTTTACAGTGTGGACTCGGTGCTTTGTGTCGTGACACCTACACCACCACTTTACAGTGTGGACTCGGTGCTTTTAGTCGTGACACCTACACCACCACTTTACAGTGTGGACTCGGTGCTTTGTGTCGTGACACCTACACCACCACTTTACAGTGTGGACTGGGTGCTTTTAGTCGTGACACCTACACCACCGCTTTACAGTGTGGACTGGGTGCTTTTAGTCGTGACACCTACACCACCACTTTACAGTGTGGACTGGGTGCTTTTAGTCGTGACACCTACACGACCACTTTACAGTGTGGACTGGGTGCTTTGTGTCGTGACACCTACACCACCACTTTACAGTGTGGGCTCGGTGCTTTGTGTCGTGACACCTACACCACCACTTTACAGTGTGGGCTCGGTGCTTTGTGTCGTGACACCTACACCACCACTTTACAGTGTGGACTCGGTGCTTTGTGTCGTGACACCTACACCACCACTTTACAGTGTGGACTCGGTGCTTTGTGTCGTGACACCTACACCACCACTTTACAGTGTGGGCTGGGTGCTTTGTGTCGTGACACCTACACCACCACTTTACAGTGTGGACTCGGTGCTTTGTGTCGTGACACCTACACCACCACTTTACAGTGTGGACTCGGTGCTTTGTGTCGTGACACCTACACCACCACTTTACAGTGTGGACTGGGTGCTTTTAGTCGTGACACCTACACGACCACTTTACAGTGTGGACTCAGTGCTTTGTGTCGTGACACCTACACCACCACTTTACAGTGTGGACTGAGTGCTTTTAGTCGTGACACCTACACCACCACATTACAGTGGGGACTCGGTGCTTTGTGTTGTGACACCTACACCACCACTTTACAGTGTGGGCTCGGTGCTTTGTGTCGTGACACCTACACCACCACTTTACAGTGTGGACTGGGTGCTTTGTGTCGTGCCACCTACACCACCACTTTACAGTGTGGACTCGGTGCTTTGTGTCGTGACACCTACACGACCACTCTACAGTGTGGACTGGGTGCTTTTAGTCGTGACACCTACACCACCACTTTACAGTGTGGACTCGGTGCTTTTAGTCGTGACACCTACACCACCACTTTACAGTGTGGGCTCGGTGCTTTGTGTTGTGACACCTACACCACCACTTTACAGTGTGGACTCGGTGCTTTGTGTCGTGACAACTACACCACCACTTTACAGTGTGGACTGGGTGCTTTGTGTCGTGACACCTACACCACCACTTTACAGTGTGGACTCGGTGCTTTGTGTCGTGACACCTACACCACCACTTTACAGTGTGGACTGGGTGCTTTGTGTCGTGCCACCTACACCACCACTTTACAGTGTGGACTCGGTGCTTTGTGTCGTGACACCTACACCACCACTTTACAGTGTGGACTCGTTGCTTTTAGTCGTGACACCTACACCACCACTTTACAGTGTGGACTGGGTGCTTTTAGTCGTGACACCTACACCACCACTTTACAGTGTGGGCTCGGTGCTTTTAGTCGTGACACCTACACCACCACTTTACAGTGTGGACTCGGTGCTTTTAGTCGTGACACCTCCACCACCACTTTACAGTGTGGACTGGGTGCTTTTAGTCGTGACACCTACACCACCACTTTACAGTGTGGGCTCGGTGCTTTGTGTCGTGACACCTACACCACCACTTTACAGTGTGGACTCGGTGCTTTGTGTCATGACACCTACACCACCACTTTACAGTGTGGACTCGGTGCTTTGTGTCGTGACACCTACACCACCACTTTACAGTGTGGGCTGGGTGCTTTTTGTTGTGACACCTACACCACCACTTTACAGTGTGGACTGGGTGATTTGTGTCGTGACACCTACACCACCACTTTACAGTGTGGACTCGGTGCTTTGTGTCGTGACACCTACACCACCACTTTACAGTGTGGGCTCGGTGCTTTGTGTCGTGACACCTACACCACCACTTTACAGTTTGGACTCGGTGCTTTGTGTCGTGACACCTACACCACCACTTTACAGTGTGGGCTCGGTGCTTTTACTCGTGACACCTACACGACCACTTTACAGTGTGGACTGGGTGCTTTGTGTCGTGACACCTACACCACCACTTTACAGTGTGGGCTTGGTGCTTTGTGTCGTGACACCTACACCACCACTTTACAGTGTGGACTGGGTGCTTTGTGTCGTGACACCTACACCACCACTTTACAGTGTGGACTCGGTGCTTTTAGTCGTGACACCTACACCACCACTTTACAGTGTGGACTCGGTGCTTTGTGGCGTGACACCTACACCACCACTTTACAGTGTGGATTGGGTGCTTTTAGTCGTGACACCTACACCACCACTTTACAGTGTGGGCTCGGTGCTTTTAGTCGTGACACCTACACCACCACTTTACAGTGTGGGCTCGCTGCTTTGTGTCGTGACACCTACACCACCACTTTACAGTGTGGACTCGGTGCTTTGTGTCGTGACACCTACACCACCACTTTACAGTGTGGACTCGGTGCTTTGTGTCGTGACACCTACACCACCACTTTACAGTGTGGACTCGGTGCTTTGTGTCGTGACACCTACACCACCACTTTACAGTGTGGACTCGGTGCTTTTAGTCGTGACACCTACACCACCACTTTACAGTGTGGATTCGGTGCTTTGTGTCGTGACACCTACACCACCACGTTACAGTGTGGACTGGGTGCTTTTAGTCGTGACACCTACACCACCACTTTACAGTTTGGACTCGGTGCTTTGTGTCGTGACACCTACACCACCACTTTATAGTGTGGACTCGGTGCTTTGTGTCGTGACACCTACACCACCACTTTACAGTGTGGACTGGGTGCTTTTAGTTGTGACACCTACACCACCACTTTACAGTGTGGGCTGGGTGCTTTGTGTCGTGACACCTACACCACCACTTTACAGTGTGGACTGGGTGCTTTGTGTCGTGACACCTACACCACTACTTTACAGTGTGGGCTGGGTGCTTTGTGTTGTGACACCTACACCACCACTTTACAGTGTGGGCTCGGTGCTTTGTGTCGTGACACCTACACCACCACTTTACAGTGTGGGCTCGGTGCTTTTACTCGTGACACCTACACGACCATTTTACAGTGTGGACTGGGTGCTTTGTGTCATGACACCTACACCACCACTTTACAGTGTGGACTCAGTGCTTTGTGTCGTGACACCTACACCACCACTTTACAGTGTGGACTGGGTGCTTTGTGTCGTGACACCTACACCACCACTTTACAGTGTGGACTCGGTGCTTTGTGTCGTGACACCTACACGACCACTTTACAGTGTGGACTGGGTGCTTTTAGTCGTGACACCTACACCACCACTTTACAGTGTGGACTCGGTGCTTTGTGTCGTGACACCTACACCACCACTTTACAGTGTGGGCTGGGTGCTTTATGTCGTGACACCTACACCACCACTTTACAGTGTGGACTCGGTGCTTTGTGTCGTGACACCTACACCACCACTTTACAGTGTGGACTCGGTGCTTTGTGTCGTGACACCTACACCACCACTTTACAGTGTGGACTCGGTGCTTTGTGTCGTGACACCTACACCACCACTTTACAGTGTGGGCTCGGTGCTTTGTGTCGTGACACCTACACGACCACTTTACAGTGTGGACTGGGTGCTTTGTGTCGTGACACCTACACGACCACTTTACAGTGTGGACTCAGTGCTTTGTGTCGTGACACCTACACCACCACTTTACAGTGTGGACTCAGTGCTTTGTGTCGTGACACCTACACCACCACTTTACAGTGTGGACTGGGTGCTTTGTGTCGTGACACCTACACCACCACTTTACAGTGTGGACTCGGTGCTTTGTGTCGTGACACCTACACCACCACTTTACAGTGTGGACTCGGTGCTTTGTGTCATGACACCTACACGACCACTTTACAGTGAGTATTGGGTGCTTTGTGTCGTGACACCTACACGACCACTTTACAGTGAGTACTGGGTGCTTTGTGTCGTGACACCTACACCACCACTTTACAGTGTGGACTCGGTGCTTTTAGTCGTGACACCTACACCACCACTTTACAGTGTGGACTGGGTGTTTTAGTCGTGACACCTACACCACCACTTTACAGTGTGTGCTCGGTGCTTTGTGTCGTGACACCTACACCACCACTTTACAGTGTGGACTCGGTGCTTTGTGTCATGACACCTACACCACCACTTTACAGTGTGGACTCGGTGCTTTGTGTCGTGACACCTACACCACCACTTTACAGTGTGGGCTGGGTGCTTTTTGTTGTGACACCTACACCACCACTTTACAGTGTGGACTGGGTGATTTGTGTCGTGACACCTACACCACCACTTTACAGTGTGGACTGGGTGCTTTGTGTCGTGACACCTACACCACCACTTTACAGTGTGGACTGGGTGCTTTTAGTCGTGACACCTACACGACCACTTTACAGTGTGGACTCAGTGCTTTGTGTCGTGACACCTACACCACCACTTTACAGTGTGGACTGAGTGCTTTTAGTCGTGACACCTACACCACCACATTACAGTGGGGACTCGGTGCTTTGTGTCGTGACACCTACACCACCACTTTACAGTGTGGACTCGGTGCTTTGTGTCGTGACACCTACACCACCACTTTACAGTGTGGGCTCGGTGCTTTGTGTCGTGACACCTACACCACCACTTTACAGTGTGGACTGGGTGCTTTGTGTCGTGCCACCTACACCACCACTTTACAGTGTGGACTCGGTGCTTTGTGTCGTGACACCTACACGACCACTCTACAGTGTGGACTGGGTGCTTTTAGTCGTGACACCTACACCACCACTTTACAGTGTGGACTCGGTGCTTTTAGTCGTGACACCTACACCACCACTTTACAGTGTGGGCTCGGTGCTTTGTGTTGTGACACCTACACCACCACTTTACAGTGTGGACTCGGTGCTTTGTGTCGTGACAACTACACCACCACTTTACAGTGTGGACTGGGTGCTTTGTGTCGTGACACCTACACCACCACTTTACAGTGTGGACTCGGTGCTTTGTGTCGTGACACCTACACCACCACTTTACAGTGTGGACTGGGTGCTTTGTGTCGTGCCACCTACACCACCACTTTACAGTGTGGACTCGGTGCTTTGTGTCGTGACACCTACACCACCACTTTACAGTGTGGACTCGTTGCTTTTAGTCGTGACACCTACACCACCACTTTACAGTGTGGACTGGGTGCTTTTAGTCGTGACACCTACACCACCACTTTACAGTGTGGGCTCGGTGCTTTTAGTCGTGACACCTACACCACCACTTTACAGTGTGGACTCGGTGCTTTTAGTCGTGACACCTCCACCACCACTTTACAGTGTGGACTGGGTGCTTTTAGTCGTGACACCTACACCACCACTTTACAGTGTGGGCTGGGTGCTTTTTGTTGTGACACCTACACCACCACTTTACAGTGTGGACTGGGTGATTTGTGTCGTGACACCTACACCACCACTTTACAGTGTGGACTCGGTGCTTTGTGTCGTGACACCTACACCACCACTTTACAGTGTGGGCTCGGTGCTTTGTGTCGTGACACCTACACCACCACTTTACAGTTTGGACTCGGTGCTTTGTGTCGTGACACCTACACCACCACTTTACAGTGTGGGCTCGGTGCTTTTACTCGTGACACCTACACGACCACTTTACAGTGTGGACTGGGTGCTTTGTGTCGTGACACCTACACCACCACTTTACAGTGTGGGCTTGGTGCTTTGTGTCGTGACACCTACACCACCACTTTACAGTGTGGACTGGGTGCTTTGTGTCGTGACACCTACACCACCACTTTACAGTGTGGACTCGGTGCTTTTAGTCGTGACACCTACACCACCACTTTACAGTGTGGACTCGGTGCTTTGTGTCGTGACACCTACACCACCACTTTACAGTGTGGACTCGGTGCTTTGTGTCGTGACACCTACACCACCACTTTACAGTGTGGACTCGGTGCTTTGTGTCGTGACACCTACACCACCACTTTACAGTGTGGACTCGGTGCTTTTAGTCGTGACACCTACACCACCACTTTACAGTGTGGATTCGGTGCTTTGTGTCGTGACACCTACACCACCACGTTACAGTGTGGACTGGGTGCTTTTAGTCGTGACACCTACACCACCACTTTACAGTTTGGACTCGGTGCTTTGTGTCGTGACACCTACACCACCACTTTATAGTGTGGACTCGGTGCTTTGTGTCGTGACACCTACACCACCACTTTACAGTGTGGACTGGGTGCTTTTAGTTGTGACACCTACACCACCACTTTACAGTGTGGACTCGGTGCTTTGTGTCGTGACACCTACACCACCACTTTACAGTGTGGGCTGGGTGCTTTGTGTCGTGACACCTACACCACCACTTTACAGTGTGGACTGGGTGCTTTGTGTCGTGACACCTACACCACTACTTTACAGTGTGGGCTGGGTGCTTTGTGTTGTGACACCTACACCACCACTTTACAGTGTGGGCTCGGTGCTTTGTGTCGTGACACCTACACCACCACTTTACAGTGTGGGCTCGGTGCTTTTACTCGTGACACCTACACGACCATTTTACAGTGTGGACTGGGTGCTTTGTGTCATGACACCTACACCACCACTTTACAGTGTGGACTCAGTGCTTTGTGTCGTGACACCTACACCACCACTTTACAGTGTGGACTGGGTGCTTTGTGTCGTGACACCTACACCACCACTTTACAGTGTGGACTCGGTGCTTTGTGTCGTGACACCTACACGACCACTTTACAGTGTGGACTGGGTGCTTTTAGTCGTGACACCTACACCACCACTTTACAGTGTGGACTCGGTGCTTTGTGTCGTGACACCTACACCACCACTTTACAGTGTGGGCTAGGTGCTTTATGTCGTGACACCTACACCACCACTTTACAGTGTGGACTCGGTGCTTTGTGTCGTGACACCTACACCACCACTTTACAGTGTGGACTCGGTGCTTTGTGTCGTGACACCTACACCACCACTTTACAGTGTGGACTCGGTGCTTTGTGTCGTGACACCTACACCACCACTTTACAGTGTGGGCTCGGTGCTTTGTGTCGTGACACCTACACCACCACTTTACAGTGTGGACTGGGTGCTTTGTGTCGTGACACCTACACGACCACTTTACAGTGTGGACTCAGTGCTTTGTGTCGTGACACCTACACCACCACTTTACAGTGTGGACTCAGTGCTTTGTGTCGTGACACCTACACCACCACTTTACAGTGTGGACTGGGTGCTTTGTGTCGTGACACCTACACCACCACTTTACAGTGTGGACTCGGTGCTTTGTGTCGTGACACCTACACCACCACTTTACAGTGTGGACTCGGTGCTTTGTGTCATGACACCTACAGGACCACTTTACAGTGAGTATTGGGTGCTTTGTGTCGTGACACCTACACGACCACTTTACAGTGAGTACTGGGTGCTTTGTGTCGTGACACCTACACCACCACTTTACAGTGTGGACTCGGTGCTTTTAGTCGTGACACCTACACCACCACTTTACAGTGTGGACTGGGTGCTTTTTGTCATGACACCCACACGACCACTTTACAGTGTGTGCTGGGTGCTTTTTGTCATGATACCCACAGAACCATTTTACAGTGAGAACTGGGTGCTTTTTGTCATGATACCCACACAACCACTTTACAGTGTGTGTTGTGTGCTTTTTGTCATGACACCCACACGACCACTTTACAGTGTGTGCTGGGTGCTTTTTGTCATGACACCTACACGACCACTTTACAGTGAGTATTGGGTGCTTTGTGTCGTGACACCTACACCACCACTTTACAGTGTGTGCTCGGTGCTTTGTGTCGTGACACCTACACCACCACTTTACAGTGTGGACTCGGTGCTTTGTGTCATGACACCTACACCACCACTTTACAGTGTGGACTCGGTGCTTTGTGTCGTGACACCTACACCACCACTTTACAGTGTGGGCTGGGTGCTTTTTGTTGTGACACCTACACCACCACTTTACAGTGTGGACTGGGTGATTTGTGTCGTGACACCTACACCACCACTTTACAGTGTGGACTGGGTGCTTTGTGTCGTGACACCTACACCACCACTTTACAGTGTGGACTGGGTGCTTTTAGTCGTGACACCTACACGACCACTTTACAGTGTGGACTCAGTGCTTTGTGTCGTGACACCTACACCACCACTTTACAGTGTGGACTCAGTGCTTTGTGTCGTGACACCTACACCACCACTTTACAGTGTGGACTGGGTGCTTTGTGTCGTGACACCTACACCACCACTTTACAGTGTGGACTCGGTGCTTTGTGTCGTGACACCTACACCACCACTTTACAGTGTGGACTCGGTGCTTTGTGTCATGACACCTACACGACCACTTTACAGTGAGTATTGGGTGCTTTGTGTCGTGACACCTACACGACCACTTTACAGTGAGTACTGGGTGCTTTGTGTCGTGACACCTACACCACCACTTTACAGTGTGGACTTGGTGCTTTTAGTCGTGACACCTACACCACCACTTTACAGTGTGGACTGGGTGCTTTTAGTCGTGACACCTACACCACCACTTTACAGTGTGTGCTCGGTGCTTTGTGTCGTGACACCTACACCACCACTTTACAGTGTGGACTCGGTGCTTTGTGTCATGACACCTACACCACCACTTTACAGTGTGGACTCGGTGCTTTGTGTCGTGACACCTACACCACCACTTTACAGTGTGGGCTGGGTGCTTTTTGTTGTGACACCTACACCACCACTTTACAGTGTGGACTGGGTGATTTGTGTCGTGACACCTACACCACCACTTTACAGTGTGGACTCGGTGCTTTGTGTCGTGACACCTACACCACCACTTTACAGTGTGGGCTCGGTGCTTTGTGTCGTGACACCTACACCACCACTTTACAGTTTGGACTCGGTGCTTTGTGTCGTGACACCTACACCACCACTTTACAGTGTGGGCTCGGTGCTTTTACTCGTGACACCTACACGACCACTTTACAGTGTGGACTGGGTGCTTTGTGTCGTGACACCTACACCACCACTTTACAGTGTGGACTGGGTGCTCTGTGTCGTGACACCTACACCACCACTTTACAGTGTGGACTCGGTGCTTTTAGTCGTGACACCTACACCACCACTTTACAGTGTGGACTCGGTGCTTTGTGGCGTGACACCTACACCACCACTTTACAGTGTGGATTGGGTGCTTTTAGTCGTGACACCTACACCACCACTTTACAGTGTGGGCTCAGTGCTTTGTGTCGTGACACCTACACCACCACTTTACAGTGTGGACTGGGTGCTTTGTGTCGTGACACCTACACCACCACTTTACAGTGTGGACTCGGTGCTTTGTGTCGTGACACCTACACGACCACTTTACAGTGTGGACTGGGTGCTTTTAGTCGTGACACCTACACCACCACTTTACAGTGTGGACTCGGTGCTTTGTGTCGTGACACCTACACCACCACTTTACAGTGTGGGCTGGGTGCTTTATGTCGTGACACCTACACCACCACTTTACAGTGTGGACTCGGTGCTTTGTGTCGTGACACCTACACCACCACTTTACAGTGTGGACTCGGTGCTTTGTGTCGTGACACCTACACCACCACTTTACAGTGTGGACTCGGTGCTTTGTGTCGTGACACCTACACCACCACTTTACAGTGTGGGCTCGGTGCTTTGTGTCGTGACACCTACACCACCACTTTACAGTGTGGACTGGGTGCTTTGTGTCGTGACACCTACACGACCACTTTACAGTGTGGACTCAGTGCTTTGTGTCGTGACACCTACACCACCACTTTACAGTGTGGACTCAGTGCTTTGTGTCGTGACACCTACACCACCACTTTACAGTGTGGACTGGGTGCTTTGTGTCGTGACACCTACACCACCACTTTACAGTGTGGACTCGGTGCTTTGTGTCGTGACACCTACACCACCACTTTACAGTGTGGACTCGGTGCTTTGTGTCATGACACCTACACGACCACTTTACAGTGAGTATTGGGTGCTTTGTGTCGTGACACCTACACGACCACTTTACAGTGAGTACTGGGTGCTTTGTGTCGTGACACCTACACCACCACTTTACAGTGTGGACTCGGTGCTTTTAGTCGTGACACCTACACCACCACTTTACAGTGTGGACTGGGTGCTTTTAGTCGTGACACCTACACCACCACTTTACAGTGTGTGCTCGGTGCTTTGTGTCGTGACACCTACACCACCACTTTACAGTGTGGACTCGGTGCTTTGTGTCATGACACCTACACCACCACTTTACAGTGTGGACTCGGTGCTTTGTGTCGTGACACCTACACCACCACTTTACAGTGTGGGCTGGGTGCTTTTTGTTGTGACACCTACACCACCACTTTACAGTGTGGACTGGGTGATTTGTGTCGTGACACCTACACCACCACTTTACAGTGTGGACTGGGTGCTTTGTGTCGTGACACCTACACCACCACTTTACAGTGTGGACTGGGTGCTTTTAGTCGTGACACCTACACGACCACTTTACAGTGTGGACTCAGTGCTTTGTGTCGTGACACCTACACCACCACTTTACAGTGTGGACTGAGAGTGCTTTTAGTCGTGACACCTACACCACCACATTACAGTGGGGACTCGGTGCTTTGTGTCGTGACACCTACACCACCACTTTACAGTGTGGACTCGGTGCTTTGTGTCGTGACACCTACACCACCACTTTACAGTGTGGGCTCGCTGCTTTGTGTCGTGACACCTACACCACCACTTTACAGTGTGGACTGGGTGCTTTGTGTCGTGCCACCTACACCACCACTTTACAGTGTGGACTCGGTGCTTTGTGTCGTGACACCTACACGACCACTCTACAGTGTGGACTGGGTGCTTTTAGTCGTGACACCTACACCACCACTTTACAGTGTGGACTCGGTGCTTTTAGTCGTGACACCTACACCACCACTTTACAGTGTGGGCTCGGTGCTTTGTGTTGTGACACCTACATCACCACTTTACAGTGTGGACTCGGTGCTTTGTGTCGTGACAACTACACCACCACTTTACAGTGTGGACTGGGTGCTTTGTGTCGTGACACCTACACCACCACTTTACAGTGTGGACTCGGTGCTTTGTGTCGTGACACCTACACCACCACTTTACAGTGTGGACTGGGTGCTTTGTGTCGTGCCACCTACACCACCACTTTACAGTGTGGACTCGGTGCTTTGTGTCGTGACACCTACACCACCACTTTACAGTGTGGACTCGTTGCTTTTAGTCGTGACACCTACACCACCACTTTACAGTGTGGACTGGGTGCTTTTAGTCGTGACACCTACACCACCACTTTACAGTGTGGGCTCGGTGCTTTTAGTCGTGACACCTACACCACCACTTTACAGTGTGGACTCGGTGCTTTTAGTCGTGACACCTCCACCACCACTTTACAGTGTGGACTGGGTGCTTTTAGTCGTGACACCTACACCACCACTTTACAGTGTGGGCTCGGTGCTTTGTGTCGTGACACCTACACCACCACTTTACAGTGTGGACTCGGTGCTTTGTGTCATGACACCTACACCACCACTTTACAGTGTGGACTCGGTGCTTTGTGGCGTGACACCTACACCACCACTTTACAGTGTGGGCTGGGTGCTTTTTGTTGTGACACCTACACCACCACTTTACAGTGTGGACTGGGTGATTTGTGTCTTGACACCTACACCACCACTTTACAGTGTGGACTCGGTGCTTTGTGTCGTGACACCTACACCACCACTTTACAGTGTGGACTCGGTGCTTTGTGTCGTGACACCTACACCACCACTTTACAGTGTGGGCTCGGTGCTTTGTGTCGTGACACCTACACCACCACTTTACAGTTTGGACTCGGTGCTTTGTGTCGTGACACCTACACCACCACTTTACAGTGTGGGCTCGGTGCTTTTACTCGTGACACCTACACGACCACTTTACAGTGTGGACTGGGTGCTTTGTGTCGTGACACCTACACCACCACTTTACAGTGTGGGCTTGGTGCTTTGTGTCGTGACACCTACACCACCACTTTACAGTGTGGACTGGGTGCTTTGTGTCGTGACACCTACACCACCACTTTACAGTGTGGACTCGGTGCTTTTAGTCGTGACACCTACACCACCACTTTACAGTGTGGACTCGGTGCTTTGTGTCGTGACACCTACACCACCACTTTACAGTGTGGACTCGGTGCTTTGTGTCGTGACACCTACACCACCACTTTACAGTGTGGACTCGGTGCTTTGTGTCGTGACACCTACACCACCACTTTACAGTGTGGACTCGGTGCTTTTAGTCGTGACACCTACACCACCACTTTACAGTGTGGATTCGGTGCTTTGTGTCGTGACACCTACACCACCACGTTACAGTGTGGACTGGGTGCTTTTAGTCGTGACACCTACACCACCACTTTACAGTTTGGACTCGGTGCTTTGTGTCGTGACACCTACACCACCACTTTATAGTGTGGACTCGGTGCTTTGTGTCGTGACACCTACACCACCACTTTACAGTGTGGACTGGGTGCTTTTAGTTGTGACACCTACACCACCACTTTACAGTGTGGACTCGGTGCTTTGTGTCGTGACACCTACACCACCACTTTACAGTGTGGGCTGGGTGCTTTGTGTCGTGACACCTACACCACCACTTTACAGTGTGGACTGGGTGCTTTGTGTCGTGACACCTACACCACTACTTTACAGTGTGGGCTGGGTGCTTTGTGTTGTGACACCTACACCACCACTTTACAGTGTGGGCTCGGTGCTTTGTGTCGTGACACCTACACCACCACTTTACAGTGTGGGCTCGGTGCTTTTACTCGTGACACCTACACGACCATTTTACAGTGTGGACTGGGTGCTTTGTGTCATGACACCTACACCACCACTTTACAGTGTGGACTCAGTGCTTTGTGTCGTGACACCTACACCACCACTTTACAGTGTGGACTGGGTGCTTTGTGTCGTGACACCTACACCACCACTTTACAGTGTGGACTCGGTGCTTTGTGTCGTGACACCTACACGACCACTTTACAGTGTGGACTGGGTGCTTTTAGTCGTGACACCTACACCACCACTTTACAGTGTGGACTCGGTGCTTTGTGTCGTGACACCTACACCACCACTTTACAGTGTGGGCTGGGTGCTTTATGTCGTGACACCTACACCACCACTTTACAGTGTGGACTCGGTGCTTTGTGTCGTGACACCTACACCACCACTTTACAGTGTGGACTCGGTGCTTTGTGTCGTGACACCTACACCACCACTTTACAGTGTGGACTCGGTGCTTTGTGTCGTGACACCTACACCACCACTTTACAGTGTGGGCTCGGTGCTTTGTGTCGTGACACCTACACCACCACTTTACAGTGTGGACTGGGTGCTTTGTGTCGTGACACCTACACGACCACTTTACAGTGTGGACTCAGTGCTTTGTGTCGTGACACCTACACCACCACTTTACAGTGTGGACTCAGTGCTTTGTGTCGTGACACCTACACCACCACTTTACAGTGTGGACTGGGTGCTTTGTGTCGTGACACCTACACCACCACTTTACAGTGTGGACTCGGTGCTTTGTGTCGTGACACCTACACCACCACTTTACAGTGTGGACTCGGTGCTTTGTGTCATGACACCTACAGGACCACTTTACAGTGAGTATTGGGTGCTTTGTGTCGTGACACCTACACGACCACTTTACAGTGAGTACTGGGTGCTTTGTGTCGTGACACCTACACCACCACTTTACAGTGTGGACTCGGTGCTTTTAGTCGTGACACCTACACCACCACTTTACAGTGTGGACTGGGTGCTTTTTGTCATGACACCCACACGACCACTTTACAGTGTGTGCTGGGTGCTTTTTGTCATGATACCCACAGAACCATTTTACAGTGAGAACTGGGTGCTTTTTGTCATGATACCCACACAACCACTTTACAGTGTGTGTTGTGTGCTTTTTGTCATGACACCCACACGACCACTTTACAGTGTGTGCTGGGTGCTTTTTGTCATGACACCTACACGACCACTTTACAGTGAGTATTGGGTGCTTTGTGTCGTGACACCTACACCACCACTTTACAGTGTGTGCTCGGTGCTTTGTGTCGTGACACCTACACCACCACTTTACAGTGTGGACTCGGTGCTTTGTGTCATGACACCTACACCACCACTTTACAGTGTGGACTCGGTGCTTTGTGTCGTGACACCTACACCACCACTTTACAGTGTGGGCTGGGTGCTTTTTGTTGTGACACCTACACCACCACTTTACAGTGTGGACTGGGTGATTTGTGTCGTGACACCTACACCACCACTTTACAGTGTGGACTGGGTGCTTTGTGTCGTGACACCTACACCACCACTTTACAGTGTGGACTGGGTGCTTTTAGTCGTGACACCTACACGACCACTTTACAGTGTGGACTCAGTGCTTTGTGTCGTGACACCTACACCACCACTTTACAGTGTGGACTCAGTGCTTTGTGTCGTGACACCTACACCACCACTTTACAGTGTGGACTGGGTGCTTTGTGTCGTGACACCTACACCACCACTTTACAGTGTGGACTCGGTGCTTTGTGTCGTGACACCTACACCACCACTTTACAGTGTGGACTCGGTGCTTTGTGTCATGACACCTACACGACCACTTTACAGTGAGTATTGGGTGCTTTGTGTCGTGACACCTACACGACCACTTTACAGTGAGTACTGGGTGCTTTGTGTCGTGACACCTACACCACCACTTTACAGTGTGGACTTGGTGCTTTTAGTCGTGACACCTACACCACCACTTTACAGTGTGGACTGGGTGCTTTTAGTCGTGACACCTACACCACCACTTTACAGTGTGTGCTCGGTGCTTTGTGTCGTGACACCTACACCACCACTTTACAGTGTGGACTCGGTGCTTTGTGTCATGACACCTACACCACCACTTTACAGTGTGGACTCGGTGCTTTGTGTCGTGACACCTACACCACCACTTTACAGTGTGGGCTGGGTGCTTTTTGTTGTGACACCTACACCACCACTTTACAGTGTGGACTGGGTGATTTGTGTCGTGACACCTACACCACCACTTTACAGTGTGGACTCGGTGCTTTGTGTCGTGACACCTACACCACCACTTTACAGTGTGGGCTCGGTGCTTTGTGTCGTGACACCTACACCACCACTTTACAGTTTGGACTCGGTGCTTTGTGTCGTGACACCTACACCACCACTTTACAGTGTGGGCTCGGTGCTTTTACTCGTGACACCTACACGACCACTTTACAGTGTGGACTGGGTGCTTTGTGTCGTGACACCTACACCACCACTTTACAGTGTGGACTGGGTGCTCTGTGTCGTGACACCTACACCACCACTTTACAGTGTGGACTCGGTGCTTTTAGTCGTGACACCTACACCACCACTTTACAGTGTGGACTCGGTGCTTTGTGGCGTGACACCTACACCACCACTTTACAGTGTGGATTGGGTGCTTTTAGTCGTGACACCTACACCACCACTTTACAGTGTGGGCTCAGTGCTTTGTGTCGTGACACCTACACCACCACTTTACAGTGTGGACTGGGTGCTTTGTGTCGTGACACCTACACCACCACTTTACAGTGTGGACTCGGTGCTTTGTGTCGTGACACCTACACGACCACTTTACAGTGTGGACTGGGTGCTTTTAGTCGTGACACCTACACCACCACTTTACAGTGTGGACTCGGTGCTTTGTGTCGTGACACCTACACCACCACTTTACAGTGTGGGCTGGGTGCTTTATGTCGTGACACCTACACCACCACTTTACAGTGTGGACTCGGTGCTTTGTGTCGTGACACCTACACCACCACTTTACAGTGTGGACTCGGTGCTTTGTGTCGTGACACCTACACCACCACTTTACAGTGTGGACTCGGTGCTTTGTGTCGTGACACCTACACCACCACTTTACAGTGTGGGCTCGGTGCTTTGTGTCGTGACACCTACACCACCACTTTACAGTGTGGACTGGGTGCTTTGTGTCGTGACACCTACACGACCACTTTACAGTGTGGACTCAGTGCTTTGTGTCGTGACACCTACACCACCACTTTACAGTGTGGACTCAGTGCTTTGTGTCGTGACACCTACACCACCACTTTACAGTGTGGACTGGGTGCTTTGTGTCGTGACACCTACACCACCACTTTACAGTGTGGACTCGGTGCTTTGTGTCGTGACACCTACACCACCACTTTACAGTGTGGACTCGGTGCTTTGTGTCATGACACCTACACGACCACTTTACAGTGAGTATTGGGTGCTTTGTGTCGTGACACCTACACGACCACTTTACAGTGAGTACTGGGTGCTTTGTGTCGTGACACCTACACCACCACTTTACAGTGTGGACTCGGTGCTTTTAGTCGTGACACCTACACCACCACTTTACAGTGTGGACTGGGTGCTTTTAGTCGTGACACCTACACCACCACTTTACAGTGTGTGCTCGGTGCTTTGTGTCGTGACACCTACACCACCACTTTACAGTGTGGACTCGGTGCTTTGTGTCATGACACCTACACCACCACTTTACAGTGTGGACTCGGTGCTTTGTGTCGTGACACCTACACCACCACTTTACAGTGTGGGCTGGGTGCTTTTTGTTGTGACACCTACACCACCACTTTACAGTGTGGACTGGGTGATTTGTGTCGTGACACCTACACCACCACTTTACAGTGTGGACTGGGTGCTTTGTGTCGTGACACCTACACCACCACTTTACAGTGTGGACTGGGTGCTTTTAGTCGTGACACCTACACGACCACTTTACAGTGTGGACTCAGTGCTTTGTGTCGTGACACCTACACCACCACTTTACAGTGTGGACTGAGAGTGCTTTTAGTCGTGACACCTACACCACCACATTACAGTGGGGACTCGGTGCTTTGTGTCGTGACACCTACACCACCACTTTACAGTGTGGACTCGGTGCTTTGTGTCGTGACACCTACACCACCACTTTACAGTGTGGGCTCGCTGCTTTGTGTCGTGACACCTACACCACCACTTTACAGTGTGGACTGGGTGCTTTGTGTCGTGCCACCTACACCACCACTTTACAGTGTGGACTCGGTGCTTTGTGTCGTGACACCTACACGACCACTCTACAGTGTGGACTGGGTGCTTTTAGTCGTGACACCTACACCACCACTTTACAGTGTGGACTCGGTGCTTTTAGTCGTGACACCTACACCACCACTTTACAGTGTGGGCTCGGTGCTTTGTGTTGTGACACCTACACCACCACTTTACAGTGTGGACTCGGTGCTTTGTGTCGTGACAACTACACCACCACTTTACAGTGTGGACTGGGTGCTTTGTGTCGTGACACCTACACCACCACTTTACAGTGTGGACTCGGTGCTTTGTGTCGTGACACCTACACCACCACTTTACAGTGTGGACTGGGTGCTTTGTGTCGTGCCACCTACACCACCACTTTACAGTGTGGACTCGGTGCTTTGTGTCGTGACACCTACACCACCACTTTACAGTGTGGACTCGTTGCTTTTAGTCGTGACACCTACACCACCACTTTACAGTGTGGACTGGGTGCTTTTAGTCGTGACACCTACACCACCACTTTACAGTGTGGGCTCGGTGCTTTTAGTCGTGACACCTACACCACCACTTTACAGTGTGGACTCGGTGCTTTTAGTCGTGACACCTCCACCACCACTTTACAGTGTGGACTGGGTGCTTTTAGTCGTGACACCTACACCACCACTTTACAGTGTGGGCTCGGTGCTTTGTGTCGTGACACCTACACCACCACTTTACAGTGTGGACTCGGTGCTTTGTGTCATGACACCTACACCACCACTTTACAGTGTGGACTCGGTGCTTTGTGGCGTGACACCTACACCACCACTTTACAGTGTGGGCTGGGTGCTTTTTGTTGTGACACCTACACCACCACTTTACAGTGTGGACTGGGTGATTTGTGTCTTGACACCTACACCACCACTTTACAGTGTGGACTCGGTTCTTTGTGTCGTGACACCTACACCACCACTTTACAGTGTGGGCTCGGTGCTTTGTGTCGTGACACCTACACCACCACTTTACAGTTTGGACTCGGTGCTTTGTGTCGTGACACCTACACCACCACTTTACAGTGTGGGCTCGGTGCTTTTACTCGTGACACCTACACGACCACTTTACAGTGTGGACTGGGTGCTTTGTGTCGTGACACCTACACCACCACTTTACAGTGTGGGCTTGGTGCTTTGTGTCGTGACACCTACACCACCACTTTACAGTGTGGACTGGGTGCTTTGTGTCGTGACACCTACACCACCACTTTACAGTGTGGACTCGGTGCTTTTAGTCGTGACACCTACACCACCACTTTACAGTGTGGACTCGGTGCTTTGTGTCGTGACACCTACACCACCACTTTACAGTGTGGACTCGGTGCTTTGTGTCGTGACACCTACACCACCACTTTACAGTGTGGACTCGGTGCTTTGTGTCGTGACACCTACACCACCACTTTACAGTGTGGACTCGGTGCTTTTAGTCGTGACACCTACACCACCACTTTACAGTGTGGATTCGGTGCTTTGTGTCGTGACACCTACACCACCACGTTACAGTGTGGACTGGGTGCTTTTAGTCGTGACACCTACACCACCACTTTACAGTTTGGACTCGGTGCTTTGTGTCGTGACACCTACACCACCACTTTATAGTGTGGACTCGGTGCTTTGTGTCGTGACACCTACACCACCACTTTACAGTGTGGACTGGGTGCTTTTAGTTGTGACACCTACACCACCACTTTACAGTGTGGACTCGGTGCTTTGTGTCGTGACACCTACACCACCACTTTACAGTGTGGGCTGGGTGCTTTGTGTCGTGACACCTACACCACCACTTTACAGTGTGGACTGGGTGCTTTGTGTCGTGACACCTACACCACTACTTTACAGTGTGGGCTGGGTGCTTTGTGTTGTGACACCTACACCACCACTTTACAGTGTGGGCTCGGTGCTTTGTGTCGTGACACCTACACCACCACTTTACAGTGTGGGCTCGGTGCTTTTACTCGTGACACCTACACGACCATTTTACAGTGTGGACTGGGTGCTTTGTGTCATGACACCTACACCACCACTTTACAGTGTGGACTCAGTGCTTTGTGTCGTGACACCTACACCACCACTTTACAGTGTGGACTGGGTGCTTTGTGTCGTGACACCTACACCACCACTTTACAGTGTGGACTCGGTGCTTTGTGTCGTGACACCTACACGACCACTTTACAGTGTGGACTGGGTGCTTTTAGTCGTGACACCTACACCACCACTTTACAGTGTGGACTCGGTGCTTTGTGTCGTGACACCTACACCACCACTTTACAGTGTGGGCTGGGTGCTTTATGTCGTGACACCTACACCACCACTTTACAGTGTGGACTCGGTGCTTTGTGTCGTGACACCTACACCACCACTTTACAGTGTGGACTCGGTGCTTTGTGTCGTGACACCTACACCACCACTTTACAGTGTGGACTCGGTGCTTTGTGTCGTGACACCTACACCACCACTTTACAGTGTGGGCTCGGTGCTTTGTGTCGTGACACCTACACCACCACTTTACAGTGTGGACTGGGTGCTTTGTGTCGTGACACCTACACGACCACTTTACAGTGTGGACTCAGTGCTTTGTGTCGTGACACCTACACCACCACTTTACAGTGTGGACTCAGTGCTTTGTGTCGTGAAACCTACACCACCACTTTACAGTGTGGACTGGGTGCTTTGTGTCGTGACACCTACACCACCACTTTACAGTGTGGACTCGGTGCTTTGTGTCGTGACACCTACACCACCACTTTACAGTGTGGACTCGGTGCTTTGTGTCATGACACCTACACGACCACTTTACAGTGAGTATTGGGTGCTTTGTGTCGTGACACCTACACGACCACTTTACAGTGAGTACTGGGTGCTTTGTGTCGTGACACCTACACCACCACTTTACAGTGTGGACTCGGTGCTTTTAGTCGTGACACCTACTCCACCACTTTACAGTGTGGACTGGGTGCTTTTAGTCGTGACACCTACACCACCACTTTACAGTGTGTGCTCGGTGCTTTGTGTCGTGACACCTACACCACCACTTTACAGTGTGGACTCGGTGCTTTGTGTCATGACACCTACACCACCACTTTACAGTGTGGACTCGGTGCTTTGTGTCGTGACACCTACACCACCACTTTACAGTGTGGGCTGGGTGCTTTTTGTTGTGACACCTACACCACCACTTTACAGTGTGGACTGGGTGATTTGTGTCGTGACACCTACACCACCACTTTACAGTGTGGACTGGGTGCTTTGTGTCGTGACACCTACACCACCACTTTACAGTGTGGACTGGGTGCTTTTAGTCGTGACACCTACACGACCACTTTACAGTGTGGACTCAGTGCTTTGTGTCGTGACACCTACACCACCACTTTACAGTGTGGACTCAGTGCTTTGTGTCGTGACACCTACACCACCACTTTACAGTGTGGACTGGGTGCTTTGTGTCGTGACACCTACACCACCACTTTACAGTGTGGACTCGGTGCTTTGTGTCGTGACACCTACACCACCACTTTACAGTGTGGACTCGGTGCTTTGTGTCATGACACCTACACGACCACTTTACAGTGAGTATTGGGTGCTTTGTGTCGTGACACCTACACGACCACTTTACAGTGAGTACTGGGTGCTTTGTGTCGTGACACCTACACCACCACTTTACAGTGTGGACTCGGTGCTTTTAGTCGTGACACCTACACCACCACTTTACAGTGTGGACTGGGTGCTTTTAGTCGTGACACCTACACCACCACTTTACAGTGTGTGCTCGGTGCTTTGTGTCGTGACACCTACACCACCACTTTACAGTGTGGACTCGGTGCTTTGTGTCATGACACCTACACCACCACTTTACAGTGTGGACTCGGTGCTTTGTGTCGTGACACCTACACCACCACTTTACAGTGTGGGCTGGGTGCTTTTTGTTGTGACACCTACACCACCACTTTACAGTGTGGACTGGGTGATTTGTGTCGTGACACCTACACCACCACTTTACAGTGTGGACTCGGTGCTTTGTGTCGTGACACCTACACCACCACTTTACAGTGTGGGCTCGGTGCTTTGTGTCGTGACACCTACACCACCACTTTACAGTTTGGACTCGGTGCTTTGTGTCGTGACACCTACACCACCACTTTACAGTGTGGGCTCGGTGCTTTTACTCGTGACACCTACACGACCACTTTACAGTGTGGACTGGGTGCTTTGTGTCGTGACACCTACACCACCACTTTACAGTGTGGACTGGGTGCTCTGTGTCGTGACACCTACACCACCACTTTACAGTGTGGACTCGGTGCTTTTAGTCGTGACACCTACACCACCACTTTACAGTGTGGACTCGGTGCTTTGTGGCGTGACACCTACACCACCACTTTACAGTGTGGATTGGGTGCTTTTAGTCGTGACACCTACACCACCACTTTACAGTGTGGGCTCGGTGCTTTGTGTCGTGACACCTACACCACCACTTTACAGTGTGGGCTCGCTGCTTTGTGTCGTGACACCTACACCACCACTTTACAGTGTGGACTCGGTGCTTTGTGTCGTGTCACCTACACCACCACTTTACAGTGTGGACTCGGTGCTTTGTGTCGTGACACCTACACCACCACTTTACAGTGTGGACTCGGTGCTTTGTGTCGTGACACCTACACCACCACTTTACAGTGTGGACTCGGTGCTTTTAGTCGTGACACCTACACCACCACTTTACAGTGTGGATTCGGTGCTTTGTGTCGTGACACCTACACCACCACGTTACAGTGTGGACTGGGTGCTTTTAGTCGTGACACCTACACCACCACTTTACAGTTTGGACTCGGTGCTTTGTGTCGTGACACCTACACCACCACTTTATAGTGTGGACTCGGTGCTTTGTGTCGTGACACCTACACTACCACTTTACAGTGTGGACTGGGTGCTTTTAGTTGTGACACCTACACCACCACTTTACAGTGTGGACTCGGTGCTTTGTGTCGTGACACCTACACCACCACTTTACAGTGTGGGCTGGGTGCTTTGTGTCGTGACACCTACACCACCACTTTACAGTGTGGACTGGGTGCTTTGTGTCGTGACACCTACACCACTACTTTACAGTGTGGGCTGGGTGCTTTGTGTTGTGACACCTACACCACCACTTTACAGTGTGGGCTCGGTGCTTTGTGTCGTGACACCTACACCACCACTTTACAGTGTGGGCTCGGTGCTTTTACTCGTGACACCTACACGACCATTTTACAGTGTGGACTGGGTGCTTTGTGTCATGACACCTACACCACCACTTTACAGTGTGGACTGGGTGCTTTGTGTCGTGACACCTACACCACCACTTTACAGTGTGGACTCGGTGCTTTGTGTCGTGACACCTACACCACCACTTTACAGTGTGGACTGAGTGCTTTTAGTCGTGACACCTACACCACCACTTTACAGTGTGGACTCGGTGCTTTGTGTCGTGACACCTACACCACTACTTTACAGTGTGGGCTGGGTGCTTTATGTCGTGACACCTACACCACCACTTTACAGTGTGGACTCGGTGCTTTGTGTCGTGACACCTACACCACCACTTTACAGTGTGGACTGGGTGCTTTGTGTCGTGACACCTACACCACCACTTTACAGTGTGGACTGGGTGCTTTGTGTCGTGACACCTACACGACCACTTTACAGTGTGGACTCAGTGCTTTGTGTCGTGACACCTACACCACCACTTTACAGTGTGGACTCAGTGCTTTGTGTCGTGACACCTACACCACCACTTTACAGTGTGGACTGGGTGCTTTGTGTCGTGACACCTACACCACCACTTTACAGTGTGGACTCGGTGCTTTGTGTCGTGACACCTACACCACCACTTTACAGTGTGGACTCGGTGCTTTGTGTCGTGACACCTACACGACCACTTTACAGTGAGTATTGGGTGCTTTGTGTCGTGACACCTACACGACCACTTTACAGTGAGTACTGGGTGCTTTGTGTCGTGACACCTACACCACCACTTTACAGTGTGGACTCGGTGCTTTGTGTCGTGACACCTACACCACCACTTTACAGTGTGGACTGGGTGCTTTGTGTCGTGACACCTACACCACCACTTTACAGTGTGGACTCGGTGCTTTGTGTCGTGACACCTACACCACCACTTTACAGTGTGGACTGGGTGCTTTGTGTCGTGACACCTACACCACCACTTTACAGTGTGGACTCGGTGCTTTGTGTCGTGACACCTACACCACCACTTTACAGTGTGGACTCGGTGCTTTGTGTCGTGACACCTACACCACCACTTTACAGTGTGGACTCGGTGCTTTGTGTCGTGACACCTACACCACCACTTTACAGTGTGGACTCGGTGCTTTGTGTCGTGACACCTACACCACCACTTTACAGTGTGGACTGGGTGCTTTGTGTCGTGACACCTACACCACCACTTTACAGTGTTGTCTCGGTGCTTTGTGTCGTGACACCTACACCACCACTTTACAGTGTGGACTCGGTGCTTTGTGTCGTGACACCTACACCACCACTTTACAGTGTGGACTGGGTGCTTTGTGTCGTGACACCTACACCACCACTTTACAGTGTGGACTCGGTGCTTTGTGTCGTGACACCTACACCACCACTTTACAGTGTGGACTCGGTGCTTTGTGTCGTGACACCTACACCACCACTTTACAGTGTGGACTGGGTGCTTTTAGTCGTGACACCTACACCACCACTTTACATTGTGGACTGGGTGCTTTGTGTCGTGACACCTACACCACCACTTTACAGTGTGGACTCGGTGCTTTTAGTCGTGACACCTACACGACCACTTTACAGTGTGGAATCGGTGCTTTGTGTCGTGACACCTACACCACCACTTTACAGTGTGGACTCGGTGCTTTGTGTCGTGACACCTACACCACCACTTTACAGTGTGGACTGGGTGCTTTTAGTCGTGACACCTACACGACCACTTTACAGTGTGGACTCGGTGCTTTGTGTCGTGACACCTACACCACCACTTTACAGTGTGGAGTGGGTGCTTTTAGTCGTGACACCTACACGACCACTTTACAGTGTGTGTTGGGTGCTTTTAGTCGTGACACCTACATGACCACTTTACTGTGTGGGCTGAGATGGGAGAGGTAGATCTAAGGGTGGGGTGTTGGGACGTGGGTGGGGAAAGCAGAGGAAAGTGGTGCATACTAAATGTATATTTCAACTTGTGCATATGGGGAGATGGGTCTTCTGTATTACTGTAAAACATCAGAGATCTCGATCCTGTGTCACCATTTACTATTCAGAAGCGCCTATATGGAGGTGTTGTACAACTCTTTAAGTTGCTGTGAGGATGAGCATGATTGAGTAGTGTTAGCAGTACTTATTTATTTAATCAATTTAGAGCAAATAAGCCATGACAGACTAGGGGAAGTATCTAGGACTTCTTACACTTGAGAAACAAAAAAAAAAGAAATACAGAGTTAGGTGAATATAAAAATACAAAAAAAATGTAAAAATTAAATAAGTAGGCAAAATAAGCATATAAGATATAAAGACAAAATGGGAAGCACGATAAGTTGTAAAGCAGCTAGGAGGTTCTGTTGTTAAATCTTTTCATAACCTCCATGTACTCAAAGATTTTTATAGATCTTTTACAGTATGAAGGAAGGTGTTGGAGAAATTGATGCAAGAAACATTATTACAGAGGATCACAGGAGCAAGTAGTGCAGGGGTCGGCAACCTACGGCCCGCAAAAACTAATGCCCAATGAGTTGTTTATTTAAAATTTAAATTTATTGTAATATGAGAGATGAGACTTTCGAATACAATAAAAGGCCTGCTGTTACAACTTCGGCATTTATTGTGGATATTGTGACTCATTTAAATAACTTAAATTTACAACTTCAAGGTAAAACTCAGCTCGTAAATGAAATGTATAACCATATTGTTGCCTTTGAAAAAAAGCTACAGTTGTGGGAACATCAATTTCGAAATAAAAATTACGTGCATTTTCCTTCATTTCAAGGAAGGAAACAACAAGCTTCAGAGGTATTTGTGAAAATAGTCCAGGCTTTGATAAATGAATAGTATAGTCAACACTCCTGATTAAATTTTAGCTTGTGTAATTTTCCATAATTATTCTTTTATGGCCTTCGTCCGGCCCACTATCCATCATTAATACTCAATCCGGACCGTGGAGGCAAAGAAGTTGCCAACCTCTGAAGTAGTGGTTCTCCAGGTGATGAAGAAATTGGTGATGCTGGCCCATCATGATTAGCAAATGTACTTTAAAGTGGGTATTTATCAGTTATTTGTTCAAATTATGCTAATTGAACCTTTTCATATTCAGATTTAATCTGGCTTGGTTTCTATGGCTGGATGCCCTACCTAATGTCAACCACATTTACATTACATAATAAAATACTCAGTACATGCTTTAAAGTAGTTGGTGTTAGGAAGGGCATCCAGCCTTAGAAAGCTTGTGAAACAAGGGGTTGGGAGGACCCTTCAGTTTGTGTCAAAAGACACAACTTTTCTGTACTCTATAGAATATATAGCCATATATAAGCAGAGCCCTTGGCCTGTCTAGGTCAGTAGCCTTGCTTCAGTACTGACTTGGTCTATGTAAATCCATCAAACCCTCGCTAGCAGAGAAAGCAGACATTAATGATGATGTGTTTTTGCCAGCATAAATTAGATCACACATCATCAGCTCCAGTTGTGATGGAAAGCCAGCTGCGTCCAGGCACCTTCTCAATATGTCATTGAGAGCAGCATGTCGGAGGAACCAGCCTGTGCTCTGGCAGCAAGACAATGGGTGCAGGCCAAACTTGTCAATGACCGCCCCACAACGGCATTTATGTGGCTCACACACAGGCCGAGGCATTGGGCTACTCCAATGCAAGTGCACTCGTCATCAAGGAAGGTACTGGTTAATGAGGAGGGCACCGAATTGAGCCACGCGCCACTGTTTAGCTGAGAAGTGGAGGCAGGCAAGGCTTTGGAGACAAAGTTGCTACATTAAAGAAAACAGTCATTTTATCTTTAGATGTAGAATGAATAAGGTTCTTTTTTATCCCTTTTGTTACCATATTTTTAATGAAAAACACTGCAAATGGTGTACAAATAATTTTGAAAATAATCAAGAATTTGGAGGTATTTAGTGATACGACTAACTTTCTCATTATCAAGCTGGTGTTTGGAACATGACTTAACAAAAGTTCAGGTGAGGCTTCTGGCTGTTATTGATACCATGTACAATCTGCTTCATGGACAAGTGGTCGGCAACTAAACCAGCTCCCCTACCAGTCCCTGGTAGGTCTGAATACAGCAGATTTCTTTCAGAGAAGGATGTAGAGTGAGAGTATGGAAGTGAGAAAGAGATATAGAGGAAGAATTGACCCCAGTACTAAACTGGTACATTTTTTATCAACTTTGAGTGGATGAAAGGCAGAGTTGACCTGAAGGTATTGTATATTACATGTTAAATGTAAATAGATTTCAGGTCCTACTTTAAAGAATGAAGAGCATCCTAGTGAATTACTAATAAACAGGAAACTTACAAGGAAAAGAAAAAATTGGAATGCAAGATTATGAGATGTAAAATTGAAAAAACTTTTGCTGGCAGTCATAAGCTATTCTGAAAACTGTAGTATATATGTGTTTGTAGCTTGCTAAAAGATCTTTCTGAATTAATGCTATTGTAGCTGGAAATGTTGATAATATTCTCAATCAATAGGTTGCACTGCTTGCATGGATTCCCTTGACTCTTTGTCGCCATCCAATTCTATTGTTCATCATATTTAGCTGGTCAGAGGGATTGCAGTTTATGTCATTACAAATCTGCTTGATTTAGGTCTTGGCTTGTCATTCTCTGATAGCTCTTCCTTGTGTAGGCACCCACATTTTTTCACACTCAGAGCTGCTGAAGCATGGAACAAACTACCTGCATCAGTTGTTAGTTGTCGAGACACTGCATCCTTTAAAACCTCCATGTTTCCTGAGATTCGCCAACACTATACCTGATATCCCCTCTCCATACACACACACACACATGTATTTCATGACTCATACACTGTTCATTTTCCTGACATTTGTACATTATTCTATGTACTATACATGCACCTTTGATGAGTTGTAGTGCACCTGAGCACTGTACACAATAATTTCATTATTATTACTATTATTATAAAAGAACTTCACTAACAATTTCATGTACAGCAAGAATAACAATCAATATAGAGAAATGTTTATTCTTAGACAATAAGGAATACCCAGCATCATGTGCATACTATGCTTTTAACAAAGTACTTGAAATTTTAAACTTAGCTCACAGAACATGCAAAGCTACTTTTGTGGATCTGAAGTTGAGAACAGTTGTCCTAGATTACCAATAAATTCTCCCTAAGTGTTTTAATATCTATGTTTATAATTACCCTAATTACTTCTGATCATTCTCCCGTGGTGATCTTGACTAGCCACCAACGTTTAGAGGAATGTATTAACTACACCAACCATACACATTTCCCAACCTTTCTACTCCAACAGTGTGTTTGTGTGTGTGTACATGCATGTGCAGTCTTGGCTGAGTTGTTTGCATGACATCTTGGCAAGTGTCTCCTATTCTAGCCTTGAGTTGACCAACATCTTGTGAGTGAAATTTGGTAGAATGAAATAGTGCGTGTGTGTGTGTTGATGTCTGTGTTAACTGTTAGTTTATACATAAGCAGTATATTAAGCTGTATCCAGTTTCTATATAGTTCTTTAGTTGTGATCTTTTTCTACATAATAGTATATTCTGTGCAAATTATATTTTGATAAAAAAATATAAATAAATATTTTTATCTAAATAAATTTTTCTATTAATTTCAGGTATTCAATTACCATGGAAGGTGTACAAAGACAAAAAGGAGCTTATGATTTTGAAAGCCATTATAACAATGCATGCTCTATCAACAGCACTTATCCACTTTCTGCAGTAAAGGCACATCTTTCTCAAGGAATTCTAGACCTCAATGCTGATAGGATAAAGTAAGCTTTTTTATTTCTCTTAACATTACTGATATTTTTGTATTTAAAATCTTGTTTAACCCTTTAATGACCATATTTCTAATGTAATATACTCTAGTGGGTTGACTTTTTTCCCAGTTGAAATAAATAATTTGAAAATATAAAAAAAAAAGCACCTAACTAATTTGCATTTCTTTTTCTCTGTTTTCTTAGGATAGATGATTGGAAACCTTTGCTGAGTACTCTAAGAATAAATAAAAGCTTAGAATTCATTGTATTTACCAGCAGTTACATTCCACCTTCAGCTGATAAGAAAAATAGTGAGTAAATATTGATTTTTATGGATTTATTACCAGAGGTTCTTAAGCTACTTCTGGCTACCACAACTTCTTGGTTCTATGAACTTCCTGCTCTCTTTTTACTCTACTAAAAACTTTATTTAGAATAACAATTGCTGGTGTGTTGGATTAATAATTGTTTCTATTTTAGAGGCAGCCTTTACTCACCTTGTAGCTACATCACTGGGTTGTGAGAGATCTCTTGAGAGCTACAGGTGTCACCCATTGTTCCGTCTCTTCTAGTAGTTTACCACTGTTGGTCCGGGGTTGCTTATTCATCTGGCAGGAGCCTACTTATATTGCAACTAACCATCACATCTAGTGGCTGTATCACTATCCTGTGACCCGTTCTCTTCCTCTGGCACTTCTACAGTGTTTTCAAGTGGCTACATCAATGTTGTTTCTTCAAGGTGCTTAATGGAAATTGATGTGAATTTGGGAGTTTTGATTTTCATGGCTTTATCAGAAGTAGTAGTGATATTATCTTAAGATATGTTGATCATACCAATCCACATTTTCAGTTGCCCATTTTGCCATTCATGCCATCCTGAGAGAAGCTCTGGTGTGACAGCAGAGTGCATAACCAAACCAATGGAAATGCTTTTTTGGAATAAGGGTTGTAGTTCAGAGATTAGAGAGTTGCTCTAGGTAGAGCCACTACTTCTCTTAAATGGGGGATCACAGCTCCAATATTAAGGGTATGTGGTTAGAATGTCTCAGGAAAGAATTGCTGGATAGATTTTATGGGCAAAACCAAACAATGGTAGACCTAGAAGTAGACCCTGAGCAGGATGGTTGGATAACATCCATGAGCTCGGCTGGTCTCACTTGGGGATTCAGCCGGATCAATTGGAGACAGTTGCTTCTGACAGGACCTGCTGGGAGGAGTGTTTGAGAACCTTTTTCCCCTGACCCTGTCAGGAATAAGTGGGTGAAGAAGGAGGTGGGTTGTTGGATGGAATTGTCCTGGTAATGACGATGAATTTCAGAGTTTGACAAAAATACATTGCACAAACATGGAAAACAGTGAAGGCGAAAGTGATCAAAAACTTGAAGCTTGCATAAATTTGTCCCTCTCATTTGCCACATCCTACAGTCATATGGGATGATGATTCAAACAAGTGCTTGATAGATGATGGTAATGAGGGTGTGGTGCTGAAATACTTGAAAAGCTCACAACATAAAGAGCCAGTATCAATATGGCAAGGTATTTTATCCAATACTTTAATGATTCTGTCAATCCATAGTGCACAGGGTGCAGCTGAAACACTGCTCATACTGTGATGAAGTGTTGATCACTCCACCTCTCCTTTTCTTTATTTGCTTAATTCATTTTTATTATTTTTATTCTTTTCATTTTCTTATTTCGTTTCGATTTATAATGTATTTTGCTTTTGTAGAAACAACTTTTTGAATTAAAATAGTGTTAATCTAAAAAAAACAAAAAAACAAATTAAGCAAAAAAGTGGAAACACTTAATCTTATATATTAATAACAACTTTATACTTTTATACTGGCAGTTGTTCAGTTGATTACCTTCCCTCACCTCCTCCTACCGACTTGTTTGGTTGTTATATGAAATCTATATATAATATCTCGCTCATATAGGACTATCGCTGATAGTCCTATATGAGCGAGATACGGTCACCTGACCAATCTTGCCTCCAATGAGACAATTCCCATCTAACCCATGCTAGCGTGGAAGATAGACGTTAAACGATGATGATGAAGAATATAAAAGAGATATATTTGCTTGTTGGTTGGTGTCTTTGAAAACTGACAATCGAAAAGTAAGTCCAGCAATGGAATAAGGGTATACCCGGGAAGGTTTATAGATACTCATTGTATAAAATTAAAGAAGAAAAACATTTCAGGTATATTAACCAACCCGACTGCTATTTCTAGCAGGCTGGGAGACAACCATAAGGGATTCTCTCTGCGCGTCCATCGTCAGCAATTCTCATGTTTTGCAGCCAGCATCTCCATTGAATCAAACGCTGTTTTACACACAAACACATTTATATATAACTGACTGAGGTACCCGGCTTTGCCCGGGTGAACAGTTGATAAGAGAAGAGTCCTTTGTGCTCATTGTGTTTGCATCGCAACTCTCATTGCCTCTCGCTGATTTTCATATTCAGTCTCTGTTTATTGTGATCGTCTTTCTTCTTGCCTTAATATTTCTGTTTCCCGTCTCAGGTTCTGTTCACTTTCAGAAAGTTGTGATCATCTTTCTTGTTGTCTTATTCTTTCTGTTTTCCGTCTTATATTCTGCTGAATGTCACAATGTTAACTTGCCCTTTTATTCCAAAGTCTTTTTTTATATTGTTCGTGAGTTTCTCTTTCGCTCGAAAATTTCAACCGTTTGGCGGACATTGTCACCCACCACACACACTTCCATACAATAATTCGGCCAGGGAGAACCCAAGGTACTCCTTTATTGATGACCGAATTCCTAATAACACAATAGGAAGGTACTCGCTCCAACGTAGAGATTCTGGATAGGCGCGAAGAGCGGCCTTTAATTGATGGTGAAAACGTTCCACCATTCCGTTTGAAGCAGGATAAGATAAGATGTGGTCCGAATATGTTCAGCGCCAATAATTTTTGTCAGCTCTGAAAAAAGATGAGATTCAAATTGCCTACCACGATCTGTGGTAATTGTGGTTGGCACGCCATAGCGGGCAATCCACCCTGATACCAGGGCCCGCGCTATCATCTCGGCGGTAATGTCCTTTAAAGGGATGGCTTCAGGCCATCACAAAAAACGAGCAATGCAGGTCAAAAGGTAAGAATATCCACTACTGAATGGCCAAGGTCCAACGATATCGATGTGGATGTGTTGAAAACGAGCATCCGAAGTACTGAAAGTACCAAGTGGAGTCCGGACGTGTCTGTGGACTTTAGATTTTTGACACTGTATGCAGGAACGGCACCAGGCAGTAATTTCTCGCCTCATATTTGGCCAGAAAAATCTAGCCGTTATGAGCTTTACTGTGGCTGAAGATCCTGGGTGAGAAATGCTGTGCAAAGCAAGGAACACAAGTCAACGGTGAGTCTCGGGAACATAAGGTCGTGGTGAATCTGTAGATACATTGCAGAGAAACTGCCTGTCGGTAGTCGACAAGGGCAGATATTTCAGGTTGCAAGTCGCAAATTCGGCTGATTCAGTATCCAACAATTCGAGTGCAGGTTGGTCTGCTGCCAAACGCCTTAAATCGATCTCCTGGGATGACGAAATCGAGCTGATTGGCAAGCGTGACAAGGCGTCTGCAGCTGTATTTAGTGAGCCAGCAATGTGCTGTATATCATTTGTAAACTGCGAAATGTAATCAAGGTGCCTTGTCTCTCTGAGCGAATATTTGTCGGCTTTAGCCCTCAAAGCAAAGGTTTGTGGTCAGTGAAAACCGTAAAAGTTCTTCCCTCAAGAATATGAGAAAAATGTTTCAACAACAGATTTATGGCTAATAACTCCCGACCAAACGTGCTGTAACGAGTTTCTGCTGGTTTCAGCTTCCTGGAGAAAAATGCCAAAGGTTGTTGGTTTCCAGCGTTATACTGCTGTAAAACTGCTCCCACAGCGGTATCACATGCATCAACACATAGCGAAAGCTTGGCCTCTGGTACCGGGTGGGCTAGCAAAGATGAACTAGCGAGTGCTGTCTTGGCAGTCTGGAAATCTTGAAGCTGTCCTTGTGTCAAGGAAATATCCTCATTCTTCTTACGACGATTTTTCAAAATCTCGGTAAGGGAAACAGTAATTTTGCACATTGAGGAACGAAACGTCTATAAAAATTGAAGTGACGCAACTGGTGAAGTGTAGTAGGCGGAGGTAAATCCTGTGTAGCCTTAACTCGCTGTGGAAGGGGTCAAATACCCTCGGCGTCGATGATGTGACCTAAAAAATTCAGTGTAGCGGATCCGAAAACACACTGCGGGATTCACTTGAACGCGGTAATCCTGGAGTCGGCGAAATAAAAGGTTCAGGTGACGCATATACTCTTCTGGAGAGGAACTACGACGAGAAGATCATCTATATATGCATAAACGAAGTTCAGACCATGAGTGACCTCATCTATGAACCGCTGAAAAGTGCTAGCGGCATTCCTGAGTCCAAAAGCATGGTTAAAAATTCGAAGGATCCGAAAGGAGTCGTAATAGCTGTTTTCGGAATATCTTCCTTCCTGACCGGAATTTGGTGTAAGCTCGCACTAAATCGAGTTTGGAGAAAATCTTACAACCCTGCAACAAAGATGCGAAATCCTGGAGATGGGGAATTGGATATCTATTCGGGACGGTCATCGCGTTTAACCTCCTATAATCCCCAGTGGGTCTCCAGTTGCCAGAAGTCTTGGGCACCATATGTAACGGTGAAGCCCAAGGACTCGTAGATGGGCGAATAATGTCCAACTGCAGCATATGGTCGAACTCCAACCGTGCTGCTTTTAACTTGTCCGCTGGTAAACGATGTGGACGTGAAAATACTGGAGCACTGGTTGTGGAAATAAAATGTTCAGTTGAGTGAGTTGGCTCAGTAACTCGAAATATCCATCGATGAGCTCCGGGAACGATCCTAACAATGAATAGTAGGCGTCCCCAGCGGCAGCGATGAAGAATATTGGGCTGATCGTTGGAGCATTGGCTTTTCGGCCACGAATTGAGAAACCAGTGATGTCATCCACCAGACGTTGACCTCGGACATCCACAGTCAAGGAGAAATTGTGGAGGAAATCCGCTCCTAAGATTGGGTATGGCAAGTCAGCGACCGTAAAAATCCATTTAAAATCTCTACAAAGATTTTGGAATTTGAGGGAAAGCGAGATTTGTCCATTCATCTTTATAGGCGAGTGGTTAACAACCTGCAGAGTAACGGATGACTCCACGGGGGTATCCTTTAGGCAGTGGACCGGCTAATACTACAGGAGGCTCCTGTATCCATGAGGAAGCCTCTTCCAGACAGGAGGTCCTTGATGAAGAAGTGGTGGTTTGGGAGCTTTACGCTGAGGTCGACTGCCGCCCTCAGCGAAGCTCTCTGGCGTATCCCGACTTCACAAACGAACACGGCTGCACACAGTGGTTCGCGTTCTCAGCAAAACGCTCGTAGTACCAGCATAAAGATGAAGCTGGTGACCTTGGGCGGTGTCTGAAAGAGTAAGATTTACCACGGCTGTGTGAGCGTGAACGAGCACCACTAGAGGCCTTCAGCTTCTGTAGCTCCAGGGTGAGTTCCAGAATGGCTTTCTGCATAGACATTATAGCTGCGCTGTCTGCATGAGTTGCTGCACAGGTAGCATGGCCAGGTGTGACCTGAGCTGGGTGAGAAACAGCGGCAAGGGCCTCGCTGCCTCCAGCACCCGTGACCTCAAAAACTTTGTCTGCAGAAGCGGCCAGTTGGTCCACAGAACATGTATCCCTAATGGGGGCCAAAATTGCTCACGTTCGTTGGTAGCCGTGAGAAAAACAACTGCTTCAACAACGCAGTTTCTGCTGCCGACTCCTCTGTTAGGTCTTTCATTCGACCTAAGAGGATCGATGGAGTGCCATCCCCGATATGCTCCAAATGGACCAGAGCTCAAACGTTTCTCGGCAGACTGTGCAGTCCGGCCGAGTATCTCATTCCCCAACGACTGGTAAGTAGCGTCAGTCGGTGTCTCCAATACGAGATCCTTAATAATTGGGAGAAGTGCCGGAGGAAAGGCGCTAAGGATGAGGGGACGTTGCTGTGCCTCGGCGATTTTGTTAGCCTCGAAAAATGCTTCCATTTGAGCGAACCATAACTTCACGTCGCCCATGTAAGTAGGGAGAATAGAATGAGATGCCATTGGTGCAATCTCAGTAAGCGGCCAAAATGCTTCTCCATAAAAATAAATACCTCGAACACGAGGAAAACGAAAATAAATCCACTTGTTTTTTTTTCTGTCAAACAACTGGACAGGAAAAATAATGCATCCAAAATAATGTGTAAGGGAGCGACTAATCAAGCAATGACATTAACAATACATTTACAGCGAACCTAAAACAAAACCCAACATGGCATACAGTTTCGCGCCAAAAAAAAACTGATGGGGAATTTTAGCAAAATTTTAGAAAAGAAGGAAAAAAAACATATTTACATAATTGTTCTTAACAAAGGGTTCAGTTTTCTCTTCCTTAAGTGATCGGTAAATGAAGCCATATCAGAAGCAAAAAGTGTGTTGTTTTCTATTCATTTTTTTTTATAATACCACTTCATATTTTTTTTTCAATTTTCTTTTTTAAAAGGAACAATTAGTTCCCACGGCTGGGGTCACCACTTTAGAAGAATGGTATTAGTACAGATAATAATTGTTGTTGAAATAACAAGAATGGCTTTTTGGTTTATATACAAAGGTTTACTTCATTGAAGTCAAAGAAAGGACAATAAACATATTACCACTAGTTGTGAAGGTTGACGATGGAGTGGTGTGGTTGGTTCATGAGGCTGTTGGTAGTAAAAAGAGTTGCTTTTAACATGTTCACTGGAGTAGGATGGTATTTGCACTCCACGTGTCGTGGGTGAAGGCTGAAGTGGAGGAGGCGAAGTCGCCTCCGTTCTCCAGGGCTGCTGCGGGTAAAAAGAGATAGAGCGCTCTCGCTGTCTCAATATATAGGGGAAATAACTCCAATTAGTTTTGTTCCCCAGACAAAGGTGGCACTAGTCACTACATACACATATATGCACACAGAAACAAACATACAGCATCTCTCTTTCATTTTCTCTGCTAATAGTTACTTTCATCCCTCCTTTCTCGTTACAATAGCATAGTGTTGTCTCGCACAGTTAAACCGCTACACCTCTCTCTCAATGTGCGGTCTCTTTCAATTTCTTCTACTCCGCAACAAACTTACCTCTCTGTGTTACTTTCTCTCTTCCTTTCTCTCTCTGTCTTTCTCCCTCTCTCACTCAGTCATTGGCATTAGAGATGCTGGCTGCGAAACAATCAAGAATGTGCAGATCTTTGTGTCTTTCCCCCTCTGACTCTCTCTCTTTCTGCCTCTCTTTCTTTAGATATATATATATATATATGTGTGTGTGTGTGTGTGTGTGTAAACCAGCGTTTGTTGCCATTCTCTCTCTGAATATCTAACACTTTAATTCTGTCTAATGGCCTATCTCTCTCTGCCTCTCCCTCTGAGTCTCTCTCTCTCTCTCTCTGAATATTTAACACTTTAATTCTGTCTAATGGCCTATCTCTCTCTGCCTCTCCCTCTGAGTCTCTCTCTCTCTCTCTCTCTGAATATCTAACACTTTAATTCTGTCTAATGGCCTATCTCTCTCTGCCTCTCCCTCTGAGTCTCTCTCTCTCTCTGAATATCTAACACTTTAATTCTGTCTAATGGCCTATCTCTCTCTGCCTCTCCCTCTGAGTCTCTCTCTCTCTCTCTGAATATCTAACACTTTAATTCTGTCTAATGGCCTATCTCTCTCTGCCTCTCCCTCTGAGTCTCTCTCTCTCTCTGAATATCTAACACTTTAATTCTGTCTAATGGCCTATCTCTCTCTGCCTCTCCCTCTGAGTCTCTCTCTCTCTCTCTCTCTCTGAATATCTAACACTTTAATTCTGTCTAATGGCCTATCTCTCTCTGCCTCTCCCTCTGAGTCTCTCTCTCTCTGAATATCTAACACTTTAATTCTGTCTAATGGCCTATCTCTCTCTGCCTCTCCCTCTGAGTCTCTCTCTCTCTCTCTGAATATCTAACACTTTAATTCTGTCTAATGGCCTATCTCTCTCTGCCTCTCCCTCTGAGTCTCTCTCTCTCTCTCTCTGAATATCTAACACTTTAATTCTGTCTAATGGCCTATCTCTCTCTGCCTCTCCCTCTGAGTCTCTCTCTCTCTCTCTGAATATTTAACACTTTAATTCTGTCTAATGGCCTAGCTCTCTCTGCCTCTCCCTCTGAGTCTCTCTCTCTCTGAATATCTAACACTTTAATTCTGTCTAATGGCCTATCTCTCTCTGCCTCTCCCTCTGAGTCTCTCTCTCTCTCTCTCTGAATATCTAACACTTTAATTCTGTCTAATGGCCTATCTCTCTCTGCCTCTCCCTCTGAGTCTCTCTCTCTCTGAATATCTAACACTTTAATTCTGTCTAATGGCCTATCTCTCTCTGCCTCTCCCTCTGAGTCTCTCTCTCTCTGAATATCTAACACTTTAATTCTGTCTAATGGCCTATCTCTCTCTGCCTCTCCCTCTGAGTCTCTCTCTCTCTCTCTGAATATCTAACACTTTAATTCTGTCTAATGGCCTATCTCTCTCTGCCTCTCCCTCTGAGTCTCTCTCTCTCTCTCTGAATATCTAACACTTTAATTCTGTCTAATGGCCTATCTCTCTCTGCCTCTCCCTCTGAGTCTCTCTCTCTCTCTCTCTGAATATCTAACACTTTAATTCTGTCTAATGGCCTAGCTCTCTCTGCCTCACCCTCTGAGTCTCTCTCTCCTTAGGTGTGTGTGTAGTTTTTGTGTGATTAAAACAACCAACCAAAAAACTTTTCTCTTTTATATTATATATAGATTATCTATATCATCATCATCATCAACGTTTAACGTCCGTTTTCCACGCTTGCATGGGTTTGGACGGGGGTTTTCCCACTTGAGGCAAGAGTGATTGTCTTGCTCGCATAGGACTGTCTGGCGGGTTTTCTACAGCTGGATGCCCTTCCTAACACCAACCACATTTACAGTGTGGGGCTGGGAGGTTTTTACCGTGTTGCCTACATGGCCACATTACAGCGTGGACTGTGTGTTTTTTGTCGTGACACCTACAAGATCTCATTTGTTTCGGCCTGGATGTTGTGGCACCAACATAACTTTACATTGAAAGGGGCGGTGTGGATGAGGCGGGGGTGTATTTTGTTAGAGATGCCTACTGACTGTAGTAGGTTTTACTTTGTATTTAGGTAAGGCGGGTCTTCTCTATTACTGAGTACCGCCAAAGGTCTCGGTCCAGTGACATTGTCTTGGAGAGGTGTAAGTGTGTGAGGTCGGAATTTATCAGCTCGTCCCAAGTTTTTCCGGGTCTGCCTACTCCGTAGCTACCGTCTATCTATATCTAATATAAAAGATTGGAACTCCCATCATCCTTTGGAGAAACCTGGATCAGCCATGTCTATGCAATGGCACACACTTAACAGTCGGACGGATGATGAACCACCTCCTAAAGTTTGCTATTCTTAGAGGAAATCATCAAGGAGAAAATTCAGGGTCAGAGTCTCAAAGTTGTAGGATTGAATATGAGAAAATCGGTTTTTACCCCTGGACAGTTATATGTAGATTGTTCATGAGTGACGACACCTAGAAATGTTCATATACTGTAAAATGAAGAATCTGGTGTATCTGAAGATTCTTACACACACACCATGGTCTCACCTCATACTGTAAATTAGACAATATATCCAATGCAGTCATTTTCTCTTCTACTTGTCTTCTCTTATCATGTTTACCCAGGCATCTATTTTCCATGCTTACATGAGTTAAATGAGTTGTCACGTTATGAAGACTGGTTAGGTGACCACATCTAACTCATGCTTCAGTTTTGGCTTGGTTTTCTATGACTGGGTGCCCTTCCTAATACCAAACATTATACAACATGTATTGGGAGCTTTTTTTTATGGCACCAGCACTACCATCTTACAGAGTGGACTGGGTGCTTTTGTTGTGATACCAGCAAAGCCACTCTACTGCATGCTTTTTGTCATATCACCAGTATAACCACTTTACAGGGTGGGCTGGGTACTTCTTGTGTCACCAGCACTACACTGCTTTCAAGATCGTGTGTGTTCATTTTATTGTGGCACCAGCATTACTGTTTTACAGGGTGGACTGTGTGTGTTATATATCGCCAGTGCTACTTCATTATGACCTTTGGACACTCGTTGTGTCCTTGGCACAGCTTGCATCCCTCAACAAGCGAGCAAGTGACATATCATAGGGGTGGTCTTGAAGAGAGTGAGTTGCACTTAGCAGTATATGGTGGAACATGCCTGTCATTCTATGCATAAATAGGTTGGATATTAAACATATATCAGGAGTGTGGCAAGGGGTTAGAGGGTGCGTGTCATCGTCGTCGTCATCATCATCACCACCACCACATCACCATTATCTTTAAATGTCCAGTTTCATGCCTGCCTAAGCCAAATGAGCTGCCACGCTCTGTTATTAGGCAAGACAGGTGACTGTGTGTAGTTCATACATTCCATTTTGGTATGGCCTCCACAGCTGTATACTCTTCCTGACCCCATACAAACAGTTTACTGTAGTACAAGTTGGATGGGGCTTTCTCAGTTTTCCATATAATGAGATTTCATAATTATTATATATTTTGTAATCATATGCACCTCTTTGCATATATTTACAGTTTATGTGTAAAATGTGTAAATTAAAAATAAAAATTAAATAACAGAGAGAGAGGGGGAGGAGGAAGAGCGAGAGAGAACGTTTGTTTCAGTAGAGTTTAATACTGTAAGATACATTCTACTGTTCTATACTCATTTAGTGCAGGAGTTTATCATCTGCATTATAAACAATGTATAATGCAGTGTAGTATAATAGTGCTATGCTTGAAATAGTTCCTCTATTTTCGTACTTCAAGTGAAGTTTAGTTTAGTTTATTCTTCCAGGCTGTAAATTGATGGTGGTATCCTGTACCACAGACCTAGCCAACGATGCCAACATGGAGAAATGGATGTTAAGATAATGGTGAAGAGCTATTAACTTTTATTATACAAAGCTGTTTATACAAAAACAAAACAAACTATTAAAGGGAATAAAAAAAGGAAATGAAAAGATGAAAAAAGAAACAAGTAATAAAAGAAAGAGAGAAGGGGAGGAGCCGACACCACGCCCCAATCTGGGCAGTGCCTTAGTCACGCCTTGCAGACAAAATGGTGAAGATTAATATACAGGAATTGAATAAATTAACTCCGAAACATAATTAAAACAATCTCGATGCTGATGATGGCATTGGTGATATAACGATAATCCCTTTCTCCCTCTATCTCTCACACAAAAATTAGCTCTTGTCTATAGTAAAACTGTAAATCAGGAATTGATAATCTTACTGCACTCAATGTAACAATTGCGACAGCGTAGGATGTGAAAAGGAGCGAAGAGTTATCCCCCATTTATTGCCACTAAATTTTGTAGTCGTAAAAATAAAAATACTGGTCTAAAATAAATGGTACTCATCTTAACGCTATTGATAATAATTGTTTCTACCTTTGGCACAAGGCCAGCAAATACCCAGTGTATTACTGGTACTTTATTTTATCGACCCCGTAAGGATGAAAGGCAAAGTTAACCTCGGCGGGATTTGATCTCAGAATGGAAAGGGCTGTAACTCTTTGCGTCAAAGCATGGTGTCCGACCCTCTGCCGATACTGCCAATCCACTAGGAGTTATATTAAATCAGTTATTATGTAATACCCCTTGATTTTGATATATTTGCTTTTTCTATCATATTATTTTTAAAAAATCCAGAGAAGGCAATAACAAGTGGGGATAAGAAAACTTTCTCCAACTCTTAACATCTAATGATTTAGCAAAAACAAAAACATCTAAAAATGGGTTTGTTAATTCAAATGTTTATAGTACCTTTATTAGTGGACAGATCGTTATAAGAATTTACAGTATTGGAGTAAATACTTCAATTTTCAATTTAATGCGGTCATTGTGCTGTTTTATACTTTTCAAGAACGTCTTTCTAATGCAATTTTGAGTGGTTGCCTGATGGATTTGTTCATTTGTAGTGGTAGTTGATGAGTAGCTTTTTTGTCCATTAATGTCAAGTGAGTAAGTGAAGTGTCTCAGTGAGTCAAAAGTGTTGCCATGTTCTAGGAAACAAGTAGTTGTACTTTCTTGTTGTGGTGTGAAGTAATATTACCATGGGGAAGAGGATTTTCCCACATCACATGGATAAGAATTAACAAATGAACAAGACACCATTCATTTTGATGTTTTTATTTGTAACAGGATTTACTTTGAAATCAAGTGCAGCAATGAACAATGGAAAATGATGCATGTATAGTTGTGATGTGTTATGTGTACAAATGTAGAATTTCAAAGTAATACTTTTTACTGACCTGTTGGTAGCAAACTTAGTGCTGATCCCAGCAGGGCTTCTAGTGTGTGTGTGTGGATACATTACAAAGATGACCAAACAAACTGTCTGTCTGTTGCAGAGTTGAAAAGCAAACTATCTTTTGGGGATTGAAATCTCTTATATATATAAGGATTAGGTTGCCCAGAAACATTCAACTGACAGCCATTGGAACTGTTCTCTTTTCAGACAATCTGGTCTATGAATCTCCTACAAGAGAACATTATCTAAGTTTGTGGTTCTAGGTCAGTCTTTTCGTAGCCGAGTGGCAGACTAAGAAAACCATTGTTGGGAAAAAATATGTTGAGGTTTCATTACACAATTCCATGCAATAAATACAAGAAGTTAACAGTTAAAATATTCCATGGCAGTTTGTGCCAGATTTCTACAGAAGTTGTAACTAAATAAATCACTGTGATCTATTATTGTCTATCAAATTTTATATTTTTTCTCAGAGAGTATTTCATCTAATCATTTTAACCTACCTAACTACTTCTTCAACCAAGAATTAATAAATTAGAAAATTAATTATCTACTTAAATATAAAAAATAAAAAAATAAAATGAAAGGTTGCATAAAAGGGGATAGGTATGTGGGAAAGGGATTATAAAGAAATAATTATTATAGTAGTTTTAGGTCTAATGTATAAACTATATTTTAACTGGAAGCATGATAGCCATATCGCTCCCCGGTCGCCTGTTAGGTCCAGGTTCCTGAATCCTTGTTTACCAGACATTTAAGCATTCACATATGATCAAGGTCCCCGGGCTAACATGCTTGGCCGGAATTTAGCTCTTAGGTAGGTCTTTACCAATTAATTAGTGAAAGCTAATCGAAGGTAATTAAAATGGTTATCAAGATAGGACACATAAAGAGGAACTATGGATAAATTATAAATCGAAAACAGGTACAGTCTGACTAGGTAATAAAGTTAAGTTAATTAAGGTAGGCTCACAGTATAAGGGAAAAAGTTATAAGAGTGAAGAATATATAAGCAAAAATATACGAGAAAAAATATATATGTGAGAAAACATAAATATAGGAGGAAAAAATATAATACGATGCATAACAATATACAAGATAAAAAGATATGGGGTAGAAGAGGAGAAAGATGGGTCCATATAACATAATATAATGAAGTATAGCATATAATATATTGAAAGCAAGGAGCTGTACCAAGTATCAAACTAGGTACAAATGTGTCTGCATATACAAACAAGGGCTGGGAAGACAGATAGGGCAATACATGAAAACAATGTTAACATAGCAGTTGGGATTGAGTTCCGATTGTTCTTAGAGAGATTTCTGCTGGTCCGCCAATTAGTGTGTGTCAGGTGAAAGTGGGGAAGGTTTCTGTCATGATGATTCCCATTCGCATGAATAAGCAATGGCTGTATTCAGGGGATGTTGTTATCCTGAGTGCTCCGCTGGTCCATAGGGGGATGATTTGGGTCCTCTTGTCAGCTCTGATATTCAAAAATAAGTGGATATTCAGGTCCAGTTGCAGCGTGCTATGTGAATTGTGCAGAGCATATGAAGCCATCGCCTCAACTTATTAGGAGCATATAATTATAGTAAGGGGTTAACCGAACAGGGATATTCAATGGAGCACAGGCCTGTGGACAGGTGGAACTAGGAGGCTATAACTGTTGGCCACAGCTAAACCTAGCAGTCACAGCCTTGGCTTGGGATGGAGCTGTCACTACTACTATAACAGGCCGTGTGTGAATGGAGGAGGGAGTAGGGGGCAACTAACTGATTTCATCACTTCCTGCACTAAGCATCTACCAATACTAACGTATGACCAAAACTGACCAACACTTTTGCCAGACTTCGTAGGGTCATACAGGGGCTGACCGTTGAGAAAATAACATCAGGTGTTCGGTGACCCCGGTATCAACAAAAATTAACCTTTTCCAAATCTAAAGCTTTTTTATAATATTTCATTGTTTTATAGGTTTACTGTTTGAGAAGCTCAGGCTGTCGTAACTGAAAGTCTTCAGTGAACTGTACATTACGGACTTTAATAAACCCAAACCAAATGAATATGGCCTTTATCTACTTCACAACCAACAGACTATTAAGTGCACATCTTTGTTTAGTTAACCCCTTACTATAAATATAAATTGATATATGTATATATATATATATATAATATAGTGTAGAAACACACCAAATCGCTGTCTTAAGAAGAAAAATGGAATGCTTGATATATATTTATGGTAATTAAAGAGTGAAGATAAGAAAATGAGTATGTAAAGGTTAACTCAATAACAAACTGAGTATTATATATTAAATATATTTATTATGTTACTTTATTTAAGTAGAGATCATGCAACAGATTTTCTGAATGGCAAACCTAATTTCAAAATTATCTTGAATTATTTCTAGTAGTGTGTCTCACCTTATGATGAATCATATTCCATGCAGCCCACTGCTCAAAAAAGGTTGCTCGTTCCTAATTTAGAGACTTCTTTATTGGTGTATCCTTGATAGAGTTTGAATATTTCAAATGTAGTTCAGTCTAGTAATCACTCACCCTTCCTAATTCTATGCATTTAAAATATATTTCAATAATAGATGACCCATAACTTTCAGAAAGCTGATACAATGTTGTAAAAATATATAAAGGGCAAAGGATGACAAATAAAACAAAACAAAGTAATGTTTTACATAATATTTCAGGGCTACTTTTCAAATGTGAAAGGAAAATGGTTCAAAACAAAAACGAACAATCAATGTGTTCTTCCCTAACTGGTCTACATATCTCACAGTGCTTCATATTAACTATACTGCTCTATTTCAATAAATAATTTTGTATTTGTGATCAATTCGTAAAAAAAAATGATTTAAAAAAAAAAAAAATTTTTTTTGTTAAATATTTTTCAGAGAAAGATAAAATCAGCTTGAAAAAAATTTACAAACCAGCAATTGCAAGCAAAGAAATTAAAGATGAGTTATGTAAAGCTCTCCAACAATGTCTTGTTGTCACTCCAGCTTTAGCCTGCCTAAGGTTGCAAGGAATTGCTTTTAGAGAATCTAACATTAACTATCTTGCAAAAGTAAGTTTCATGTTACCTAAACATTTCATGTTACATAAACATTTATCACATGAAGAAAATGAAAGCGGTAAACACAAGATCTCTTGTTATTGGTGATGACTGAACTGGGGTTGTTTCATTGGGCATATCATAAGAACTTAAGAAACAGACAGAATGTATGTAAGTGGAGAAGTGATTAATGTTTTTAAAAACACAATTGGTTACAAGGAAATTTTATTGGTGTTACATATTTAATGTCATTCAAATACATGACAATATGCACCATCTCTTGCCCCCACATTCAATATCTTGAGGGACAGACCACCTCATGATTTTGGCAAACAAGATGGAGAAGACATTGCCCCAGAGGATGTTGAGGGAGACATGCCGGAACAACCACTCCACTTTAATAGTAGTGAGCAGTAATGTGTTTCAGAGATCAAGAACCACAGAAGTCTCCACTGCCACAGACTCAACCAGAAACCTATCGGAGAGCAGCCAATACTTAGACAGTATAGAAAGGCAGACTTTATACCAAAGGTATTAGTTGCAATTTTGTTGATTGTTTCATTCATCATCATAAGAAAATAAACAAACATTATTGTATTCAAAATAACCTAGTGATTAAATGAGAGACTATTTATGCAGACCTATCCTGTGTGTTAAAGTTTATCATCATCATCATCATACATCCATTTTCCATGCTCGCATCAAATTGTCACATTATGAGACAATTCAGGTCAGGTGACTGTCTTGCTCATACGGATCTGTATTTTGGCTTAGTTTCTACGGCTGGATGCCCTTCTTAATGCCAACTATGTTACAGTGTGGACTGGGTGCTTTTATCATAGAACCGAAATGACCATGACACATGATTAATGATTAACAATGAAGTGAATTTGATATTTCTGAAATTGGTTTTGTATAAGAATTTGATTTATTGCACATACAGGCTTCTGCCTGCTACTGGTGCCATATAATCCAGTACAACCTGCTTCATAGTCACACCAACCCACAATTGTCCAAGCATGATGAGTATGGCTATACCCCTGACATGACCAAAACCAAACAAAGTGGTGGAGGTCAACCAGGGAGGGGTTCCTCCAACAAAAGTGAGAAGGCCTTGGATTGGATTGGACTGCACATACAATTGAAAGAAAATGAAACTGATGGGGGAAACTAATGACATTTCTCTGAATGGTCTGACAATAAAGAATTGATAACACTAGGATTGTAGTATGTATGGACCCGTAACTCCTGACAGAGTTTTAAGGGCGCCATATTGACATACAGTGTTTCTTAAAGCATTTTAAAACCTGGTGGAGCCTATCTCCTCCAGGTTTTAAAATGCTTTACAGCTGATTTTTTCCAGAGAAAGATATAGGGGGAGAGAATGGAATTGAGAAAGAGATATAGAGGAAGAATCAACCCCAGTCCTAGACTGGTACTTTTTTGTCAACCTTGAATGGATAAAAGGCAACGTTGACCTCGGCAGATGATAGTGTGGCAGCCAGATATCTTGCCAAATTGAAAAAAAAAAAAAAGAAATTATTAAAAATAATAGTTATGTTGAGGAACAAGCTATAACTGTTGAAGAAATGGGACTGTTTTGGAAAGGAATACCTCATAAAACTTATATAGCAAAGATAGAAAAATTGTTGCAGCCTGAATTTAGCATTGCCATATCAGAAATCATTGAAGACTTGTGAATATTTAGAATTGCCTGACTTCCATGATGGGACCTCAATGATGAAAATATTTAAAGTAGCAACATATATATGATTGCTAAGACAATATGAAGCTGAGACACACATGAAAGAATTCTGAATTGAATAACTCAATGCCTCCTTCTTCTTCATGAGAGGGTCATGGGGGCTGAGTCCTCAAATACTCCTTCCAGCAAGTCCTGCTAGAAGCAGCTATCTCCAAGTGAGACTAACTAAGCTCATGGATGTTATCCAACCATCTTGTTCGGGATCTATGCCTGAGTCTCTTGTTGGTTGGTTTTTCCATAAAATCTGTCCAGTAATTCTTTCCTGTGACATTTTAACCACATGTCCGTAATATCAGAGTTGTGATCTCTCAATTTGGAGAAGTAGTGGCTCTATCTGGAGCGACTCTCTTATCTCTGAGCTTTGTACTCTATCGAGTAACGTTACTCCAAAGACCCTTAGAGGAACCCCATTTGGCTGCTTGTATTCACAATTGTATTCTTTTGGTTAGTACCTAAGATTCATGACCATAGGTAAGGGTTGGCACGAATACCGAACACTCAATGCCATTTTAGAATGTTTGATGATGGAAAATGCATGGCAATGGATGCAAATCTGGCAAGATCATTATGACACCAGACAAAATGGCTGTGCTATCAACTTTACCTTTCATTCTTCTAGTATCAATAAACTAAAATACCAACAGTGTTGGTTATTATTCCAACTAGCAGAAAAACCACCCTGTAGGCCGTTTTCTGCTAGCATATTGATATTATACACAAATATATATCCATATAGATAAAGTAAATTGTCTTCACTGGTGCCTAACTGAGGTAAATGTTCACGAGGGCACTTGGCTATTCCAGCGCATCAGCCTTGCCATCATCCGAGGTAACACTGAGAGCGTGCTGGCTTGCCTCAAAAATTTTTAGAGAGGTTTCCCAGTGCTCCTCACAATATCTTTTGTTCTGGCAGCAGTTTGTTTGTCCGCCCCTTTCGCCTCCCTTTTGCTGTATGTGGTCCTAGATGTGTGTATTACCTGCTTGTGTGTTTTCTTTTTTTTCCTTTCTCTTTTCTTTTTTTCTTATGTTTGTAAAACAATAAAATAAAACTACATTTGTAACGGTATTTACACAACTGAATAAAATCGTAATTGACAATATGCACAGAAATTGAATGAAGACTGTTACACTTTCTTCTGTAGTCAGCAAAGTAATCCATGATACATTTAAAAAAGACAATATTATATATAAATGGCATTACAGCGAAATGTTATGAAAATGATATAACAAACACTAATGGAAGTGTCAACATTTGAACATTTTAAAAGAAGTGAATCTTGAAATATGCAATACATTTTATATATACAAATATTTATGTTTAATCAAGAGCTACAAAATTTAGTAGATAAATTACATAATATTCATTCATGATTTATTCAAAGTAATCCAACTTATTTTAATAACATGTTTAGAAAACATATCCCTGACACATTCTTACAGTTCTCCAATCATTATATATTAGATGAAGCCTTGTGTGTTGGTGACATGACAAAAATCGCCCAGTCCACACTGTAAAGTGGTCATTTTGGTGCCACGATAAAAGGCACCTAATCCACTCTGTAAATGTGGTTGGCATTAGGAAGGGCATCCAGCCACAGAAACCAAGCCAGAAACAGTTCTGTACAAGCAAGATATGGCCACATGATCTGACTTGTCTCACATCAGGACAACTCATTTTACCCATGTTAGTGTTATGATGATGAATGTGGAGAGAGCTATGCAGGTCAGACAAGTTGGGAATATACTCAGCTTCTAGATGTCAGTAGAATTGTAAAGATAAATGTAGAGAGAGAGAGAGCTATGTAAATCAGATGATAAGTTGGAGTTGCACTCAGCTTCTATGAGGTCATGTACAAAGAGAAGAAGAAAGCAAAATCAAAACAAATATTACTTTGACAATATTAAAAAAAATAATAAAACATTTGTTTTTGTGCATAGGTTAATGTTAATCAATAAGCTCATAAAACTGTATTAAATGCATTTCTTTCTTTCTTTTCATTATATCAATTTTCAGATGCTTTGTTTTTTCTTAAGATATTTTGGAAAATTAAAAGTTAGTTTTTCTTTTCATGAGTAGCGAATTAGTTGAGGTGTTAGGGTGTCGGAAAAATGCTTTGTGGTATTTGTTTCAACACTTTGTGCTCTGAGTTTAAATCCGACCAAGGTCAACTTTGCCTTTCATCCTTTTGGGTTTAACAAATATACTCAGGGACGGTTGATTGGCAGAATTGTTAAAGCATTTGATGAGAAGCTTTGCAGTATTTATTCTGGCAGTAGGCCGTCTGATTTCAAATCCTACCTCCTGTTATCAAAAAAGTGATGACATATCTACTAGGAGTTGTGACCAACAGACTGTATTGGCAATAGTAAGAACAATGGAAACATCCTTTCCTTGATCCAATCTGGAAAATCAGCTTCTTTTCTTTCCTTCTTTCTTTTTCAAAGTTTAGACATCAATCAATGATTCATTTAGACACACACACACATATATATATATGGAGGCACATGGCTTAGTGGTTAGAGCATTGGTCTTGCAATCAAAAGGTTGTGAGTTCAATTCTCAGACTGGGTGATGTGTTGTTTCCTTGAGCAAGACACTTTATTTCATATTGCTCCAGTTTACTCAGCTGTAGAAATGAGATGATAGGGACTGGGGTCCTTATCATTCCACTGCAAAGATGTCGTGGAGGTGTCACGGCAAAAAAGCACCCAGCACTCACTGTAAATGAGGTTGGTGTTAGGAAGGGCATCCAGCTGTAGAAATCAAGCCAGAATCAGTTCCCGTCCCACCCTTGCAAGCAGGGAAAAAGCGGATATAAAATGAAATGATGATGTGTGTGTGTGTACATATTGTAAAGTGGTTGATATTAGGAAAGGCATCCAGTAATAGAAAGCTTGCCAAACAAGTGCTGGTGATTTACACAATAAAAGCACCCAGTACACACTGTAAAGTGGTTGATATTAGGAAGGGCGGCCAGCCATTGAAAGCTTGCCAAACAAGGAGTTGGCAGGACCCCTTGGTTTGTGTCAAAAGACATAACAACTTCTCTGCACTCGATAGAATGTATGACCGTATGTAAGTGAGATGCAAACCCCTCGGCCTGTCTAGGAAGTCAGTAGCCCTACTTCAGTTCTAACTTGGTCTATGCAGGCTCATCCAACCCTTGCTAGCATGGAACATGGATATTAAATGATGATACATATACAGAATGAAAACACTCTTTCTAATTATACTGACAAAAATACACTCGGGTTTTGGGAAATAGGTTAAGCCAAGTACTTTTCAGCACCTCTTTGTAACAGCAGCAACAACAGAAAAGCTGGGGAAACATTGATAAATTTGACAATTACAGTATTAAAAACAACAAAAACATCATCAAAATACCTACATTTTCAAGCTTTATTTCTGCCCTTATCAGACATTGGAAACAGCAAACATAACATTGAAACAACATTTCTCAGATTAAAGGGCAATCTAAGAGAATATTTTCAGTTTCCTCTATATCTATTAATAGTTTTAGTTAAAAGCATTTATTGCCAATTTAAAACATATCAACAATTTAATTGCATTTAAGGAATACAGAATTATTGATCTTTCCAAATAACACTGCATCGAAATTCAGTTTGAATCAATAACATCCACTTTATGCATTTACATGTATGATGGGATTGTTATTGAGTTGTTTGTTATTCGAGGAATTTAGATTAATCATCATCATCATCGTTTAACGTCCATGTTCCACGCTTGCATGGGTTTGGACGGGAGTTTTCCCACTTGGGGCAAGAGTGGTTGTCATTGCTCGCATAGGACTGTCTGGCGGGTTTTCTACAGCTGGATGCCCTTCCTAACACCAACCACATTTACAGTGTGGGGCTGGGAGGTTTTTACCGTGTTGCCTACATGGCCACATTACAGCGTGGACTGTGTGTTTTTTTGTCGTGACACCTACACGATCTCATTTGTTTCGGCCTGGATGTTGTGGCACCAACATAACTTTACATTGAAAGGGGTGGTGTGGATGGGGTGGGGGTGGTGGGACGGGGGTGTATTTTGTTAGAGATGCCTACTGACTGTAGTAGGTTTTACTTTGTATTTAGGTAAGGCGGGTCTTCTCTATTACTGAGTACCGCCAAAGGTCTCGGTCCAGTGACATTGTCTTGGAGAGGTGTAAGTGTGTGAGGTCGGAATTTATCAGCTCGTCCCAGGTTTTTCTGGGTTTGCCTACTCCGTGGCTACCGTCTATCTTTATTGCCCTGCACTTTGTTATACAGCTGTCGTCTTTCATGCGCATCACGTGACCATAACAACGTAGCCTTCTCTCGAGTAAACAACATCTGATCCCTCTTATTTCTAATTTTTTCCTTAGTTCGTTTATGCTTTGCCGTTCACGTATATTACTATTACACATCCAGCGGAGCATGCAAGCTTCGTTCCTCTTTAGTCTGCGTATATCCTCTGCACACAATGCCCAGGTCTCACTGCCATGCAACATTGCTGTCCGTATGCAGGCATCATACAACCTGCCTTTCATTTTTAGGGAGAACCCTTTAGCGCCTAATAGTGGTATAAGCTCTCTGAACTTTTTCCATCCAGTTCTGACTCTAGCTACTGTACTTTCAGAGCACCCTCCCCCACTGCTGATTTTGTCACCCAGGTAACGGAAGCTGTCCACTATTTCTATAGAACCCTCTGCGCAATTGAAAGAGCTAGTATTTTGTGGGCACTTGCTGCTACTTATTGCACCAGAGCACCGGCCACATGTAAAATCTATGTTCTTAGTTAGCTTACCTGTGATCCCACTACATCTTTTATGCACCCATACTTTGCATTTGGGACATAAAATGGAGTTTCTACCTACGCCTTTCCTACACACCGAGCATGGCCATTTCCCGGAAGGGACCGGCACCTTATTTTCTTTCCTACAAACTAGAACTTTAGTCTTAGCCAGGTTAATTTTAAGGCCTTTTGATTCTAGGCCGTGCTTCCATGTTTGGAATTTCTTCTCTAGCTCAGCCATTGATTCAGCTATGAGCGTTAGATCATCTGCGTATAGGAGTTCCCATGGGCAGCCAGTCTTGAACTCCTCTGTTACAGCCTGAAGGGCAATAATAAATAGTAGGGGGCTAAGAACAGAGCCCTGATGGACACCAACTTTTACGCTAAACTCTTCACTATATTCGTTGTTAATTCTAACCTTGCTCACTGTTTCTTTATACATGGCTTGTATAGCTCTCACAACCCATTCGTCAACACCTAGTTTTCTAAGAGCCCACCAGATAATGGAACGGGGGACTCTGTTGAAGGCTTTCTCCAAGTCGACAAAAGCTAAATATAGGGGTTTACTTTTAGCTAGGTACTTCTCCTGCAGTTGTCGTACAATGAAGAGAGCGTCTGTGGTACTTTTGCCTGACACAAACCCGAACTGCATTTCATCTAGATCAATTCTCTCTCTGATTAGTTGCACTATTACTTTTTCCGTGACCTTCATGACCTGGTCGATTAATTTAATGCCTCTATAGTTACTCCTATCTAGGGCGTCTCCTTTACCCTTGTAACAGTTAACGATGATGCTGCTACGCCAGTCCTTCGGAACAACCCCATTCTGTATGACTTGGTTTACTATCCGGGTGACCATGGTGTGTCCCACCGTTCCAGAGGTTTTCAGCATCTCAGCAACTATTTCCGAAGGCCCAGCCGCCTTACCCGTCTTCATATCTTTGATTGCCTTACTTATTATACTACCTTCGACTAACACTGCTGGTCCCTCTATTGGGTCGATGTGGGGGAGACTGTCTTTCTCCCATTTATTCTCCTCATTTAGTAGCCTTTCGTAGTGACACTTCCAAGCTACCTTCTTATCAGCGTCAGTGATGGCAAGTACGCCATCATCATTAAGTACACACTTCTCCTCGACAATATCACGGTTTTCCTTGACACATTGCCTAGCAATCCTGAACACCTCACGTTTTTGGTCCTCGCGTTATAGAACATGCTTGAACTTTCTTTCCTCTGCTTCCTTTCTTGCGAAGTACACTTGTCTCCTAGCTTCCCTCCTGGCCACTTGATAGTCTTCTCTACTTCCCCCATCCCGCCATGCTTTCCAAGCCTGCTTTTTGGCCTTGATTGACCCCTCCACCTTACTGTTCCACCACCATGTTACTCTCCTCCTGCCTACAGGCCTGCTCCAGCCACAGACTTCGTCTGCCGCCATCAGCAGGTTTGCTTTCAGGAATTCCCACTGTTCCTCTACATTGTATGACTCTAATTGCTCTTCCTTACTGTCGAAAGCATCAAGTAATATGCTTTGAAATTTATTTCTGGCTGTGGGATCCTTTAGATTATTTATTTATTTATTATGAAGACCTATTCTCTCTGTAATATGTGTGTGCACAATTAAGACATTTAAATCATCAATGTTATTTATATAGACATAAAGATTTCAATAGTTTAACTTCCATTGTTGGATCTAGTGATTGTTAAATTATCAATGCTATATACAGTACATATGGTTTCTGATTTAGGCACAAGGTTAACAATATTGGAGGAAGGGAAAGTTGTTGAAATCAACCCCAGTGAATTACTGGTACTTTATTTTATTGACCCTGTAAGGATGAAAGGCAAAGCTAACTTCAGTGGAATTGAACTCAGAACACAAAGGGACATTACTGCCAATCTACTGCCCTTATATATATATAGTATATTGTATTTTATAGTTGACAGGCAAAGATAGTAAAACATTTGCCATTGTGACAAATGTTTTGAAGCCTTTTCTTTTTTTATAATTGTTTCTACTTTTGGCACAAGGCCAGCAATTATCCCAGTGTATTACTGGTACTTTATTTTATCGACCCCGTAAGGATGAAAGGCAAAGTTTAACCTCAGCATCAAATTAAATGCCTTAGTATATCTTCATGAATACAAGCAGCTGAAATGGGATTCCTCCAAAGGATGCTTGGAGTAACGTTACTCGATAAAGTGCATAGCTCAGAGATCAGAGTTGTTCCAAGTAGAGCCACTACTTCTCTAAATTGAGAGATCACAGCTCTGATACTACAATCATGTGGTTAGAATGTCTCAGAAAAGAATTGCTGGTCAGATTGTACAGGTAAAACCAACCGGCAGGAGACCCATGGATAGACCCTGAGCAAGATGATTGGATAACATCCATGAGCTCAGTTGGTCTTTCTTAGGGATCCACTTGGATCAACTGGAGATGGTTGCTTCCTCCTGAAAGAAGTATTTGAGGACTCTGCCCCCACATCCCTCTCAGGAATAAGTGGACAAAGAAGAAGAGTATTTATTTGTTCTGGCTGTCTGTACTCTGGTTTCTAATCCTATCATGGTCAACTTTATCTTTCATTATTTTGGGTAGTTGATAAATTAAGTAGCAGTCCAGGTGGAATTGTTAAAGTGTTGGACAGGGGTCTTTATGGTATCCTGTTCCAGCTCTTTGCTTTCTTAGTTTAAATCCCACCATCTGTTACCAGTAAAGCAGTGATGCTTTTGCATAATGAGTTATGACCAGCAGATAGTATCAGCAATGGAAAGACCAATTGAAACATAGTTTCCTTGGTCTTGTCTAAGAGTCAGCTGAGAATACAAGAACCTGGAATGAATGCCACTTGGCATTTCATCCAATATTCTAATTTTTCTGCCTTTTGCTGCCTTTTTTAAAAACACTTTTTTTTTGTTTTTAGTTTTTTATTAATGTTTCTTATGTTTCTTTTAGGGGTTAAGTAAAAACTGCTCTCTCAGTTACATTTGTTTTGCATATTGCAAAATTGGAGATAATGGTTTACAAAGTAAGTATCTGTCTTTATTTCTCAATTAAAACATTCTGAATACTATCTGTGCATGAGTGTTAATCAGTTTTTTTTAAATGTTGTTTAAAATTGTAAGACATATTTAAAATATTGTCAAATATTGTAAAATATGTTAGGCAGTAAGTATTAAAAAAAAAGGAATGTAAGCATAAAAAATATCTCTTCATTCTTTCCATTTTGGTAAAATCTCCTAGCAATGGGTGCTGATGCCATGATACAGTGCAAACAGTGCACTCTGAAAAATAGTGTTGGTGCCATGATCACATACACACAGTACATCCTATAAAATAGTAGTACTATGATAAAATACACACAGTACACTCTGTAAAATAGTAGTGTTGGTGCCATGGTAAAATGCACCCATGCCATTCTGTAAAATAGTAGTGCTGGTGCCATGATAAAATGCACCCATCTCATTCTGTAAAATAGTAGTGCTGGTGTCATGATAAAATGCACCCATCCCATTCTGTAAAATAGTAGTGTCTGTACCATGATAAAATTCATATACTGTAAAATTGGTACCATGATAAAATGATACAGTACACTGTAAAATAGTAGCTGTGGTGTTGTGATAAAATGTACCAAGCCCATTCTGTAAAGTAGTAGTGTTGGTGTCATAATAACAATCACCCATCCCATTCTGTAAAATAGTAGTGCTGGTACCATGATAAAATTCCCCTACTATATACTATAAAGTAGTAGTGTTGGTGTCATAATAAAATCCACCTAGTATGGAGGCACATGGCTTAGTGGTTAGAGCATTGGCCTTGCAATCGAAAGGTTGTGAGTTCAATTCTCAGACTGGGTGATGTGTTGTTTCCTTGAGCAAGACACTTTATTTCACATTGCTCCAGTTTACTCAGCTGTAGAAATGAGATGATAGGGACTGGGGTCTCTATCATTCCACTGCAAAGTGGTCGTGGAGGTGCCACGGCAAAAAAGCACCCAGCCCACTGTAAAGTGGACGTGTAGGCACCATGGGAAAAAAGCACCCAGCACTCACTGTAAATGAGGTTGGTGTTAGGAAGGGCATCCAGCTGTAGAAATCAAGCCAGAATCAGTTCTTGTCCCACTCTTGCAAGCAAGGAAAAGCAGACATAAAATGATGATGATGATATATACTGAAAGTTGTTGGTGTGGGAAGAGCACCCAGCCAGAGAAAGCATGCCAAATAGGACATATAAGCAAGACATAGTCATCTACAGGTGAATGGCTTAGTGGTTAGAGCATTGGGCTTGCAATTGAGAGATTGTGAGTTTGATTCTTGGACCGGGTGATGCATTGTGTCCTTGAGCAAGACACTTTATTTCACGTTGCTCAGGTTTGCTCAGCTGTAGAAATGAGTTGCAATGTCACTGGTACCAAGCTGCATCAGTCATTGCCTTTTCCTTGGACAACATCGATGGCGTGTAGAGAGGAGACTGGTATGCATGGGTGACTACTGGTCTTCCACAAAACAAACCTTGCCCAGGCTTGTGCCGCGGAGGGAAACTTTCTAGGTGCAAAACCATGGTCATTTGTGACTGAGTGGAGCCTTAAAAAAAAATTCATCTAACATGTTTAGTCTCAGAGCATTACAGCCCATCCAGCCTGTGCCAGTATGGAAAATGGTAATGATGATGATAAACTAAAATAATGTTTGTCTGACACCATCTCTTGGGAAATTTTAAAAAAAGAAGTAATTGTTGATCATACTTTTAAAATTGATAAAGACCATTACTTTAACCATCATCATTATCATTTTTTATGTCTATGTTTTCCATGCTAGCTTGAGTTGGATGAGACTTGTTTTGAGACATTTCAACTACAGCTGTATTCCTTTCCTGATGCAACCTATACATTGTTTCCTTGTTCCAATTTGATGAGTTCCACCCCACTTGGTAAGCGAATGAGGACTGGGATCTTGTCAATCGACTTCCACTATAAAGCACAACTTATTTTGAATAATGCATCTGATTAATCATTGTATATGTTAAATGTGTTTTCTTTTCATATCGCAGCCATTGGTCGATACATCAAAAACAACATGACTTTAAATGCCATTAACCTAGTTGACTGTAACCTCACTTGGAAAGGAGCTGATATTTTAGCAAAAATCATTAAGGTCAGTCTTTCTACATTCATATCACCTTTTGTTTTGTCTCATGGATTTTTCATTTTGTTATGGCTACTAATATTTGAACATAATTCTTGTCTTACTTAAGGTAGCATATTAGCAGTCATTAGAACGCCAGATAGAATGCTTTGCAGCATTCATTTCGGCTTTCTACTCTCTCAACTCAAATCCCGACAAGGTCAACTGTACCTTTCATCCATTTGTGGTTGATAAAAAAACAGTACCAGTCAGATATTGGGACTGATTCTTCTTCTATATCTCTTTCTCTGGTAGAAATCTGTTCTATTCAGACAGGGAGAGGGATGAGCTCTGCCAAGTTTTTTTTTAAGTGCCCTAGAAAAGCTGTGACCCTATGACTCCCCCATGAGTTACAGGACCATGCATGCTTGTTTCACTTAAAATATATCTTGACTAAATTCTACTTAAACCTTTTTTTTAAAGCTACATAAAAGGAATGATGAGACTCATGCCATGAACATTTTTATTTTTTGTTTATTTTTCATATTTTGTTTTTGTCTTTGAATTTGTTATTTACCACTCTACTATGTCTGTACATGTGAAGGTGTGTGGCTTAGTGGTTAAGGCATTTGTTATTTACCATTCTACTATGTCTGTACATGTGAAGGTGTGTGGCTTAGTGGTTAAGGCATTTGTTATTTACCATTCTACTATGTCTGTACATGTGAAGGCGTGTGGCTTAGTGGTTAAGGCATTTGTTATTTACCACTCTACTATGTCTGTACATGTGAAGGTGTGTGGCTTAGTGGTTAAGGCATTTGTTATTTACCATACTACTATGTCTGTACATGTGAAGGTGTGTGGCTTAGTGGTTAAGGCATTTGTTATTTACCATTCTACTATGTCTGTACATGTGAAGGTGTGTGGCTTAGTGGTTAAGGCATTTGTTATTTACCATTCTACTATGTCTGTACATGTGAAGGCGTGTGGCTTAGTGGTTAAGGCATTTGTTATTTACCATTCTACTATGTCTGTACATGTGAAGGTGTGTGGCTTAGTGGTTAAGGCATTTGTTATTTACCATTCTACTATGTCTGTACATGTGAAGGCATGTGGCTTAGTGGTTAAGGCATTTGTTATTTACCATTCTACTATGTCTGTACATGTGAAGGTGTGTGGCTTAGTGGTTAAGGCATTTGTTATTTACCATTCTACTATGTCTGTACATGTGAAGGTGTGTGGCTTAGTGGTTAAGGCATTTGTTATTTACCATTCTACTATGTCTGTACATGTGAAGGCGTGTGGCTTAGTGGTTAAGGCATTTGTTATTTACCATTCTACTATGTCTGTACATGTGAAGGTGTGTGGCTTAGTGGTTAAGGCATTTGTTATTTACCATTCTACTATGTCTGTACATGTGAAGGTGTGTGGCTTAGTGGTTAAGGCATTTGTTATTTACCATTCTACTATGTCTGTACATGTGAAGGTGTGTGGCTTAGTGGTTAAGGCATTTGTTATTTACCATTCTACTATGTCTGTACATGTGAAGGCGTGTGGCTTAGTGGTTAAGGCATTTGTTATTTACCATTCTACTATGTCTGTACATGTGAAGGTGTGTGGCTTAGTGGTTAAGGCATTTGTTATTTACCATTCTACTATGTCTGTACATGTGAAGGCGTGTGGCTTAGTGGTTAAGGCATTTGTTATTTACCATTCTACTATGTCTGTACATGTGAAGGTGTGTGGCTTAGTGGTTAAGGCATTTGTTATTTACCATTCTACTATGTCTGTACATGTGAAGGTGTGTGGCTTAGTGGTTAAGGCATTTGTTATTTACCATTCTACTATGTCTGTACATGTGAATGTGTGTGGCTTAGTGGTTAAGGCATTTGTTATTTACCACTCTACTATGTCTGTACATGTGAAGGTGTGTGGCTTAGTGGTTAAGGCATTTGTTATTTACCACTCTACTATGTCTGTACATGTGAAGGTGTGTGGCTTAGTGGTTAAGGCATTTGTTATTTACCATTCTACTATGTCTGTACATGTGAAGGTGTGTGGCTTAGTGGTTAAGGCATTTGTTATTTACCACTCTACTATGTCTGTACATGTGAAGGTGTGTGGCTTAGTGGTTAAGGCATTTGTTATTTACCATTCTACTATGTCTGTACATGTGAAGGTGTGTGGCTTAGTGGTTAAGGCATTTGTTATTTACCACTCTACTATGTCTGTAGATGTGAAGGTGTGTGGCTTAGTGGTTAAGGCATTTGTTATTTACCATTCTACTATGTCTGTACATGTGAAGGTGTGTGGCTTAGTGGTTAAGGCATTTGTTATTTACCATTCTACTATGTCTGTACATGTGAAGGCGTGTGGCTTAGTGGTTAAGGCATTTGTTATTTACCATTCTACTATGTCTGTACATGTGAAGGTGTGTGGCTTAGTGGTTAAGGCATTTGTTATTTACCACTCTACTATGTCTGTAGATGTGAAGGTGTGTGGCTTAGTGGTTAAGGCATTCACCTTGTGATTGTAAGTTTATGAGGTCAATCCACAATGACGCATTGTGTTCTTGAGCAAGACATTTTATTTTACATCGCTCCAGTCCACTTGGCTGTCAAAATATGTTGTGCCTGTATTTCAAAAGCCCAGCCTTATTATACACTGTGTCATGCTGAATCTCCCTGAGAACTATGTCAATAATACCTCAGGCTTGTCACACACTGTGCCATGCTGAATCTCCCTGAGAACTATGTCAATAATACCTCAGCCTTGTTACACACTGTACCATGCTGAATCTCCCTGAGAACTATGTCAATAATACCTCAGCCTTGTCACACACTGTGCCATGCTGAATCTCCCTGAGAACTATGTCAATAATACCTCAGCCTTGTCACACACTGTGCCATGCTGAATCTCCCTGAGAACTATGTCAATGATACTCCAGCTTTGTCACACACTGTCTCGTGCTGAATCTCCCTGAGAACTATGTCAATGATACCCCAGCTTTGTTTCACACTGTACCATGCTGAATCTCCCTGAGAACTATGTCAATGATACCCCAGCTTTGTTTCACACTGTACCATGCTGAATCTCCCTGAGAACTATGTCAATGATACTCCAGCTTTGTCACACACTGTGTCATGCTGAATCTCTCTGAGAACTATGTCAATGATACCCCAGCTTTGTCACACACTGTGTCATGCTGAATCGCCCTGAGAACTATGTCTCAATGATACCCCAGCTTTGTCACACACTGTGTCATGCTGAATCTCCCTGAGAACTATGTCAATGATACACAATTTCATGAGCAAACTGTTCTGTTGTTCAAACAACTGGAACACTCATCATCAGAACCGACTGTCGTTCAGCATATCAGTATGTATCCATGTGAATATATAATTGCTAACTTAGTCTATCATGGTTTTTCATATGGTGGTCACTGTGTGTGTGTGTGTGTGTGTGTCCACCACCACCACCATTTTTTCAGTCTTGAAAAATATGACTTAAATATTTTTTGTGCATAAATTACTCTTGGAATAAAGAAAATAAAATGGTTAAAAGATTTTATTGTTCTCAAAGTAGCACTCAATTTTATTTGAACAGTTGTTTTTGTTATTAAACTGTTCAATCACAACAATCTATTAAACTGTAATGATAATAACAATTTAAATCTAGTTGTAGTTTTATTGATAGCACAAGCAGGAACATTATTTTTTTATCTTATATCATCTATAATTATTTGAGATAATATAATTATTTTAATCATTGCCTTATCTATAAGTCTGTTCTGATGGATTTGTTTTCAGATGTTACAATAACTTATAGCAATCAGATCTGGCATTTATTCATCCATAAAACTATGAGGATTATATTTATGGAGTAAATTTCTAGTGACGTGAGATTTGTTCAGTTCACTTAGAGAAGTTGTAAGATATTGTCTTAAGACTGGATGAAATAGTTTGAAGGAGAAACTGGATGTCGTATAAGACTTATGTATAAGATTCTACATTATGAGAATGGAATAATTGTCTGTGACATGAAAATTTTAAATGCAAGTGTTTGAATTGAGAAAGCTGGAAGTGTTCTCAGCTGCAGCTTTCCACTTTGTGACAACCAAAGCAAACATTTGCAGATATGTCAACATTGTTCTCTTGGATTCATTCCTGTTGCATAATGCCAACCTGTAACACTTAGATTCTTATTACAATGCCTTGCCACTGAGTCACTGTTCAGTCAATGGTTCTTATAATAAAGTTGTTAAAACAACACATTGTTTAATAACAACTAATTGTTTAATACGCATTGTTTAATAACATCATCATCATTTAACGTCCATTTTTCCATGCTTACATGGGTTAGATGGGTTGTCAGGTCCGGAAACCATGTCTTGTTATATAAATCTATATTTTGGCTTAATTTCTATGGCTGGATGCCCTTCCTAACACCAACCATATAGTGTGGACTGGGTGCTTTTTATCATGGCACCAAAATGACCACCTTACAGAGTGGACTGGGTGCTTTTCGTTGTCACCAGCATGACCACCTTACAGTGTGGACTGGGTGCTTTTTTCTTGTGTCACCAACACGACCACGTTACAGAGTGGATTCTAACCTAACAAGAAACTTGTTTATAGATTCTGTTGATATAAGGATGTTTAGTTGTCAAGATGTTGCATTCTTGGTTCACACTTGTAACAAAATATATACTGAAACAAATATTTCTCTCTTCAATAAGACATTGATTGATCATGTTGGTTTAAACCTCACATTTCCAATGTCTTTTTCATATTTTGGCATAAAGGAAGCTATTTTTACCCAAGAAAAGCTTAACAAAGGATTAACAGATATTACTAAAAATGTAGCATTTGCAAATCCAAAGACTCAGTCTTCGATGATGTGATGGCATTATTGGATTGGTAGTATTGTTAGAGGGACAGACGCCATGCTTTGCAGCATAGAGTTACGGCCCTTTACGGTCTGAGTTCAAATCCTGCTGAGATTAACTTTGCCTTTCATCCTTACGGGGGTCGATAACATAAAGTACCAGTAGCACACTGGGGTCGATCTAATTGACTTTCATACACACACATACACACACACACTTAGAAACCCCTCCTATTTAGCAGGAAATATTCGCTACACACATCATTCAACAACACCACCAGTTCTCTCTCTCTCTCTCTTCCATTTTCCTTCTGCCTCCTCTCTCTCTCTCTATGTCTTTCTTTCAATCTACTCTCTCACAACCACTATCTCTTTCTCTCTATCTCTCTATTTATGAAGGTACCTGGAAAAACCCCATATCTCGGGAACCCGTGCTCCAATTTACATGAGACTTGTTTTATTCCATTTGTATTGCCATTTCAGGGGCAACTTCCTTTCTAAGTATTTTCCAATTATGTGCTGTTTTGGCTGTATTAAATTACAGACAAGCACACAATCACAGAGTTTTAGTAGTATATAGATAGATAGATGAAATGAAGATATACTATTCTACTTATATCAATCTAAGTAGAAGTATATGCCATTCCTTCATGACGATAATGTGGTTGGCAAGATTGATATTTATTGAATATCTACGTACATTCTTTAGTTGTGTCAAGGACATGACAACCTCCCTAGTGCTTGTGATCTACACAATAAAAGCACCAAGTACATACTGTAAAGTGGTTGGTGTTAGGAAGGGCATCCAGCCGTAGAAAATTTGCCACACAAGGAGTTTGAAAGACCCTTCAGTTTATGTAAAAAAACACAACTTCTCTGCATTCGATAAAACATATGACTGTACGTAAACGGGATGCAGACCCCTCAGCCTGTCTGGGAGGTCAGTAGTCACGCTTCAGTACTTACTTATTCTATTTAGACCCATTCAATCCTCGCTAGCAGGGAAAGCAGACATTAAATAATGATGATGATGATCCTTATGAAAGTATCTGAATTTCAAGATCCATTGAACAAAGTTGATATAAGAAAATCAAGTATATAATGAGAAAAAGAAGGGATCATTTTTTTATATTCATACTGTTATTTCATCCATATATAATTAGTGTTTACCTATATATTTGAAAGATAATTTACTCTTATTCTGTGCCTCACAATAAGTATCTGCTACTATAGTTTATGTAAGATTTTTTAGAGCATCATATCATGGGTTCTTTGTGCTATGAGGAACCAGTGGAAAAATCAATAAAATTTATACTATTGTTATATATTATATTTCACATGAATATCCAGGCAGATTACATTGCAGGTTGATACTATAATTACTTTAGAAATAACCAAGGAGATAATCACAAACCTTACTGAATCAATAGCAATATTTTATGGTGGAAGATATCACATCAAAGACCGTTCAACTTAGCAGCTTTCTTTATAACTGTTGTGTTTTGTCTCTTTCTGTCTGCTTTTCCTCAACTATTCTCTGATTTATATCTTATTTCTGTTACATGTGAGTAACTTGAAAAAGCTATGTTGCATGAAATTGTCCCAAAAACATGATATTTTATTTATTTTTTATAAACATATTTTTTTTATTTATAAAGTTTTTTGGTTATTTTTTTCATAAGCATTTTTTTCTTTTGGAGATCAATCATAAAGGAAGTGGCCTGCTGTAATGGCTTTTTAAATGGCTGTTCCATCTAGTAGACTTTAACAAATTTATATTTATACACATGCACACTCATATGCAACACATACACACACACACATGGATACATGTGTGTGTTTTATTTATTGACGCACAAGTTATCTTAGGTAGGATATCTCTTCATAACCATATAAATTCCAAAGTTAAAGAAAGCTTTTATTTTCAATATTCATCTGATCGATTGTTTAATATTATAGTTTAGTCATTGGAGAAAGAGCAGTTAGTGTCTGTAGCTTTTCCACATGTCCCTAAGTAGAAGCAATAGAAACAGTGAGTTAGGTAAATGTGGATAATATTCACTTGGAACGTTAAGTAGAAGATTGTCAGAGATCACAATTAGGTTCTAGATAGGGGTGGGGGAAAGGGCCCTTAATTCCTGGTGGAGTCAAAGGGGCATTTTAAAACCTGGTTAAGTTCATCATTCTTCAGGTCTGAAGACACCCTATCTCTTCCGCAGAAGGAGAGAGAGAAAGAGGGGAGGGAGATGCAAGTAAAAAAAAAGATAGTGGGAAAATTGTGCCCCTGTACAGGACTGGTGCTTTAATTATTGATCTTGAAATGAGGAAAGGCAAAGTTAAGCATGGTAGGATTTTAACTCAGAATGCAGTGAGCCAGAGGAATATTGGTCAACCCAAGTCTATAGTAGGATACTATAGTAGAATACTATGCAGTGGGATTGTACCTGAAACCATATAGTTGCAAAGCAAACTCCTTAGCCAGACAGCCATATAAAAATTGTCTATCTTGAGTCTGGAGGCTCATCAATTCGGTGCTAATCCCAGTTTCTGTGGCATGAAATGACTGAAAGTACAAGACTCCTCCCTGGACAGTATGTCAGTCCATTGCAGTGTTAAACCCCCAGCTATTGCTGATACTCGTTTTCAGCTGAATATACTGGAACAACCTGAAATGATCTGTTTTGCTCAAGAACACAACTCACAACCCAGTCTAGGAATTGAACCCATGACATTACGATTGTAAGTCCAACACCCTTAAAACTAGGTCACGCACATGTTGGTAATGTACTGGTGCTCCATCATGGCTGCAGGCTAATGTCTGAAACAAATAAAAGAATGTAAAAAAATATCATCAACAAGTGTCTGGTATCTTGCTGTTTGACCTTTTCCTTACCATATTTCTAATGAAAAACCACTGTCTTATGATTTTTAAATCTTTTTGAAAATAATGAAGAATTTGGATGAATTTAGTAAAATAACTAAATTTCTCATTATTAAAATGGTGTCTGGAACATAACTTAATAAATGTTCTCACATAAAATTATACTGAAAGGATTTTAGATAAATATAAACACTTTATAATAAACAGCGTTGTGTTCTAGAACCAAGTGTGGTTTCAGACAATTTGGTATCAAAAGGCTTAACATAGGGAAGACAATGGGAATTAATAGAAACATTAAAGGTTGAATAGAATAAGATCAAACAGAAAAAATAATGTGAAATACAAAAGAAATCCAACTTCTATTCCCACTCCATTAAATGAGGTCATGCAACAGAATAATAATCAAGCAGAAGAATAGAAACCTGCTGATCACCATTTTTATTTTCTCAATACAAATATCTCAGTGAAATCAAAAGCATGTTTTTATAGTAGCAGAATAATAGAAAATATGTGTCTAGAACAGATCTTACAGAACAACAGAATATAGCTGCACTGGAGTAGTGAACACAATCATCATTCTATTACCCCTCTCCTCCTCCATCCAATAGCAGTAGTTAAAGACCATTTAAGTAAAAATATACAAGTATACCCTCACCATAAAAGGAGTTCAATCAAAAAGAACCTTTTGTTAAGATATGTTACAAGATATGTTACAAATACCATCTTAAAAACGGTTTCTAACATAGACACAAGGTCAAATCTTTTGAAGGAGGGGAAAACTGATTATATCAACTCCAGTACTTAACTGGTACTTTATCAACCTCTGAAGGATGAAAGCCAAAGTTGACTTTGGTATGATTTTAACTCAGCATGTAAAGAGCCAAAACAAATACTACTAAGCCTTTGTTTGATGCTTTAACAACTCTGCCAATCCATCATCATTGCGGTGAATTGGCAGTATCGGTAGAGGGTCAGACGCCATGCTTTCCAGCATAGTTACGTCCCTTTATGGTCTGAGTTCAAATCCCGTTGAGGTTAACTTTGCCTTTCATCCTTACCAGGTCGATAAAATAAAGTACCAGTAATGAACTGGGTAATTGCTGGCCTTGTGCCAAAAGTAGAAACAATTATCACCATTTAATGTCCATTTCTCCATGCCAGCATGGGTTAAACAAGTTGTCCCATTATGAGACAAATCAGATCAGGTCACCGTGTCTTGCTCGTAGAGAACTGGTTCTGGTTTCTATGGCTGGATGCCCTTCCTAACACCAACTACATTTACAGTGTGTACTGGGTGATTTTTGTCATATCACTAACATGCCCACTTTACAGTGTGAGCTGGGCACTTTTTGTTGTGACACTTACACAACCACTTTACAATGTGGGCTGGGCACTTTTTCTCGTGACACCTGCACAACCACTTTACAGTGTGGGCTGGGCACTTTTTGTCATGACAGCTGCACAACCACTTTACAGTGTGGACTGGGTGCTTTTTGTCATAGCACCAAAACAACCACTTTACAGTGTGGACTGGGGATTGCAGAGATAGTTCTAGGGACCTGAGTGAGGAATGGGGTGTTAGGACATGGGTGAAGGCACATGTGTGGAGGAAGGCAGGTTTTCTATATTACTGCATAACGCCATAGATCTTGGTCTTGTGTCTTAATAATGATTTCTAGTATAGGCATAAGGCCAGCAATTTTGGGGGAAGGGAAAGTCGATTAAATCACCCCAGTACATTACTGGTGCTTTATTTTATTGACCCCGTAAGGATAAAAGGCAAAGTTAACTTCGGCGAGATTTTAACTCAGACCGTAAAGGACCGTAACTCTATGCTGCAAAGGATGGTGTCCGACTCTCTACCGATACTGCCAATCCACCGCCCTTGTGTCTTAATAATGAAATAATAAATCATTTCTTAAATGAATAATTTCCAGGTGTAAATCCTATGGTAATTTGCCAGGATTTCCACCTGGAAAGTAAAAAAATAAATATTTCACTTAATAGTGAAATTATAAATAATTTTATTAAATCACATTAATATATTGATGAGTGAGTAGATCAAGAAAAACCTGGGACGAGGTGATAAAAACTGACCTTGTCCACCTACACCTCTCTAAGACAATGACACTGGATCGAGACCTTTGGCGCCATGCAGTTGTACAGAAGACCCAACTACCATTGCATACAAATCTACAGTCAGTAGGCACCTCTTAACTCAATGTACACCCCACCCCACACCCTACCCCATCCTCCCTCTCCTGTTCTGTTGACTGTGTCGATGACACAACAGTCCACACTGTAAAGTGGCCGTGTAGGAAACACAGTGAAAAGGCTCCCAGTTCACACTGTAGATGTGGTTGGTGTTAGGAAGGGCATCCAGCTGTAAAAATCTGCCAGAGAAGCTTCTGTGCGAGCGAGACATGGTCTCCCGACCATTCCCCCATCAAATAGAACAAACCCATGCTAGCGTGGAAGATGGACGTTAAATAATGATGATGATGATGATGATGATATATATATGATTATGATATAAGTGCTATATATATATATATGTGTGTGTGTGCTATGGGTTAAACAAAACAGTTTCTACCCTATTATCTTCACATAGATGTTCTAACTTAAGACTTCTATAATTGTTGAGAAAATCAAGTTCTCAAAATGTGAAGTGAAGTAACAAAGGAATTTTTCACATTTTCTTCATCCTAAGCTTATAAAAAGATTCAGATTTTTTTTCTTCTTATGAAATATTTGTGACAATGACAAAAAAATAAAAACATGAGTATTTGTATTCAAATAAGCATTTTATATCTGTATAATCTACTTATATATATAACCAGCAATTTCTCTGTCTGTCTGTCCGACAGTGGAAACACGTGCGTAGAGAGAGAGTGAGAGTGAAAGAAAGAGACAGACTATGAGAGGGGGATAGCGGGAGGGAGAGAGGGAGAGAGAGAGAGTGAATAGACGCTAAAACACGTGCTACAGAAACATTACCTTCCCCTCTCCACTAACTTTGGTCACTGAGGCCGAGGGAATCGCGCTGAGCGCGTCATAATGACGTAATGAAGACAGCCAGACATACAGACAGATATTATAAGGGCGCAACGTTATATCTATGTATCTATCTAAAAAGAAAGACTAAGAATTATATAGAGAGAACGCTAAATCGCCTAATGCGGTCCCTAGGGCATTGAAAATTTGAAATAATTTTTGCTCAAAGCACTCACAGGACCATAAGTATTACATGTCTAAAGTTTGAAAACAATCGGTTGGATGGTTCTCAAGTTTTAGTGAGCTGACAGACAGACAGACATTCTCTGTTTTAGATATATAGACTAGCAGAAAACCGCCCCCCCGGGTGGTTTTCTGCTAGTCTCCTTATAATATATAACCAGCAATTTCTCTGTCTGTCCGACAGTGGAAACACGTGCGCGCGTGCGAATGTTTTTTGCGCACGCGTAGAGAGAGAGTGAGAGTGAAAGAAAGAGACAGACTACAAGAGGGGGATAGCAGGAGGGGGAGAGGGGGGAATTGAAGAGTGCTACAGAAACATATATACATTTGTGTGTGTGTGTGTAATATATATATATACACACACAGAAATATATATATATACACACAGAAATATATATATACATTTCTGTGTGTGTAATATATATATATATATATATATATACACACACAGAAATATATATACTAGCAGAAAACCGCCCACCGGGTGGTTTTCTGCTAGTCTATATATATAAAACTGAGGATGTCTGTCTGTGTGTGTGTGTGTCTGTGAGTTTGAATCCCTAAAACTCGAGAAGTACCCAACCGATTTTTTTCAAACTTTACATGTGTATTATTTATGTTTCAGGGAGTGTTATGCACAGAAAAAAATTCAACTTTTTGATCCCTAGGGCCCGCATTAGGTGAAAAACTGCGTTTTTCAGCTTTTTAGGCTTTTTTTTAGGTGTTACATCAGACCGATTTCCTTGAAATTGTAACTATGTATTAGTCAGTCTCTTCTTCATACCGTGAGCAAAGAAAATCCAACTTTTTTATGGCCTAGGGCTTGCATTAGGTGAAAAACTTCAGCTTTTTAGGGCTTTTCAGGCGTTACGTCTCGCTGATTTTCCCGAAATTTCAAGGCATATTATGCACATAAAAAAGATTCATTTTCTTGATTCTCTAGGGCCCGCATTAGGTGAAAACCTGCATTTTTTTCTGCTTCATTGAGGAAAATCTTAACCCTTTAGTGTTCAAACTGGCCGAAATCGCCCGAAAACACCCACACTAAAAAATCGTTCTAAAAATAAACAAACCATCATCAAAATCTCGTCAATTCGAGATTACTGCGAGATTAGGCTCTTACCGCGAAAATTAACACTTAATATAATGGAACAACTTAAAACAACAAGTGTTTTTTTAACTTTGACAGTGCAACAAATTTTTTTTGTATCAACATGGCTTATGAAAGTAGCGATACCGACTTTGAAGGTTTTACACACGACGACATTCAGAATAAACAAAAAACAAACGATAATATTAGTGATTTATCTTCAAATGAATCTGATGTTTATATTTCTGAAATTTCATCCGACTGTGATTGTTTTGAAAGTGAAAACGAAGGAGACTCCAGGACGCCATTGAAAATATTACAGCAACGTGGTTGAAAAGTACCACACCAATATATGTTCCCAATTTTATTCAAAATACTGGTCCACAACACATTAGCTCCCGATGCTAAAGCACTGGATTATTTCTTTTTGTTTTTACCACAAACTTTCTTCGAAGTTGTGGCATAAGAGATTAATCGATATGCCCAACAACAGATTTAAAATCAAGGAAAACCCGATCTGTTTGGCAACTGACAGATACTGCGGAAATGCAAACATTTTTTACCGTAAATATTATGTTGGGTATAAAACAATTTCCAAGACTGTGGAATTACTGGAACACTAATATAAGGTTTAGTGATTCTTATATATCAAGTATTATGCCGAAAACAACGTATTTAAAATTAAACCAGTATTTGCACCTGGTTCATACTTCAAATTCCCCTATTAATTAATTAATTTCCCCTGCCCATAAAAGTCAAATTTTACAAAAAAAATCAGGTAAAATTATATAATTGTAAATTATTGATATTTAAACATCTACTGACAAAATTTCAAGCCTGCACATAGAAAATTAAGAAAATTACAAACAAATAAAATTGATAACCCTCTTGAGTATGATTAACTCAAAATAATTATTTCTACTTTTGGCACAAGGCCAGCAATTACCCAGTACATTACTGGTACTTTATTTTATCGACCCTGAAAGGATGAAAGGCAAAGTTAACCTCGGCGATGATTAACTCAAAATAATGCGAACAGATAAGCATGACGTTTGAAAATTAATGCGAATGCCAAAGGGTTAAAGATTATCCAGCCATTAGAGTATTCGGTTTATTTTCTTTACATATTGTCCAGGCATGCAGTTTTTCTACGGCTCGCGTTCCAAAATACCTTATCCCGTGCAACGCTGGGTACCATTGCTAGTATATATATACATGTGTGTGTGTGTATGTGTATATATAGGTATCTATATTATATACCTATATATGCACATACACGGACCGATTCGCCGAACACCTTAGGGACATACGACTAGGTAAAGACATGCCTGTCACTCATCACATCCTTTCCCCCAACCACTTTACTCAACACCTCACTGTCACAGGCCTCCTTTTATACCATGGATCTGCAGCCACTCGCACAAGGACCGAGCAGAACTTAATTTTCTGCCTTGGAACCTCTTTTCCATTTGGACTCAATTCCGCCACTGTTCCTTTAACCTCCCTTTACCCTTGCTCTCACACACAAATATACGCACATATATATACACACACACACAACTCCAGCCACCACATAATACACACCCCATTTACAACATCCATATATATATACCACTCTACACACATCTACTTCTGCACACACCTAACCATCAACCCTACACATTCGGATGTGTGTACAAGTATGTGTGCTTGATTCTCTTACGTGCTCATCTGATTTCACATGGCACCTAGTTTGCAGCAGTGGCGTCATCAGTGGTAAATGTTTCCTAACATTTACTCCATCCCTACCACCTCCCGGATCCATCCACGCACATAATGACCTCACACCTTGCAGCTTAGCCGTTTACGGTTATACCACTGTATCGTTGTATGCAAAGTTACGTAACTTCTCTTACAGCCATACCAGGTTATGAAATATACCAGCCACTACATTGTTCACTACTCTCTCGGCTGCTGCTATGTGTGTGTTTCTATAATGTATATGATAATTCATATACATTCCTATACACCACTTTACATTGGTCAGCAGCTAGCTTGTCACGCTTCAAGCATATGAACACACCTTCACATGTACACACACGCATGCACACACACACACACACACACACACACACACACACACACACACACACACACACACACACACGCCAGCACATACACACATGCTTACTATACATTAGTTATCTTCTTTTGTAAACCTCTTACACCGAAGATACCATTCACCAACCACTCTTCAAAATGGCCGACTACGTACGCACATGTGTTTTTTTCTCCCCAATTTTTTTTCTCATTTTCCCTGTTCCTTCCTCTCATCACTCTTTACTTTCTATTTATCTTCTATTTCTAACTCTACATTCTGATAAAGGACTAGTGTCCGTAACATTAAAACTCTCTTCCTGCTATTTCAAGCGTTAATCTAATATATTTCTTCCATCTACTGTGCCATTTGTTTTGTTATTTCTGTTTACCTTTTACATATATATATATACGTACATCCAGCCCATACTGTAAAGTGATCGTGTAGGTGTCATAACAAAAAGCACCCAGCACACACTGTAAATGTAGTTGGTGTTAGGAAGGGCGTCCAGCCGTAAAAAAACAGCCAGAAACTCTCCTATATGAGCGAGACACGGTCACCCGACCCAACTTGCCTCTAATTGGGATAAACCCATCCAACTCATGCTAGCATGGAAGATAGACGTTAATCGATGATGATACACATATATATCTGTGTGTGTGTATATATATATATATATTAACCTTGCTGCGTTTCACACATTTCTTTTGTAAGCAAATGATTGATTTTAAATCAGTGATATAATTTATGGAGAAAAACTCTGCATTTCAATATTACTCAATGTAAAATATAATGCATGAAAAATTGGAAAACATTATTTTTTGTAATATATCAAATGAAAATTACATTATTAAATCTTATTCTTATATTGTTTCTTGTAAATAATTTTTTTCAAAATACCAATTCAAGACTTTTGTGAATAGGCATCATATCTCGTCATTTACCTATGGTTTAAATTTCATATAAATCGAAAGGAAAACATTTTCAGCAGGGGTTTGTGCCACCGGAGAACCCTAATAGGGGATTTAACCGCCATTAGGGTGTCTTAATATTATTGAAATTTGCTGAAATCTTGTGAATAGGCATCATATCTTGTCATTTACCTATGTTTTAAATTTCATATAAATCGAAGGGAAAAAACTTTTCAGCGGGGGTTTTGTGCCCCCGGGGCACTTTTTGATTAAAATTAAATATACTTATCCAAGTACCCTGGGCAATGTAGTTTAAGAATATATATGGTTATGGGGGTCTATCTCCAAAACCATAGGAGTTTGTGAAATCTTGTTCCATTTACTGGCCAAAATTTTCACTATAGGGGGTTTAACCCCTATTTAGGGTGTCTTAGTATTATTGAATATAGGAATAGGCATCATATCTTGTTTTTTACCTATGGTTTAAATTTCATTGAAACCGAAAGGAAACATTTTTCAGCAGGTGTTTGTGACTCTGGGGAACCCTAATAGGAGGTTTAAGCCCCATTAGGGTGTATTATTGAAATTTTGCTTTCCAGCATAGTTACGTCCCTTTACGGTCTGAGTTCAAATCCCGCCGAGGTTAACTTTGCCTTTCATCCTTACGAGGTCGATAAAATAAAGTACCAGTAATGTACTGGGTAATTGCTGGCCTTGTGCCAAAAGTAGAAACAATTATTGAAATTTGCTGAAATTTTGTGAATAAGCATCATATCTTGTCATTTACCTATGCTTTAAATTTCATATAAATCGAAGGGAAAAACTTTTCAGCAGGGGTTTTGTGCTCCCGGGAAACCCTTTGATTAAAATGAAATATACTTATCCAAGTACCCTGGGTAATGTAGTTATGAATATATATGGTTATGGGGGTTTATCTCCAAAACCATAGGAGGAGTTTGTGAACAAACAAACAGACAGGAATACAACTTTATCTATATAGATATATATATACCGACGGCTGAGAGAAAGGAGAACTCAATACTGAAGTAGAGTTTTACTATTCATTTTATTAAGGACTTACTAGAGTCTTGTTACTCTGAAGCTTTGCCTGTTTATTACATACTTTCATAATGATAAAGTCTTATTAGTGGAATTTGCTGTATAGAAGCTATCCAAGTGCAAAGGCTTGTTGTGTGTGTAGTGATTTGATAAATAGAGATCAATAAGATAAGCATAAAACTGAATTAAATAGAGGGATTGATACAATCAAGTTAACCCTTTAAGGCTGTACCCTAGTGTAGCAGCTGTCTGAAAACATTTAGAATCAATGCATTGTGGTGAAATTGGCTTGACAGAAGCTGTGCAGAAGTCCTTCATATTTATAGACACTCATACATAACATACATACACACATATATATGTAGATACAGAGGTAAATATTTCTCATAGCAAGAATTTGTTCTTCTCACTCAACATAATTACATGATTAATATGGTGTGCTAAATAAATATATACATATATACCAGGACCTAACACAATGGAACCAAACTCCCACTATCACTGCCTCTATCTCTTGTGTTCTCCCCATCTCTCACTATTATGAGCAAATGGTGGCCCACGCACTGGCCGCTCTGCAGACTTGGCAGACAGAATCGAGAAAGCGTTTCCCCTGAGGATGGTGAGGGAGACATGGTGGAAGAGTCATGCCAGCTCGCTAGGCTCACACCTGCGGGTAGCCAACTCTCTGTCAATGGTAGTGAGTAGGGAGGTGGTCCTAGGGCCAAGTACACCAGAAGTCTCTACATATATATTATATTATGTTAGAATGTATTTGTTTGAACAAAGAAAACCACAAAGTAGAATAAAGAACACAGTACTAGTTTATAATCTAGGAGAATATTATAAATTTATATATAAAAAAAAAAGGGTAAAGACCCCACTTTGGTCACAAATTACCATGGGATTTTCACCTTCAAACTTACCCTCTGAGGCACAAGTCTGGGCAAGGTTGTATGTGGAAGACCAGCAGTCGCCCATGCATATCAGTCTCCTTTCTCCATGTCACTGATGTTGTCCAAGGGAAAGGCAAAGTGTGATACAGCTAAGTAACAGGAAAACAATTATGGTTGCTTTATCTAGTGTACCTATTGAGATAGAAATACCTAAAAGGGCATACATTTGCTGTACGTTTAATTCTTGGCAATTTTCAGAGGCCTGTAGATGGAAAAATATACAAGATACACTTGATTTGATAAGATACTTGAACTCCACAGGAAAAGTTAGCCCCAAACACATGATTTCAAAGTTATGCTTACCTTATTAGAGGAGAAATGGCTGTCTCAAGTTGGTCCGAGAGGCTCGTTCGGAAAAAAATCTATAATTAATTAATATTATGAAGGCCTACAATTTCAAAACTATCAAAGATATTGACCTAATACTTGATATTTTCACATCCTATAGGTACAGGAGCTAGTATGAATTTTTTCAGAGGGATCTGAGGGGGGTAACCTGGGAAATTTTACTGAAACTGGGTGATTTGATATGGAATAACCCATAGTAGAGCTGACAGTATGCCCCCTTGGTGGAGTCTGACTCCTATATTGAATGGTTTCAATTTAGCACCATTTATCCGAACACAAGTTCTTGGGCATTTGTATCGAGACAACTGGGCAGTAAGAAGCTGACCACCAATCCCATACTCCTGCACAGCTTTCCACAGCAGGTCCTCTCTGAAGAGATGAGAACCCTAGACGGTATTCTTGATAACAGATATAGAGGAGGGCTCCTTATTACGAAGTTGGCAGATGGTCTGCCAGAATATTTTATTTGCTGATCTGAAGTCAGATTCCGTCTTAACCCCAAAGTCCTCCCATATCTTAACTTTGGACGCTTTTACTGTCTCTGCTACAATTCTTTGTGCCTGCTCATTCTACAAGTGCAAGAAGAAGGTCTTATTTCTAAGCCAAGCTTTGTAAGCCTCCTCCTTTTGCTCAGATGGCATCTTTGACCTCTTGATTAAACCAAGGGGTTCTCCTGCCACTAAGCGTCACACCAAGCTTCTTTCGATCGCAGCATTTAACATCTGAAGCAGAAACTGCTGTGCTGAACAATCTCTACTCTGTCTCAACGTTCTCAGTTTGCTCAGGGAGTTCTGAATTTGGATGCAATAGTATCTGCATATCTTGCCCTGATTTCCATATCCACCAAAGTTTCCCACTTTATCCTGTAGGTCGCCCTGGACCTGCCAGTTTTGTGGGCTTCTTTGGTTTTCGGTTGTCTTAAATTGTAGATAACTAGATGGTGATCAGTTGACAGCTCAGCTCCTCTCTTAACACAAACATCCAATATAGAATCAAAGTGATCAGAGACAATAACAAAATCAATTATTGATCTCTGTCCCTGGTTCCCCTTTTACCATTTATATTTATGGATGTCTCTATGCTGGAAGAAGGTGTTCATAACAGAGTCCATTGTTAGAACAGAAGTGTAGTATTTAGATTGGGATCACCATTCCTTCCAATCACTCCTTTCCATGTCAGATCATCAGTGCCAACATGTGCATTGAAGTCTCCCATCAAGATATATAACTCAGTCTTAACTACATCTAACACTGCAGTGACTTCATCAAGGAAGGACCTGTATTTGGACTCCTTGTTTAGTGCATAAACTTGCACCACCGACAGAGACCTATCTTCCAGCCTAAGCTTCAAGAGGCAATCCTTTCTTCTCTGAGACATTAAAAGTACTAATTATTGATAATGTCTAGGAAGGCAGTAACTTTGAATAAGAGCTGACTCAAATTGTGACCTATCTAACACATGCCATCATTGAAAGTGGTTATAAAAAGATGATGGTGGTGGTTTCTAACTGGTTATCCTTATTTCCCTCTCCTTCCCTCCATTTTTGTCTTCATCATGTTTTATATTTTTGAGGCTGCATTCATCATCGTTTTTACATCTGGTTTTTCATGCTTGCCTGGTTTGGATAGGTCCTTTTCAGCACAGCATCTTTCATCTTTCATCATGTTCCTTTGTCATCTCTTCTGTGAGTCTCAACAATTTGAGAACAGCTGTCACCACCTCTGCCCAGGTCTTCCATGGTCTTCCTTTACTGCAGCTTCCTTCCATTTCAATCATCATCCATGTGCATCGCATGTCTGTACCAATGCAGTTTTCTCTCTTGCATATCACTTATATGCAAGAATTGCTGGAGCTGGTGAAATAATGCCCCAGCTTCAGCACTCAGTCATCAGAAGAAGAAAGGTAGGTGTAAAAGCCAAACTTGCTATCTTCAATTCAGTGTTCATATCTGTAGTCATGAAACTTGGATAATAACCAAATGAATACAATTGTGAATACAAAATGGTGTTTCTCTGAAGGGTTTTTCAAGTAGTGTTACTTGAAAGGGTGCATAGCTCTGGGATGGGTTCACTCCAGGTAGAGCTGCTACTTTTCTACATTGAGAGATCACTGCATTGGTACTCTTCCTTTTGCAATACTCTCTAGAATAAGTGGACAAAGTAGAAAAAATATTAATGCGTGTGAAGATCGTAGAGCCATGCAGATTTAAAACACTAAAAGACTGGTTGGATGATGCATGCATTTTTAGTAAGATGCTGTATAACACTGAAGAATTGAGTAATGGTGGTAGATATCTAGAAAAATGAGAGCAATGAAAGTATACATGATAATTCTAAAGTATTTATAAAGTCTACCAATTAATGTTAGCCAATGGATGAATGGTGATTTTGATTTGACTGCTTTCTTAATAAACTAGTTTGTATGAAGACTTGTGTGTGTGCCTGTGCTGACTGTAATGTGTTCATAGGCATGTATACATGATGATATAAACATACATAGTTTTAGAATATTGACAGATCAGTAAAATTGTTATAATTATCACTGTTTTCCTAGCTTTGAAAAACCTAATATTGATGACTTCTGTTATGAAATGATTTATTTTGTTGAAAAGTTCAAAATATCAAAATAGTTTTGTTAAAACATTATTGGGATACTACAATAAATATTAATCTAGTTCTCTTCATGGGACACTTAAATTAATGGTTTTGATTAGATATTGACTAATAATCTTGTTTGCTTTCTGTATGATCAGTCTTTTAATGTGATTTATTCATTTGCTTGGTTATAATGTCCATCATAGTTTTTTTTCATCATTTTCCAAAGTAAATGAAGTGTAACCAATATGTTGATTTTCTCAGCATATTTTCTGCTGAATATTTTTACAGGAAAACGTTGAGCTGTCTGTGAAAATATCAATATAGCACTATCAAGATTTTCCAAAACCTTTGGTGCTGCAATTAATGGTTTCTCATTTAGGCAAAAAGCCAACAATTTTTGGGGAAGGGGAAAGTTGGTTAAATCAACCTCAGTGCATTACTGATACTCAAAATGTAAAGGGCCGTAACTATATGCTGCAAAGCATGTTGTCTGATGCTCTACCAATTCTGTCAATCCACCACTCTTGGTGGCACAATTAATGCAAACTGTTTGCATGCTTGCATCATTTGTATTACAGTGGGCAACATTTTAGCAAACTCATCATTATCATTGTGACCCCAGTTGAACATACCAGACAAAGCCTCTCCACAATTCATGATTTTCCATTGCTCCTGGTGACTGCTCCCTACTGAGGTTTGTATTGTCTGAGAGTTGATTGGTGAAGGTTCAAGTAGGTCTTCTTCTACTGTGTCTCCCGTGAGATGGTTCCCACAACAGTAGCTTGTATATAACTTCCTGCTTACTTCTCCAGCAATGTCCTGCAAATTGTAACCAGCTTTGAATTATTGTAGTTGTTATCTGGGTAAATTTCCATATAAACTAATACATCATTATGATTTGTATTGTAGTGGACAGAATTTTAGCAAACTAATACATAATTATGCTAACTATATTGATGTTATGGTTCAGCATTACTGTTATATAGAGATTAATTCCACTGAAACTACTTCTAAAAACCTTATACTTTTCTTCTTTTTCATTCTATTCACCTTTTTCTTCCCTCTAACAGAAAAACAGTATAGTTGCTCTTCTTCCGACTCTTCTTCTTCTTCTCCTTATCTTCCCCATCCTCCTCTTTCTCTTCCACTTCCTCCTCCTCTTTTCTCCTCCTCTTCTCCCCTCCTCGTCCTCTTTGACCTCCGCTTCCTCATCCTCTTTTTCCTCCTCCTCTTCCTCTTTCTCCTCCTCCTCACTCACTCACTGTTGCCACCATTGCTTGCAACACTACTGATATAACAGTTCGTTTTTGTATGCTTGTTTTTGTATGCTTAAAGTATTTTGATCTTGTACCATCTCATTTGTGTTGCTAAACCTTAGTGAATCCAGTTGAATTAGTCAAACCTTCTTTGATCTCTTTCACTATTATCTCGTGGCATTTACTTCCACCCACCACAAATCATCCATTAACTATTAACATGCTTATCTCTTTGGCATTTGTAAACTTTTTTTCAAAACACTACTGTCTTCACAATTCACACAAACCTAACCGATCTCTTATTTTAACTTTTTTTCTTACTAAGATTTGGGGGTTTTCTTGCTTAGCACCTGTAAGAAATGTCCTTACATTTTGTATGTTGGTAACCCACTGTGGTTTGAATCATCCTGAATACTTTTACCTTCATTTAATGTGTCAATGGTAAATAAAACCACTAAGTAGTGGCACTGCCATGATAAAATGCACCCAATACAGACAGGGAAGGGATTTGGCATAGAAATGATGCCAGAATGGAGTGTATAAGTGAGACACAGTCATCTGACTAGAACGTGACAAATCGATGATGATGGTGGTGACAACATTTCTTGTTCAATATATTCACATACAGGAAAACAGCAATTTTAGAGTAAGATGGGGGTGTTCTATTAGTCATTTCCATTATGAAACACATTAACAATAGAAAGGATACTGCATGGCTGCTTCACAATCATGATGTTCAAGATTCAATCCCACTGTGGGGTGGCATCTTGGACAAATGTCTTTTACCATAACTTTGAAAATTATAGGCAGTATTATTTTTTATTAGAAATATGATAACGAAAGGGTTAAAACCAACAGTTTTGTATTGTAGAATTAGGAGTGATTTCAGGCAGATTGGTATAAAAAAGTTAAATCAACCAAGCATAGGCAAGAGTTACAACTCAAAGCAACCCCAAATTTTTTTAATCAGTTGATTTTTGAAAGTCTCAGTCAATTACTATTGGAAATAAACAGTGCAGTAAGAGTAAGACAGTAAAAAATTGGGACATGTTGCCTTATAAGACCTCATCAGCAAGTTTTGATGGAGAGAAAGGAATATGTGTATGTGTGTGTTTATATATATATATAAATAAACATTGTTGTCTCTGATCAAGATGAAGTGAAAGTGTATTTGAATTGATATAAAAATAAGAAAAAAACAAATTGCTAGAACAACCATTAAAACAGCCAAATGCTGTCAATGACAGTGACAAGTGTCCATGGGGTAGGTGACAGGCAGATGAAATATAGAAAAGATTGAAAAAGGAGGAGGACAAGGAGAAGTGTGTTGGTACAGAAGTGATCATTTTGTTGGTTTGAGAGCTGATGAGAGTAAAGATATGTGTCTGTGAACTTGTCTTGTACATCACCTTTCTTTATTTCCTTCTTCCAGTCACTTCTGTGTGCCAACACACTTCTCCTTATTCTCTTCCCCTTTCAATCTTTTCTGTATTTCATCTGCTTGTCACCCACCTTGGGGATTGTCTCTTTGTCAACCACTGGCCACTGGTCTCTGAGGCATTTTTGCCCATTGCTGTCTTTGACAGCATTTGACTTTTAACTGCTGTTCTAGTGATGAGTTCTCACATTTTTATATGAATATATATACATCATCATCACCATTTAAAGTCTATTTATTCATGCTTGCATGGGTTAGACGGGTCATCTACATTATGAGACAAGTCTGGCCAGTTGACTGTGCCGTACTTTGCTCAAACGGAACTGTATTTTGGCTGGGATTTTTACAGCTGAATGCCCTTCCAAAAACCAACCACGTTTACAATAGAACTGGGTGGTCTAGCCTAATGGGTATGCCGTATCTTGAACATATTGGGACTGTGTATTGGCTGGGTTTTTATGGCTGCTCAATGCCCTTCCTAACACCTACCACATTTACAATGTGGAACTGGATGGCGACATTATGGGGAGGGTCTGGCCAATTGGCCAAGCTGTTCCCTTCTCACAGCAGAACAGTATTTTGGGATATAGATGGATCCATTATGAGGGAGGTCTGGCCAGTTGGCCGCGTCATGCTTTCATCATAGTGGGCCCATGTTTGGGCTGGGTTTTTCCGGCTACTGGATGCCTTTCCTAGTGTCAACCACAATAACAGTGTTAATCTGGGTTGCACCATTGTGAGATAAGTCTGGCCAGTTGGCCACATCATACCTTGCTCAAACAGGACTCTATTTTGGCTTGGATTTTTACAGCTGGATGCCCTTCCTAACACCAACCATGTTATAAGGAGGGTCTAGCCAGTTGGCTGCATCATGACTTGTTCATAGTGGAGCCATATTACTGGGTGGTCCTGTTACGAGACAAGTCGTACCTTACACAAATCAGAACTGTGTGTTGGCTGGGGTTTTTACGACTACTGGAAGTTTTCCTCACACCTACCACGTTTTATATATATAAATATATTCAAAAGTAAGATTTTTTTATATCCCACACAGTCAAAAATATAGGGAAAAGAATCTGAATATATATATATATATAAAGAGAGAGAGGGAGGGAGAGAAAAAAGTCAGAGAAATGGTTGTAAACATGAAAAATACCCCCGATGAGGAATGCACCTCCCAACATTACCTGGTAGTCAGCATCTTTAGAGTCAGAACCAGACAGGCACAGTCAGACGGTAACCTGGAGGAGAAGGATATGGAAGCTGACGGAGCTCCCAGCTTGTATCAAATTCAGGAGTCTCCTACTTGACACTTTTGGTAGCAAGGAAGAAGAAATAAAGACATACGATATAGAGGAGCAGTTGGGGTTCCTGAGAGGTAGCCTACCGAAAACAACAAATGTGATACGTGGTTGCAGCAAAGCCCCAGGGAAGAGCAGTAGAACCACCTGGTGGTGCAATAACAAGGTGAACATGGCAATTAAAGCCAAAAGACATGAATGGAAAAAAATGGTAAAACAGAGGTAGCAGACACCTGTACGATGAAGCTAGGAGAGAGGCTAGATGGCAAGTATACCTGGCAAGAAGTGAAGCAGAAAATAAAAAGTTTAAGCATGTATTAGAACGTGAGGACCAAAAAGGAGAGGTGTTCAGGATTGCAAGGCAATGTGTCAAGGAAAGGTGAGATCTTATCGGGAAGAAATGTGTTTGTAACGACAACGACACACTTGCCGTCATCGACACTGAAAAGAATGCTGCCTGGAAATGCCACTATGAGAGGCTGATGAACAAAGAAAACGCTTGGGAGATAAACAGCCAACCCCAAGCACACCCAACAGAAGGTTCAACTGTACGCGAGAACAGCCTAGTAAGTAAGAACATGAAGATGGGTAAAGCAGCCAGACCAACAGGTGTAGTTGCTGAGATGTTGAAAGCATCTTGGACTGTAGGACACACCCTAACTACCCTTATTGTAAACCAAGTAATACAGAATGATGTAATTCCCAGTGACTGGATTAGCAGCATCTTCATCAACTGCTACAAGAGTAAAGGAGATGCCCCAGAGAGGAGTAACTACATAGGCTTAAAGCTGATTGACCAGGTCATGAAAGTTACAGAAAGAGTCATTGCACAACTGATTAGAGATTGTATACACCTAGTCGAGATGCAGTTTGGATTTATGCTGGGAAAAAGCACCACCAATGCCCTCTTCCTTGTGAGGCAAATGCAGGAGAAGTACTTGGCTAAAAGCAAGCCACTCTACCTAGCATTCGTGGATCGAGAGAAAACTTTTGACAGAGACCCTTGACCCATAATCTGGTGGGCCCTCAGAAAACAAGGAGTAGATGAGTGGCTTGTATGAGCAGTACAGGCCATGTACAGAGGGGCCACCAGCAAAATTAAAATCAACAATGAATACAGTGAAGAATTCAGCCTACAGGTGGGGTTTCCCCGGGGTTCCATTCTTAGCCCCCTCCTCTTCATTATTGTCCTACAGGCTATAACAGAGGAATTTAAGACTGGTTGCTTATGGAAACTCCTAAATGGCGAAGACCTCATTCTCTTAACCGATTCTATGACAGAATTAGAGAAGAAATTTTGGACATGGAGGCACAGCTTGGAAATATAAGGCCTTAAAGTCAACCTGGTTAAGACCAAAATCCTAGTGTGCAGAAAAAGAAACGGCTCTGATACTCTCCGAGAAATGGCCCTGATTGGTATGCAAGAAAGGAGTCAGCAGAAACTCAATCCAGTGTCCCAAATACAAACTGTGGGTACGCAAGAGATGTAGTGGGAAAACAGGCAGGCTATCAAAAAACACAAACTTCATATGTGAACGCTTCATGGAGGTAGTAAACGAAGATCCTCAGGTAGCATGCTCCTTCAATTGCACAGAAGACCCCATAGAAATAGTTGATAGCTTCTGCTATCTGGGTGACCAAATCAGCTGGGGAGGTGGTTGCACAGAAAGCACAGTTGCCAGAGTAAGAATGGAATGAAAACAGTTCAGGGAGCTACTGCCGTTGCTATCTACAAAGGTTTTCTTACTCAAGATAAAAGGCAAGTTGTACAATGCCTGTGTGTGCACTCAGCAATGCTACATGGAAGTGAATCATGGACTCTGCATGCTGAGAATCTATGGAGGTTGGAAAGAAACGAAGTCTGCATAATCAGATGGATGGGGAATGGCAAAGTGTAAATGAATTGAGAGCGAAATGACATAAGAGGGATCAAATGCTGTGTGCAGGAGAGAAGACTGTAGTGGTATTGTCATGTGATGCGCATGAAGGATGACAGTTGTTTAAAAATGTGCAGGGCTTTAAAGGTTGTAGGACACCCAAAAGCGGTAAACCCAGGAAGACGTGGAACGAAATGATAAAGGTAGACCTGGCTCAGCTGAATCTCCCAATGAGGATGACACAGGACCAAGTCCTCTGGTACTACATTGTGTGACAAAAGACCTGTATCGACAACTCAAACCCGGACAGGGCTCATACCAACGTCACCCAGCTCCACACTGCAAATATGGTCGACGGCAGGCCCACCCAGTAACATAGCACCCTTTATGAGTGATGTTTGATGTGGCTAACTGGCCCAACCTCCCTCATAAACTATGGTTCCATTGTGAGCAGGGTATGATGCAGCTAACTGGCCTGCCCCTCCTCATAATGGTGCCATCCAATTCTACAAGGATTCAATGCAGCCAACTGGCCTGTCCCTCCTCATAGTAATGCCATCCAGTTCCAAGCTCCAAAACTATGGTTCCACTGAGAGGGGTTTGGTGCAGCCAACTGGACTGTGCCTCATAACGGTGCCATTCAGTACCACACTCTATAAACGTGTTTGAGGCTCGTGAACTATGGTTCCACTGTGAGAAGGGTGCAGTGTGGCCAACTGGTCTGTCCCTCCTCATTGCAGTGCCATCAAGTTCCACACTCCCAAACTATGGGTCCACTCTGAGAAAGGGTCAGCGCGGCCAACTGGCCTGTCCCTCCTCTTAAAGGTGCCATCCAGTTCCAGGCTCCCACACTATTGTTTTGTTGTGAGAAGAGTTTGGCACAGACAACTGGGTTGTCCTTTCCCATAACAGTGCCATCCAGTTCCACACTGTAAATGTGATATGGCGCCCAAATTATAAGAAGAGTTTGGTGTGGCCAACTGCCTTGTCCCTGCCCATAGCGGTGCCATCCAATTGCACAGAGTAAATGTGGTCGCATCTCCCAAACGTATTCTGTTGTCATGTACAGCGTGGCCAACTGTCCTGCTCCTCCTCCTCGTAATGGTGCCATCTAGTCCACACTGTTAATGTGGGTGTGGTTCCCAAACTTTGCTTCTGCTGTGAGAAGGGTTTGGCATGGCCAACTGACCTGTCCCTTTTCATAATGGTACCATCCAGTTCCTGGATGGTACCATTATGTGACTGCAGCTCCCAAATTATGACTCCACTGTGAGAAGGGTTTGGTGCAGCCAACGGTCTTTCTCTCCTCATAGCAGTGCCATCCAGTTCCATACTGTAAATGTGGTTGGTGTGAGGAATGGCATCCAGCTGTAAAAATTCTGGCCAAATTTATAGTCCCCTCTAAGCCAGGTACGGTGCGGCCAATTCAGGCCACACTTGTCTCGTGACGTGGGCAAGCATGGAATATGGACGTTAAACAGTGACTATGATGATGATATATACAAGGAAGCATGAGTGAAGTCAAGGTTGCATCATAAATAAACTTTATTGCATTTGGCAATTGTTTCGATACCGATCATCTCTGGGTTCAATCTTAATGATCAGGGCTCTTCTCTGCATCGAGATATTATCAGATAAGCCTTAACCCTGGAGTACACAGAAATATAAATCCCACACGAGCTGAACCCTCATAACAGCAAAGAGTGCTTTAACTTGTGAACTGCCTGTAACTATAGTTGCACACATATCTATACCATATATATATATATATATATATAAAAGAATAGAGGTGTAACACACGAGTTATGATATATTGGTAAACGGAAAAGAAAATGCTGACAAATTGTTCCCAGTGAAAAATAGTTTAATTAGGAATAAGTAAAAATTAGTAATAGTATTGGTTAGTATTCAGTTTTGGTTTTAAGTTTTACCGGTTGCGCATTTCTAATGCTTTTCAAAAATAATTTTGAGATAGAGCGCCCGTGATGTTTGCTCTAATCTGATTAGAGCAAACATCACGGGCACTCTATCTCAAAATTATTTTTGAAAAGCATTAGAAATGCGCAACCGGTAAAACTTAAAACCAAAACTGAATACTAACCAATACTATTACTAATTTTTACTTATTCCTAATTAAACTATTTTTCACTGGGAACAATTTGTCAGCATTTTCTTTTCCGTTTACCAATATATATATATATATATTTGTATGTGTGTGTGTGTGTGTGTATTTATTTATTTATTTCCTTTATTCTCCACTGCCCCATGACTTTCACATTATCTTTTTCACCCTCCCCATTTAAACATCCTGTCCCCCTCCCCCAAAACAACCTACTTCATTCCTACCTTCACTTGGGTTTTTTCCAGTTTATACTGTCTGTCTTGTATGATGATCCTGTGAGTACAAAGGTGAAACTTCTGTGTAACGATACTCATCACTTAGCTATAATAAAGAATATATATGTATGTGTGTGCATTATTTCTGTGGTAAGGGTGTTGGACTTTCGATTATAATGTGGTTTTGATTCCTGGACTGGGTTGTATGTTGTGTTCTTGAGCAAAACACTTCATTTCATGTTGCTCCAGTATACTCAACTGAAAATGAGTACCAGCAATACCAGGGGAGTTGTGTACTCTCAGTTGCTTCACACTAGATAAGCACTGGCCTCATGAGTTTCCAGACTCAAGACAGACTTTAAACTTTTAGGAAGACTTAGGATCTAATGTTTGTTGTTATTACTTCCGTTTTTTATTATATCCATTTGGATCTACAATATTTCCATATTTATATGATTAAAACACACCAAAAGCAGTCATATCTATATGTAAACAGGAACCAATGTTTTAACCTACTTCTTGCTGGCCTAACCAATCAATATTTCTTCCATACTGCCAAAACAATAGAAGCTTGTATTGAGTAAGTTGGCTGGAAGAAAAAACAAAAACAATATAACTTCTTCCTTCTACACATGTAGATAGTAAAAATAACCCCCCCCCCCCCAAAAAAAAACCTAGTTGATTTTTTAAGTTGTCTTTTTTCTTTTTAAATTATTTTCAATTCATCAATAATGATCTACTCATATTTTGTGATAAAAACTAGTTATTCATGAAGGTGCTGTTTTTTTCATAGTCAGCCATGTCTGTTTGTTGTGAAAGGAAAAATAAATATCAGTATTTCTTCAATGAGTTGAATAATCTTTTGCATCAGCATGTGAATATATTTATATGATTGAGGGAGGGGATGGGGTGTGGTGTGGTGGAACTATTTAAAAAAAGTATTTTAGTTGTGGTAAGGATTTTGGACTTGCGATTATAATGTTGTGGGTTGTGTGTTGTGTTCTTGAACAAAACACTTCATTTCACATTGCTCCAGTACACTTAGCTGAAAATGAGTAGCAGCAGTAACTGGGGATTTATCCCTGTGATGGACTGGCCTCCCGTCCAGGGGAGAGTCTTATACTCTCAGTCACTTAACGCCATGGAAACTGGGATAAGCACTGGTCTGATGAGCCTCCAGGCTTGAGACAAATGTTTGTATTATAGAATCCTTTGTGTTTTATTAGCTGGATAGTCAGACAAGCAAAGATATCATGGAATCTGGACCATCTTTATACACTAATGCAGATCCTTTTGCATGTTACACCATGTTGAGCCTAATTATTAAATTTCAGAGTTAAAATCCCTTCAGTACTGGTGCCAACCAGATTGTCCAGAGTGGATGGGGAAAAGCCCTGTGGTCTTATCCTTTGCTCTTGGGTTAGAGGTAGATATCTCATATGGGATGCCACAGTTAGTGACTCTTTAATTCCTTCCCAAATGCATTTCACTATTAGCTGCCATATTAAACTAGATTGATCAAATTCTCATGGAGCTATACTTAGCTTTATCTTGGGTTATCCTTTGTCCCTAATGGAAATATCATCTATTTATGACATGAATTTCAAAAGATTTAATAATACAAGTAACCTCATTATCAAGCTTATGTTTGAAGCATAACTTAATAAAGGTTCTTACATAAAACTGTAATGGATGGTTTTCAGATATATAAAGAAACACTTTTCAGTTTTCTATAGTAGAACCAGGGCAATTTCAGGTAGTTTGGTATCAAAAGGTTTAAATGCGTGATTCTTATTTGTGATTATTTGGAACTATTAATAAATCTTCAAATTTTCCATGATGTAGGGAAAATTGAAATATATACATATAACACAAAACATTAACATTAGATAAAATAACACATACGTCAGTTATAGAAAAGTAAAGGAACTTTAATTTCTTTAAATTTTTTATGAAATTAGAATGGGAAAAATGTTGTTGCCATTCAAACACCTTCTAATTAAGTTTTAATTTTACATGTTTTTCTTTCTGGTCTTTTTCTTTGCTAACATGTCACCACTTTGCATTTGTTAAAAATAGTGAAATATTTTCATCAGATATAGTTGAACATTATTGTTATTATTCCAAGAATCTGGCAAAAGTCCTCATGTTTTGATTACAGTTTCAATTAAATTTTTACTTTAGAAAAATGTCTTGCGAGAATATGGATTGAATAATTTATGCCATTTTTGCTCATCACTTAATAAGGAGATGTTCGTCAATTCAAAATTGATTTCTTTTGACTAGAGCCAAGGCTAGGTTATTCAGGTCTGGTATGTTGTTAGATTCAACTACCCCTGCATATTTATTACTGATACTTATTGATCTTGGAGAGATGAAAAGCAAAATGGAATCTAGTAGATGTAATGAGATGAGACTAAATACTGTTCCAATATTTCTGCCAACTTCTCTTAGATAACTTTTTTCATATCAGTACAATGCCAAAAATATATTTGAGAAGGGTACCAATTATTACATCGACTTCAGTTTACTATTGAGACTTATTGTATTAATCTTAGTAGAATGAAAATCTAATTTGAACTCCAGAATGTAAAGAGAAGAGACTATATATATAATGTAAGGTATTTAGTACGGTGCTAAACCATTCCTGCTAACTTGCTTCTCTTTCTTTATCCAATATCAACATAGAGTTACTAGTATTTGTTATCTGTAAAAATATAAACAAATTGAAAATCCCATTTGTTAAAAATAACAGTGGAATCTGTTATCAACTGGTTTTTGTTATTAAAATTACTGGGTCGGAAACTCTTTATTTGTTCTATGTTATCAGAAAATTAATTTGAAAGTGTTTGGATGAAGCAACTTCCAGCATCACCATCATCATTATCATCGTTTTTACATCCATTTTTCCACACTTGCATAAGTTGATCAGGTCCTTCTCTTTGTTGCGTTCCTTCGTCATCTCCTCTGCCAAGTCTTAGCAATTTAAGGTCCACTCTCACAACCTCTGCCCAGGTCTTTCTTGGTTGTCCTCTATGGTGGCTTCGTTCCACTGGGATTTCCTGGCATTTCTTCACCCATCGGTCATTGTCCATAGCAATGCAGTCTTCTCTCTTGCACACTACCTTGGGTTCCTCTTAAACCCAACTTCTCCCTTAGCTTGTCTAAGCTCTGCCTTTCTCTTACACTTACATTGTACATCCAACGAAGCATGGTTGCTACACATGTCCTCTGCAGTCACAGCCAATATTTCATTACCATGCAGCATCATACTCCACACACAGGCGTCATACAGCTGTCCTTTTGTTGTCAACAGTGGGAGTAATTTTCTAAACTTCTTCCACCCTATCCTTATTCTAACTATTATATTCTCCCATGGATAGCCCATTTTAAACTCCTCTGTTATGGCCTGAAGAACTATGATGAACAGCAGTGGGCTAAAAACTGAACCTTGATAAACTCATACCTGTACTTTGAATTCCTCATTAAACTCATTTCCTTCTCTCACTTTCCTGGCAGCTCCTATGTACATAGCTTGCACTGCTCTCCCAAACCATTATTTTACACCTAGTTTCCTTAAGGACCACCAGATAATAGATTAACAAAAGCTAAATATAGTGGCTTATTTTTGGCTAGGATCTTCTCTTGTAGTTGCCTCACTAAGAAGAGGACATCTGTAGTAGATTTCCCAGGTACAAAACTGAACTGCATCTCATCTACTTTGACTCTTTCCTTAATTAACTGTGCTATAACTCTTTCTGTCACTTTCATAACTTGGTCCATTAGTTTTATTCCTCTATAGTTGCTCCTCTCTAGAGCATCACTTTTGACCTTGTAGCAATTTATTATTGTACTGCTGTGCCAGTTATTGGGTATGACTCCATCATGTATTATTTGATTTACTATGCGGATTACTAGTTTGACTCCTACCTTTCCCAATGCTTTTAACATCTCAGCAACTATTTCTGATTGTCCTGCAGCTTTACCATTCTTCATCCCCTTAAGGAAGGACCCATAGAAGTGGTTGATAGCTTCTGCTATCTAGGCAATGTATTTAGTAATGGAGGAGGGTGCTCTGAGAGCATAATAGCTAGAGTAAGGATAGGATGGAAAAAGTTCAGAGAGCTACTATCACTATTAACCACAAAAGGTTTCTCTCTACATACAAAAGGACAACTGTATGACACCTGTGTGCAATGCTACATACTAGTGAGCTGTGACTGCAGAGGATGTGTGTAGGCTGGAGAGAAATGAAGCAACCATGCTCTGTAGGGTGTGCATTGTTAAGTGTGAGAGAGATGAGAGCTTGGACGAGTTGAAGAAGAAGCTGGGTTTAAGAGGAATCCGAGGTGGTGTGCAGGAGTGAAGACTGTGTTGGTTTGGACATGAGATGTGCATGGATAATGATCGTTGGGTGAAGAAGTGCCAGAAAATGCCATTGGAATGAAGTTACCGTAAAGGTAGACCAAGAAAGAACTGGGCAGAGGTTGTGAGAGCTGACCTCAAATCGCTGAGACTCACAGGTGATGACAAGGGATTGCAATATGTGGAGTGATGCCTTTCTGAGAAGGGCCTGTCCAACCCATGCAAGTGTGGAAAAGACATAAAAATGATAATGATGTATTTATAGCTTCCATCTTATTCCGTCCATTTAGTTTCGACTTGAGAATAAGTCTCAGTCTGTGCATGTATTCCACCTTAAATTTTTCTTTCATTTCTTCCTGCATTATCCATTATCTTATCAACTTCCAATATCCCTTGTTGTTGTTGTTTAATATCAATAATCTAATGATATTAATCATTAATAATTATGATATTTTGAAATGTTTTCATACTGGATGAAATTTCTCATTGTTTTTTCACTAAATAAATGGAATAGATCTGCCTTTTGCTAAGACCTCTATTTCTACAGTGAAAACACTTTTATACCATAATACCAACTAAATAGGTCTTATTTTGTTTGCTTTATTACATATATATATAGTATATTTAAAATTTCATACACTTAACATGTATGCACAACCTTATGTTTCGCGGTCCAGTTATGGTCAACACTGTATAGGTATAACATTTTATATATACTGAATATGCTCTCTTGCAATAGATTGAGCATTTTTTCCCTTAGATACCCTGCATATACTCACACAGGTACATAAAAGATGTAGGCAAGCTATCTAAGAATGTAGATTTTATATGTGGTAGATGCTCAGGTGCAATAAGTAGTAAGTGTCCACTGGATACTAGCTTCTTCAACTGCCCAGATGGTTCTATAGAAATAATAGACACTTTCTGTTACCTGGGTGACAAAATCAGCAGCGGAGGAGGGTGCTCTGAAAGTACAGTAGCCAGAGTTAGAACGGGATGGAAAAAATTCAGAGATCTAATACCACTGTTGGCCACAAAAGGTTTCTCTCAAAAAATGAAAGACAGATTGTATGATGCTTGAATATGAACAGCAATGTTACATGGCAGTGAGACCTGGACACTGTGTGCAGAGGACCTGCGTAGATTGGAAAGGAACGAAGCATGCATGTTCTGTTGAATGTGTAATAGTAATATACACAAACGGCAAAACATAAACAAACTAAGTGAGAAATTAGGAATAAGAGGAAACAGATGCAGTTTAGTTGAAAGGTGATTATGTTGGTATGCTTATGTGATGCACATGAAAGACAACCGCTATGTAAAAAAGTGGAGGGCGATCAAAGCTGGTGGAAGCTATGGAGTAGGTAGACTGAGAAAAACCTGGACGACATGATAAAAACTGACCTTGCATACTTACACCTCTCTAGGACAATGTCACTGGATCGAAACCTTTGGCACTACGCAGTAATACAGAAGCCCCACTTTCCCTTACGTATGAAGTTAAACCTACAGTCAGTAGGCACTTCTTAACCAAATATACACCTCACCCCACTATCTACTCCATCCTCCCACTTTCACCCACACCACCTTTCTCTGTAAAGTTATGTTGGTACCACAGAACATCCAGTCCACACTGTAAGGTGGTTGTGTAGGAGACATGGTAAAAAGGCTCCCAGTTCACACTGTAAATGTGGTTGGTATTAGCAAGGGCATCCAACTGTAGAAAACCTGCCAGATACAGTTCTATATGAGCAAGACACGGTCACCTGACCAATCTTGCCTCAAGTGGGTCAATCCCATCTAACCCAAGCTAGCATGGAAGATGGATGTTAAATGATGATGATGATGATGTATATGAAATTGCTAGTAACATGTGCTTACGCCGTATTTGACTAAATAAAATTAGTCTATTAGTTGGGATTTAAAAAAAACCTGAATGGAAAAAAGGATGAGTATTCACATACACGGGACATGAACCCACATCTTTGGTTTGCCAGACCAATGTTACTACCAATACGCCACCCACACTTTCTTCCTTTCAATTAGAAGCTATAACCATAGCATGTAAAATATATATTTAGAAAGAAAGCAAGCAGGCTTTGTTTATAAACAGCAAGCAAATTTTGTATCTCTCTCTCTCTCACTCTCTCTCTCTCTCTCTCTCTCTCTCTCTCTATATATATATATATATATATATATATATATATATACACTAAGGAAACAGTGGATTTAAAAGAAATAAAATTGAAATATATAACCACTTGGAAATTTGCCCTGTAAAATTAGTACAATGAAGGATATTTCAATTATTTCATTAAAAAACATTGGTTATTAAAATTTAGGGTAAGAAAGAAGGATGCAAAACAAATTGTTTACCAGCAAAAATACTCATAATTTATGTGGAGAGATTAAGAGATTGAATTTTCCTGTTTTGCCCTTGTAATATTTCTATGATCTTATATTTAGATATTACCTGGGTTGTGATGTTTATTGAAAATAGTAATAAGTATGTCTTCAGTTTTTCTTTGGTATACTTTAATGTTAATAGTTTTTAGTGTCTTGTCTTCAATTTTACTCTTCATTTTTCTGACCTAAACTTGTGTCGCATTTATTTCATTTTAGTAGCCTTGTATAACAGTTCTTGTACAGTCTTGTTTAAAAATTCTTATACACAATTCTTAGGGAATTCTTTCAATCTTTTCAGTTCACATTTCATGCTCAATTGATCATTTCTGTAGTCAACTTTAGATATAGCTTTTTTTCCTGTTTAATGCTTCTATAATGTAATAACTTTGTTGTTATAAATACAGTATACAGTTTTATGACAAAAGTTATTCTGTTATAATTTTTGTAATAAATTTAATTCAATGAATATTAACCATTCTGCATTTTTTTTAAATTACATCTTCTTTATCATAATTGTTCTGACCTTTGCAATTATTCTTTAAGACATAATCAACAAAGCTTTCTGACTTCACATATGGTTCATCTCCTATTCAACTTCTTCAGTTTTGAGGCTTTGCTTTATTAGAAAATTTTTCCTTAGTTCTTCTTTGTGTACTTTATTCACACTGTTAGCAATCATCTATCATTTATATCAATATCTAAATTAATTGGAACATCTTTTAAAAAAAATGAAATCACAAATCATGGTCATCAGTAGAAGCTTTGTTAAATCAGTCCCTTAACTACAAATTTCTTGCTATATCAGTTAACTGTATGCTATTTCAATAATTTATCTTTAAACATGTCTCCATCTGCCTATTTAGTTTAATAAAATCTCATATCAAAGTATCTCATCAGAGCGTTAAATGGCTCATTGTTTCACACTGTTGCAAATTTTAATATTGAATTCATAATGAAATTTTTAATTAACATTTTTTGTTTTTCTTGTATTTTATATTCATTTTCTTTAAAAAAAAATGTTCTATTATTGATTGTTCTTTAAGTTTGAATTGCTTCAGTCTTCATGATTAGTATTTCCTTTGTCTTTTCTTTGTTTACTTTTTTGTTTTTATAATGGTTATGAGTTGCATCCAAGTTTTTATACATCTTCATTAATATCCACGTCTTCTTGTCTCTTCCTTTAACATTTTGTGAATTAAAAATAAAATAAAATATTTCAAATAATTTGTATTTAAATAGAATTTTTAAGTGCTTTAATTTTTTATTGACATTTTGTATTCTATGAGTTCCTTGTATGAAAATTATATTGGTAAAAGAATGCACTGATGTATTTAGCATTATTTTACATATCATTCATTTTCAATATACTGTTTCTGGCAGTAAGGGTTCATCCCAAGCCCCAGAGTGCTTACTGTCCCAAAGTGAAGTATAGCACAGCTAGGTAGAACAGATGTTTTGTTGAAATACCAAATGTTAATAATTGGCAGGTGTGTGCATACACACACACATATGTACCCATAGCTTGCACACATACACACACACACAAGTATGTGTGAGTATTTGTGTCTGAGAATGATTGTTGCAGAGTTTTACTGATTTTGTTGTAATAACATGGTTTTATCAACTATAAATGGATCTGCCATCCCTGCACCATTTTCTGATGAAGTTTTCCAGTCATCTTTATTCACAATATAACCCAAACACTTGCTGTCATTTTCTTCTCTTGGATTTTCTGGTGACAAACATTCTTTACTTGAAGTTTTCAGTTGGTGATACACTACTGCTTTGTTAGACTTTGGGGATTTCTGTACTTTTATGGCCTGCTTTTCACCTTCTTTTCGTTTGTCATCTTTGTTTGCAATACTAAGTTTTATCGGAGTGTATTCATAACATTCAAATGAGAATGTATGTGCCCGTGGAATGTGTTGTGATACATTAGGTTTTTCTTTTTGTTTAAGAGTTTCAATATTATCATGTGGTCTATAGTTCCTGTTGCAAACAATTTCTAAGTTAGGATAAGTTGCAGATCGTTTTGACATTGGAACCAGGTAATCGTCTGCGCTATCATCGCTAATTTCAATTTCAGTATTGAAATCATCCAGTTCGTAGTCGATATCTGAATCCTGTTCACATTTCTGCAAAGCAAACACTGTGTTTTTCTTTTTACAAAACACAATGATTGCTCCTGTAATACTTACAGTAAATAATGCAAAAAGACTTGTTAAAACAAGTACAGCTGTAAAAGATTGTGTCCTATGTTGCTGATGGCTCATCGTACCCCTAATTGACTGATAATCATTAGCTTCAGAAACAGCCGAAGCATTAGTCAAATTCATCCTCTTTTCTTTAATGTTTTAGGACTTATGGTTTACATTTGCTTTATAATTCTTGTGTTGAAATTCTCTATGTAAGAAACTAAATATAATACGTTCATTCTAGCTTCCGAACCATTCAATACTATTAGAATACTGAGTTCTATTGCCTTGCATCCCTAACCATTTCTACCAGAAAAGCATTATTTTGAATCCCCACCCATTTCTTCCAGAATCTGTTCTTTGATTAATCTTACTGAGTATTTAAGAAAAAAAAAGCATTATTTTTCTTATGTCAAAATGTTTTCCACTTGATATAGATTATTTCAATACAATGTATTCCTCAAATTTATAAATAATATATATATACATTTATATATATATATATATATATATATATAAAAATCCGTATGTTATATATGTATATTATATTATATTTATTTATATATAAGTTTATTTATATACAAGTATATTATGCATGTATATAATGTATTATATATATATATAGTTATAACTATATATGTATATAGTTTTTATTAGCTTTATTGATTTCTCTGCCTTTGTTTGATCTGTATATAATGTGTTTGTTTTTTATAAGATCTCGATATCAAAAATGTTTTTTTCCTTTTTCTTATTCCTCCTCAAGCAAACTGTTGTTTGTTTTTTGTTTTTTTTTCTTACTAAAGCTTCATTTCTTCTGCTATTTTTTAATATTCAGTCATATCGACTTGTTCAATGTTTTTCTTATCTTTGAAGTCAACTTAATTTTTTCATTCTCTTTTTTTAATCACCATAGTTTAGTTTCACCCTTTTTTGTTGTTGTTTTTTAAGAGATGTTTTTGCTCTTTGTTGTTTTTTAAATTTCTCGGTCTCTTGTTTGCTGTTTTCAGGTGAAATCTACTTTTATCCATTAACTTTTAATTGTCTGCTATATTTGTGCTAAGAATTCTTTGTAATTATGTGTTTCATTTCTCATCAAGTCTGTAAATGGAAAACAGTAATGGTTTTGGTCTTTAAAACTCATTTTTATGATGGAAGGGTTGGGAGGGGGTAGTTGCGATGGGAGAGATTCACTTGATTATTTTCTAGAGAAGTACACAAAATATTGATACTTGGAATATAAATGAGCAGAAGTTAAATTGTTAGATATTTGTGGAAATATTAGTTGCCTGGTAAACATCTGTTGGCTTGATGCAAGCAAGAGACCTGAAAAAGAAAAGTAAAGTTAATGATTTATTTAATTATATATGATTTATTTAATTATATATGGTTTAAATTATTTAAGGTGCATGATTGGTATTAACATATATATTCATAGAAATGTTTCTGGGTTTTTTGGTTTTTTTTTTACACTAAAAGCTCTGGGCTTGAAATATTAATCCTTTTCATACTAAACCACTTGAAACTGCTCCTGCTTCTATGTTTATTTAAAAATAACTTTGTTTTGTTTTATTTGTCATCCTTTCCTCTTTATATATTTGTACTGCATTGTACCGGTTTTCTGAAACTTATCAGTCATTTATTACATATTTCACAATACTTCATGTTAACTATACTACTTCATTTTAAAGCCTTTATATTTTATGTAAAATACCAGCCCAAATACCAGCTCAAAAAGGACAAAGTTTGTTAATTTGCTAAATCTCTCTAAATTTTTGATTATTTTCAAAAGTGATTTGAAAATAATAGGCAGTTTATTTTATATAAATATAGTAATGAAAAGGTTAAAGACACAAGAAACATTTACGTGTTACTCAATATCTGCAACCATTATTTTTTACACTGTTTGCTAATGCTGACATCACTCTTAAAATTTCTACTCACGTTCTTCTCAACTAACTTCAATGAAGTTTTACATATAGCTGGGTCATTAGCTATGTCAGTTTTGGCAAATCACCAAATCACATTCATTAAACCTTTTGATACCAAACCACCTGAAATTGTCCCTGGTTCTATGATAAAAGTTGTTTGTTTTAAAGTATTTATATTTATATTTATCTAAAACCTTCCACCATAGTTTTATATAAGAACCTTTGTTAAGTTATGTTCCAAACACTGAATTAATAGTGAGAAAATTAGTTATTTTACCAAAACCCTCCAAATTCTTGATTATTTTCAAGATGATTTGGAAATCATGCTGGCTTTAGTAATGCTGGCATCACTCTTAGTAATTTTGTTAATGTTTTTTTCAACTAACTACAATGTAGTTTTACATATATAGCTGTGTCAACAACTATATCAGCTTTGGCAAATTACAAAACACAAATTCATTAAAGCTATTTTGATTTAGCTGTATATACTTTTAAATCGTATGTTTGAATCTCAAATGGTATTGTATGGTGGCCATGTAGCTAAGCACCAAACTAGAAAATATTGTAAAATACATTCAAATCCTTCCATAGACGAGAAAACCTTTCTCAGCTTTTTATTTTGTGTTTATACAAAACATTGGGGGGGGGGGGGGGGGGGCTGTTTGTGTATGCCCCTCAGCTTAAAGGTTCAACAGGTTAAACCCAGTGGAATAAGTACCATAGGTGCAAGCATGGTTATGTGATTAAAGAGTTCACTTCACACCCAAGTGGTTTTAGGTTCAGTCCCTGTGAGTGAAATTTGGTAGACAGAAACTGTAAAGAAGCCCACCATGTATATATATATATATATATATATATATATATATATGCAAAAATATCTATCTATCTATATATGTGTGTGTGTCCATATCTGTATTTGTTTATGTCTCATAATCTAGCAGTTTGGAAAAGAAAGTTTATAAAATAACTACCACCCTTCAAAAATACAACTACTAGAGTTGATATGCTTGACTAAATTGCTTCAAGGTGGTGCCCCAACATGGCCACAGTCTAATGACTGAAACCAATAAAAGAGTACAATGGTATGTGTTATGTGGATAGGGATGACACAGGAGTCAGAAAAATCTGTTGGATCAACAAAATTGATGTTGATTTGGTTTCAATGTGAGGATAATGTCCACTGTGTTTAGGAAATCAGTAAATGGAAACCAATAATCAATAAGGTGAATGATAAGGAATCAATAATGAGTAAGAATAGATTATAAAAGCTAAGAAATAATTTAGTTGAGTCAGAATGACTAGTGAGAGAGAATTAACTTCTGTTGAAGTTGTAGGGACATTGTTGTTTCACTTGGTGTATCTTGGACATTTTAAGCCTAATGGTTTAAACCTCCCTTGCAGCTGAATGCTGAGAAGATTGGGTTACGAATTGACACCCAAAAGACCAAGGCTATGAAGGTGGGAAGCATACCCAGCCAGGCGGCTGCAGTTAAGGTAAACCAAATGTGGCTGGCCAAGGTCAATCACTTCACGTACCTTGGCAGCAACCTGAACAACAGTGGCGATGTTGTGCTGAACATCAACTGCAGGATTGGAAAGGCGACTGTGGTGTTCTAACAGATGCACTCAATTAGGTGAAATGCAGCCATCTGCACATACATTAAGCTGCGCCTGTACACCAGCATTGTGCTTCCCATAGCCATCTATGCCTGCAAAACATATTAACACACTGCCAAGACAGATAGGCGTCTAAACACTTTCCATCAAAGGTCTCTGTGTAAGATTCTAAAGGTCATGTAGCAAGATTAGGTTAGGAACTAAGAGATCCTGCAGAAAGCAGGTTCACGTACACTGCAGGAGATCATCCATTTTGTGGGTCACATTTTACACCTCCCAGAACATCACCTGTCCAAAACCTGTCCTCTGAAGGCAAGTGGAAAAGAGGCTGACCGAAGATTACCTGGCAGTGGACATTCCAAAGTGACCTATAAAATGTCAACATCACCTGGCACGGATGTCAACAAACTTCCACTGACCAACAGCATTGTAGACGATTAGTTGACTTAGGTTACTAACGGAACCAGCCGGACTAAGAGCTAAAATGTAAATGTTTTAGATTTATGATCATAATATTGTGGATGCGATTCCTGGACTGGGTTGTATGTTATGCTCTTGAGCAAAATACTCCAGTACACTCAGCTGAAAATGTGTACCAGTAGTAGCTGGGAATTTAATCCTGTGATGGACTGGTGTCTTGTCTGGGGAGGGGGTCTTGTACTCTCAGTTGTTTAACACCATGGAAACCAGGATAAGCACTGGCCTGATGGGACTTCAGGCTTGAGACAGGAGACCATCCCTTTCCAAGTCTGAATAGTGCCAGGTTCTTCCAGAGAAGGAGCGTGAGAGATAAAGGAAGAATCAACTGCCGTACTGGATTAGTACTTTATTTATCAACCTGAAAAAGCTGAAAGGCAAAGTAGACTTCAACAGGATTTGAATTCAGAGAGCAGCAGAGCCAGAACAAATACCCAATGGCTCTACACATTTTACACTTTTCTGAATGACTAGAATAAGAAAATTAACAAGAATTGTTGAAATAGATTGTCAACCCAAATAATTTCAGAAGAAAAAGGGAGAACAAGTATATTAGCATCACTTGTATATACTGGATGATGCAAAGAGATGGAGGGGAGGGGTCAAAAGCTTTTATATGTAATCCAAATTTTATCTTTGACTGGAGATAGGTATTTTTACTTTTAACCCTTCTGATATCAAACCATTTAAAACTGTTCCTAGTTCTACAATACAAACTATTTGTCTTGAAATATTTATATTTATCTAAAAACCTTTCATCATAATTTTATGTAAGAACCTTTCATAAGTTATGTTCCAAACAACCCTGGGTCTACGATACAAAGCTTTTTATTTTAAAATGTTTATATTTATCTAAAATCATAATTTTATGTAAGAACCTAATAAATCCATCCAAACTTTTGATTATTTTCATTATTTCTTGAAAATCATAGGCCGTTTTTGTTATTTTTTGTTAAAAATATAACAACAAAAGGGCTGAGAATCACTAATTCTGCTAATTGCAGGTAACTGTTACTATTAAACTCTGAGAAGGAATGAAAAAAAAATGTTAAAATTGAAAAGAATAATGAATGAAGACAGTTTACTGAGATTTCTTTCTCTGTCAAACAGCTCAGCAAATATTCAGTTGAACTGAACAAAAAATGCAATCATCTCATTTTGTCTCTTTGTATGTATTTTTAGAAACTGGGTGGTTTGATGATTTTATTGTTAATTTGAAGAGGTGTTGTTCTTGTTGATACTACTACTACTACCACAACTAATGGTGCCATTGACAATAACATCACCACCATACTACTATCATCCCCATTGTATATCATTCTCCCAACCCCTCACATGCACACCATACACACAGTGAGAATCCTTGATTAATTTTGCAAGAATTTAGTTGTTGAAACCAAGATTTGTGAAGAGAGAGAGTGCAGTAATTAGATCATGTATTTTGAGAGAAATCCAGTAGTTATTTAGTGCATAACCTCCACATCACTTCCATACTTTTGTCAAGCTACTTCCATTCTTATTTGTCTAACATGCTACATCTCTTATGCTGAATTTTAATAATTACTATTCGACCTGAAACTATAAAATATCATACTCATGAGAATTTAACCCATTTTTTTTCGAAACACCTGGATCTGTAGGTTATCATGCTCACTAGAATTTACACCCTTTTAATATCAAACCACCTGAAACTATAGGATATCACACTCACTAGAATTTAACCCTTTGATATCAAACTACCTGAAAGTGCCTCTGGTTTTATGGTAGCATTTATTTGTTTCAGAGTGTTTCTACTATCAAAAGCCTTCCATCATAATTGTAATTAAGAGCCTTTGTTAATTTATGTTCCAGCCACCACCTTAACTCTTAACATCTTGTAATGATGTTGCTAGTATGATTATGAAAATTTGCAGTGTGAGAATAACAACTTTAATTTTTAATGTGATGAAGTCATAGTGCTATATTGTACTTTTCAAGGATGTCTTGCTAATGTGGTTTTGTGAGGTGCAAGACATTAAGAGTTGATAATGAGAAAGTTAGTAATATTACTAAATCCTTCTAAATTATTAATTATTTTGAAAATCTTAGGCAGTATCTTTCATTAGAAATATGGTAATGAAAGGGTTAATATTGGCGAAATGGCCCAGTAGGTGTAAGTTATTGAACTACGTCCCTTCTTTTGGTAACTGAATGCTAAAGCTGGCACATTACTGCACCAGCTCCTGCAATTCTTGCACTTAATTCACCCTCCTGTTTTCTATCACTTAGTGCACTGCCCAGGCTTCTTTGAAAAGACAAGTGTCTTAGTCTTTGCAGCATTGATTTTCATTCCTGCCATGCAGCACTCAACAGTAAGCCTATCAAGAGCATGTCAGAGATCACCTTCTGACAAGTTAAGTAGTACCATGTCATCTGCAAGTTCCAGCCAACTGATCTTATGTCTGCTTGTCTTGATACCACATCCAATCTGGCTGCATATATCAATCCTGCCCATGAAAATTATGAACAAGAAATGTGACATTACACACACTTGGCAGAATCCAACACTCACATTAAATGGTTTCAACTTAGCACCATTTATCTGAACACAAGTACTAGAGTATTTATATAGAGACATCACGGCAACAAGAAGCTGTCCATCAATCATCTGGCTTTTTGAGGTCCTTCTGAAGAAGCCAAGCCAAAATGCAGATCCAAAAGAGACATGGTCACCTGACATGAACTGTGTCATAATGTGACCACCAATCTAACCCATCCAAGCATGGAAAAATTGACGTCAAATGGTAACTGACACAGGACCGTGATCTCTAGCGTTATGCAGTATTACAAAAGACCCTCTTTCCCATGTGCAGGGGCTGAGGCATACATCTATATGCGTCACCTTTCCTTCCATCACCCCTTCCATACACCCTACTCACGTCCTAACACTCCACCCACGTCCTAACACACCACCCTTAGATTTACCTCCCCAATCCCCATACACCCAGTCTACACTGTAAGGTGGTTCTGTAGGTGTCACAACAAAAAGCACTTAGTACATGGGTTAAAGGTTCTGTCCCGTTGTGAGACATCCAGGTCAGAAGACCATATTTTGCTTACACAGAACTGATTTTGGCTTGATTTTTATGGTTGGATGCGCTTCCTAAAGCCAACTACATTTACAGTGTGGACTGGGCGCTTTTTGTCTTGATACCTATACAACCACTTTACAGTGTGGACTGGGCGCTTTTTGTCTTGATACCTATACAACCACTTTACAGTGTGGACTGGGCGCTTTTTGTCTTGATACCTATACAACCACTTTACAGTGTGGACTGGGTGCTTTTTGTCTTGATACCTATACAACCACTTTACAGTGTGGACTGGGCGCTTTTTGTCTTGATACCTATACAACCACTTTACAGTGTGGACTGGGTGCTTTTTGTCTTGATACCTATACAACCACTTTACAGTGTGGACTGGGTGCTTTTTGTCTTGATACCTATACAACCACTTTACAGTGTGGACTGGGTGCTTTTTGTCTTGATACCTATACAACCACTTTACAGTGTGGACTGGGCGCTTTTTGTCTTGATACCTATACAACCACTTTACAGTGTGGACTGGGTGCTTTTTGTCTTGATACCTATACAACCACTTTACAGTGTGGACTGGGTGCTTTTTGTCTTGATACCTATACAACCACTTTACAGTGTGGACTGGGTGCTTTTTGTCTTGATACCTATACAACCACTTTACAGTGTGGACTGGGAGCTTTTTGTTGTCACTCCTACACAATTGCTTTACAGAGTGGACTGAGTGCTTTTTGTTGTGTCTCTTACATGACCACTTTGCAGTGTGGGCTGGGGACTTTTTTTGTGTCACCAACATGACCACTTTACAGTGTGGGCTGGGTGCTTTTTGTCTTGATACCTACACAACCACTTTACAGTGTGGACTGGGCGCTTATTGTTGTGGCTCAGGATGACTGTGTGGATTGGAGACTTGGGCAGAGGAGATGCATGGGGAATTGGGGAGGTATATATAGGGGTAGAGTGATTACAACGTGGGAGGGAAGGAGGTACATACTCGCTGCATGACTCAGTTCCTGCATATGCGAAGGTGGGTCATCTGTATTACTGCATAGCGCCAGAGATCATGGTCTTGTGCCATCGCCTTTGAGAGGTGCAATTGTACAAGGTCAGCTTTTACCACCTCATCTCAAGTCTTCCTAGGTCTTCCCACTCCATAACTTCCATCTACTTTGAGTACTCTGCACCTTTTTATACAGCTGTCATCCTTCATCTGCAACATTTGTCTATACCAATACAATCTCCTCTCTAACATACTGCATCTGATCCCTCTTATGCCTAATTTCTCTTGCAGATCATTATGGTTTGCTGTTTGTGTATATTATTACTATTACACACCCATCGGAGCATGGAAGCTTCATTTCTTTCCAATCTTACCAGGTCGTCTACACACAGTTCCCATGTCTCACTACCATGCAACATTGTTCTTTGTGTACATGCATCTTAGTCTGCCTCTCATTTTGAGGGAAAAACCTTTTGTAGTTAGCAGCAGTAGTAACTCCCTTAACTTTCTGCAACCCATTCTCACTCTGGCGACTGTGCTTTTTGGAACACCCTCCTCCACTGCGAATTTGGTCACCCAAGTAAAAGAAACCATCTAGTACTTCTACAGAGCCCTCTGAACATTTGAAGGAAATTGTATCCTGAGAACTCTTCTTACTTACTGCCCCTGTGCACCAACCACATGTAAAACCTGTATTCTTTGTTAGGCCACCTGAGATCCCACATCTTTTGTTTACCCTTAGTTTGCATTTGGGACATAGGATGGAATTTCTACCTACTCCTTTTCTGCACACTGAGCAAGGCCATTTCCTTAAGGAGATCTGGGCCCTGTTTTCTTTTCTACATACTAGAACTTTAGTCTTTGCCATGTTTGAAATTTCTTTTCTAATTCTGCTATAGATTCAACTATAAGGTCATCTGCACACAGGAGTTCCCATGGAAGCCAGTCTTAAACTCTTCTGTTATAGCCTGTAGGACGATAATAAACATGAAAGGACTAAGAATTAAGCACGTTAAATTCTTCACTATAGTCATTGTTAATTCTGACCTTGCTAACTATTCTTCTATACATGGCATGTATTGCCCTCACAAGCCACTGGTCTGCTCCTAGTTTTCTAAGAGCCCACCAGATAATGGAACAGCGGACTCTGTCAAAAGCTTTCTCCAAGTCCACAAAAGCCAAGTAGGGGGTTTACCTTTAGCTAGGTACTTCTGATGTTGCCTTACAAGGAAGAGGGCATCTATGGTACAAATCTAAATTACATCTCATCTAGGTTAACTTGTTCCCCAATCAGCTGTGCTATAACTCTTTGTATGACCTTCATAACCTGGTCAACCAACTTAATACCTCTTTAGTTTTCTCTGTCTAGAGCATCTCCTTTGCCCTTTTAGCAGTTGACGGTGCTGCTGCTATGCCAGTCATTGGGTATGGCACCATTTTGTATGTATATATATATATATATATATATATATATATATATATATATATATACAGTTGTATAAATTTGATAGAAATATCCAAGAGTAAGAGCATTCAGTCTATAGGACGAGTTAAGTATAATTAGTTACAACAGTGACATATACAGCTACTTAAATTTCATTAGTTATATAAAATAAAAATGAAAATAAAAATGGCTACCTCCATTTTTAGTTTATATAACAGGCTGATTGAGTTGGGATGTATAACCCAATGAAACTTAAGTACCTGTATATGTTACTGTTGTAACTAATTACATATGTGTATATATATATGTATATATATATATATATATGTATGTACATATATATATATATAGTATATACTTTCAGATGTTCAATCATCTGGCAGGAAGGTATACGTTGCTGACGATAGCTAATAAACTTGAAACTAGTACATCGTTCCTTTGTCAGTGTTGAACAAAAGGGCAATAATGGTTGCTAAACACTGTATGGCTTAATCCGGGATGTTTGTTTACAAACAAACCGAGCATTAAAATAAATGTTTGGTAAATCCATACGTACATATATATCTGTGTGCATGTATGTATATATATACATACTACTGTACGTCTGTATACATATATGTATGTATGTATACATACTTATATTTAAGTAACAGCCGTACTGAGTGAGAAATGAAATTTTGTTTCATTTTTTCTATTTATATATATATATATATATATATATATATATATATATATATCATCATCATCATCATCATCATCACCGTTTTACGTCCGTTCTTCCACGCTAGCATGGGTTAGACGGGTTGTCCTGTTGTGGGCAGTGTCTGGTCGGCTGACCATGCCTTGCTCATACAGGAACTGATCTGGCTTGATTTCTACAGCTGGATGCCCTTCCTAACACCAACCTCATTTACAGTGAGTGCTGGGTGCTTTTTCGTGGCGCCTACACGTCCACTTTACAGTGTGGGCTGGGTGCTTTTTTGCCGTGGCACCTCCACGGCCACCTTGCGGTGGGGGGGGGGGGGCATATTGTTTATATGCTTCAGCATGTACCCATGGGAGGTCGGGTACCCTGTATTACTGCGTGACGCCAGAAGTCACGGTCGTGTGTCATTGACTTTGAGAGGTGTAGTTGGGTAAGGTCGGCTTTTATCACCTCATCCCAAGTCATCTTGGGTCTCCCCACTCCGCGGTTTCCATCAACTTCTAGTGCTCTGCACCTTTTTATGCAGCTGTCATCCTTCATACGCATCACATGTCCATACCAGCGTAACCGCCTCTCCTGCACGCAGCATTTGATTCCTCTTATGCTCAGTCTCTCTCTCAATTCATTTATGCTTTGTCGTTCACGTATATTACTGTTACACATCCATCGGAGCATGCAGGCTTCGTTTCTCTCTAATCTACGTAAGTCTTCCACCTTCAGCGCCCAGGTCTCACTACCATGCAACATCGCTGTTCGGATACACGCATCATACAGTCTGCCTTTCATTCTGAGGGAGAAGCCTTTTGCAGCTAGCAGTGGTAGTAGTTCCCTAAACTTCTTCCATCCCGTTCTTACCCTAGTTATTGTACTTTCTGAGCACCCACCTCCGTTGCTAATTCGGTCACCTAGGTAGCAGAAGCTGTCTACTGTTTCTACAGGGCCCTCCCAGAGATTGGTGGTACTTGTTTCCTGTGGCTGTTTGCTTGCTGTTTCAGCACAGCTGCTGCATGTGAATCCTACATTCTTAATTAAGCTTCCTGAGATCCCGCTACATCTCTTGTGTACCCATTGTTTGCATTTGGGGCAAAGAATGGAGTTCCTACCTACACCTTTCCTACATACTGAGCAAGGCCATTTCCCTGAGGGGATCTGGGTTCTGTTTTCTCGTCTACTTATAAGGACCTTAGTCTTTGTCATGTTGACTTTGAGGCCCTTTCTCTCTAGTCCCTGCTTCCAGGTTTGGAATTTATTCTCTAGTTCTACCATAGATTCAGCTATGAGTGCGAGGTCATCAGCATACAGGAGTTCCCATGGGCATCCGGTCTTAAACTCCTCCGTTATTGCCTGCAGGACTATGATGAACAGGAGAGGGCTAAGAACAGAGCCCTGGTGGACCCCAACCTGTACGCTAAATTCCTCGCTATACTCATTGCCAATCCTAACTTTGCTGACTGCTCCCCTATACATGGCTTGTACCGCTTTCACAAGCCATTCATCTACTCCTAGTTTTCTAAGAGCCCACCAGATTACTGCACGTGGAACTCTGTCAAAGGCTTTCTCAAGGTCGACAAATGCCAAGTAGAGTGGCTTACTTTTAGCTAGGTACTTTTCCTGTAATTGCCTCACAAGGAAGAGCGCATCAGTGGTGCCCTTCCCTGGAACAAACCCAAATTGCATCTCGTCTATATTCACCCGGTCCCTAATCAGCTGTGCTATAACTCTTTCTGTTACTTTCATGACCTGGTCCATCAACTTTATACCTCTATAGTTTCCTCTATCTAGTGCATCGCCTTTACCTTTGTAGCAGTTGACAATGATGCTACTGCACCAATCTTTTGGTATGGCCCCCTCTAGTATTACCTGGTTAACGATACGTGTGGTTATAGTGTGACCTACAGACCCAGATGCCTTCAGCATCTCGGCAGCTATACATATATATATATATATATATATATATATATATATATATATATATATATATAAGTATATATATATATGTGTATATATATATGTATAAAGCATAAATGAATTGAGAGAGAGACTGAGCATAAGAGGAATCAAATGCTGTGTGCAGGAGAGGCGGTTGCGTTGGTATGGACATGAGATATGTATGAAGGATGACA